>JARGYO010005626.1:27196164-27796164 GCA_029206835.1 Rana muscosa | reverse complement strand
AGGAACCCCAGGCCAGGATCTGCCCAGAGACCCAGTCCACATGTGGGGAGAGTGGAGCTGTAGCCAAGGGAGGCCCAATACAACTGGGGTAGAGGCCTTGGTTAGAATAAGAAAGGATATCCACTCCTGGTGGAGAATCCCTACCGACATCCTAATGGGTAGCGTCTGGAAGCGAATAGGGCCCCCTGGGAGAACAGTGCCATCAATTGCCGAGACTACCAATGGGGTAGTGAGAGGTGAAAGGGTAAGCTTCATAGAAGAAGCAGTTCTCCAATCCATAAAATTGCCGGCAGCCCCGGAATCCAGGTATGCAAGGGTTGACTGAGGAGAAGTGCCTACATGAAGGAACACCGGCAAGAGCAGGCGAGAAGGTGATGTTTCTGGGTCCAATACTCCACCTTCCAAATGTATTAGACCCGAGCGTTTCCCGGACGAAGCGAGCAGGAGTCACGAAAATGACCCTTGCCCCCACAATAGAGGCACAAGCCCAGAGTTCTGCGCCTAGCACGTTCTTCGGGGGTTAGTCTGGTCCGGCCCAGCTGCATAGGTTCTTCAGCAGGTAGAGGATGCTCCACGGAATGAAGGGAGGGGAGCTCAGACTGGCTAGGACCCAGAGAGTGCTGGCGTCTTTTTTCTAAGGACCTCTCTTGAAAACGAATGTCGATCTGGTTGCATAATGAAATTACATCGTCCAGACCGACGGGAATGGCTCTTCCCGCTAATTCGTCTTTCACTCGGTCAGAGAGGCCATGTAAAAAGGTAGCGACCAGGGCCTCATTATTCCAGCTCAATTCAGCTGTGTGGATACGGAACTGAAGAGCATATTGCCCCACTGAACTAGATTCTTGGCGAAGACGTAAGACAGCACTAGCCGCTGAAGAAGCCCGAGCCGGCTCTTCGAAGATATTACGAAAGAGCTTCAAGAATTCGGACAGACTGGAAACCACCGGATCGTTCCTCTCCCACAGGGGGGCAGCCCAGGCCAAAGCTTCACCGGAGAGGAGGGAAATGATATAGGCTACCTTAGCCCGGTCAGACAGGAAGCTTTGAGGCTGAAGCTTAAAATTAATAGTGCATTGGCTGAGAAACCCCCTGCAGGCCTTGGAGTCCCCAGAGAAACGGAACGGAGCTGGCAATCTTAGTGAGTGTGAGGCTGCGACTGGTGCGATAGGTACAGCCGCTGGTTGTACTTGGGGTTGCGGATTCGTGGTTCCCAAGGAGACCTGAAGCTGCTCGAATCGAGAAGCCAGATCCTGGAGGAATCGCATCACCTGGGTCTGATTTGATTCCTGGGTCTCAAGTCTGCGAACTATGCCCTGCAATGGATCATCCGCGGGAAGCGGGATGTCAGCCGGGTTCATGGCTGATCAAACTGTCAGGATCACCTGTGGCCAGGTGACAGATGCACACCGTAGGGGGACAGGAGTGCACCGCGAGGTAGTGAACCCTATGGCTGGCTTCTGCGGATAGGAAACTGGGTGGTTGTGGAATGTGGGACCAGAGGAGCAGAACCGGGATCCCAACGGAAGCGAGAGCCAAGATTCCCCAGGGCGCGGAGTCTAAGACCCAGCTGGTCTTCTCCAGGGCCTCTAGTGGTGAGGATGTTACGCTGCAGGCTGGGACCAGGTCGCGGCCCCTGGAGTTTCCTAGCTCACGCCCCGTAGGATAAGGGGAAAAGAGGGGAAAGCAGCAGCACACGATAGAGAGAACCGAATAACAAGCTGAAGGTCAGGGGCCACAAGCAGACAAGGATAACGAAGAACTAGCCGAAGGTCAAGGGTCACGAGCAGACAGGGATAGTCGGGGACAAGCCAATAACGTAACAGAGAGACAGACGTAGCACACGGCAGGCAGGAACCCAAACACACAATGCCTAACAAACACGTTGATCAGTAAAGCAGGCTTGCAGTGCACAGGTTAATATAGTGTTCAGTGATAGGGCCTGGGGTGGAGTCAGGCTGGGAGGAGATTATAAAGGAAGCCAGGTGAAGGAGGTCTGGTCTCTAGATGAACACATGAGGAGGAAGGTAAGATGGCAGACAGACATTAATGCATATCCATGACAGGTGGTCTTAATAAAGATATATATATAAAAAAAAAAAAAGACCAGTGGTGGCTGCTGCTCAATATTTGGGGGGGGGGCAGCAAACAAACCTGCCCCCCTAATTTGCACCACTGCAGCTGCCGCAGCCCTCCCCCCGCCCGCAGAAGATGGACGGGAAGGAGACGACAATCAGAGGCCTTACCATAGGAGTTTGCCAGAAGAGCTGGGGCTTCTCCTCCCTGCCAAGCAGAAAGTGGGTCCTGAGACCCAATTGGCTGGGAGTCCTAAGACTCCCTGGCCAATTGGGTCTCAGGACCCACTTCCTGATTGGCCAGGAGAAGAATCAGGAAGGCAATAGCGAATAATCATTCACTATTGTCACACAACTGGGTGGGCTCAGGGTGCCTGAGCCCACCCTTTTTTAAGCTAATTAGAGCCTCGGGTTCTAATCATGTGCTTTAAAAAAAAAAAAACATTGTAATCCATATGTTCGGCATCCTGCATGTAGATTAGGGGCCATGCTCATGGATTACGAGGGCGGAGCCCCTTATGTGTGGGCCACCACTGACATAGACTGATTGTGGAAAGCAAGCACTTACAATCTCACAAAAATCCATAAATACTGAGAGACTCATCACCATTCTAGTAATCCCCAATCTGAGCTTAGAGAATAAACATTTTTGTACTTTATTGCAGCTTACCGGACCTTACATAGTGTAGCTACATTTTGTTTTTTTCTTGTTGGGTTTTTTGCTTTATTTTTACGTGGTAATCCTACAAATAACACACTTTCTGTCCCTGGGTGGCTGTGTTCACTCCTCCACTGTATCTAAGGAGGGAGCCATGGTTGTCGTCAGGCTAGGGTTTAAACACGTATGTCTTTGTGCATCTTCATAACATGTGCATTAGTGCAAATACAGCTGTGCCGAGAGCCTAGAGCACAGCTGTGCTGAGAGTACAGTTACCAGCGGCTAACAGAAAGCTCCCAATTGCTGCTTGTGACAGCCAATCACAACGGTCACATGATCATAAACCCCGCCCTGCCTCCCGGCATCCTAAACCCCTTAAAGGGGTTGGAGGCACCGGCCCCAAGGGGTTAACATGACATCTCGAATTGACAGGTAGCACTTGGCCAATAAAGCCAATGTGACTGTGCCTCAACCTTAAACCAACCGCTTGGTCTCACTTGCAGTGGATTAGTTCCAATATAAACTGCTGCTTGGTAGAAAAATAAACCGACATTCAGGAGGTGGCAGGATCATCTCCTGAATGCCTGACAGTTTTGGCTAGTGTGAACCTAGCCTAAAGCCTGGTACACACTGTTCCTTTTTTTTCATTCAACCCCCTGGGTTGAATGAAAAAAAGCAACTGTTAGCTCTGGTCGGAGCTGCTGTACTCACCATGCAAGGTTAGTTCAGCGATCTAACCCGCTGAGCTATTGTGTTCTGACAGGTGGATGGCCCCCCACCAGGACACTTCGATCATCGCTCTCTGCCATTGGCTGAGAGCGCTGATTGGGGGTCGGTCGGATGCTGGTTTTCCAGCATGCTCGTCCGACAGAAGCTGCCCAACATACACACACGGGCCGAATGTTGGTAATTTTAGCTTTAGTCAGTAAGTACAGATCCTAAGATATTCCCTGCTCCATCTCTCCCATGTCACAGTTGTTTCTGACAATTCTCTATGTAGTTTTACCCTGCTCGCTGTCTCCCCTACATCTATTACTAGGTTTTGAACAAAAAGAGTGAACCAATTTGTGCGAGAAAGGAGTTTGCAAGGAAGTGGTGATTTGCTTCCGCGTGAACTAATTTCACTGAAAAAATTGTCTTTCAAACACGCTGGACCCATATGAGTTTGCATACCGTCCGAACCGTTCCATGGACAATGCAGTATCCTCTACTCTTCACTTGGCTCTTACCCACTTAGAACAGAAAGACTCTTATGTTAGAATGCTGTTCATTGACTTTAGCTCAGCATTTCATACAATAATTCCTCAGCAACTTATCATTAAATTGAACTCGGTGGGCCTCAACCTGCCCCTCTGTAATTGGATCCTGGACTTTTTACCGGAAGGCCTCAGTCAGTCCGTGTTGGCTGCAGCACGTCGAGCACTACCACACTGAGCACGGGTGCCCCGCAGGGATGTGTGCTCAGCCCGCTGCTCTTAACACTGCTGACCCACAACTGTACTGCCAAGTTCACTTCCAACCATATCATCAAGTTTGCAGATGACACAACTGTGGTAGGTCTCATCAGCAACAATGATGAAACACTCTACAGAGAAGAAGTGGCACAACTGGTTAAATGGTGTAGTACAAACAACATGTTACTTAATGTAATCAAAACAAAGGAGTTTGTGATGGATTTCAGGAGAAATTCTGTTGATCACACCCCATTTACCATCGACAGCTTAATTGTGGAGAGAGTAAGCAGTATTAAATTCCTGGGAGTGCACATCTCAGAGGATCTTACCTGGACAACCAACATCACATCACTAACCAAGAAGGCACAACAGCGCCTATATTTTCTCCGCCGCCTCAAAAAAGCCAGTCTACCTCCACCCATACTTACTACATTCTATAGGAGAACCATTGAAAGCGTGCTGACAAGCTGCATCATTGTCTGGTATGGGAACTGCAGTTCTGCTGACCGCAAGACCCTGCAGCGGCTAGTGAAGATGGCTGAAAAGATTATTGGTGTCTATCTCCCCTCCATCCTGGACATTTTCCATACACGATGCTCCAGCAAAGCTACCAGTATCATGAGGGATTCTACCCATCCCTCTCAGTCTCTTTCAGCTCTTGCCATCAGGTAGAAGGTACCGGAGTATCAAAACTAGGGCTGTCAGACTGCTCAACCGTTTTTTCTCCAAGGCTGTGAGAGCCCTCAACTCCAATCCCTTTGAAACCTCTTCTACAACCTATAAATTGTGACCAGGAACGTCTCACTTCCCCTCTTTTTTACTCTTGAATATGCACTAGACACTTTTATAAACACTTGCTGCTACAAAGACGTTTGGAAATATACAGTATATGTACAGTTACGTAGTTCCCAGATGTGTAAAGGTTTATAATATTTTTTTTGTTTTGTTTTTTACTGTGTTTTTATTCTTTGTATATTTGTTTATAATTCTGTTTTTTTTTTTAATCAAAACATCTTTTTATTATTATTTTTTTTTTTACATACAAACATCAAAAACACTAAATACAACATACATCCCATGCCCGCATTGAGAGGGAAAAAAAACACAACACAAATTACATCCCCCTTACCTCTAGCTCCCATGATCTCCCTCCTCTCCCATCTCTACTCACCCATCCCTCCTCCCCTCATACCTCCAAGATATCACCCCACCCTCTCCAAATTTTTTCACATTTCCCCGGGCAACCTCTGCGTAAAAAAATATACTTTTCTTTGATTACCGTTTCCCTTACTTGTATTTTCCACTCTTCTACAGTTGGTGGGTATGGTGATAGCCACTTTTGTGCAATAAGCTTACGAGCCTGGAATAGACTTCTATTTATTGAAACAATATAATCCACTGGGATTCTCGATTCATCCAGTATACCCAGAAGACAACCCCCAGGCTCCATGAGCATCCCACTCTCAAATACACTATTAATCATAGATACCACCCCAGACCAATAGTGATGAAGTTTAGGGCATCTCCATATCATGTGTATTAGATTGGCTCCTCTCCCTTTACATCTAGGGCATCGGTTTGTATCTCAACATTTCCATTTAAATAATTTCTCTGGTGTGTAATGTGCCCTGTGTAGGATAAATAGTTGTGTTAAATTTTGTGTTGGAGATAGAGAGGCCTGAGGTATTACTGATAGTGCCTGTGCCCACTGTTCATCTGATATTGTCCCAATATCCCCTGACCAGGCTAGTCTTGCTGGTATGTCCACAGTTTTTTCAAATTTATCAAATAGTATATCATATAATTGTGATATCAGGCCCTTTTTCTTTTTGCCCAGTCTTCTCCAACAAGGCTATCACCACTGACTTATTAAACTTCAATTCCTGTATACGACCCTGTGTTTTTAACGCATGCCTAATCTGAAGGAATTGAAAAAATCTTTGATTTGGAATATTATATTCTTTACTTAATTCACTAAAGGTTTTCATCATATCTTCCTCAAATAGCTGTGGCATATACCTTAGTCCCTTCTGCCTCCAAAACTCAAACCATTCCAATTTCCCCAGTTCCACATATCTACTATTATTCCAAATTGACGTGTATGAAGTAAATCCCTTTACTTCAGTAATTTTCCTCATTTCCTGCCATAACATGTGAAATAATTTACCCGTATGGAATCCTTTATCGCACAATTGATTTCTCGATTCTAGTAAAGAAATTAATGGATAAACTTCATAAACTGATAATAGCAAATTCTGTATAGGATCAGATTGTAATACTTTTGCCCATCCACTAAAATGTTGTATTTGTGAGGCTAAAAAATTGTTTTTGGGATGGGGGATTGCAAGACAACCCTCTTCCTTAGCTAACATTAAAGTTGTTAACTTTATACGTGGTCGTTTATTCCTCCAAATCAACTCTCTAAAGAGAGATTCTATTTTTCTAAACCAAAAGGCTGTAATCCATACGGGTGAATTATTAAACACATAAAGTAATTGCGGCGCCCAAATCATTTTGATAAGATTTGCTCTTCCTATCACCGTCAGAGGTCATTTACACCAACTTCGACATTTATCTTTGAATTTTGCTAATAATGGTTTCAAATTTAAATTAATATAGTCTTTTACATCCCGAGAAATCTCTATCCCCAAATATTTCACTGTGTCCTTAATTTGGATTTTAGAGGCTTGATTTAATAATGTGGTTTTTAACTCATCTAATGGTAATAGTATAGATTTATGCCAGTTAATCTGGAAATCCGAAAATAACCCAAATATGGAGATAAGGCTCATAAGTTCCGATAATGAATTTGAAGTATCCCCCAGAAAAATAAGAGCGTCATCTGCATAAAGGGCCACTTTATCCTTTCTTCCTGCCTGACAAAACCCGACTATTTTGGTTGATTGATTGTCTAATGGCAAGGGCAAAAGGCTCTACTGCTATAGCGAACAGTAATGGCGATAGGGGACAACCCTGTCTTGTCCCTCTAGATAAGGTAAACAGGCTGGATAGTGTATTATTAATTTTTACCCTTGCTTTAGGGTCCCTGTATAATATTTTCACCCATTTTGAAAAACCCGTACCTATTCCAAAAGCCTCCAATACAGTCCATAAATATTCCCACTCCACCATATCAAAGGCTTTTTGGGCATCTAAGCATAGTATTGCTCTAGATCCCTTATTTTACATAGGCAATTGCAAATTCAAAAATAATCTGCGAATGTTTGTTGCAGCTGCTCTCTTTGGAATAAAACCCGTTTATCTTCATGTATCAAACTACTAATGTATTTTGATCATCTATTTGCGAGAACCCTGGCCAAAATTTTAACATCTGAGGTAAAAAGGGATATAGGACGATATGATTCAGGCAGCATTGGGTCCTTAACCTGTTTTGGAATCACTATTACTATTGTTTCCTGCATAGATTCTGGAAGTATTTGTTTTTCATACGCCTCTTTTAGTACCTCTAGAAGTTCTGGTAATAAAATGTTATCAATTTTTTTATATATCTCTGTCGGTAGTCCGTCCAACCCTGGTGCTTTATTATTAAGAGTTTGTGAAATGGCTAAGGTTAATTCTTCCAGGGATATGGGACTATCGAGTGCTTCTCTATCCTCTAATTTAAGTTTTGGAAGAGCCAATTTATCCAAGAATTAATTAGCTTAGTTAGTAGGGTTCGACACCTTAGACTCATAGAGTGAGGTGTAGAAATCAACAAATATCTTCTGAATACTACTAGTGTCATACTTCACCTCACCTTCAAGATTTTTAACTGCTGTAACAGTAATCGGGCCTTCTTGTGCCTGAGCTATAACTGCCAGCATACGTCCCACCTGTTCCCCCATCTCATAATGTTTTTGTTTTTATAATTATGCTTAGTTTGTATGTAGCACCGTGGCCCTGTGAGATACGACATTTCGTTCTACTGTATGTCTTTACGTGTAGTAGAGCGACAATAAAGTTTGACTTGACTTGATAAGTGGACTTTCAGGCAAAGTACACTTATTCTTTTTGCCCCCCACTAATCCCTAACCCTCCCAGGATGCATACTTGCCAACATCCTGCAGCCTCCTGTGTATGTTGACATCCAGCACCACGAGTCCTCTCGCTGTCCTTGTTTGCGCATTACAGCCCCATAGAGATCTGGGGGGCTCATCTCCCTATGTCTCCTGGGTGGAGATGCAGGAAGTGAATTAATTATTTAAGCAAGTAATTAAGTAAGTAATTCTTTAAGTAAACTAGTACAGTGATCTACAAGACTATTTAACAGTTCTCAACAAAGTTCACAATGGTCCTTCAAAAAGTAAGCCCTCATTATCCAATGGTCATATACAGTCTATTTGCTTGTCCTAAAAGGAAGCAATATATTTTTTTATTAAATGTTATGCTGATATGGAAGTATAATACTTCCTTGATAGTACGGAGACATCTGTTGGGTGGCAAAGGGAGCATGGGCTTCTTCTTTTAAGGGGCCACTGCAGATTGAAATGCATTTGTAAGTAGATCTTTGGATCACTTTTTTAGTACTTGGCTAATACTGCTGAAAGAATGAAATATGAAAGTCAAAAATGCTATCCACACCGCTGAATCACTAGCAAAGGGTATTTTGCATTACTTGTGAATGTGTGTTCTCATTATCTCTCACACACAGACGGAGAGGAAATTGCTGGAAATTGGACGTCAGAGAATCATGTGACTTTAGGAAATAGATCCACCCTAAAGAACATATTAGGAGCTTCCTGGAGTCTCTGTTTGCATTAAATTAGAGAAAACTCAGACCAAAGAAGACTGAGTGCTTTTTCTGACTTTAGCTCATTTACAATATGCGCAATAGAAGTTCACAAACTTATTTTATTTGTTGCCTGGAGGTGTAGCACAGAACTGTTTGGTAGAAAAAGTTATTCTCAACAGACAGAACTTAATGCAAATAAAAAATACTAAAATAAATGCAACAGTCCTGGGGAGCTGGTCCAGGATGACTTGGACTCCGAGCAAGTGGATTGAATGATCCTGGACATCAGATCAAGGGCAGCTAGTGACAGAAAATGTACTGCAGGAAGAATTTCTGATTTGTGGATAAATATTGCAGATATTTATTTTTATTTTTTATGGGCTATTCATTTTATCTTTGTATGTTTGGCTGGGGTTCTGCTTTAATACCCCATTTTTTTCATTATTGTTTTTTTTTTTTTTAGACCACAAGAACGTATTGTTTTCCTAGGTATGATATAAATAAAATGAGATAAATATTCATGGAAGCATAATTATATTGTAGAAAAGTTATATTTAATCCGGATACATTTAACAAAGAAGTGGCAAAATATAATTGGCACAATTACAGGTCTCACACAACATCATTACTTCCAGTGTCTCAGTCTTTCCTATCCTTGGCAGTGCTGTCATCTAAGTATATGGTGTGAAAGTCTGATATAAATACATTTACTGGGAAATATTCATAGTGTAACTAACATATTGTAACTGGCATGCATACTTATGATCCTAGAAAGGGGCCAGATATTTATGGTTTGGAAAAATCAGTAAAGGGTTTGGCACTTGATGTCCAAGTAATTCAGGTGAACGTATGCTGACAAAATTTATCTTACACAACTTTCTGAAAGAAAGTGTGGTATATCATTTTAAAACATTTTCCAGATACAGTTTGATGCTGAGATAGTGAATCCCAGACAATCGCTTACATTGATTTAGTATTCCAAAAACTACAACACTTTTGTTATCTGCTATGTCTCCTGTATTGGATTATATTATATTTTTTACAGCTGAACTCCAGGCAAACAATCAACGATTCATGCACATGGACAGGTATAAGTATTTATTTTCCCTGCTAGCATAAATTTTCCAGCGATTTCCCTTGCCTGCGGAGCTGCACGTGCCACATACAGGCTGCCATACATGTGTCACCTGGTGACACACTGACCTTCTGCCAGTAACACATTTCTAGTCCTATGGTGACAACTTTAACTCATTGTACTGTAGGTATGGAGGAGCAAAGTTTTTTTTTTGCACTTATTAAAGAGCCATATCAAAATACGTTCTGGTATGTTTAACAGATCAAAAGTGAGCAAGTAACTTCAATAAGTTGTGTTACTGCACAACACTCAATTGGCATTCCATATTTACAAGGAGTACACCAAGAAATGCAAGGGCAGCTAAAATAATATATGAAAAACGGATACAGTTAGTAAAACAAATTCCCACATTTTTTCAAATATGTTAATAGTAAAAAGATTATGAAAGAACGGATATGCCCCATAATAGAGGAACACAGAAGGCAGCTCATAAAATGATAGGAAAATGGCAGGTGTATTAACCACTTGAAGACAGCATGTTAAACCTCCTTCAAGTCCAGGCCATTTTTTCAGTTTCAACACTGTCATACTTTGAATGATAATTACTCAGTCATGAAATACTGTACCCAAATGAATTTTATATCTTTTTTTGGACAGATTGAGGTTTCTTTTGGTGCTATTTATTCAACACTGTTTTTTTACTATTTAAATAAAAAAAGACTAAAACATTTTGAAAAAAGTGAGTGAAAATTTAAAGACCCTAAAGTGTCGGCTGCCTACCTAATTTCTTGAGGCCAGGATAGTAAAAAATTCTCAAAATTATATATTTTTTGGAAATAGATAGTACAAGGTATGTTTTTTTGAAGTTGTAGTTTGCCACAATTTTTGGGGGAAAATTAAGAAAGTAAATAAAATTTGATTTTATTTCACAAAGGTGTCATTTTAACAAGTTATTTCTTACACACAGCATGGGCTTGCTTACAAAAACCCCAAAAAACAATCTTCTACTTCTCCTCTATATTGGAATACCACTCGTTAGACTTTTTCACTGCTGAGATGCGTAAAGAGGCTCAAAATCCAAAGAGAATCTTCAGGCTTTCAAGAGGCATAAATGAGTCATATGATCCTTACTACCTATCACATTTCTTGTGACCTCGAAGTGCCAGGACAGGAGAATCACCCAAAAGATGAACCCATTTTGCAAAGTGGTCCCTCCAATGTATTTAATTAGAGGCATGGTGAGTCTTTTGAAGATCGCATTTTTTGACACATGTTTTTGGAAATTTAAGAAAGAAAATTAAACGGTGTTCTTTTAGACACAGCTATCAATTATAGAATAATTGAGGGTAAGGGAATACTTAAAAATACACCTCAAAACACATTCTGATATTTCTCCTGAGTATGGGAACACTAATATGTGACTTTATTTGCAGCCTAGCCACATAATAGGGCCCAAAATCCAAGGAGCACCTTTAAGCTTTCAATGGGTATAAATTAGGCATCTAATTTCCTGTTACGAATTACCTATCACAACAAAAAGAGTACATTTTGTAGAGTAAACACCCCAAGGTTTTTTTTAAGAGGCATGGTGAGTCTTTTGAAAATTTTATGTTTCTGCCACAAGTTTTTGGAAAATGTGGAAAGAAAATTATTATTATTTTTTTGGTATTTACACAAAGTTGTAAATTAATGAGATATTTCTACCATGCAGCATAGGTATAGAATTGCACCCTAAACTCATTCTGCTACTCATGCTGATTATGTACAAGACAGTGGGGGTCATTTACGAAAGACAAATTCACTTTGCGCTACAAGTGCAAACTACAAGTGCAAAGTGCACTTGAAATTGCACTGAAAGTGCACTTGGAAGTGCAGTCACTGTAGATCCGAGGGGGACATGCAAGGAAAATAAAAAAACAGCATTTTAGCTTGCACATGATTGTATGATAAAATCAGCAGAGCTTCCCCTCATTTCAGATCTACCCCTCAGATTTACAGCGACTGCACTTCCAAGTGCACTTTCAGTGCATTTTCAAGTGCACTTTGCACTTGGAGTTTGCACTTGTGCAAAGTGGATTTGCCTTTAGTAAATAACCCCCATTGTATCTTGCAAATCACAGAAATCAGACAGTTGTATCATAAACTGGTCTAATGACACTGAGACTGCTGTGGCTACAATCATACACACTGTTGCTGTTTTCGCTGGCTGTGGTGACACTGGTGTGGCAGTAATCAGGAGCACTGTTGCTGACTTATACTGGTCTGGTGACACTGTGACTGGTGTGGCTGCAATCAGGAACAATGTTGTTGGTGTACACTGGTCTGGGAACACTGACTTGTTTGGCGACAATCAGGAACACTGCTTTTGGCTTACACTGGTCTGGTGACACTGCAACTGGTGTGGTGGTGATCAGGAACACTGTAGCTGTTTTTACTGGTCTGGTGGCACTGTGACTGATATAGTGGTAATCAGGCACACTGTTGCTGGTTTAGTGACACTGGGGCTTTAAGAGCTATAGTGTGCATGTGCGCGCCCAAGGCGCGATGCCAGGACAGATGCGCGTAGCCGGTGGCCACGTTGTCTGCCGGTGACCCTTAATCGCTCCTCAGAGAGGCAGAATGAGGCTCTGTCAATGTAAACAGACAGATCCCCGTTCTGTCAGGGAAGTTACATAGTTACATATTTAGTCAGGTTGAAAAAAGACACAAGTGCATCCAGTTCAACCATAAAAAAAAAATATATCGTACAATCCCATATACCCAATTCTATACCCACAGTTGATCCAGAGGAAGGCAAAAAACCCCAGCAGAGCATGATCCAATTTGCTACAGCAGGGGAAAAAATTCCTTCCTGATCCCTGGAGAGGCAATCGGATATTCCCCGGATCAGCTTTACCTATAAATGTCAGTACCCAGTTATATTATGTACATTTAAGAAAGAATCCAGGCCCTTCTTAAAGCAATCTACTGAGCTGGCCAGAACCACCTCTGCAGGGAGTCTATTCCACATTTTCACAGCTCTTACTGTGAAGAAACCTTACCGTATTTGGAGGTAAAATCTCTTTTCCTCTAGACGCAAAGAGTGCCCCCTTGTCCTTTGTGTTCACCGTAAAGTGAATAACTCAACACCAAGTTCACAATATGGATCCCTTATATATTTGTACATGTTGATCATATCCCCCTAAATCTCCTCTTCTCAAGAGTGAATACATTCAGTTCCTCTAATCTTTCCTCATAGCTGAGCTCCTCCATGCCTCTTATCAGTTTGGTTGCCCTTCTCTGCACTTTCTCCAGTTCCCCAATATCCTTTTTGAGAACTGGAGCCCAAAACTGAACTGCATATTCCAGATGAGGTCTTACTAATGATTTGTACAGGGGGAAAATGATATCTCTCTCTCTCTCTGGAGTCCATACCTCTCTTAATACAAGAAAGGACTTTGCTCACTTTGGAAACCGCAGCTTGGCATTGCATGCCATTATTGAGCTTATGATCTACCAAAACCCCCAGATCCTTCTCCACTAAGGATCCCCCCTGTTGTACTCCCCCTAGTATGTATGATGCATTCATATTCTTAGCCCCCAAGTGCATAATTTTACATTTATCAACATTAAACCTCGTCTGCCACATAGTCGCCCAATTAGACAGAGCATTGAGGTCGGCATGTAAATTGGCGACATCCTGTAAGGAGGTTATTCCACTGCATAGCTTAGTGTCATCTGCAAAGACAGAAATGTTACTTTTGATCTGAGACCCAATATCATTTATAGATATTAAAAAGTAAGGGTCCCAACACTGAACCTTGGGGTACACCACTGATAACCTTGGACCATTCAGAGTAAGAATCATTAACCACTACTCTCTGAATTCTGTCTTTTAGCCAGTTTTCTATCCATTTACAAACTGATATTTCCAATCCTGTAGACTTTACCTTGCACATAAGCCGGGTGTGGGGAACTGTATCGAACGCTTTATCTGCTGTTCCCAGTGATCAGGAACAGCTATCCCTCTCTACTCTCAGTCAGTACACTACAATTTCACACTGGGTTGGGGCATTAGCGGTAAATAGCGCTGTAATAGCGGTGCTTTTTGGCCACTAGCGGGGTGCTTTTAACCCCCCATTAGTGGTCAAACAAAGGGTTAATAGCGCCCGCAATGCGCCGCTACCAAAGCGCTTTGCAGGTGCTTCGGCAGCGGTGCCTATTGATTCCAATGGCAGGGGCGGTGGAGGAGCGGTGCATTCACCCCTCCCACACCGCCCTGAAAGATGCTGCTTGCAGGACTGTTTCTAATGTCCTGCAAGCGCACTGCTCCAGTGTGAAAGCACTCTGGGTCACACACTGGGGCTGCAGGGGAGGAGTTTTTCAGGCGCTATTTTTAGCCATTCAGCGCCTGAAAAACGCCTCAGTGTGAAAGTAGACTTAGAAACACCTCCTTAGGACACACTTAACCCCTTGATCGCCCCCTAGTGTTAACCCCTTCCCTGGCAGTGACATTTATACAGTAATCAGTGGCTTTTTTTTAGCTCTGATCACTGTATAGATGTCAATGGTCCCAAAATAGTGTCACAAGTGTCTGATCTAGCCACCACAATGTCACAGTCCCGCTAAAAATTGCTGATCATCGCCATTACTAGTAAAATAAATAAGATGAATAAAATGCCATAAATCTATCCCCTATTTTGTAGACGCTATAACTTTTGCGCAAACCAAAAATATGTAGCAGAATATATATCGGCCTAAGCTGATGAAGAAATTTTTATTTACTTTTTATTTTTTTGGAGATATTTATTATAGCAAAAAGTTAAAAATATTGTTTTTTTTTTTTGTTTTTTTTTCATAATTGTCGTTCTTTTTTTGTTTATAGCTCAAGAAATAAAAAACACAGAGGTTATCAAATACCACCAAAAGAAAGCTCTATTTGTGGGAAGAAAAGGATGTCAATTGTGCAATTATCAGTTAAACACAGTGCTGTATTCGCAAAACCTGACCTGGTCAGGAAGCGGGTAAATCCTTCTGGGGCTGAAGTGGTTAAAAGCCTGCTGCAGACACTAATTTGTGTTCCCACAAAATACAATGTACAATAATCATATAAAGTACTGCTCTACATACTACTACTGGGTGTAGTAAATAGTGCTAATTAAATATCATCAATATCTAATTGCTCAATAAACCAAAAATAAAAGTGCTCAAATATACATTCCTGATGAATTATAATCCAATATACATTTGTTTATGGTGATTCCAGTTCATATATAATGTAATTATTGTAAGTCCATACCATATCCAAGATTATTCCACATGTTAAAGCTTCTGTGTTGAACCCTTCACCTTTCATCAACAAATTTAAACCCCAAAGTGCAAAAAAAAACACCACATGCTTTTTTTAGGCTCCCAGAACTCTTACCTCAAATACATTTGAATAAAGCCTGTAATGCTCGATAAACTTTACATTCCCCTTCTTTAGCTGAGGACCACTTTCTCCTCCTGTCCACAGGGGTTCCTCTTCGGACCACTTCTCCTTATTATACAGGATGGGTATGTGGCTCCTTTGTTTCCACCCAAAGATTATTGCGGCCATTCTGCATAACTCTCAGAAGGCTCACACTCCCCTGATGAAGTCAAGTGAGTGTGACGGTAGGGCCAGAGGAGGGGTTGATGCGGACAGGAAGTTGCTTCCCCTTCTGAGAGTTATGTAAAATAGCCACATGAATCTTTGGGTGAAATTAAAGGAGCTACATACCCTTCCTGTATAATAAGGAGAAGTGATCCGGAGAGGGACCCCTGTGGACAGTAGGAGAAATGGGAACCAAGCTAAAGAAGGGGAATGTAAAGTGTATCAACATTACAGGCTTTATTGATATGGATTTGAGGTGAGAGAATTCTGAGAGTCTAAAAGAAGAATGTGATGTTTTTTGCACTTTGGGGTTTGAATTTGTTGATGAAAAGTGTAGGGTTCAACATGGAAGCTTTAACACGTGGATTAATCTTGATTTGTTATGGGCTTACAATGATTATATGAACTGGAATCCCCATAAACAAATGTATATTGGATTATATTTTATCAGGAATGTATATTTGAGCACTTTTATTTTTGGTTTATTGAGCAATTAGATATGGATAATATTTAATTGGCATTATTTACTACACCCAGTAGTAGTATGTAGAGCAGCGCAGCACTCTATATGATTATTGTACATTTGAAATGTAGTGCCCCAAAAAGAATGCAAACTACAGCAGTGCCCGAATTCTGCAGTTTTCATTCAAATCTACTTCTCTATAGTACGAACACTCAGGTGACTATTCAACAACTTACCACTTTTAGTTTCTTGCTGGATTGCATTATGATCTCATGTCTATGGTGAGAGACACAAACTGCTAGGTTGACAGAGCAGAGCTTTCATATTTATGGAGCACTTGGGGAAATTGGTGCAAGTGGTTGTATTCTGCTTGCAAATCCCTCTAATACCTACAAGCAGACTAATTCTTTCTGTAAAATGATGTATTGCTTTATGTTTTATTGTGTAAAGTATTTCTTTTGTTGTGTTATTTTTTTATTCAGCTTAGGGTGATATCAAACAAGCAAATCTTCCCAGGTTTCTCTGATGTAAAGCCATGACTGATACTCTTATCTCCATAGTGTATTGGCTGTTGTGATTTATACCCTGCAGATGTCATCTTCCACTGAGGCAAAGCTTGCTGTGTTCCATCGTTTCTGCTTATGGGCAAGATTGATAACAGGACTCTAAGCAGAACTTTTCATCTTTGCGCTTGTCACATTGACTGATGGTGATGATAGCAGCCAAAATTAATTCATACTCTCAGACTGTCTCTGAACTGGAAATGGAACACAACATATTTTTCTTGGGCATGAAAAACTGACATATTTTGTGTACTTTAAGACAGCAAAAGACACATTAAATGCCCAGTTTAAATATTTCACACTAAAAGCCATTATCTACTGCAAACATGGGCATCACCATTTGTAAGTTCATTGGGAACTTGTCAAATGAGAGAATATACAATGTGAATTGTCTTATGTTTATAGCAGATGTACTAAAGATAATGAGAATATTCACATGGCCAACGAAAATACTGAAAAAGACAGCAGAAATCAAATACACAGTTCAGAAATGTAAAAGTGAACACGATAATCAATTTATGTTATCATGACATAACAAAAGTCAAGCTGGCATAGTGACTTAGTAGTACACTATCTGATTTTGAGCTGTTCCTACTGGGTCATGCCATCTAAAAGGATGACGGAGTGGAGCCCATAGACATTGTTAGCAGATATAGCTGCAAGAGATGGCTTTAAGTGCTAACACTACACTCCAAACATTTTTATAGTAACACTTTTTCTCCTGAAGTTTAAAGGTAAGCGGTGGAACAAATCACTTTCTAGTAAATTGTAGGCAATATATTAGTGGATACATTGTTAAACTAATAGTTAAAAAAATACAAAATGTTGCGCTTCTCCACCAAACTAAAAATTGACTGAAAACAATGTAAACCTCACAAAAACTCACTGGAGTGGAGCCCATAGATATTGTTAGCAGATATAGCTGCAATAGATGGCTTTAAGTGCTAACTAAAAATTGACTGAAAACAATGTGTGATAAACTCAAAAATTAGAAGAGCTACTACCCAGTAAGTCTAAATATAGGACTCAGGATAAGATGATTAATTTAAAAAAGTGACCAGGTGCGCTTCCCAAACCATTATCAAAAAAGGCATATAATATAAACTTTAAATCATTTAATAATTTTTAAAAAGTTCATCAGTGTGAAAAATAAACATATAATCCAAAATAATAGAAGTCCGTTTGAATAAAAGATATCCCAGTGATTTGGATGTGCAAAAATCAGCAAAACATACACATGCAAGGTGCTCGTGCAAAAACTTCCCCAATCCAACTCACGCCTCTTACCAGAGACTTTGGATCTCAGATTATAGAGATCAAAAGCGCTTTTTGTTTCCACACATCCCTGTGTGTCTCAGAAGGGATAGGATATCATCCGTGGAGGGTTCAGCCTTATGCTCGTTAAAAGCAAGTATCAGGTATTTAGCCCAGCATATGGAAAAAGGGTCCTCAAAATTTCTCATACAAAGGAACAGGGAAGCACTTCATAGTGTAGTATTTAAAAACATCCCAATTTATTACACATAAAATCACACTAAGACCCCGTTCACACAGGGGCGACTCGTCAGGCGACTTAGCGCTCCGTTCTGTACAATGGAACTGTTCGAATAGGAGCGACTCAAGATACTCTGACTTAGAAAAAGGTTCCTGTACGACTTTGGGACGACTTCAGGGCGACTTACATTGAATTCAATACAGAAGTCATTTTGCAAGTTGCCTCTGAAGTCGTGTGCAGATCGCCTTGCCGAGTCGCGCGGCAAGTCGTGCCGCCCCTGTGTGAACCGGCACTTACAGTTATGAAGTCAGTGGATTGAATAACAAACAAACACGGCCTCGGACCTTGCCAGCTGGCTCGTGCATGCAGACGCCACAGAAGTGGCTCCACCCAACACGTTTCCCCAAAACAGGTGTCAACTGGGAAAGGAGGCTCATCTGCAACATCTATTGCATTGTCTTATATCGCACACTTTAAGGAGCAGGCCCAGAAGTCAAACACAGCCATATATAATGTGTTGTGTCACCACTAAGAGGATATTCCGGGTGCACATTTGACTAACATCTCATATCTCAACCTCATATAAGTCATATACAACTAATAAAAATCAATTTTTTTATTTTTTTACTACTAAAAAGAGACAATAGTTATCAAAAGAAATTTTTGGTTTAAACCTTAAATTTATAAGAATAGTTTAAACCTATATCCTCATGATAGAGAATACGGGGATCAAATTTCAAAACTGAAGCATATATAGCTGTGGTAGAATTCACATATAAAAAATAATATGATACATTCCATAACGATTTTGAGATAACAGTATAATTCAATATATACTGTGAGAGTGAGAGCCCCTGTCTTAGTGAAAATGTGTTTAAAATGGACACAGGACTCTCAAAGAAGCATTTTTAGAAGTTCCAGCAAAAGATTGCTGAGCAGAGAAAACTATGCTGTAAGTTTTCTCTGGATTTTGTAAGCCTGGATTGGGGCTGGAAACTTGAAGACTTCAAAGAGCATTGGGAGGGATGGAGTCTTCAGTCATGTGTCCGGGTTTTCCAGGAGCTCTGCAGGTTGTGTGTGTCCAGGTGCACACACTCGTTAAAAAGCAGAGCTGAAGATAGCTCAGGGTGTGTGGGAAAGGAGTTGGTGATACAGCAGTTGCTGGAGGGAAGTGTGCTACTGTGGAAGAACTCAGGCAACATCCTTAAGGCGGTTCTCCATGTGGGAGAGGTTCCAGGTCAGTGGACTGAGAGAGTTGGGCCAGCTGAGAGAGTCGGGGAGACTATAGATGAGACAACTGGAAGAGAGTCTTGGGGACCAGAGGGGACTGTAAGTCTTGGAGGAGTGTGGAAGCCTGGAGTGTCAGGAGAGCCCTTCCTAGAGGCCAGGAGTGGGCCTGTGCAGCAAGGGACTGCACCCAAGGCTGAGTGAGCCTTAAGAGCCAGGTGGATTGGCATTTTCATTTGTTGTTATTTTTGGGAGAAGAACCCCTGTGTGGGAAACCAAATGCACATATGAACTTTCCTTTTTGTTTCTTTCAATAAAAGTGGGCAATCACGCCCTTAAACCTTAGTTCCTGTTGGCTGTGAGCTCACTTAAAACGCATCTATCACTAAGCTAAATATCCCCAAATGTTACAGTGGTTGTTGGATGCGGGCAAACAGACGGTGAAATCCGGGTCTCTGCGCCAGCAGTGAGTTTGTCAAGGAACTGTCAGTGGCTGTGTATGGAAGTGCAGCCAGGCAATGAGCATTGCATGCAGGTAGTGCACCTGTGAGAATTTTTTCTTTTTACTACTGTGAACTGTGTAACAAGCTGCTGTGCATGTGACTGCAAGGATGAGGCAGTCAAAACACAAGAAGTTCATGTTAAATCAAGTTAAAGGGGAAGTGAGCTCAGCGTGGCCTGAGAAGATGTCTCCACCTAGGAGGGCCAGTCAAAAGGGGCCAGTGGTGTATGAGACCGTGAATGAGTGGTTCAAGCGGAACCAGACTAAAGAGTCAGATGCAGTTCAAGGGGCTATGATCTTGGCCTCTGATTACATACAACCCATGCTACCTACAGAGAAGGTTGGGGACTTCCTGGAAAAAATTGAAAAAGTCGCTGTAAGGAGGAAATGGCCTAGAGACCGGTGGCCAAAATTGCTGCAAACCTTATTACTGATAGAGTACCGGTCAGTTTACCATTTGATGGACGGGGACCAGGATGACTACCGCCAGTTTAAAGAGGAAATCCTTCTTATAGGAGAGTTCAATCGCATCATGGGCCACCAGCAACGCTCCAGCAAAGGGAGGTCATCACCCATAGCAACGGGAGAGGCAATACTGCAACAACAAAGCACCAATCAAGCAATGGCTCAGGAGAGCATGAGTGTGCATCAGTATACCAGCCCTGCGTTTTCTGAAAACATATCAGTTGTCACCCCTGGCAACAGTGGCAAGAAGTCTGTGTGGCCTGCAGGGGGTACTAATGAGCATGAGGAATATAAAGCTGTGTATTATGGCCGCTTATGTAAAGTGGTCAGCCCAAAAAGAAGGGCACAACAGTCTGTGACCACCATGAGGTATAACCAACCATCTTTGGAGTGCTGGTCTACTGTCACCCCTAGCAACAGGGATCATGTGTTACATGCAGGGGGTGTTGGTGGGTCTGGAAAGGCTGCAGTGTTGCTCCATGACCACATGGAAGAGTCAGCCTGTGGAGACACCACAGATGAGAGACAACACACTCAAATGAAGGCTATGACAACGGCTACAGGAATTGGTAAAACTGTTGCAGTTTATGGGACAGAACCCAATGAAATTAAAGTATGTTCAGCGGGGAGATCCGCAGTACAGGTGGACTTGCTACAGTGTGCTACCCAGAGTAGGGGGGAGGCACAGGGTAAAGCCCAACTGGCAGCAGGACTAAAGACTAAAAACTACATGGGGACTCTGTATGTACCTGGCGGAATTCAGCAGAGTGCTGGAAGAGCTGTACTAGGGGTGACCAAAGAAATCCATATACCATGTTCCCTAGTGAAAGAGACAGGTGCTGCAGGGTTGCCCAGGGAAAACTTCCAGGAACCCACAGTGTTGGAGCCGAGGGTTTCCCAGTTTAGCTGTGGAGCTGCTCAAGTGGGTAAAGGGTCACCCACAATAGCTACAGCTACGTCTAAGTATCATGATGATCCTTTAAAGGTTGAGAAATGTATTTCTGGAAATGTCATATTTGAGAATAATGTTGGTAATATGTTTACTAAAAAGGTTGGAAGTAGGATGACTTCCGTGACCACCAGAGGCAGAGCTGCAGGGTTGTCTGTGGAAACCTCCAGGGATCTCCCTGTGTTGGAACTGGAGGTTGTCCAGGACCGCTCTGGCACTACTCTGGGGGAACAAGGAGTGACTGCACCACACAATGAGAGTGTGTGGGTGCAGACCACCCGCCTGGTATGTGACCAGATTGGTGAACAAATTATTCACCCTGTTAAAGCTGGTAGTGTAAAGCTGGATGTGATAGTAGCGCCACCAGAACAATCTGGTCAAAATAGTGTATTGCACCCTGCGTTCTGTGACGAAGCATCGTCCCAATGTGACATAAGTGTAACTGTGCTTGTACAATGTGATGCGTATAGAGATGACAAATGTACAGTATTGGGTAATGAGTCCCAGGTTCCTTTAGTGCCTCTTGGAACAGGTGATGCACTGCTTCAGGATACCTGTCAGGGAAGTACCACTGACTGGGACAGCTGGCGCAAACAATTGCTAGCCATGCTGGATAAGGCTAGGTTACGTAACACAGATGTGGACATGACACCTGCTATGCCCAATGGAGGGATTGCAGGGTGACCAGTGGCCAAGGGCGTGTTGGCCCCGGCAGAGATTGGCCCCCTCCAATCAGAAGGACCGGTTAAGGGCGCATGCATGGCAGTTGGGTTATATGCAGCCCAACCGCTGGAAAATAGTGAGTGCAAAAATGGCAATGTGACGTATGACCTGCAGCGGCTCGCTGATGCTGGGACAGAGAGGGTAAATGTGAGACGCACATCTGACAATGCTCCAGTTGAGCACCAGGCTGTGAAGACCGATACCGCCAGTGAGGTGGAGGTCACTGTAAATGTCCCTACCTTCCCAGCTTCAGTAGATGAGCCCCTCCACATCATTGATAAGGGAAAAGTCCCTAGAAAGGTCTTGTATGTAGATGTGGATCACATTAAGATGACGAATGTGTTGTTGAAAATTCTTGAAGTCCAAAAAACACATTTGCTGTACACCTGGGTGTCTCCACCGTGGTCGGACAAGGTGGTACTGCATAGTACCAGTAGGTGGAGCCAAGTAGTACAAGCCATGCTTGATGTTGATCACGAGAGGAACTGGTTGGTACTATATTTATTAGCAGTGTGGCAAATGGTCTCAAGGTTCTCTGAGAGGGTGCTTCCAGTTACCGGTTTGGATGGAAGGCGCTCAGGAGAACATTTGAAAACATCAGAGGTCTCTCCGCATGATGCGGTGACTAGGAAAAGTTCTGCTGGTGCGGTCCAAAGTGCAGCTGAGCAGTGGTCAGCAGAGGGCACGGACACTGCCTCACACACTAGACCTCACGTGAAGGAAGGGACCAAAATAGACGTGGCAGTAGCAGAGATTTTTCATGTCATTCGCACAAAGGTAAAAAAATACAAAAAAATATTCGCGCTACTAACACATATGAGCAGCTACAATACCTGTGAAAAGAGCAAAAACAAACAGTATACAAAAAATGTAGCGCTATACATAAAAAATAAATAAACACCCAAGTGTAGTGCTCAAAGTGAATGAGTCTTGAAAAGTCTGTACAAATAAATCCAAAAAAGTGCTGAAAAAGTCTCTGATGACCATTCAAAAAGTGGATAGTGTTGAAGCTTCCAAGGTATAATGGTGACTTTCAAAAAAACAAGTGACTGTAACGTGACCACCACCACTCGAAAGGAGGCTTACCAGATGAAGTGGACCCAATGGACATACGTCTATAGGGTCAACTAGGCTTGATATATGTATATCTATGGATATGGGGTCCCATCTGGCATTGTACACATCTATATCCAAGATCCAGGATCAAATGATTTCACCAAATCTCCAAGCCCGATGGAATGGTAAAATGACTCACAGGGGGACTCTCCAGTGGGTTGAACCTCGGCTTTTGCTGTCTTCGAGAGTTTTGAAGGCTGAAGTACCTTCAACATCTGGAACACCTTTGGGCATGTGATGCCAGCCTTCAAAACTCTCGAAGACAGCAAAAGCCGAGGTTCAACCCACTGGAGAGTCCCCCTGTGAGTCATTTTACCATTCCATCGGGCTTGGAGATTTGGTGACATCATTTGATCCTGGATCTTGGATATAGATGTGTGCAATGCCAGCTGGGACCCCATACCCATAGATATACATATATCAAGCCTAGTTGACCCTATAGACGTATGTCCATTGGGTCCACTTCATCTGGTAAGCCTCCTTTCGAGTGGTGGTGGTCACGTTACAGTCACTTGTTTTTTTGAAAGTCACCATTATACCTTGGAAGCTTCAACACTATCCACTTTTTGAATGGTCATCAGAGACTTTTTCAGCACTTTTTTGGATTTATTTGTACAGACTTTTCAAGACTCATTCACTTTGAGCACTACACTTGGGTGTTTATTTATTTTTTATGTATAGCGCTACATTTTTTGTATACTATTCGCACAAAGGTACAAATTAAAGTACCCAGAGACACTGTGGGGGGGGGGGGGGAGCACTGATGGTATTGGAAGTGGCAACATCAGAATTTGTGGTCTGTCACTGGTTGATACTAATAACAAGGGTTTAATTGCCGTGGGTAACCTCAGAAAAGTTGTTAAACAAAAAAAAAAAAACTGTTGTGATGGGAAAAACTGGTATTGGTGAAGGAAAAGGTGGCTCCTCATCAGACAAAGTATTAGGAACAGGTTCCCTATATCAAGAAAGTGAGGGTATTAGGGAAGGCAGAGTTCCCCAGAGAAAAGCAAATAAGCCCAGGAACCCCAGAAGAGGGAGAAAGGGTAGAATAAAAATGAGTGGGATCCCATGGAGAGTGAAGGAAGGACTTACCTGGAAACGCACCCGAAAAAAGGGTTGGGCCTATGCGTCTGACAGCCGGCACAGAGGTGTCCCAACCCTGATGACATGTGCTGGTGTTCCTCCCTCCGTATCGAAACAAAAGGGGGGGATATGTGAGAGTAAGTGCCCCTGTCTTAGTGAAAATGTGTTTAAAATGGACACAGGACTCTCAAAGAAGCAATTTGAGAAGTTCCAGCAAAAGATTGCTGAGCAGAGAAAACTATGCTGTAAGTTTTCTCTGGATTTTGTAAGCCTGGATTGGGGCTGGAAACTTGAAGACTTCAAAGAGCATTGGGAGGGATGGAGTCTTCAGTCATGTGTCCGGGTTTTCCAGAAGCTCTGCAGGTTGTGTGTGTCCAGGTGCACACACTCGTTAAAAGGCAGAGCTGAAGATAGCTCAGGGTGTGTGGGAAAGGAGTTGGTGTTACAGTAGTTGCTGGAGTGAAGTGTGCTACTGTGGAAGAACTCAGGCAACATCCTTAAGGCGGTTCTCCATGTGTTAGAGGTTCCAGGTCAGTGGACTGAGAGAGTTGGGCCAGCTGAGAGAGTCGGGGAGACTATAGATGAGACAACTGGAAGAGAGTCTTGGGGACCAGAGGGGACTGTAAGTCTTGGAGGAGTGTGGAAGCCTGGAGTGTCAGGAGAGCCCTTACTAGAGGCCAGGAGTGGGCCTGTGCAGCAAGGAACTGCGCCCAAGGCTGAGTGAGCCTTAAGAGCCAGGTGGATTGGCATTTTCATTTGTTGTTGTTTTTGGGAGAAGAACCCCTGTGTGGGAAACCAAATGCACGTATGAACTTTCCTTTTTGTTTCTTTCAATAAAAGTGGGCAACCACGCCCTTAAACCTTAGTTCCTGTTGGCTGTGAGCTCACTTAAAACGCATCTATCACTGAGCTAAACATCCCTCAATGTTACAATACATTTGACAAATCGAAAGAAAAAAAAAATAATAATAATAAAAAATGGTACTAAAAACAGATACTCTTAAAAGTAGGATACAGTACTCTCAAAAAATAGGATGTTTTCTTATCCTCTACTCAAACCCGATTTTCTACTTGACCAGAAAAAGGCCACTACCATCCTTTTTTTCTTTTTTTTTTTTTTTACGTTCAATAATTTTTATTGAAATTTTTTTATGATAACATAAGTGTAGCGGGGTGTTCCCCTTTAATGCAGAGAGACTACATTACCCAGAACCCCATTTAGCAATGTTTCCACCGCAGAGACTCATGGGAGGGGTTATAAGAGGAGGAGGCGAGGCTGGGCTCAGCCTCTTTGGGACACGAGACTTCAGAGACTGATCCTCCTGTGTGGATGTGTCGGAGTGCAAGGCCTGAAGCCTGAGGCCCTGCGCAGCACCAAAGAGCCTTCCACCCCTCTGCGAGCCGGGGTGGCATCTGACTTCGCTTATCTACAGCATTCGTTGGATCGGGGGCCCGATCGCTGGAGACACTGTGTGTGTGTGTGTGTGTGTGACACAGTTGGTGGAAGTTCCCAGACTGGGACCGCAGTCCGGGCGGGTGAGAGGGTGTATGCCCAAACCCTATACTGTTATTGCTAATAGGCCTATAGACTGCCGTGGCCCACAAGTTGTTCCTGATACTCTCACTGAAGAACCTTATCAGAGCTGAATTCAGTGTTCACATAGCAAAGTGTTTACCCCATCTTTACCTTTCCAACTGGATTACAAATCATACTCTGTTAATGTGCACCACCGTTAAAGACCTGCCGGTGAAGAAAAGAACATCATCCCCTATAGACTAAGTTGTAGATATCTGAACCAGGCCTGGTCAGCTTTCTATTTTGTTTGGTTACTGCGCCACAGGACGCCTAGTTAACGGTCGCCCACGTGGCGCACTTGTTGCTGTTAACTCCATATGCATAGTGTGTTAGTGTTGCAGGGCTCTGCAATATATATATATATACTCTGTGAACTGTGATAAATGTTAACCCCTTTCTTATCAAAAGCGTAAGTAAATCATATACCCTTTTTATACTATTATTGTCTCAATGTTTAATTACTCATACAGTATAAGAGTTTATTGCTGCCATAACTAACTGTGCCAGTAGGGGGTCGAGTACCTTGCCGGGGGTTGGCGGAGCTGTCTTTCAGGGCCCAAACTAATCTGTGGCCTTCTTAAGTGAAGGTATCGCTACACACGGGGGTTCTCGTCCGGGATCCTGATACAGCAGGTGAACGCCAGAAGTGCCAGCATGGACCCACAAACAGTAGAAGCATGGTGCAAAGCCTCTAACGCAGAGCCAAACCAGTCGATAGTCATCAGCCTCCCTGGGGAGGAATGGTCGACTGAGATGGTAGAGGAGTTAATGAAGTCAGTGTCCCCAGATCACACACCGTGGGTGACGGAGATAAAGTCAGACCCAGACATCTCATATCAGTATGCATTAGTGGAGTACTGGGATGGGATGCCAGAGGCCTGTAAGCGCAAGTGTGTGCGGACGCCAGACAACAGAACCTATAGGTTGGCGCACGCAGTAACTGAAAAAAAGGAACCATCACCAACGGGATCACCGCAGGCTGCGGCCCGTACCCCACCGGAAAAAGGAGACAGGGCGACGCCTCCGGTGGCGCCTGCACCTGTCACTGCTATATCACCAGAACTGATAAGTGCGATAGGGGATCTGCTAACCAAGTGTCAGAAGCAGGGATGAGCCGAACACCCCCCTGTTCGGTTCGCACCAGAACCTGCGAACAGACAAAATGTTCGTGTAAACTTTAGAACCCTATTAAATACAATGGACTCGAACGTTCGAAATCTAAAGTGTTAATTATAAAGGCTAATATGCAAGTTATTGTCCTAAAAAGTGTTTGGGGACCGGGGTCCTGCCCCAGGGGACATGTATCAATGCAAAAAGAAGTTTTAAAAACGGCCGTTTTTTTGGGAGCAGTGATTTTAATAATGCTTAAAATGAAAAAATAAAAGTGAAATATTCCTTTAAATTTCGTACCTGGGGGGTGTGTATGATATGCATGTGAAGTGGCGCATGTTTCCCGTGCTTAGAACTGTCCCTGCAAAAAATGTAATTTTTGAAAGAAAAAAATGCATTTAAAACTCACTCGCGGCTATTAATGAATTGTCATTGATAAAAAAAAAAAAAAGCGTGGGGGTTCCCCAGAATTCAATTACCAGGCCCTTCAGGTCTGGAATGGATATTAAGGGGAACCCCGCCGCAAATTAAAAAAAAAATTGACGTGGGGTTCCCCTAAACATCCATTCCAGGCCCTTCAGATCTGGCGTGGATTTTAAGGGGAACTCCACCCGAATTTTTTTTAAAAAATGGCGTGGAGTCCCCCTAAAAATCCATACCAGACCCCTTATCCGAGCACGCAACCTAGCCGGCCGCAGGGGAAAAGGGGGGGACGAGAGAGCGCCCCCCCTCCCTCCTGAACCGTACCAAGCCACATGCCCTCAACATGGGGAGGATGTCCCCATGTTGATGGGGACAAGGGCCTCATCCCCACAACCCTTGCCCGGTGGTTGTGGGGGTCTGCGGGCGGGGGGCTTATCGGAATCTGGAAGACCCCTTTAACAAAGGGGACCCCCAGATCCTGGTCCCCCCTATGTGAATTGGTAAGGGATACATTGTACCCCTACCATTTCACGAAGAAAGCGTAAAAAAATGTTTAAAAAAACACACAAACACCTTGAAAAAGTCCTTTATTTAAAAAAAAAACAAAAAAAAACATTCCAGCGGTGAAATCCAGTGTCCCGCGGCGATCCCGATGTCCAGCGCTGTCCTTCGTTGGTTGTGCCTGAGCGGACCTGATGGGGAACTCCCTCTCAGTATTTTAAATGTATAGACCCGCCCCTTCTAAAGTTCCCTATCAGGTCCGCTCAGCGGACCAGATGCGGAACATGAGAAGGGGCGGGTCTATACATGTATTACCAAAGTGAGAGCAGTTCCCCATCAGGTCCGCCCCCTCGGTATGTCGGACCCGCCTACGTCATTGGCTTGAGCGGGGAACTTCCTTCACTATGTAAATTTAAATTACACAGTGAAGGAAGTTCCCCGCTCAAGCCAATGACGTAGGCGGGTCCGACATACCGAGGGGGCGGACCTGATGGGGAACTGCTCTCACTTTGGTAATACATGTATAGACCCGCCCCTTCTCATGTTCCGCATCTGGTCCGCTGAGCGGACCTGATGGGGAACTTTAGAAGGGGCGGGTCTATACATTTAAAATACTGAGAGGGAGTTCCCCATCAGGTCCGCTCAGGCACAACCAATGAAGGACAGCGCTGGACATCGGGATCGCCGCGGGACACTGGATTTCACCGCTGGAATGTTTTTTTTTTTTTTTTAAATAAAGGACTTTTTCAAGGTGTTTGTGTGTTTTTTTTAAACATTTTTTTACGCTTTCTTCGTGAAATGGTAGGGGTACAATGTACCCCTTACCAATTCACATAGGGGGGCTGGGATCTGGGGGTCCCCTTTGTTAAAGGGGTCTTCCAGATTCCGATAAGCCCCCCGCCCGCAGACCCCCACAACCACCGAGCAAGGGTTGTGGGGATGAGGCCCTTGTCCCCATCAACATGGGGACATCCTCCCCATGTTGAGGGCATGTGGCTTGGTACGGTTCAGGAGGGAGGGGGGGCCGCTCTCTCGTCCCCCCCTTTTCCCCTGCGGCCGGCCA
This sequence comes from Rana muscosa, assembly GCA_029206835.1. Taxonomy (NCBI): domain Eukaryota; kingdom Metazoa; phylum Chordata; class Amphibia; order Anura; family Ranidae; genus Rana; species Rana muscosa. Next base: position 27,767,297 of record JARGYO010005626.1, on the reverse strand, counting down.
GGTTGCGTGCTCGGATAAGGGGTCTGGTATGGATTTTTAGGGGGACTCCACGCCATTTTTTTTTTAAATTTGGGGTGGAGTTCCCCTTAAAATCCAAATCCATGCCAGATCTGAAGGGCCTGGAATGGATATTTGGGGGAACCCCACGTCAATTTTTTTTTTAATTTGCGGCGGGGTTCCCCTTAATATCCATTCCAGACCTGAAGGGCCTGGTAATTGAATTCTGGGGAACCCCCACGCTTTTTTTTTTTTTTTTTATCAGTGACTTTTGTATGTATTGCCGGGAGCCGACAATTCATTAATAGCCGCGAGTCAGTTTTAAATGCATTTTTTTCTTTCAAAAATGACATTTTTTGCAGGGACAGTTCTAAGCACGGGAAACATGCGCCACTTCACATGCATATCATACACACCCCCCCAGGTACGAAATTTAAAGGAATATTTCACTTTTATTTTTTCATTTTAAGCGTTATTAAAATCACTGCTCCCGAAAAAACGGCCGTTTTTAAAACTTCTTTTTGCATTGATACATGTCCCCTGGGGCAGGACCCGGGTCCCCAAACACTTTTTAGGGCAATAACTTGCATATAAGCCTTTATAATTAGCACTTTACATTTCTCCCATAGATTTTTCGAATTTGCCGCGAACACCCCAATTTGTTCGCTGTTCGGCGAACGGGCGAACAGGCAATGTTCGAGTCGAACATGAGTTCGACTCGAACTCGAAGCTCATCCCTAGTCAGAAGGCAAGCACGGTGCATGTAGAGACTAGCTACCGGAGACTAAAGACATTCTCAGGGAAGCTCCCTGTCCCCGCAGGGGAAGAAGATTTTGACACCTGGGTGGAGCAGGCATTGCAGGCAGTAGAGGCATGGGAGGTGCCTGAAGCACAGAAGAGGCAACGAGTGATAGAAAGCCTTAAAGGCGCAGCAGCAGAAGCAGTGAAAAGTTTTCGGTTTGGGAATGCAGGTTGCACGGCTCAAGACTGTCTAGCCATGCTGCAAGAAGAGTTTGGTCAATTGGAAAAGGTGACAGAGATGGTCTACCAATTTGAACATACTTTCCAACAACCAGAGGAGAAACTTTCCGAGTATGATAGAAGACTGAACAGGTTGCTGTGCAAGATTGTGTTGAAGAAGGGAATGAAACTACAGATACAGATGCGGCAAGAATGAAGCAAGTCTTAAAGGGAGCGCTACGCTCGGATCCAGTCTGGCTGCACCTGAAAACCTCAGGAGGAGGAACGTTGCTGACTTATGCTGACTTGATAAAAATCATCAGAGATGAGGAGGCGCTGCAACAGGACCAGCAGATGATTAAGACAAATGTTGTACCCGCACAGGTGCTAGTCAATCCAGTGATGACCCCTGAAAGAGATTCGGAGATAGACACCCTAAAAGCTCAAATGTCCAAGGTGTTAGAGATGTTGACCTCTCTGATGGAAAAAGAAAGAGAGGGTCCCAAGAGAGAAGTACCAAGGAAGGAATTATTCCCAATTGCCTCAGCACCCGCATCTTTACAAGAATGGGGAGATATAGTCTGCTTTAACTGTGGAGGAATTGGATATATTGCGGCTACATGCTCCAGTCCCAAGAAGAAGAAAATAGACATCCGCAAGCCGGCGGGAAACTACAGAGGGCCCCGGTGAAGGAGTCAACCGGGTGCCCATCACCTTCAGTGAGCTCCAAGCTAAAAGCAAAGCAGAAGATAACAGGAGATAAAATGCCTCGGGGGAAACACAACATTCCTCAACAGAGATACACCCCAGAGAAAGGGGGCAAGACCCCTCAGAAGAGGCACAGCACTCCCCAGAGGGGGTGCACACCTAAGAAAAATAATAGTATCCCTCAGCGGGTCCCTACACCCAGTAAAAGGAGGGAAGTCAATGCATACCAGACTCAAGAAAGACTGAAGTCCAAAGGGGATTGGACGAGAGAAAGTTCAAAGAGAAAAAGTCTGAAGAAGGCGACCCCTGCCGGGCCATATCCGGAGAAGCTGGTAGGCCCATCTCCTATAGTGTCCATTCAAGTGGAGGGAGTTTACACCAGAGCAATCTTGGATACTGGGGCGCAAGTGACCCTGCTACACAGAGATTTCTACGATAAGCACTTGAGTCACCTACCCATCCGGAAGATAGAGGGACTAGAGATATGTGGGATTGGAACCCAGAACTTCCCCTACGATGGCTATCTGCCTGTCAGGATGATCTTTGACCCATCTGTGGCTGGAAAAGCCGAAGTGTTTGACACCCTGGCGGTTGTGTGCCCTCGGCCGCTGGGAGCCAACACGAGTTCCCTTATAATAGGGACGAACATGGACCTGGTCCGAAGACTTCTGACCCCTCTAGTGAAAGAAGAAGGGGAAGCGGCCACCAAGATCCACCCCATGCTAAAGACGGCTTACCAACGGCTGGTCTTAGAGCAGAAGACCCCAGGAGAGGGGATAGGGAAGGTGTGGAGACTTGGAAGAGGAGGGATAGTGTTGCAGCCCGGCGAAGTAACCTGTCTCGGAGCCACTGTGAAGATTACTTGGGAGCAGCCCGGACCCTTTGTCATGTTGGAATCTGACCCAAGGGAAGGGTCCCACGGTCTGGAAGTGATACCAGAAGTGATTCCGCTGAAGGCCCTAAAGAAGGCCCATTGTAGAGTCTCAGTGAGTGTTAGGAACAATACAGATGGCCCCATGGAAATCCCAGCCAGGATGCTGCTGGGCCAGGCGAGCCCTGCTGCCCCTGTCAACCTGTCAGAGATGGGCGAAGGAGGAGATGCTTGGGAGAAGATATCCATGGAAAACCCGAATCTGCCCAGGGCTTGGAAAGAGAGAGCCAAGGCCCAGTTGACCAGATGGGAGAAGATCTTCTCTAAAGATGAGTTCGATGTGGGGTGTGCAAGGAGTGCCACCCACCGAATCCGCCTCCAAGAAGACAGACCCTTCAGAGAGAGGGTCAGGCGGGTCCCACTAGCAGATCTGGAGGATCTAAGGGAACAACTCTCAGAACTCAAGAGGACTGGTGTGATACGGGAATCTAGAAGCCCCTATGCCTCCCCGATAGTGGTGGTCAGGAAGAAGAGTGGGTCATTGAGGCTCTGTATCGACTACAGGACTCTCAACAGGAGAACCATACCCGACCAGTATACCACTCCGAGGATAGGGGATGCCCTACAGAGCTTGTCTGGAGCCAAGTGGTTCAGCGTTATGGATCTCAAGAGCGGGTACTATCAGATCCCCATGCACCCAGAAGACAAGGAGAAGACAGCTTTCATAACCCCAGTGGGGTTCTTTGAATTCGACCGGATGCCCCAAGGTCTGTCTGGAGCCCCAGCTACCTTCCAACGTCTCATGGAGAAGACTGTAGGAGACATGAACCTTATTGAAGTCCTTGTATACCTGGACGATGTCATTGTCTTTGGAAGAACCCTAGAGGAACACGAGGAGAGGCTGGAAAAAGTCTTGAGGAGACTCAGTGATGAGGGACTCAAACTTTTGCCTGAAAAGTGTCGGTTCTACCAGTCTTCTGTGAACTACCTGGGGCACATAGTGTCTGAAGAAGGGGTGGCCACAGACCCTGAGAAATTGGAGGCAGTTACCTCCTGGCCACGACCCACCACAGTAACAGAACTCAGATCCTTCTTGGGGTTCTGCTCCTATTACAGGAGGTTTGTGGAGGGATTCGCCCGAATTGCTAGACCATTGAATGAATTGCTCAAGACTGAGGGAGAAGAGGATGACTCAGGGCCCAGGAAGCCGGGAGAGTCCATCAGAGATCATTGGAATCAGAAGTGTTAAGAGGCCTTCCAGGCATTGAAGAAGAGCCTGACCACTGCTCCAGTCTTGGCCTACGCAGACCCAACCAAACCCTATGAACTACACGTAGATGCTAGTCATGACGGTCTGGGAGGAGTACTTTATCAAGAACACGAAGGACAACTGCGGCCTGTTGCCTACGTGAGTAGGAGCCTGACCCCCTCTGAGAAGAACTACCCACCCACAAGCTGGAGTTCCTGGCCCTTAGGTGGGCGGTAGTAGACAAGCTCAAAGACTACCTGTATGGGGCGGAGTTCACTGTGAAGACTGACAACAACCCCCTTACCTACCTTTTCACCACGGCCAAGCTGGACGCCACTGGACACAGGTGGATGGCCGCACTGTCTGGGTTCAACTTCAGCCTAAAGTACAGGCCAGGGGCTGGGAATCGAGACGCAGACGCTCTGTCTAGGAGATCTCATGCCCCCACCAGTGACGTAGAAGATTGGACCCAAGTGGCACCAGACGGGGTGCGGGCCCTTTGTCAAGGAGCTAAATTCCAAGCCAGAGGAGGCTCCAGAGCAGAGGAAATAGGAGTTACCATGGTGGGAGTCCCCAAACACTACTGTGGAGTAACTCAACTGGAAGAAGACAACCTGCCGAGACTGTCCAAGAAGGAGTTGAGGTGTGACCAATTAGAAGACCCCATGGGGAGATTGGTCCTGGAGGCCCTGAAGAATCAGGATCCAAACAGACTCCTGCGTCATCCCTCAAAGGAAGCTCGCCTGTTGAGTAAAGAATGGGACAGGTTGCAGGTACATCAGGGAGTGGTCTACCGAAGGGGCCCCTCTGATGACTCAGAAGATAAGTGCCAACTGTTCCTCCCAGAGAAACATTGAGAGACTGTTCTGATTGCCCTGCATGACAATCATGGCCACCTAGGGGCTGAAAGGACCTTTAAACTTGTCAGAGGTTGGTTCTATTGGCCCTGCATGAGGGCAGAGGTAGAAGAGTACTGCCACTCATGTGCACGATGCATCCAGAGGAAGACTTTACCCCATCAAGCTGCCCCAATGGGCCATCTACAAAGTCAAGGCCCAATGGATCTGGTATGCATTGATTTTCTCTGTCTCGAACCCGACCTGAGTGGACTAGGAAATGTTCTGGTGATAACCGACCATTTCACCCGGTATGCCCAGGCTTTCCCAACCAAAGACCAGAAGGCCTCCACCGTAGCCAAGGTACTTATGGAGAAGTACTTTGTCCATTATGGGCTGCCACAGCGACTCCATTCAGATCAAGGAAGGGACTTTGAGAGTCGACTGATCCGGAAACTCCTGGATTCGTTGGGAATCAAGAAGACTCGAACTACACCTTACCACCCACAGGGAGATGCTCAGCCGGAAAGGTTTAACCGAACCTTGCTCAACATGTTGGGGACTCTGGAAAGTGAGAAAAAGCAACATTGGAGCAAACACATAGCAGCCATAGTACATGCTTACAACTGCACCATCAGTGATGCTACAGGCTACTCCCCATATCGACTCATGTTTGGGAGAAAAGCGAGACTACCTGTAGACTTGGCCTTTGGCACCACTCTGGACCATTCCTCAGCCACATCCCACAAAGGATATGTGGACAGGTTTAGACACAGCCTGAAAGTAGCCTATGAACAAGCTCAAGCGGCCTCAGATCAAAGGGGAGCTCGAAACAAAAGAAACTTCGACTTGAAGGTCTGGGTACAAGACCTACAGCCCGGGGATCGAGTACTGTTACGCAATCTGGGGGTCCCTGGGAAGCACAAACTTGCAGACAGATGGAGATCTGAACCCTATGTCATCTGTAGGAAGTTGCCGGGCCTACCTGTCTACAAGTTGAAGCCAGAAGGAAAGGTAGGCCCACTGAAGACGTGGCATCGAAACCACCTGCTCCCACTGGCTGAGGCAGTCAGGATACCTCCCGTGAGAGACTCCCCTGAACCGGTCTCTATCCTGGATACTCCTAGGCCGAACACTCGGTCGCAGACCTCCCGAGCCGAAGATGGAGAGGCCTCTCAACTTAGTGAAAATGAAGAAAGAGAACTTGATTGGCTGTGGCCTTCCCCAACTCCAGGAACTTCTACTATAGATCTTCCAACCACTGAAGACACTCCAGATGGAACACTGAACCCAGAAGCCACAGAGTTCATCCCATCTAGTCCTTCATCAGATTGCTGGGAGGATGCCCATGATAGTTACTCAGAGGAAGAGGAGCCTGTGGTGCCAGAGCCAGAAATCCCAAGAGAGCAAAGGGCTCGAAGAGTCATCCGGCCTCCTAAGAAGCTGACCTACCCACAAATGGGGAATAGCTCAGAAGACTCTGTAGTTACTGCTAGGAGGAATGCTGAAAATCCGGATCCCTCCACTGTCCATTTGGTGGAGGGCAACCCCAGCTCACTCTCTGGCACAGTTAGGCAGGCCACCCATGATAATGTGACCTGTGGGCAAGGGAATTCTACCCCTCAGTTTTGGTGTGAATTCCCTATGCCAACATCGTTCGCAGAATTGTCTAGAGTTGTACATAGTCTTTGTTAAGGTTTATCTTTGGGGACCAAAGAGTTCAAGTGGGGGGAGTGTGTAGCGGGATGTTCCCCTTTAATGCAGAGAGACTACATTACCCAGAACCCCATTCGGCAATGTTTCCACCGCAGAGACTCATGGGAGGGGTTAAAAGAGGAGGAGGCGAGGCTGGGCTCAGCCTCTTTGGGACACAAGACTTCAGAGACTGATCCTCCTGTGCGGATGTGTCGGAGTGCAAGGCCTGAAGCCTGAGGCCCTGCACAGCACCAAAGAGCCTTCCACCCCTCTGCGAGCCGGGGTGGCATCTGACTTCGCTTAACTACAGCATTCGTTGGATCGGGGGCTCGATCGCTGGAGACACTGTGTGTGTGTGACACAGTTGGTGGAAGTTCCCAGACTGGGACCACAGTCCGGGCGGGTGAGAGGGTGTATGCCCAAACCATATACTGTTATTGCTAATAGGCCTATAGACTGCCGTGGCCCACAAGTTGTTCCTGATACTCTCACTGAAGAACCTTATCAGAGCTGAACTCAGTGTTCACATAGCAAAGTGTTTACCCCATCTTTACCTTTCCCACTGGATTACAAATCATACTCTGTTAATGTGCACCACCGTTAAAGACCTGCTGGTGGGCCTAAGGACGATGGCGGGCTGGCACTGCCCAAACCGTGGTTGTACTACCTGGCTGCCCAGTTACAGCACCTGGTGGGGTGCTTTGGGACTGAGCCGGCTGGTTCTTCCCGGGCACTCATGCTCCGCACAATAGATGCAGGTCCCATCCCTCTGGCACTGGAGGCCCTGGCATTTGCCAGGCCGAATAAGAAGTATCCTACGTACAACCTTATACAAAAAGTGTGGAATAAGTGCAAGTATATACAACAGGCCGAGGGGTACACTGAATATAGCCCTCTCTGGCATAACGAGACTTATACGGAACTGGCTAAGTTGCAGGGAGGGGCTAGATGGATAGCACACGGGATTACCCATGTTGAGCACGTCTTTAAGAACGGTATTCTTAGGACATTTGCGGATCTGCAGGAGGAGTTTGGCCTGCCGTCCCCAATGTTCTTCCAATATCTGCAACTTCAGCATGCGGTTAGAGCACAGAGTAGATCTTCAGAGTGGCACTTGTCTCCAACTCCTGTATTTGGCCTCATCAGAGATGCTGTGACCTCGAAGGGATTTATTTCCCAAAGCTACAATATCCTTTTACAATACTTCCTGGGGCAGCATCCCCTGAAGGTGAGGGAGCGGTGGGAGAGAGATGTGGGTCAAATGGATGGGGAGGAGTGGGGGGAGATATTTCAGGGGGTAAGTGTATGCTCTTTAAATGTGGCCCAGCGGCTCACGCAACTGTATATTATTCTGAGGATATACTACACGCCGCATAGACTACAGCTGATGGGGTTGCAGACGGATGGTACCTGTACCAGATGTAAGAGGGACCATGGGGATCTTATTCACCTCCTGTGGCGCTGCCCCAAACTGCATTTATATTGGAATGAGGTGGTAACTGTGGTCAATTCTGTGTTCCAGATATCTTTACCAGTAGATCCCAAGGTATGCCTCTTGGGGGTGGTGGAAGAGCATGTGATAGAAGCGCATCCTAGGGAAGCAGTTCAGAGGGTGATGTTCCAAGCCAAGAGGCTGATTATGTTGTATTGGAAATCGGAGGCGCCCCCAACTTCGAGGGAATGGATATGTAAGATAGGGGATATGTTACGTATGGAAAAGCTCATCTACCAGCACAGGGGGAGTATGCAGAAATATGAAAATCTCTGGGCACCGTGGCTGGATACACCGGGGCTTGCCCCGGTGGACCTGGTCGCGGGCAGATTATTGGGCTAGTTATGGGGGGGGGGAAACACTCTGCCTGTGAATGCTATATTGTAGGAAGAGAAATATTATGAGGTTGCTACTTTAACCCTGTTTTGTATCAATCGGTCATGAGCATGGAAGTGCTGATTATTGTTTTTGATGTATATGACTTTGTACCACCTTTGAATCAATAAACACATTTTTGTTGGTAAAAAAAAAAAAAAAAAAGACCTGCTGGTGAAGAAAAGAACATCATCCCCTATAGACTAAGTTGTAGATATCTGAACCAGGCCTGGTCAGCTTTCTATTTTGTTTGGTTACTGCGCCACAGGACGCCTAGTTAACGGTCGCCCACGTGGCGCACTTGTTGCTGTTAACTCCATATGCATAGTGTGTTAGTGTTGCAGGGCTCCAATATATATATATATATATATATACTCTGTGAACTGTGATAAATGTTAACCCCTTTCTTATCAAAAGCTTAAGTAAATCATATACCCTTTTTATACTATTATTGTCTCAATGTTTAATTACTCATACAGTATAAGAGTTTATTGCTGCCGTAACTAACTGTGCCAGTAGGGGGTCGAGTACCTTGCCGGGGGTTGGCGGAGCTGTCTTTCAGGGCCCAGACTAATCTGCGGCCTTCTTAAGTGAAGGTATCGCTACATAAGGATACAAGGCAATGTTATGCGAGTGTACAGTACATTCCAAATCCTGAGTTTACACTCTTGTATACCTTTCTCCAATAGCATAAGCTAACATAGCATTCTAACGCATCCGCATTGTTTTTAGAGACTAAACCGATATCATAACTGTGTTTGCCATACCGTATAGCGTGAAGTATTACAAAACCTGATCAGGCACTGTGACTCTCGACCCCCCGGATGCCCCAAAGGGATCACTACCATACTTTTATTATATCTCCCTACCTTAGCAATTCTTTCTTATTCATTTTTTTATTTAATTTAAAATAATACTCAAATCAAAGTGCTAGATACAAAGCTGAACACTATAAATGTAGCTTGTTTTACATGCAAAAGGATTTGTAATTCTGTTCTGTCAATCTTGTAATCCAAACACTCTTGCCAGACAGCACAGTTCTGTGACATCTCGGCAGATTAAACTGTAAATAACATTTTCAAACATGCCCCGGTATTTGAATAGACAATAACCTTAGTTATTATGCATTTTTCTATACCATCTGCACGGAAAATACGTTTGGATAACATTACTGTATAACAGAAAATGTATATGTAGCGGCCTCCTCACTCCCCTCTTTTCTCAGCTCGTCTGTCTCTTGTCTAGGGGTACCTTAGAGGGGAGAGAGCGGGGATACCACACCTAGCCTTCACCGCAGGTGTTAGTGCGGCTTGAGCAAAGTTCTTTCTTTACCTTCGGGTCAGTGTTATGCACCTGGAGTCTCCACCGAGAGTTACCTTGAACGATGTCTGCCAGAATATGAGCCCCACACCATTAAAGTCCAACACTCCTTTATTCTTCTCAAGTGAACACAATCAGTTGAACTCCCTTGGAGGACAGAACAGAAAAGGAGGTGTGGATGGAAGTAGGCCCAGACACAATGAACTCTCCACTTTCCTTCCTGAAAGTGGGTTGCGGTCTCCGAGCGAGGGGGAATTTTCTTCCAGGCGGTCTCCGATGGGAGGCTCACCTGTCACTGGCAATCTGCTGCACCCGGTCTTCAAGTGAGGAGCTCCCCCCGGTCCATTACGCCTTCCGGATTTGGGTTCCCAATCCCTGGGTTCCCTAGGATCTCCTTCCCTCGCGGAACTCAGTGTGGGGCACTGAGCTCCAGACCTCCATCCGAGTACCTCACCCCAGGCTAAAGGTGCCTGGGATGGAACACGACCTCTGAACCTCCTCTAGGCCTAGACCCGCCTAGAGAACCGACACGAACCACCGCCCTCAGGCTGAAGGTGCCTGGGACTCGACCCACCGCTGCCGAGGGAGGACAAAAAGGAGGCATGGCACACAGCGATGATTCAACCCCAGCCCAGGACGACAGCGCCACCTGCTGGGCTGCAGAGAATTGCACATCACTGATGTCTCTGCCAGTTTAAATTACACCCGGGAAAGTACATACCCGCTACACTTATAAGTGACATGAAAGCAATTAGTACTCTGTATTACTATATCACTATATATTTTAAGTGTAACTGCACTTAATGGGGCCCCCCTTACCTGTCTATACCCACCTGTTACTGGTCTACTGGGACCTTAGCTGTGCAGCCTCCTCTTTGCCGCATAGCCTCTTCTCAAAATCTTCTCTGTTGGGGCCACGTATTTACACCACAAACTACATTCAACCCTAGGGATAGTGTTTGAGCTAACTTTTTTCATATACTTTTTAATATCACCATCAAAATAATTAGTCTTAGATCAAAATATTGTTTTTATTAAGAAAAATAATGAACATGATTAACACTCCACAGGCCATAGATGGTGGAAAATGTATTTCCTTCAGCCACAGGTTGCAAAAAAGAAATTTGCACTAATCCCCTGTGACAGCAGGAAGGTAAAGTCACCTGGTTGCATCCAGGGGGGTAGATATATTTCGCCCAGATTCAGGCTTTACGCCGACTTATACAGCTAGGTGGAGAGTTGTATAAGCCCAGCTGAGACTAGTGGGCTCATTGATGACTCATACCTCTAGGGAGAGGGCTGGGCGTCGTGCAGACAGGGAGTTGATGAGATCAGCTGAACCTTGTCAGCTCATTTAGGCCTCTATAAGAAATCCCAGCTTCATTAGATGTTAGCTCATGCCTGGAACCAGACCTGTGTGGACTGTCTAGGGAGAGTGAACCCCTGTGCGGTGAGAGAAAGCCTGTGTGGCTATATATTTGCTTGGACATTTAAAACCAGGGACTTAGGGACTAGGACAGCACTAGGCTGATCCCAGTTGTTAGTTAGGAAACCTGTATGTTTAGTCAGAGGTCAAGTTGACCAGGATTTATTTTGTTTATGTTTTTTTTTGCCTTGCTGTGTTTTTGTCACTGTAAATAGAAAATAAACCGCACCTTTTTGATTTTGAAAACCACAACCTCCGTCTGCTGGGCCTGTTTTTGGGGTGGGGAGCCCATCCCGGGGGTCACACACACCCGCTGCCGAGCTAACCCCCTCACAGTTGGTGGAGAACCAGTGGCAGTTTTTTTTTTAAGCCAGCATGGAGGAGATACTGAAACAGCTGGCTCTAGCAAATGCCAATCAACAGCAGACAAATGCAGGTTTACAAAGGAGCCTTGCAGCCCAGCAGCAAGCTCATCAACAGAGCCTTGCAACTTTACAACAGAGTCTGGAGGCTCAGCAACAAGCCCAACAGCAATCTGAGGCCCGCTTCATAGACCTGTTGCAGAAGCAAGAGCAGAGACTACAACAACAGATGGAAGCAGTAATGCAGCAACGTCCGCAGACCAGTGAGGAAAGCCGTCCCACTAATACCGCGTCCTTTGGGGTGAGTCGTTTATTGACAAAAATGACTGGAGAGGATGATCCAGAGGTATTTTTGACCACATTTGAAAGGACCGCTGAAAGAGAAAAGTGGCCTGAGGAGCAGTGGGCTGGACTAGTGGCTCCTCTGTTAACTGGTGAATCGCAGAAAGCTTACTATGACCTAGAGCCTAACCAAGCAAAAGACTATGTGATGCTAAAAGCTGAAATATTGGCAAGGCTGGGTGTCACCCTGGCTGTCCGGGCTCAGCGTGTGCATAACTGGACTTTCCAGCTTGGAAAACCCCCCAGGTCTCAAATGTATGATCTCATTCACCTGAGCAGAAAGTGGCTACAGCCAGAGACTTTGTCCGCACCAAAGATTGTGGAACGTGTTGTAATGGATCGGTTTTTGAGAGCTCTTCCTACTGCCATCCAAAAGTGGGTAAGCCATGGAGACCCAGAGACGGCCGATGGTCTTGTGGATCGTGTGGAGAAATACTTGGCTACAGAGAACCTGACGGCCTCTTCCAGAGACACTCGGACTTTCCACCCTAAGACCAGACCATCCCCAGGGGCGGATAAGATGATTCCAAGGGGTAAGGGTGGAGAGAGTGAGAGGGTGGGAGCTCTACCCCAAGTTTGGCGAGAACAGCCTGGGAAATCAGCAGCTCAAGAGGCGGCAAGAAGGATCGTTTGCTACCGCTGCCGCCAAGCGGGACATATTGCAGCAAATTGCCCGGTTGTGGAGGAACCCATGCAGTGTGACTTTCTGACGGGCAGACGTCAGTCGCTGTGTGCGACAGTCGCATGCACTGCCATTCGGGGAACTGAGAAACATTTATGCAAAATGTGTATTAATGGTAGAAATGTTGTGGTATTGCTGGATTCAGGTAGCCTTGTGACCCTGATAAAGGCTGAGTTAGTTAAAACAGAGGTCTCTGGGAATAGCAAGGTAGCCGTTATTTGTGTGCATGGGGACACCCGAGAGTATCCAGTGACTACAGTGTGTTTCGAGACCCCCAAAGGTACCCTCTCTCATCCAGTGGGCTTAGTATCTCAGTTACCGCATGACGCCATTGTGGGAAGGGATTTTCCGAAGTTCTGGGAACTGTGGGATGATCCTGAGCCCCCCACGGGTGCCCCTATGTACCAGGAATGTGATAGCCAGAACTCCCCTGAGAGTGGTGAGGACTCTCCGGAATTTCCCTTGTCAGTATTGGCAGGGGAGACTCAAGAAACTGGAGAGGAGCCCACCTCCTCAGACGAAAACCTACCGTCTGTGGAGTTTTCTGATCTTGAGGTTCACAGGGAAAACTTTGCCACAGAACAGTTGAAAGACCCCGCCCTAATAAAGGCACGGGAAAACGTAGTGAAAATAGATGGCGAGTTAGTGAACCCAGATAATACCGGCACTTACCCATACTTCAGCGTAGAGAAGGACCTACTGTATCGGGTGGCAAAAAGGGCAGAAGAAACCGTTGAGCAGCTTGTGGTGCCCAAACCTTACAGGAAGTTGGTGTTGGAGTTGGCCCATGGGCACATTCTTGGAGGTCATCTGGGGACAGAGAAAACCCGAGAGAGGGTATTACAGAGATTCTATTGGCCTGGGGTGATGAAGGACATAGAAAATTATTGTTCCTCCTGCCCTGTGTGTCAGAGGTCGGCCCCGATGCCACATTTCCGTAGCCCGCTGGTCCCTCTACCCATCATTGAGGTCCCGTTTGAGAGAATCGCAATGGATTTGGTAGGTCCTATAATCAAGTCCGCTAGGGGGCACCAGTACATATTGGTTATAATGGACTATGCCACCCGTTATCCAGAAGCGATCCCTCTCAGAAATACCTCGGCCAAAACCATAGCCAAAGAGCTATCTCTTGTTTTTAGCCGGGTGGGTATTTGTAAAGAACTGCTTACGGACCAAGGTACACCCTTTATGTCCCGGGTTATGAAAGAGCTGTGTAAATTGTTCAAAGTGACGCAATTGCGTACATCTGTGTATCACCCCCAAACCGATGGGCTGGTTGAAAGATTCAACAAAACCCTAAAACAAATGTTGAAGAAAGTGGTGGATAGAGATGGAAGGGATTGGGACTGTCTACTTCCTTATTTGATGTTTGCTATTAGGGAGGTGCCCCAATCCTCTACGGGATTCTCCCCCTTTGAGTTACTGTATGGGAGACACCCAAGAGGGCTGTTGGATATTGCCAAGGAAACTTGGGAAAGTGAGAGTTCTCCCCACAGGAGTGTGATTGAGCATGTCGCCCTGATGCAAGATCGAATTGCACAGGTAATGCCCATCGTGAAGGAACATTTGGCCCAAGCGCAGTTGGCACAGCAGAGAGTGTACAACCGTGGAGCCAAGACCCGTACCTTTTCCCCGGGGGATAGGATATTGGTACTTGTCCCTACGGTTGAAAGTAAATTCCTTGCCAAATGGCAAGGCCCCTACGAGATAATGGAAAAAGTGAGCGAAGTGAATTACAAGGTCAGACAACCAGGAAGGCGAAAGCCCGAACAGATCTATCACGTTAATCTGTTGAAAGCCTGGAGGGATAGAGAGTCCCTAGTCGCAGACACTTGGTCACCAGCTCAAACTGGTTGCGTGATTCCTGAGGTTGGAATCGCAGCCACCTTGTCACAACCCCAACAACAGGAGGTTAAGGAGTTTGTGCTTCGCAACAAGGAGGTATTCTCTGAGCTGCCGGGACAAACATCTGGGGTAGAGCATGACATTATTACCCCGCCCGGTGAAAGGGTGAAGTTAAAACCCTATCGGATCCCAGAGGCCCGACGGGAGGCAATACGGGAGGAAGTACAGAAAATGCTGAACTTAGGGGTGATAGAGGAGTCCCAAAGTGATTGGTCTAGTCCCATTGTGTTGGTGCCTAAACCGGATGGGAGCTGGCGATTTTGTAACGATTTTCGTCAGTTGAACAAAGTTACAAAATTTGACACCTACCCCATGCCACGTATAGATGAGTTGATCGACCGGCTGGGAACAGCCCGATACATGACGACTCTTGACCTCACAAAAGGGTATTGGCAAATCCCCCTGGCCAAGTCGGCCAAAGAGAAAACCGCATTTGTAACCCCAGACGGGGCGTTCCAATATAAAAGAATGCCGTTCGGGTTACAGAATGCGCCGGCCACATTCCAGCGGAAAATGGACCAGATGCTGAGGCCCCATCGGAAGTATGCTGCGGCTTACCTGGATGACATAATTGTCCATAGCACAGATTGGGCCTCACATCTGCCAAAAGTGCAAGCAGTCCTGGACTCTGTTCGGGAAGCAGGGTTTACGGCTAACCCCAAGAAGTGTACCATTGGGCAGGAGGAGGCCAAATATCTTGGGTACACCATTGGGAGGGGAGTAATAAAACCCCAACTCAACAAAGTCGAGGCCATCCAGAGTTGGCCACGTCCCAACAGCAAGAAGCAGGTACGAGCCTTTCTGGGAATCGCTGGGTATTATCGGCGATTCATTCCCCACTTTGCTTCTAAGGCTGTGCCCCTAACCAACCTGACGAAGGGGAAAGGGTCGGTCATGATTAAATGGACCCCCGAGGCTGAGGCAGCATTCCAATTCTTGAAACAAGCCTTATGTAGCCAGCCAGTGTTGTACTCACCCGACTTCTCTAGAGACTTTGTCGTACAAAGTGATGCGTCAGATGTGGGGTTAGGAGCAGTATTGTCCCAGGTCTGGAACGGGGAAGAGCACCCAGTCATTTACCTCAGCAGGAAGTTGAAGTCCCATGAGGTAAATTACGCCACCGTTGAAAAGGAGTGTTTAGCGGTGAAGTGGGCTCTAGATTCCCTTCGGTACTACCTGCTAGGTAGGCACTTTGACATGGTTACGGATCACGCTCCGTTAAAGTGGATGGCTCAAAACAAGGAAACAAATAGAAGAGTGAATAGGTGGTTCCTGGCCCTCCAGGAATTCAACTTCACAGTAAAGCATCGCCCTGGCGTTCAAATGGGGAATGTGGATGCTTTGTCTCGAGTACATGAATGCCTGATTGCTGGTGTTCCAACCCCGAGGTTAAAACAAGAGGGGGGGGTATGTGACAGCAGGAAGGTAAAGTCACCTGGTTGCATCCAGGGGGGTAGATATATTTCGCCCAGATTCAGGCTTTACGCCGACTTATACAGCTAGGTGGAGAGTTGTATAAGCCCAGCTGAGACTAGTGGGCTCATTGATGACTCATACCTCTAGGGAGAGGGCTGGGCGTCGTGCAGACAGGGAGTTGATGAGATCAGCTGAACCTTGTCAGCTCATTTAGGCCTCTATAAGAAATCCCAGCTTCATTAGATGTTAGCTCATGCCTGGAACCAGACCTGTGTGGACTGTCTAGGGAGAGTGAACCCCTGTGCGGTGAGAGAAAGCCTGTGTGGCTATATATTTGCTTGGACATTTAAAACCAGGGACTTAGGGACTAGGACAGCACTAGGCTGATCCCAGTTGTTAGTTAGGAAACCTGTATGTTTAGTCAGAGGTCAAGTTGACCAGGATTTATTTTGTTTATGTTTTTTTTTGCCTTGCTGTGTTTTTGTCACTGTAAATAGAAAATAAACCGCACCTTTTTGATTTTGAAAACCACAACCTCCGTCTGCTGGGCCTGTTTTTGGGTGGGGAGCCCATCCCGGGGGTCACACACACCCGCTGCCGAGCTAACCCCCTCACACCCCCCATCAACACAGACGGTGCTGACAGCGGAATCCCTCCTATCGAGCAGCAGAAGGGGAGGGCAGGGGAAGCCGTCCATGCCAGGTGAAGACAGTGATTATTGCTAGCGGTTATACCAGCCGCTAGCGATAACTGCAACTGAATCCAGCATGCAGGTTGTACCCAAGTTGATCGATTGATCAATTTAACACATTCAGCCTGCCCACACACTGTTCTAATCTTGGCCGGTTCAGCAGGAGATCTGAACCGTCTATGGCCTGCCTTAATGTATCAGTTATTCTCTAGATTCATGATATCTGCAAAGCCTGATAATAATGTGTTCACCCAATTAAATCAGATTTAGGTCTGAACTTAGGCTGGCCATACATGAGTCATTTTCTTTTTTTTGTTCAACAAAAGAAAATTACTTGATTTCCCTATTCACGCATTCAATGTGGATGGGGGAATCCCTCCCACTGATCTATTATATTCTGACAGTAGTGAGACTTCTCTTCTGTCCGAATACACTGATCAGCACCACTGGCTATAGCTGGCAGTTCTGACTGAGAGAAAATTTTCCAACAGGCTGGCTGTACACAAGTTGATCGATGACGATGTGCTGCATGGCGATGTGCTGCATGGCGATGTGCTGCATGGCGATGTGCTGCATGGCGATGTGCTGCATGGTGATGTTCTGCATGGCGATGTTCTGCATGGCGATGTTCTGCATGGTGATGTGCTGCATGGCGATGTTCTTGCGATGTTCTGGCGATGTGCTGCATGGTGATGGATGTTGGCTTTGAACTTTGCAAGAAATTAGTTAGTTTTGTGTTGCAGTTTGGGCACCCGGGCTCGTTAAGGTTTGCCATTACTGTTCTAAGTACACTAAATGGATGTGACATTCTCTGGAGCAATAGATATTGATGGGATACTATACATTTTAAGCGTGTGTGGTCTTTTATGCTTTGAAGGTTCTATACTAAGGGGGAGTTGCACTCTTATTTCACATGTAAAGACAGCCAAACACTTCCAGTGCTCAGTGGTCCTCGTCAGAAGGATAGACAACCAATATCACATTACATGCACGGTCCAATGCCAGGTGGAAACAGCCCTCCTCAGATGGGCATATCTCATATGGAACTACAAAAACAAAGAAGGGGAAGGCGCAAACCCCTAGTGCATTACCCGAGTAAGAAAGGTGTTTATTGAAATAAAAAGCAACCAATAAAATGCATACTCACAAATTGGTTGCTTTTTATTCCAATAAACACCTTTCTTACTTGGGTAATGCACTAGGGGTTTGTGCCATCCCAATCTTTGTTTTTCTTATTTCACATGTGCATGCTAGAACATTATTTATCAGAGAAGGAGATATTTTCACTTTTATTGAGGCTGGGTTCACACTTGTGCAGTCAGAATTCCAGCTCTGTTATCTCTGCAAGGAGATAAGAGAGCTGTTCAGTGTTTTGTGTTTTGTGTGCGGTGGAACATGTGAACTTGCAGACCTGGGAGAGGGGGGGGGAGTGTAGTGAGCATTGAAAGGTCCTGTTCAGAACGGAAGACATCTGCGAATCAGGTGCGTGCCCATAGAAGATAATGGACCTGAATTCACACCTGAGCCACACCACAATGTCTAGAAGACGCACGCGGTTTTTTGGTAATGCGCAGTGCAAATGCATCGCACATATGTGAACCAGCCTCATTGAAAAGAATGTATTTTTTAATGTTATGCGAATTGGATGCGGTGTAAGCCGCAACCAATTCGCATAGGTGTGAATCCGGCCTGAAACTTTTTATTTTTTTGTATACGTCTGGGCTTTATTGACACTTATGCATTGCACCTTTTGCAATGGATATTTATTTTATTTTTCCTTTGGTAATGTATTAATGCATGTGATACATACCTGATGCATACCTTATGTAGCAATAGTAGATTGTGGTGATAGTAAGCACTGCACTGTTTAAATATATGAATCTTAATAGGTATACTTAATTTCTATAGTTTGTTGCTCCATTACAAGTGATCTTCGCCTTTTTTAGAATTCATAAATTAATGAATTGCTGCTTAAAAGATTAAAAATTTTCAGCATGCTAACGTTCCCGATTTACATAGAAACTGAGCATTCAACAGCTGGCATTCGATTAGTTTCTTGAAAGCGACATTTTATATTTATGGTTAGCTTTATTCCTGAACAGACTGGGAAATCAGACTAATTCCAATAATGGGGAAACAATTGCCCCAGGAAAGAATTACAACACTTGATTTTCCATGTTACAGCTGCTCTCTGCACTCTTCTCTATGAGTAAACAGAGGTGAATCATTTATTTTCTACAGGCAAGCACAGTAATAACATTATTTTCTTTCACATTAGCTTCTGCAGAATATATTTCATGAAGGAGCCAATGAAGGATATTGTAGAAGCAAGATCTGCTAGTAATGAGCGGTACTAATGAGAATGACAATTTATTGCTGTGCCTCATGGGTCCCTGCATGGTAATACAGGAATGTTGTCATCTAGAGAATCCCATTATGGCCCCAGTTTGCAGAATGCACTCGGCATGCTTTATAAATGGCATCAGCCTTGCCACAGCAGACAGTCTTGGTTTGTCTGTGAAAATAAATGTGAAGAGCAGGAACAATGTTGTTAGCAACATAAATCGCTGTATTGTGAACATGATTATTGTATTTTTGCTTACACACTGTCAGTTATAGTTTGGTGATTGCAATGGTAATGATGTTTACTTAGGTTATGATATTGGTGGGAGACTGCGCAAGGACCCTCTGGAATTTACTGCCCATTTATATACTGTATTTAAGATGTGGGTTGGATCCCTTCCCATAGACTTAAGCCTCTTACACATGATCGGATTTTCCGACGGGAATTGTGTGA
The DNA here is from genome assembly GCA_029206835.1 of Rana muscosa. Taxonomy (NCBI): domain Eukaryota; kingdom Metazoa; phylum Chordata; class Amphibia; order Anura; family Ranidae; genus Rana; species Rana muscosa. The sequence goes on along the minus strand of JARGYO010005626.1, from coordinate 27,748,173 downwards.
TGGCAGGATGTTGTCGGATAATCCGACCGTTTGTACGACAGTTGTTGGAATTTCCAACAACAAATGTGGGATAGCATGCTTTAAAATTTTCTGACAACAAATGTGTCTTGTTGGACTTTCCGATCATGTGTACACAAGTCCGTCTGAAAAAAATCCAAAGTACAAACGCGCATGCTCAGAAGCAATGCTAACCATAAGATAACATTAGCAGAAGTTGCCCAAAGGGTGGCGCTAAAGAACTGAAAAACCACGTAGTTTCTTGTTTGTTGGACGACAATTCTTTGCTCGTTTGTATGCAAGAAAAGTTCACGGCCAACGCCCTTCGGACAAAAGTCCTACGCTTTTTCCACGGAAAATCCGATCGTGTGTACGAGGCTTTGGACACTGCTCACTTTTAGGATAACGGCAGGTATAATGATATCCTATCCATTGTCCCTAACAAAATTGGGGGTTCAAAAATGTTCCTGTACAGGTGCCCTTCCCTGACGTCAGCCAGTGGGTAAAGACTAGTAAAGTCATGGAAGTTCACTGATAAAAATGATTCTGTTGGCTTGTAATTTTAGCATAAACATTTTATAATTTTCAACATAAAAATAAATGTTAATTAATTTACTTTGATATTTTAAGTATCTTACTAATTTTAATTAGTTCCTAAAACACATCTTTTACATTTACAAAAATAATGTATAATATTGAGTAATCCAGACAAAACTTTTAAGGAATGTGCATTTCCATATTCTAATTGAGTTACATTTACTTAGAAAAAATATATTTTCATTGGACTGAAATTGCGGGACATATACGCTTGCCAAACGTGCAACTGCACAAGTTTTGATGCTGTATACAGTAAAACCTTGGTTTGAGAGTAACTTGGTTTGAGAGCGTTTTGCAAGACAAACAAATTTTCTTAATACATTTTGACTTGATATACCACGATGTCTTGATATAAGAGTAGCATCATGTCACAACTGAGTATAAAAAGAGACGAGAGGCGCCTCTAAGTGTAGCAATATGGTTACATTTATTGAAGCTACAACATTTAGTAACATATTGCTACACTTAGAGGCGCCTCTCTGCTGTTTTATACTCTGTAGATCCTGCTGGATTTTTCTTCTAATCCCCTTCTGGAGGCTTCCATTTGTGGATGGACATTTTATGGTTGTACAACCTCGTCAGATTGCTATAATCTTTTTATATGGACTATAAACTGAAGGACTTATGAATAAATGGTTGCAGAACGAATCATCTGAGTTTACATTATTTCTTATGGGGACATTTGCTTTGATATACTAGTGCTTTGGATTACAAGCATGTTTCCGGAATTAATTATGCTCGCAATCTAAGGTTTTACTGAATTTTTAAGAACCTGATGTCTTTTGGAATTTTGAAAGCCTGCATAAGTCAGTTCCCATACGTTTAAGGCCCATCAGGACAAAAGAGCGCCACCAGTGACAAGAATTTTTCCAAGTTACTACAAAGCCATGCAATGCCATGGAAAGGTAAGAATGAACATTGAACAATCATTCACATGCTTTAAATGTTGCTTAACATTCCATCCAAAATGTTTATTTTATTTGCAGATTAACCACTTAAGCCCCTGACCAATACGCAGCATAAAGACCAGGCCCCTTTTTGCGATTCGGCACTGCGTCACTTGAACTGACAATTGCACGGTCGTGCGACGTGGCTCCCAAACAAAATTTTACGTCCTTTTTTCCCCACTAATAGAGCTTTCTTTTGGTGGTATTTGATCACCTCTGCGGTTTATATTTTTTGCGCTATAAACAAAAATAGAGCGACAATTTGGAAAAAAAATGCAATATTTTTTACTTTTTGCTATAATAAATATCCCCCAAAAATATCTAAAAAAAATTTTTTTTTTCCTCAGTTTAGGCCGATACGTATTCTACTACATATTTTTGGTAAACAAAAAATGCAATCGGCGTTTATTGATTGGTTTTCGCAAAAGTTATAGCGTTTACAAAATAGAGGGTAGTTTTATGGCATTTTTATTAATCATTTTTTTTTTTACTAGTAATGGCGGCGATCAGCGTTTTTTTTTTCCATGACTGGGACATTATGGCGGACACATCGGACACTTTTGACACATTTTTGGGACCATTGTAATTTTTACAGCGATCAGTGCAATAAAAGTGCGGCATGAAAAAACCAATTAATCGTTTTAGTGTGTACATTGATGTGCACAAGTATATCAGAAAATTGAATATAAAGAAATATTTCTTAGGAAAGGAGACTAATGGAATCACTGCAGTTATAGACCCACAGAAACCAATTAACAGTGGTTTGAAGAACAAATCCCTGTTCAATCCCCTGAATAATGCAAATCATCAGGTGGAGGTTTTCAAGGGACTCGTTATACGAGATTTGGAACACATTAAACCCAAAAAGGAAGTCAACTATCGACACATTGAAGAAGGTATCGAGATGCTTGAGAAAAGAAAAGATGTGATCATCAGACCAGCTGACAAAGGGGGAGGAGTTGTAATATTGTCCAAGGAATTCTATACCAAGCAGCTATCAGAAATGTTATCTGACAAAGAAACGTATATAACATTGAACAAAGACCCGACTCGGTCATATCGGGATCAACTTGAAATCCTGGTAGGCATTGGTATCAATTCTGGAGTACTATCTCCAAAAGAACAAACTTTTTTGATTCCTACAAGTAGTAGAATCCCCACAATATACACCTTACCAAAGGTGCATAAGGACCCAACTAACCCTCCAGCTAGACCTATTGTTAATAGTATTGGATCCATCTCTTCCAGATTAGGACAATATCTGGACTTCTTTTTGCAGAAAAGCGTTACAAGAACACGCTCGTACCTTAGAGACACAAAGAATTTCCTTAACTGCATAAAACAAATAGATTTAAATGGCAGAAATGACGTCCTACTGGTCACAGCAGATGTCTCATCACTTTATTCCATCATCCAACATGATGATGCCCTTTTGGCACTCAATTGGGCACTCAGCCAAAGAGACGACCTCCCACACAACCAGAAATGTTTTATCAGACATGCTTTAGATTATTGCCTGACGCATAATTATTTCTGGTATGCCGATGTATTTTATTCCCAACGAAAAGGCGTTGCAATGGGGGCCAAGTTTGCACCAAGTATTGCAAACTTATTCATGGCAGAGTGGGAAGACAAAGAGATTTTTAAGGATATGAGAGGAGAACTATTATTTTACAAACGCTACATAGATGATCTGTTTTTTATTTGGGCAGGATCAACAGATTCACTACGGGACTTTTTAAACATTTTAAACAACAATAATAACAATATTAAGTTATCCTCGCAATTCCATCATGAAGAAATCAATTTTCTAGATGTGACAGTATACAGAAAAAACGATAAATTGGAAACAAAGGTGTATTTTAAACAAACAGACCTAAACAGTTATTTACCAACTTCAAGCGGCCATCATCCTCTGTGGCTTAAAAACATTCCAAAAGGTCAACTGATGAGAGTGAAGCGGAACTGCTCAGAAGACCATAACTTCTTCTCACAATCCAAAATTTTAACCAATAGGTTTGCAGCAAGAGGATATGACCCCAAAAAATTGGACAAATTAGTAACTGATGTGGGGGCAATCCCCAGAGACACCTGCCTCAAAGAGAAAAATCTCCAGGATTCGCAACCTCAGAGTAGAACAAAAGAGTGGGGATTCATTTCAGATTTCCACACACAATATAAAGAAGTTGAATCTATTCTTAGCCAACATTGGCACGTTCTCCTCCTGGACAAGAAATTAGGCGCAGTCCTACCAACCACCCCACAGTTTATATATAGAAAAGCAACAAACTATGGTGACAAAGTGGTAAAAAAGGTTCTTGATCCCCCTGCTCGTCCACCGACTTTCTGGAACCAGAACGTTTTTTTTGCTTGTAGAAGATGTAAGGCCTGCAGGGAAGTCTCCAGACCACTTAGAGGCTTGGAAAATTTTACATCACCCTCTAATAACTGTCAGTTTGACATAAAGCAATTTATAACGTGCAATAGCACACATGTAGTATATGCCCTTAAATGTCCCTGTAACCTTCTTTACATCGGTCGAACCAAAAGAATGCTAAGAGTAAGAATAGCAGAACATATACATAATATCAAAATAGGGTTCAAGGACCACAATGTATCGCTACATTTTAAATTAAAACATAACCAAGATGCATCTGGGCTAGAGTTCTGGGGTGTAGAACATCTTGAACAACATTGGAGGGGTTCACATCTCGTACGAGAACTGTCAAAACGAGAAACACAGTGGATTTATTTAACCGATGTTTTAACCCCCAAAGGACTCAATATTGAACTCGACATTAACTGTTTTATTAGCGACACTTGAAGTCCGAATAGTATATTATCTTACCATTCATCCATGCGGAAGTCCTCCTCGGTAGTTCTTCCTTAAACACATATATGAATTTACATACTTTTATAGTTTTTATGTAATTTATTCATATTTTTATTTAGTCATAATCGACCATGTCCTATCCCTTTCCCCCTCCCCTAAGTTTGTGTCTTATCATCCTTTAGTGGATTTTGATTATTTTTAATATATCAGTGCAGATTTATACCTGTTATTAATATATTTATTTTATATGTCTACATACACATCTTGCACAGTCTTAATTCAAGGGGGGACCCTCAATTCCCATATTGTTATCCCCCATTTATTAGCTCGTGAGTAGATGTTACCTATCACACGGGCTTTATAGTTGAGCCATTAATAATGGGTCATTCTCTTCTATGCCCCGCCCTTTCTGTGTCTATTCTTTATACACACAGTTTATAGTTCTAAATAATTATGTGTATCCATTACAGTTCTAGATTATATTTTACATATATATCCCATATGTATATATATTTAGTTTTATGATACCAGCTGGGTTTTGATCACTAAACCATCAGAAGCACACATACGTTATAACCAGGATATATGTGCATTGATGTATATAACTGCATGATATGGGTTTTAAAATCATATAAAATAAAAACATTACACACTGAATATCGTTCCGTGAATGGTGAGTCACTTGCCAGTGGACGATATATCACATTGTGCAATTAGTAATTATACAGCATACCGCTGCATTTACTCGGATCCACGGATCCAGTCTGTGGCTGTTATATGCAAACGATATTTTAAACCACTTGTGCAGAATATGTTTTTATTGGGATTTTATTATATTTTTGATGTATTGATATATTAACATTTTAATATTTTAGTATATTGGTGTTTTAATATTTTAATATTTTTTGGCATTTTATTCATATTTTATCAGTGTGCCTAATGTTTATGTTTCCTCTGTACTTTGCTGCTACCTATCAGTTGTGGAATATGGCCGGTGTGTGACTAAAGCAGGATGTTGTTGTTTGCAGACACCTTGCAATTCCCATACAACTGACGGGTCAATCCGCCCACTTTCTGTGTCGATTCATTGTCAGCCTATAAGCAGATTCGACACAACACGGTAACAGGGCGCCTGACATCCCGACCGCTGTGATTGGTCATAGCAGCGGGGGATGTGCTCATACTTCCACTATAAACATCCGGTACTTGCGCCACGAGACCACGCCCTCAGACGAAGTCCGGAAGTGACGAAACGCGTCAGGGTCGTGGTCTCGTTTGGCCGTACCGGAAGTGACGCTTGCGCTCCACCGAATCCAGGATCCAGGAGGTGGTAACCAATACACGCTGTCAGCGATAGTGTGCATCTCCATCTACTGGGGTCTTAGGTGTACTGTGCTGCCAAGCTGTTAGCACCATATGTGCCTCATTTGTATAACCATTGTGTACGTATTAACTTGTAAGGGGTATTTTTTTGGGAATAAATTGTGCATACAATATTACACTATTGGCCACCTTTGTTTCCTTTCTACATCTGTACCCTTGAGCGTACCAACACTGTGACCCGGTGGAATAGCCGAGAGAAGGAGAGAGTGATCCTGTGTTTGCTGACAAGGCACATCTTTATCTATTTTGTGGTGAGTGCATCCCCAAAAGGGGATTTTTTCTACAACATCTCACGGATGAAGTTTCCCTGTATCGCTGCACTAATAAGGATCAGGCTGTCTGCAGTTCTTCATCTGCTATTATTCATACCTTTATGTGTATAGAGACACTTAAAGAAGCTTGTCATTTATGACAAGAGCGCTGCTACACTATTTCTTGGACAATCTGGGACGGATTTTATTTTATTTTTAGTATTATTGTTATTAGACGGTTTTATTATTTATATGTATGATCCAGACCTCAGATTGGTCCATACAAATATTGTATTTTTCCATATCTGTTTCTCATTTTTCAGCAGCTGCTCAGTACATAATAGACTCATTTCTATATTGTATTTACTCATTCATGTATTAGTATTTTTCCCTGCTCACAACTCACACCAATAATTGCTATATATCCACAAGCGCTGAGCGGTGCTTACTTAGGTAGGGCCCAGTTTTCTTTAGCACCTTTTCATAAATAAAAATGCACTGGTTACTGTAAAAATGACACTGGCAGTGAAGGGGTTAACCACTAGGGGCGCTGAAGGGGTTAAGTGTGCCTAGGGGAGTGATTACTACTGTGTGGGGTCGTGGCTACGAGTGACACGTGACCAATCTCCGCTCTGATTACACAGAGCGGAGATTGGTGACATTGTCAGTAGGGAAGCGGGGAGATGTTGTGTTTACACTAACATCTCCCCGCTCCATGCCTCCGTGAGATGATCGCGGGGATCCCCGCGGCAGTCCGACTCACGGGGAAGGCAGGGGGGTCGCGAGCGCGCCGCCGGTGGCGTGCGTGCAACCCCGACATCGGGCAGTTAAAGGGGACGTACAGGTATGTGATTGTGCCTGTACGAGCCATTCTGCCGACGTATATATACAGTGGCTGGTCCTTAAGTGGTTAATATATTTATAATAAATGGACATTTGTTTATAGTATACAGCTATTGAGAAAACTCACTTGTGCGCACGCAAAGTTTGCGCTCACTACATGCGGCCGAACGCAACCAAGATGCAGGGCGAGGGACCGCCGGCTGTAAAACTTAAACTATTTTGTGCCACAAAAACGAAAGTTTCAGCCGGTTCAGTTTTTGAGATATTGGAATTCAAATTCAGATTATGTAACATCAAGCCCCGCCCACTTTGCACCTAATGTTATTAACATTTAAAAATAAATATGGCATTCGTTTGCACTGCATCTGTGCCGATTTGTGCTGCAAAAACAAACGTATGTGCTGGTTTGGTTTCAGAGATATTGCGCATTATAGTTGATTAAACCTCTCCTGCTTTGTTCCACATGTTATTACATTTTACGATTTGTTTGTGCTGATTTGTACCACAACAACAAACTTTCTGTTTGTTTGGTTTTCGAGATATTGGACATTCAAAGTTAGATTACCTAAAGCCCTGCCTACTTTGCACTATGTTATTACATTTCAAAAACAAATATACCATATTTATGCTGCATTGGCAGGAAAAAAAAGCATATTGGTATAGTGTATTTTTTTCATATAGCACTCTCATTTTGTATCAGAAAGAATGATTATGGGACTCATTTATGCTTTTAGCCTGAGCTACCCTACAAACCTAAAAAATATATACTGTATATACATGTGTGTGTTTCAGTTTGATTTGTTAGCTGAGAGAGACTTTTTTTTTTGTTTAAATGTTTAACGTTTACATTTACATTTGATGCTGCTTTAATAATATTACATTTGTAACACTTTATAAATAATAAATGTTCATTTGTTTTAAAAGCCTGTTTCATGAAATTATTCCTTTTAAAAAAAAACATATTACTGTATTATTTTTATATAAAAACATTCAAACATATATCAAATACATTTGGAAAATAAATTTTATAGTGTGGTGTAGTGGTTGGCACTTTCGCCTAGCAGCAAAACGGTCACTGGTTTGAATCCTAACCACGACACTACCTGAATGTGACTTAGGGATTTTAGATTAAAAGCTCCTTAAGGGCAGGGACTGATGTGAATGTACAATGTATATGTAAGGCGCTCCGTAAATTGACAGTGCTATATAAGTACTTGAAATAAATAGGTTAATGTATGTGTTCCTAATCCTAACTTAAACTTTTCTAGAAACATGAAAAGTTGAGTTGGCTTTTCTTGAACCTATGGTCTATAAACTGAGAACATTTAGTTGGCTTTACGTAAACCTATGGTCTATAAACTGGAAAAATTTAGTTGGCTTTACTTAAAACTATAGTTCCAGACAAGTTAAGGTATGTATGCCTAACTTAAAACACTATGGTCTATAAACTGGAAAAAATTTAGTTGGCTTTACTTAAAACAACAAAGTTGAAAACATGAAAAGTCTAATGAGTCAGACAAAAACAAGTTTAGTTGACAGTACTTAAAAAGCTGATGCAAATAGTTCCCTCATTGTTTTTGAGTAGACCCAGCACAATATTTTTACAGTGTTGGTTTATGATCAGGTGTCTCCTTACAGTGCTTAAAAATTCAGTGGTATCTAGCTCTCAGTGCATATTAGTATGCAGAAGACATTTTTGACTGTCAAGGTGTGACATGAGCAGGGACGAGTGGGCACATTTTTTAGAGGGACATCAGTAATGCCAAAGGTTGCTATAAAGTCTTCTGTCGCTATGTGTTTTTGTAAAGTATTTTTTTAGATTTGATTAAGCTTGCTTAGACATTCACTTGTTTTAGTTTACTCTAGCTTAAATTCTGGACCTGCTGTGAACCCATCTGCCCCCCATAATCTGCTACTGGATTTTAACCTCTCCTGACTGCTCCAGCCTGTCCAAGCCGTTCGGAATCTTGACTTTCTATGTTGACCTTCGCTGCTCATGACTATTGTTACTAAACCCAGTAATATGAAAATAGTTAATCTGCCCAAACCCCCCCCCCCCTTACGGTGCCCACAGCTTATAAATCTTCTTTTTACATTAAAATACTATATACCTTTTTGGATGATCTGTATACCATGGTTACATGATAAACTGCACAGTTTATCCAGTGCTGAGAGTTCAGGTAGGATGAGATTTCCATTACAGCCTGTATACATGCCCACATGTGTGATGTCAATATCATGTGACCTGGCTAGCTCTGAGAACAAGTAAATGTTCTCACCAGCATAAAAGACACAACTGAGCATGTGCAGGTCGGCTACCCTGCCTGTGTTAGCTGGCCTTCCCCAGATAGACAGTGCATGACGGGGAGGATCTATGCATACAGGATAAAACAGACTTTTAACACAATGCAGAAGATTAACCCCTTAAGTTCCACAGTGAGTATAACAAGCATGCTATGCTGCATATACAGACTGATTTTACTGTTGTGGGTTTAGTAACATTTTAAGTATCTTGAGCTTTCCTCTCTCCATGCATTACATATATCTATCAGCACATTTGGGTGAATGACCCCTGCTCAGAATTCAGATTCAGAATAAGAATCTTTCTTAGCAGAATAACATTCAGTCTTGACATATGCCAAAACTGGGCAAATCCCTAATCTTTTGCCTGGAAATGAAGAGTGATATATAATGTATAGTCTGCATTTGACGTTTTGACCCTTGCCGAGGGGACTGTCAATTACACAAATATATACATATGTAAAAATAGTTACGCTGACAGTTAGCGATTATTAATGTAAAAACAGTGAAAATTATATAACGCGTGCTTCAAATGAGTCCAAGTATTAAATCCAAAGGGATGTGGCAAGAGTTAATTATTAAAGGTAAAGTCCTCCTCATATGTGACGCAGGTTGGAATACATGCAAGCACCATCCATCACCATGTGCAAAGTCCACAGAAGACACTGCCACCTTGGAATGGTAAAATTGTCTGCTTACCAGCTAGAATGGACCTTCAGTCAAGAAAGATCAAAAACACTTTTAGCTAAATACCCAGCAATGGCCTCTCAAAGATGTTCCTGTGGGGTCCCCTTGGGTCAAGGTAAAGGTCATCTGACCACACTCTCCATGGTATCATACCCAAAAATAGAAGATGCTCCACATAGTGTAAAAACTTAATTGTAATTTATTAAAAATGTAGAATTACACCTACATCAATGTAGAAATAAAATGCTAAAACAGTCTTGCCAGCCGGCATAGAGAAAGCAACCCGCACTTTTCGGGTAACCGAGGTACGTAAAGACATCAACACGTTGCTCCGTCCTACGCGTTTCATCACAGGATTTTCCAGCATGCTCGTCCGACAGAAGCCCGCCAAATGGCCGGCTTTTGTCAGACCAGCTGAAATACACATAAGTCGAATGTCAGAGCGTTTTTATTGAACTGGCCGATGTCTCCTGACATTCGGCCATGTGTACTAGGCATTAGAGTGTGGCTATGTTCATTCTCCATGGTCCCAATGCATATAGGAAAGTGGTCACCCTTTCTTGCTTACCACCAAGATGGACTATGCACTGCTTGTTCCAAACAAACATAAGTGGGAGGAAAGGAGTAGTGCGGGAGCTTCCGGGTTATGTTACAAACAGGCATAAAAACACAGTATTGATGAAAAACAAAGAGGCCATTATGTAGTGGATGTGTATGGAGAATAAGGATATTGTTTACTGTCACTTTAATTTAGCATTATACATGTCTGATATTACAGCAGTATTATGTAACACTCTTTTGTGTAAGCAGTGAAATAATTGTATTGGAGCACTACAAAATATGTAGCCGCCTTTAGCTAGAACAAATGCTAATCAAATTCTATAATCTGATGAAAGATGATCAGAGTAATGATTATTACTTTTTACAAAACATATTAAAATGTTCTGGCAGTGTTTAAACGGAAAGAGGAAGCCACAGTTATGTTACAGCAACAGAATTGCTGGGGATTTCACCTGGATATTGTACCACCATCTTTTCTTATATTTACTTTTTAAAATAGGTTTTTGTGTATTGATTTATTTAATAGTATATTAGTTTACACATTTGTGGATCCGACTATTCTTGAGAGGAATAACATTCTTTGGATTAATTTGTGCCTGGTGTGACAGCAGGAAGGTAAAGTCACCTGGTTGCATCCAGGGGGGTAGATATATTTCGCCCAGATTCAGGCTTTACGCCGACTTATACAACTAGGTGGAGAGTTGTATAAGGCTAGTGGGCTCATGGATGACTCATACCTCTAGGGAGAGTGTGGGGCGTCGTGCAGACAGAGATGAGGAGACCAGCTGAACCTTGTCAGCTCATTTAGGCCTCTATAAGAACTCCCAGCTTCATTAGATGTTAGCTCATGCCTGGAACCAGACCTGTGTGGACTGTCTAGGGAGAGTGAACCCCTGTGCGGTGAGGCAAAGCCTGTGTGGCTATTTGTTTGGACTTTTACTAAACCAGGGACTTAGGGACTAGGACAGCACTAGGCTGATCCCAGTTGTTAGTTAGGAAACCTGTATGTTTAGTCAGAGGTCAACTTGACCAGGATTTATTTTGGTTATGTTTCTTTTGCTTTGCTGTGTTTTGTCACTGTAAATAGAAAATAAACCGCACCTTTTTTTGATTTTGAAAACCACAACCTCCGTTTGCTGGGCCTGTTTTGTGTGGGGAGCCCATCCCGGGGGTCACACACACCCGCTGCCGAGCTAACCCCCTCACAGTTGGTGGAGAACCAGTGGCAGTTTTTTTTAAGCCAGCATGGAGGAGATACTGAAGCAGCTGGCTCTAGCAAATGCCAATCAACAGCAGACAAATGCAGGTTTGCAAAGGAGCCTTGCAGCCCAGCAGCAGACAAACGCAACTTTGCAACAGAGTCTGGAGGCTCAGCAACGAGCCCAGCAGCAATCTGAGGCCCGCTTCATAGACCTGTTGCAGAAGCAAGAGCAGAGACTACAACAACAGATGGAAGCAGTAATGCAGCAACGTCCGCAGACCAGTGAGGAAAGCCGTCCCACTAATACCGCGTCCTTTGGGGTGAGTCGTTTATTGACAAAAATGACTGGAGAGGATGATCCAGAGGTATTTTTAACCACATTTGAAAGGACCGCTGAAAGAGAAAAGTGGCCTGAGGAGCAGTGGGCTGGACTGGTGGCTCCTCTGTTAACTGGTGAATCGCAGAAAGCTTACTATGACCTAGAGCCTAACCAAGCAAAAGACTATGTGATGCTAAAAGCTGAAATATTGGCAAGGCTGGGTGTCACCCAGGCTGTCCGGGCTCAGCGTGTGCATAACTGGACTTTCCAGCTTGGAAAACCCCCCAGGTCTCAAATGTATGATCTCATTCACCTGAGCAGAAAGTGGCTACAGCCAGAGACTTTGTCCGCACCAAAGATTGTGGAACGTGTTGTAATGGATCGGTTTTTGAGAGCTCTTCCTACTGCCATCCAAAAGTGGGTAAGCCATGGAGACCCAGAGACGGCCGATGGTCTTGTGGATCGTGTGGAGAAATACTTGGCTACAGAGAACCTGACGGCCTCTTCCAGAGACACTCGGACTTTCCACCCTAAGACCAGACCATCCCCAGGGGCGGATAAGAGGATTCCAAGGGGTGAGGGTGGAGAGAGTGAGAGGGTGGGAGCTCTACCCCAAGTTTGGCGAGAACAGCCTGGGAAATCAGCGGCTCAAGAGGCGGCAAGAAGGATCGTTTGCTACCGCTGCCGGCAAGCGGGACATATTGCAGCCAATTGCCCGGTTGTGGAGGAACCCATGCAGTGTGACTTTCTGACGGGCAGACGTCAGTCGCTGTGTGCGACAGTCGCATGCACTGCCATTCGAGGAACTGAGAAACATTTATGCAAAATGTGTGTTAATGGTAGAAATGTTGTGGTATTGCTGGATTCAGGTAGCCTTGTGACCCTGATAAAGGCTGAGTTAGTTAAAACAGAGGTCTCTGGGAATAGCAAGGTAGCTGTTATTTGTGTGCATGGGGACACCCGAGAGTATCCAGTGACTACAGTGTGTTTCGAGACCCCCAAAGGTACCCTCTCTCATCCAGTGGGCTTAGTATCTCAGTTACCGCATGACGCCATTGTGGGAAGGGATTTTCCGAAGTTCTGGGAACTGTGGGATGATCCTGAGCCCCTCACTGGTGCCCCTATGTACCAGGAATGTGATAGCCAGAACTCCCCTGAGAGTGGTGAGGACTCTCCGGAATTTCCCTTATCAGTATTGGCAGGGGAGACTCAAGAAACTGGAGAGGAGCCCACCTCCTCAGACGAAAACCTACCGTCTGTGGAGTTTTCTGATCTTGAGGTTCACAGGGAAAACTTTGCCACAGAACAGTTGAAAGACCCCGCCCTAATAAAGGCACGGGAAAACGTAGTGAAAATAGATGGTGAGTTAGTGAACCCAGATAATACCTGCACTTACCCATACTTCAGCGTAGAGAAGGACCTACTGTATCGGGTGGCAAAAAGGGCAGAAGAAACCGTTGAGCAGCTTGTGGTGCCCAAACCTTACAGGAAGTTGGTGTTGGAGTTGGCCCATGGGCACATTCTTGGAGGTCATCTGGGGACAGAGAAAACCCGAGAGAGGGTATTACAGAGATTCTATTGGCCGGGGGTGATGAAGGACGTAGAAAATTATTGTTCCTCCTGCCCTGTGTGTCAGAGGTTGGCCCCGATGCCACATTTCCGTAGCCCGCTGGTCCCTCTACCCATCATTGAGGTCCCGTTTGAGAGGATCGCCATGGATTTGGTAGGTCCTATAATCAAGTCCGCTAGGGGGCACCAGTACATATTAGTTATAATGGACTATGCCACCCGTTATCCAGAAGCGATCCCTCTCCGAAATACCTCGGCCAAAACCATAGCCAAAGAGCTATCTCTTGTTTTTAGCCGGGTGGGTATTTGTAAAGAACTGCTTACGGACCAAGGTACACCCTTTATGTCCCGGGTTATGAAAGAGCTGTGTAAATTGTTCAAAGTGACGCAATTGCGTACGTCTGTGTATCACCCCCAAACCGATGGGCTGGTTGAAAGATTCAACAAAACCCTAAAACAAATGTTGAAGAAAGTGGTGGATAGAGATGGAAAGGATTGGGACTGTTTACTTCCTTATTTGATGTTTGCTATTAGGGAGGTGCCCCAATCCTCTACGGGATTCTCCCCCTTTGAGTTACTGTATGGGAGACACCCAAGAGGGCTGTTGGATATTGCCAAGGAAACTTGGGAAAGTGAGAGTTCTCCCCACAGGAGTGTGATTGAGCATGTCGCCCTGATGCAAGATCGAATTGCACAGGTAATGCCCATCGTGAAGGAACATTTGGCCCAAGCGCAGTTGGCACAGCAGAGAGTGTACAACCGTGGAGCCAAGACCCGTACCTTTTCCCCGGGGGATAGGATATTGGTACTTGTCCCTACGGTTGAAAGTAAATTCCTTGCCAAATGGCAAGGCCCCTACGAGATAATGGAAAAAGTGAGCGAAGTGAATTACAAGGTCAGACAACCAGGAAGGCGAAAGCCCGAACAGATCTATCACGTTAATCTGTTGAAAGCCTGGAGGGATAGAGAGTCCCTAGTCGCAGACACTTGGTCACCAGCTCAAACTGGTTGCGTGATTCCTGAGGTTGGAATAGCAGCCACCTTGTCACAACCCCAACAACAGGAGGTTAAGGAGTTTGTGCTTCGCAACAAGGAGGTATTCTCTGAGCTGCCGGGACAAACATCTGGGGTAGAGCATGACATCATTACCCCGCCCGGTGAAAGGGTGAAGTTAAAACCCTATCGGATCCCAGAGGCTCGACGGGAGGCAATACGGGAGGAAGTACAGAAAATGCTGAACTTAGGGGTGATAGAGGAGTCCCAAAGTGATTGGTCTAGTCCCATCGTGTTGGTGCCTAAACCGGATGGGAGCTGGCGATTTTGTAACGATTTTCGTCAGTTGAACAAAGTTACAAAATTTGACACCTACCCCATGCCACGTATAGATGAGTTGATCGACCGGCTGGGAACAGCCCGATACATGACGACTCTTGACCTCACAAAAGGGTATTGGCAAATCCCCCTGGCCAAGTCGGCCAAAGAGAAAACCGCATTTGTAACCCCAGACGGGGCGTTCCAATATAAAAGAATGCCGTTCGGGTTACAGAATGCGCCGGCCACATTCCAGCGGAAAATGGACCAGATGCTGAGGCCCCATCGGAAGTATGCTGCGGCTTACCTGGATGACGTAATTGTCCATAGCACAGATTGGGCCTCACATCTGCCAAAAGTGCAAGCAGTCCTGGACTCTGTTCGGGAAGCGGGGTTTACGGCTAACCCCAAGAAGTGTACCATTGGGCAGGAGGAGGCCAAATATCTTGGGTACACCATTGGGAGGGGAGTAATAAAACCCCAACTCAACAAAGTCGAGGCCATCCAGAGTTGGCCACGTCCCAACAGCAAGAAGCAGGTACGAGCCTTTCTGGGAATCGCTGGGTATTATCGGCGATTCATTCCCCACTTTGCTTCTAAGGCTGTGCCCCTAACCAACCTGACGAAGGGGAAAGGGTCGGTCATGATTAAATGGACCCCCGAGGCTGAGGCAGCATTCCAATTCTTGAAACAAGCCTTATGTAGCCAGCCAGTGTTGTACTCACCCGACTTCTCTAAAGACTTTGTCGTACAAAGTGATGCGTCAGATGTGGGGTTAGGAGCAGTATTGTCCCAGGTCTGGAACGGGGAAGAGCACCCAGTCATTTACCTCAGCAGGAAGTTGAAGTCCCATGAGGTAAATTACGCCACCGTTGAAAAGGAGTGTTTAGCGGTGAAGTGGGCTCTAGATTCCCTTCGGTACTACCTGCTAGGTAGGCACTTTGACATGGTTACGGATCACGCTCCGTTAAAGTGGATGGCTCAAAACAAGGAAACAAATAGAAGAGTGAATAGGTGGTTCCTGGCCCTCCAGGAATTCAACTTCACAGTAAAGCATCGCCCTGGCGTTCAAATGGGGAATGTGGATGCTTTGTCTCGAGTACATGAATGCCTGATTGCTGGTGTTCCAACCCCGAGGTTAAAACAAGAGGGGGGGGTATGTGACAGCAGGAAGGTAAAGTCACCTGGTTGCATCCAGGGGGGTAGATATATTTCGCCCAGATTCAGGCTTTACGCCGACTTATACAACTAGGTGGAGAGTTGTATAAGGCTAGTGGGCTCATGGATGACTCATACCTCTAGGGAGAGTGTGGGGCGTCGTGCAGACAGAGATGAGGAGACCAGCTGAACCTTGTCAGCTCATTTAGGCCTCTATAAGAACTCCCAGCTTCATTAGATGTTAGCTCATGCCTGGAACCAGACCTGTGTGGACTGTCTAGGGAGAGTGAACCCCTGTGCGGTGAGGCAAAGCCTGTGTGGCTATTTGTTTGGACTTTTACTAAACCAGGGACTTAGGGACTAGGACAGCACTAGGCTGATCCCAGTTGTTAGTTAGGAAACCTGTATGTTTAGTCAGAGGTCAACTTGACCAGGATTTATTTTGGTTATGTTTCTTTTGCTTTGCTGTGTTTTGTCACTGTAAATAGAAAATAAACCGCACCTTTTTTTGATTTTGAAAACCACAACCTCCGTTTGCTGGGCCTGTTTTGTGTGGGGAGCCCATCCCGGGGGTCACACACACCCGCTGCCGAGCTAACCCCCTCACACTGGGTTGTAACTTTATATTCCTGTGTATTATGTTTTGCAGGAGATGGACAGCAGAAAATAGACTTTAATTTTCAGCCTTAGAAATAATAAAATTCTATATGAGCAGATGAGTGTGCAGCTAACAATGTAATTGGAAAAAAGCTCATAGCTGATTTCCAAGGTCATGATATCCACTGAAACTAAGAAAAGAATACATGGAAACTTTATAGAGCCAGTCGACATGAAAAGTTGCATTTGATGCTGCTCCGGTGACATGGCATTTATGCTATTTGAGTTTTGGTTGGGCACCAGTGAGTTTAATCAGCCACCAACTTTTTTATCCACATTTCAGTGTCAAAATTTACTGCAGCAATATCAGTCTTTGTCTCAGCCCCAATAAAGCTATAAACAACGTGTCCTTATCACAGCAGCACTTAAAAATTAAATGTATTCCACATAGTGAAGAATTTGCACTAGGAAAATGCCACTATCATAATGTTATGTATGGCTAGAGCACTAATAGTAAAGCTCCTTCATGGTCCTGTTCATTGGGGAAAAAAACAGCCCCTCATAGATGTGAGCATGATGTTAGGTATTGTAACGAAGATGGGGTACTGTCACAGTTGCATGTGTGGTGTAACCACTGCCTGTAAATTTGTTCCCATAATTTCATGGATGGTCCATTTCTTGCCCATATGTTGTCACAATTGCTTTCTTTTCAGCATCACAATTTCTCATACATTGCTCGCACTTTGTAAACATTGCCTCTTTGTTGTCCTCATACTGTCACAGTTGCCTGTTTCTTACCCACTTATTGTCACAATTGCCCATTTCTTTTTGACATATTACCACAATTGCGTGATCATAACCTGTGATAATGTAGGCATGGGGATTTTCAAGTTTGTGTATTAACTTCCCTCTTAGTCCACGATGCATTATTAAATAAGATGATGGTGACACCACACATGGATATCCAGAGGTTACATGCCATACTAGATGCACAGTGTTGCTTAAAGTGATTGTAAACCTTGTTTTTTTTTTTTTTTTAAATAACAAACAAATCATACTTACCTCCACTGTGCAGTTTAAACCTTGTTTTATTTTATTTTTAAATAACAAACAAATCATACTTACCTCCACTGTGCAGTTCGTTTTGCACAGTGTAGCCCCGAATCTCATCTTCTGAGGTCCCCCCCGGGGCGCTTGTGGCTCCTCCTTGGATCGGTAAACCCCCTGGGAGAAGTGCTCTCCCTGGGGGTTACCTTGCGGGGGCGCTCCCAAGTCTAGCATTTGCGTGCATAGACACAGAATGGCGGTCTTAGACCCGCCCCCGATGCCTGTGTCATTGGATTTGATTGACAGCAGCGGGAGCCAATGGCTGAACTGCTATAAATCTATCAAAGCAAGAGCAGAGAACCACAGGCAGAGAAGGTGAGCGGAACAAACGGGCTCAGGTGAGTAAAATGGGGGGGGGGGCTGGGGGGCCGGTCACTGTCAGAAGTTTTTTCACTTTAATGCATAAAGGTGAAAAAATATGAGGGTTTTCAACCCCTTTAAAGTGCTTGTAAAGGCTGAAGGTTTTTTTTTACCTTCATGCATTCTATGCATGAAGGTAAAAAAAAAACTTCAGTGTGATGCTCTCCCCACAGCTCCCCACAGCTCCTCTGATACTCACTTGAGCCCCCTCCCAATACAGCCATGGACATGCAATCCTTGGCTGTCCTGAGTCTCTCTCTCTCCTCATTGGCTGAGACAATCAATCATAGCCAGTGAGCCAATGAAGAGAGAGCAGAAGCCGGGCCAAGCCACAGCTCTATGTGCCTTATGTACAGAGCACGCACCAGAGCGAGGCTCAGGAGCGAGCACGCACCAGTGCCTTCATAGTAAGAGGCTTGCTATTGGGGGCACTGGTCAAGGGGAGTGCTGGCAGGGGACCCCAGAAGAAGAGGGTCAGGGCTGCTCTCTGCAAAACTGTTGCACAGAGCAGGTAAGTATGATATGTTTGTTATTTAAAAGGAAAAAAAAAAACCTTTAAAATCACTTCAACTGTACCCTATCACACAGAATAATATAATTATAGAATATTTTTTCCCGTAGTTTAGAAATCCACCCAGTTCAAAACGTTTGCACCATTTTAAGAGAAAATACACCTTAAAATAAGCCTTTGAATGGGCAAATCATGTAATCATGTGTAAGGACAACAAGGTCAAATCTGTAGAGCTCGACACAACCAGCAGAAACAGGTTTTCTATGTGTCCCTTCCTTAAAGAGGAAGGACCCTCCTGACCCTCATGGATGCAGGACTCCTCAGGAGGGCAAAAGCACTATGGTCAGGCAGACCTCTCATGCCTACCTGAAGCCAACCACCAAGTGCTAGGTTAGGGGCTCTTCCAAAGAGAAAGCCCCAGGCTGGGGAGAAAGGAACCTAAACGCCACACATTTTCTCTTTAGACATCAAGGTAGGTCCGAAGACCCACACCCTACAAGCCAGTGTTTGAAAAAATATTTTTTTTTCTATATAAAACAGTACAGTAAACAAACACGTGAAGGAAAAATAAAAAACAAAGATGCAAATGTGCAAGACAATGGCTAGACTTTGTAGCCTGGTAACAAGAATGACCCTGGTCTTGGCCAAAAGGCCTAGCTCATGGGGTGTAGTGCAGGAAAATGGGATGGTATCATGTTCTAGTGCTCATTCTCACACTGGGGCCCCAAACCCATAGTGATACTAAAGTGGGGTACACACTATAAGAAAATCGGTTGAACGATTGTCCAATTTTCCTCATTGTTTCACAGCAAATCTAAACTGATGAAGGAAAATTCGTACAAAAATTCTCATACAACAAAGGCTTATTTTTGTTGTTTATTGTTTCTGATCATGCGCAGTCTTTCATTTCTGATTTTTCTTGTACGAAAATCATATGAAAACGGTACACATTAAATGAAAATCATTTGTTCTGTTCTCGTATGAGAAAAAATGTGGAGCTTGTCCCTTTGGAAATTTTCATTCAGAAGGTCAAAATCGGCTGTAGAAAGTTGTGTACACACTGTACAAAATTCATACGAAAGTCCTCAGGCAAAAATGTTCGCCCAATTTTCTTATAGTGTGTACGAGCCTTTAGGCCCCTTTCACACGGACGGCAAAATTGCCGCAGTAAAAAGCATGTTTTTTGTTCTTTGAAATTCAAGGCTTCAGGCAATGCGATTAGCTGCATTTGTACATTGCGATTACCTGCGTATACGTGCGTTTATTTGCGGTTGCATTTAGCTGCGGTTAGTTATTCCCATAGCAACATGTTTATTTTATTTTTTTGTCCCTTGGATCTAACCATGATGCATTTCAGTCCTCTGCCATCTATTTCCTGTTTCTTTGTTCACTTGCTGAGTGTGTGTTGGAGTTTAGAGGTGAGAGGAGTGATCGGTGTGTTGTGCCTGAGATTTGCAAAAATGAATGCAAATATGATGAGTTTGCTGGCGATGCTCATGTTGCTGATGATGAGGATGAAGAGGAGAAGACAGATCCAGTCTAGGCGACGTCCCCGCCGTTACTGGGTCCATCCCCTAACCTCACAGCGTCTATCAATTGGCTACTTTGCCCTCATGTTCGGTGAGCTGCGGACCCATGGGGACAAGTTCTACAATTATACTCGGATGTCCGTGGCAAGCTTCGATGAGCTGTTGGAACTCTGTAGAACACGCCTGAGCAGAACCAGGACCAACATGAGAAGAAGCATTAGTGCAGAAGAGCGGCTGCTACTTACTTTAAGGTAGGTTTTCCATATCTTGAACAGATGCTTTAAATTCATGTACATGCAGGTGTACCAATATTATTGACAATAGTGTGTATGTATGTTCTTGCATAATATATAGATATAAATATATGTGTCTTTTTTGTATTGCAGATACCTTGCCACTGGTGCCAGCTTCACCTCCCTTCATCATCAGTTCCTAATGGGAATTTCTACTGTATCGACAATAGTCCATGATACATGTCAAGTTATATGGGAAGAGCTGAAAAGCAGTGTCATGCCGGAACCAACATCCAGTCTGTGGGAGGAAATATCTGAGGAGTTTTGGGAGAAGACCAACTTCCCAAATTGCATTGGGGCTTTAGACGGGAAACATATCCGTCTCATCAAGCCACCAAACTCTGGTTCCCGTTATTTCAACTATAAAAAATATTTCTCCATTGTCCTCCTGGGGCTCAGTGATGCCAACATGCAGTTCATTGCTGTGGATGTGGGAGCTTACGGGAGTTCTGGAGATTCCAGAATTTTCCGTAATTCTATGATGGGCCAGCGATTGGAAAATAGTGAATTCAATGTGCCACAGTCAAGGCCTCTTCCTGGTACTGCTGTGCCGGATCTTCCTTTTGTTGTGCTGGGAGATGAGGCATTTGCCTTATCCACCCACCTTCTCAGGCCCTATACGAGGCATGGTCTCACTGACAGGAGGCGCATTTTTAATTACCGTCTCAGTAGAGCCCGGAGAATGGTGGAGTGCGCATTTGGCATTTGCACTGCCAAATGGCGTGTTTTGATGACAGCCATGCACCTAGAAGTGGATCATGCGGTCAATGTTGTTTTGGCATGTTGTGTTCTCCACAACTATTTGAGGGGTAAGGAGATCGTGCCCACCGAAACCCCGTTAGCGTTACCTGTTTCCGCAGAACACAGAGGTCGTGTTACTGCCACTCGTCCCACAAATCAAGCTCTACAAGTGCGTGAGGATTTCACAGATTTTTTTTTGACAGAGGATGGACAGCTCCCATGGCAATATGACCATTTGTAAAGAGATCTTTGTTACCCATGTTATATCAACCTTATATTACAGTTTAAATTTGTTCTTGAAATAAAGTAGTTGACAATTTTTTACAATTAAATTGTTTTTATTTTTATATCTTTGCCATGTTAAATAACAAAAAGGTAGAAAAAATAGACAAACCTTACAAAACATTGAATGCTTGCATGTATAGAAAACTATTTTTTCAATTCCTTAGGAATATAGAGAATTTTCTTCTATTTTCAAGTATAAATTGACTCTGTACCCCCCCCCCTAAAATATTGAGTATTTCTAAAGTGCTGTTAACCATATGTTTGACTATATGTGGACACTGTGAGTGCAGTAAACAGCTTTGAAACATTTTTTCACAACTTTGTCGAACTGTTGTGTAGCGGCTGTTTGATAACAATGTCCAAATGTAAGCAAAGAATTTAAAAAGGTTTTTTAGTGCTTAAAGCTGACCATACACCTATAGATTATCTGCATAATGTCTATGATTAGATGGAATTATATTTGTCCATGTGCACTGCACTGTGTAGATGGGGGGGAGGGGATCTCCCACTGGGCCAAGCTTCAGTATCTTTCTAGTCGTCCGAGTAGCAAGATATGGAAGCTTGGAACAGTGGGAGATTCTTACATCCGCACAGTTTAGCGGAGATGGAGGAATCTGTTCCACTTTTTCCATCTGAACATAGAAAAACAGAAGATAACCTATAGGTGTATGGCCAGTCTGCTGAGGCATGGCCCCATAGAGAAAGTGTCAAAACCCTAACCTTCGTCACCTTAATTTTGATTTCGCCATGTATGCTGCACTGTGTAGATTGGGGGATCTCCCACTGGGCCAAGCTTCAATATCTTTCTAGTCGGCCATGCTGGCTCTCAACCTAAACAATGCTTTGGTACTGTGAGAGCCAGTGTGGCGGAGTAGCAAGATATGGAAGCTTGGAACAGTACAGTACAGTTTCTTACATCCGTACAGTTCAGCGGATATTGAGGTAGGTATCAATAAAATTCAAGTAACAAAACATAAAAAAATGAAACAGTAATATAACAAATTAAAAGGTCAAAACTACAAGTTTTCATACACCGGATAAGGGGGACGCAGGGAAGAGTGGCTTGGTTCAGTGCCAACATCTATGGGTGATCCTGATCCTGATTGGGAAGATGAGGGTAAAGTAACTGGGTGTGGCTGCATGTGCATCCTTTGATAACCAGGATTAGGTGGGTAAGGTGTATACATCGGTGGGGGTCCTGCATAAGGATTAATGGCAGGTGTTGTGTCATGGAACTGCTGATTGGCCATTGGTCGACTCAAAGAGCCACTGGGTGAATTAAAACCCATAGCCCATGGCTGAAATTTTGGATATGGGCGTTGCTCTTTGCAAGCGGATACAATATACGTTAAATAGGCATGTATATCACCCCTGACCTCAGTGCGCTTATCAGGAGGAATCTCCCTGACTACACAAAGCAACATTCTCAAAAACATAACATCTGGGTCTGAGATATTGAGAAATTCATCATCTTTGGCCTGGTTTTGCGATTAGTTTCTCATTTCTGCTATAATACGGTTAAAATATTCCTCAAAAGGTGTCTCTTGTTGAGTACGTTTTTGACGGCTGATGGAAGTAGACTGTCCTCTCCTACCTACATTTGCCTGAAAATAGATCAAATATATAGATTATGCTTCTGATGTTGAGATCACACTTACATAATAATAAACATGATGCTTGCACAATTATTAAAGTCGTGTCTGAGCTTGCAACACCTGTTTTCAATAGATCAGACACAGGCACTTGTTTTAGCCCCGAAAACCTGTTGTCACTGTATTGGCAGCCAGAAGACCACCAAAACTGTTTTTACAATGTTTCAGCTCATGAATGAAGAGAAGCCGCTGTCTTCTCTCCATTCATTTTCAGCGCAGCGGAGGCTGCTGAGAAAGGGACTGGGGAATCTGTGTCCCTAGTCCCATTCCCTGTCTCAAAGGGAAGATGTCAGAGGTCTGTTAAGACCCCTGATATCTCACGAAAGAGAGGGCTGAAACAAAAAAAGAATAAAATAAAAATTAATTGTAAAAAAATACAAAAACTAAAAGAAAACACACACTGACACTGTCCCCCCCCCCCCATTAAAAAATGAAAGCATTGTAAAAAAAAAAATTATAAAAACCATCATTGTGACGTTTTGAAAGTACATACCACAGGTTCTTCAGTGGATGGTTGATATTCTTGGGATGAAAGTGACTCTGAATTGGTTTCTTGACTGGTGTCTGCGTCATCTGGTGACGAACTTTCACGTCTTGCGCTTGCTCTCTCAGGAACACTTGACACAGTTCTAATAATAACAAAATTTCACACTGGAGCGGTGACGCAACCAAAAATCCTGATAGCAGCATCCTTGGAGTGGTGAAGGAGCGGTGTGTATACCGCTCCTACACCTCTCCAGCCCACTCAAATCATTAGGACAGTGCGGCTATACTGCCCACAAATTTGTTAAAAGTAAAATATATAATATATATACTTACGAGCGCATCTCGGTGGTGCGCCTCAAAAAAGACAAAGCCTCTGCATGGGGGTTAGCCCTGCGACGAGTTGAGGGTGCTCCGCTTCTCTCCGCAGACTTCTCTTCATTAACTTCTTTCTTGTACCGGTCACGTAGGGACCTCCAACGTGTATAAACCTCTTTTCCTGCAATATATATATCAAACATAACGCATGTTAAGAAAAGTCGAGAGAGATCTGCTCACCCCCCCCACCCTAGAAAAAACTTAAGGGAAGACACCAACCATTTAATTTCCCATTTTCAAATTAGGTTTGTTTGCAGCATTGCATAATTGTCAGTGACGCAGTGCTGGATCGCTAAAAAATGGCCTGGTCATTTAGGGGGTAAGTCTTCTGTTTGTGGTTATTATGGGAAACAGCTATGATACATGTGTACCCTGCTTTATAGACACAACAAACATTGCACTCACCCCGGTTATCCTGCTCAGTGGCAGACATATTGTCCCAGTTCGGTGTGACAAATTTGTATACTTCCTCCCACTTGGATCTCTTCAACACTCGATCGGCATATCCTGGGCATTCTGAGTCCCATAACTCTGGTCGGGAATGCACAAGGGATATTATGGCCTCATGTGATATATCTCGCGCCGCCATGCTGCCTTCTCCTCTTTCCAATATCCCTCTGAACTTCCTGTGTCATTTCCCAGGTACACCTACTGGTTATGATGCGCCTCCGGGTGATTTTTTTTTTCTCACGCTGCTATCCGCAGCTGACTCAAAAGACTGCGATTACATGCGGTTGTTTGCAGATAGCTGCGCTACATCGCACCTGGACGCATTCAATTCTATTTCTTCTATTCGCACGGAACCGCATGTAACGAAATCGCAGCTAAACGCTGTGTGTGAATGGGGCCATAGGAAAGCGTTGTGTGCTTTTAGCTGCGGTAGAAAAATAGAAAATCCGCAGCTAAAAGCACCATTCTATCCGTCCGTGTGAAAGGGGCCTTAGACAACCCCTGGGTCGCCACTCCCAGGGGGCATTTACTCTGCAGGCTCTCTGCCTTCCCAGCCCCCGGTCAGACAAGAGCAGCCCCATTCCTACCAGCAAGGCATTAGCATTTAGGGACAGTCCTGTCTACAACCAGAGATAAGCCTGGTGCACCAGGCCAGAATCATCCCAGGAGGATGAGGATCCCTCCTTCAGCACCCACCTTTTTTAATCAGCGCTCTGTTTACCCACAATTAATAAGAACAGATACTACACTTGATTTTAGCCTGAAGGCTGATTCTCTGGCTACCAGGACAGTCTTTCAGAAAATGCATTTCTATTCATTGGCAAAAAAATAGCAGGCAGTGTGCAGCCAGGGATCACAAGGTCTGAAGCAAGAGATAACTTGTAAGGGGGACAATAACTTCTTGGTTCCTCTCTGCCCTAAGAGGTCACAGAATTGTGAGCATTTGCAAATTATTGCTTGTAAAGGTTCCTGACCACCAAGTATGCACAAAAACTGCTATGATAGCAAACATATCCCTTTATTTTAAGATTCTTAACATGCCTACTGATGAGTTATCCAAGGTTATAATGTATTCTAGAAACCTAACTGAAATACACCCCCTAATCTTGTGAAGGTAGAAACGTGTATTTTGCTAGAAAGCATAAATGTAATGCTGTCGTTTCTGACTACAAAGCCCAGCATGCTTTGCAAACGGGGGTTTATTTACTAAAGGCAAATCCACTTTGCACTACAAGTACTCTGCAAGTGCACTTGGAAGTGCAGTCGCTGTAGATCTGAGGGGGAAATACAAGTGTAGCGGGTATTTGAATTATGTGAGGACTCTGGTGGTGTGAGGTTCCTTGGGGCCCCTGGGTGACGCTGTTGCCTTGGGCTGGAGTTGAACTCACACCGCAAACTGTGCCTTTTTGTCCTCCCCTGGAGCTGGTACAGCGGGGTGGGGAACCCGCTGTGGCGCGAAGTGAGAGGTCATAAAAGGGGCGGAGGCCCTGATTTGGGGAGAGAGTCGGAGCCTTCAGCTTGGGTGCTGGCGTTCCGGTGTTCCAGGCCTAGGCGCCCTTGGCCTAGCTGGAACAGAGATGGAGTCCATCTCAGGCACCTTTAGCCTGGGGTGAGGTACTATGGCGGATGCCTGGGGCTTAGTACCTTCGACTGAGTTCCGCGAGGGTGGAGGAATCCGAGGGGCCCCTAACTCCTTGGGTGCCCGTGTCTGAGTTCGTGAGGACTGGTGCGCAGTAACTTCTCCGGAGAGTCCGGCGCAGCATCGCTGGTGACGGAGAGGCCTCCATTTCTCCCTTAGACGGATTTCTTCCTCTGACAGGGGCAAAGTGAGCGAAGGTAATTCACGTTCTATATTACCTAGTCAGTGGCAGTGACTATCCACCACTGGTGACAGCACAGTGGGCAGCAGCAAGAAGGGAAAGGATTGTGCCTCGATCTGTCCCCATTTTCCAAAGGAGAAAGATTGTTTTATTGCTTGGCGAGAAGAATAAAACTGAGTTGTACCTATTCACTGTGTGGAACTTGGGTTACTAAGCAAAGGAGTCAGGGACGAAGGACTGGACTTGGCTCTAGGACACCTACACAAAGGCCCAATCTTCTGGCCTTCACCTCCTAGTTACGGAGGACATGGGCCGTGGTGTGCATCATCTCTCTCCCAGGTGCCCCTAGACAACAGCCATATAACCGATAAAGCAAGGGAGAGGGGTGAGGCCGCTACACAAGGAAAATAAAAAACAGCATTTTTGCTTGTACATTGTTGGATGATAAAATCAGCAGAGCTTCCCCTCATTTCAGATCTTCCCCTCAGATCTAAAGCGACTGCACTTCCAAATTCACTTCCAAGTGCACTTACAGTGCACTTGTAGTGCAAAGTAGATTTGCCTTTAGTAAATGAACCCTATAGTGTTATTAATGCATATGCATTTACATATTCCGAACAAGCACTCAATTACATCTGTAATTGTAGACATTATGGAGAAATTCATCTTCAAAGTTCACAAAAGGCAGCCTGTCAGCCCTTTAATGTAAACACATAGCAGGTATTATTAAGCTGTTACCAACCTGACTTTATAGTCTGTTGTGATCTCTGAGGGTCTTTAAGAATAAACGACTTTTCTGCCAGTAAATACCTTATACAGCCCACTTCCTGTTTCTTGTCTAAAAAAAAACCTAGGTTTATGACATCATGCACAGCTCTCTCTTTCACTCTCCTGAGAGTTTGCCAGGAAGGGAGGGGGGATGAGTCATAAGAGGGCCAATGAGAGCTGCAGAGCTGGAGGTGTGTCTATGTAAATCCAGGAAGTGAACAGGCAGCAGCTTCAGCTGCCCACAGTTAAAATGGTTGCAGCTAGACTCAGTGGAAGGAGATTTCTGCAGCATATTTTGCAAGCACAGAATCACAGTATAAATAAAATAATATGCAAAGTGGTTGGAGGGAAGCTTCAGAATGGCAAAGATGTTTTTATTACAAATTATGTGAGCAGACTGCAGTTCCTCTTTAAGCTGGCCATACATTATATAATTTTCTTATTCAATTTCCTTCAACTATGTAGTGCAATGACCTGCCTGATTGCTTAAACATTGAAAGTGTTTAGGTTTGACCTTAGGATCAACCTCTCCAATCCACTTAGGTCTAGATCCATAGGCAAGGAAACTATAGGGACAACTCGGCACCATTTCTCTATAATATACATTTTATTAATATCCAAAGACCATCATATAAATAATAATGTGTGTTGGTGCCCTATAATGTCATGCCTTCCCACCATATTTGCCCAACCCTCAAGAGATAAGGACAAGATGGCACCTGGGTAAAACCACGTCAGCAAGTAGAAGTAACATACATATTGAAGGATAGGCAAAACATATACTGACAATATTGAGCTGGCGGTTGGGTTCCTCATAATATCTATGCATCCGTACACAGATATTTAAAGTCTGAATGAGAGAGTTTCACTGACGGTCAATTTGGAACATATAGTACTTTTCATTACTACCATCTAAAGGTTCATGCATTAAATGATCTGGTGAATGTGTACCATTGGTGGACTATTCTCAGTAATTGTAGATCATGCACTTATTTAGCTGAGCCTGTATTCTATGGAAATTTGTATGGATATTATATAACTAACACAGTTATATGGAAGATTAATTATTTGTGGGAAGTACTTATCCCTTTTTTTTTCTAAGTGGAACAGCATTACTATCCTTAATACAAGTGGATTTCTATATACAGTATCTCTTATCATACTGAGATCTCCAATCTGGGCTCTGAATGCACATTTTTAGTACTAAGGAGGCATTCTGTCTTTCAGGAGTGCTCCCCCATGTATTTGCTGGGGATTTAGTTTTTTGTGGTATGTATTGCTCTTGCACTTTTTGATATAGATAAAATGTATATTATGGAGAAATAGTGCCGAGTTGTCCCTATAGTTTCCTTGTCCATGGATCTAGACCTAAGTGGTCTTCAATAAGGGAGGTTGAGCCTAAGTCAGGTCTTTTATTTTATTTTTCGTTCACTATAATTATTGTGACAGTGGCTCCCTCTGATGCTCTCTTTCTTCCTTCTTTTTTTTTTTTTTTTGGTGGGTGTTTGTTGTTTTTTGTGGTTCTCTCTGGTGTTTTTTTTCTCTCTCTGGTGGGTGTTTGTTGTTTTTAGTGGTCCCCTCTGACGTTTTTTCTGTTTTTCTGTTTTTTTTTATTTATTTATTCTCTCTGGTGGGTGTTTGTTGTTTTGTGTTCTCCTCTGCCGGTTGTTTTTTTTTTTCTTAGGTTATTTACAGTATCTTACAAAAGTGAGTACACCCCTCACATTTTTGTAAATGTTTTATTATATCTTCTCATATGACACCGCTGAAAAAATTACACTTTGCTACAATATAAAGAAGTGAGTATACAGCTTGTATAACAGTGTAAATTTGTTGTCCCCTCAAAATAACTCAACACACAGCCATTAATGTCTAAACCGCTGGCAACAAAAGTGAGTACATCCCTAAGTGAAAATGTCCAAATTGGGCTTAAAGTGTCAATATTTTGTGTGGCCACCATTATTTTCCAGCACTGCCTTAATCCTCTTGGGCATGGAGGTTCACCAGAGCTTCACAGGTTGCCACTGGAGTCCTCTTCCACTCCTCCATGATGACATCCCACAGATGGTGGATGTTAGAGACCTTGCGCTCTTCTACCTTCTATTTGAGGATGCCCCACAGATGCTCAATAGGGTTTAGGTCTGGAGACATGCTTGACCAGTCCATTACCTTTACCCTCAGCTTCTTTAGCAAGGCAGTGGTGATCTTGAAGGTGTGTTTTGGGTCGTTATCATGTTGGACTGACAGGCTGACCCCCCACCCCTTCAACCTCTGCAGCAATGCTGGCAGCACTCAAACGTCTATTTCCCAAAGAAAACCTCTGGATATGACGCTAAGCACGTGCACTCAACTTCTTTGGTCGACCATGGCGAGGCCTGTTCTGAGTGGAACCTGTCCTGTTAATTAGCTGTATGGTCTTGGCCACCGTGCTGCAGCTCAGTTTCAGGTTCTTGACAATATTCTTATAGCCTAGGCCATCTTTATGTAGAGAAACAATTCTTTTTTCAGATCCTGAGGTGCCATGTTAAACTTTCAGTGACCAGTATGAGGGAGGGAGAGCGATAACACCAAATTTAACACACCTGCTCCCCATTACCACCTGAAAACTTGTAACACTAACAAGTCACGTGACACCGAGGAGGGCAAGTGGCTAATTGGGCACAATTTCACTTAGGGGTGTACTTACTTTTGTTGCCATCAGTTTAGACATTAATGGCTGTGTGTTGAGTTATTTTGAGGGGACAGCAAATTTACACTGTTATACAAGCTGTACACTCACTACTTTACATAGTAGCAAAGTGTAATTTCATCAGTATTGTCACAGGTAAAGTTATAATGAAATATTTACAAAAATGTGAGGGGTGTACTTACTTTTGTGAGATATTGTATATACAATTTTTAGACTGCAAAAATGTACACATTTGACTAGAGGACACATTTTTTTTATGTTTTGAAATGAATTAATGCCCATAGACTGGATACTGGTGCAATTTTGCAAGAGTTTACCATAACTAAAAATGATCATGTTCATTTGGTAGAGAGTAGGTCACTGGAGCAGTTGTAAGAAACCAAAATCCAAGACTACTCTGTCAGACTGTGGGGTAAAACATTTTCTACAATCCTTTGAACTGTCACAGATTGCCAAAGCTGATATCCAATAATTACGGTCACCTCTTAAAAGGCAACATATTGGAGTTGTAACGCTATGTTTCTGCTCAGTGTGACACCTATTCATTATTTAATTGCCGTATTTTACGTATTTTGCAGTTTGGATTTTACACTTAAAATGAACCATGTACAGTACATGCAAAGGTTAAATATTTATTTCTCAATTTAAAGAAAAATAATCCTTACTGCTACTGTTCGGAAATATGTTAAGTTCAAGTATAAAGCCACAATGATACTTTTCATCTAATTAAGTGGAAACTAATATTTTAGACACTGAATTACACAAGAAAGTTGGAGCTTCCAAATAATTTATAACAAACACATTTTGATGATCTGCTGGAACCAATAAAATATAGCAAACCACAAGTACATTAGATGAGACTACAAGCTCCCAAATCATGAAATTCAAGACGTTTCATTTCATTTTCTCTGAAGCAGGAAACTCTTTTGAGACATAAATTTTCAGGCTTCACAATTACCACATTTAAAGAAACTTAAGAGTATTATCTCAATTTTTCACTTTTTATTTTGTTTTAATGGCAAGTAATAAAAGTAAAGTTAGGTTACAATCTTTATTACAAAGTTTGTAGTCTGAACTAGATTAACAAAAGAACACAAATGCAAAGGCCTAAACATAGTCCAGCATTATATTTTGTACAAATACAATAGAAGGGGTAAAGCAAAGCCTATCAGTTATAATAAAAATGTATTAAGTTTGTTCACAACTACCTGAAACTGTTTAGCAGCAATAGATAAGCAACTGGGTGATGGCAGATGGATTACTCAATAGACACATCAAAAACATCAAGTCAATCTAAGAGACACCATTGGCATAACATGACATAAATCTTATCGCTTCAGCTTGCATGGAGAGAAAAGTGTAAGTACTGGATGACAGTCAGGCTAATTTTATGCAACAATGTCCACATTTTTAGGTAACCCAAACAACAAAACTTTGGATAATCCACCTTTGGACCCAGGAAACGCCAAAAACTCAATTGAATAACTACATTATTAGACAGCCTTCAGAGTTATCTATTACATGGTTATTTACTAGAGCATGTGGTGTCACTTATCTATAAGCATGACCATCTGCCATGCTGGAATGGGAAGGTTAGCATGAACTGTTATTAGTCACAAGTGCACAGGTCACATGCTAACAATTCCAAGTGGTAGAACTCAAGATTCTATTGACTGATCTGATTATTACGCTTGCAGATTATTAAAGTAGAACTAAACCCTCACAGAGGAATAGTTAATTTTGTGGAGAAAATAAACATTTTTGTTAAAAAATTCTAACTTTGATCGTGTTTTTCCTTCCACTGTGCAAATCCTATAGACTCTGAGGGAGAGATTCACTAAAACTGGAGTGCTTAGAATCTGGTAAAGCTGTGCATGGTAGTCAATCAGCTTCTAACTTCAGCTTGTTCAATTAAGCTTTGACAATAAAACCTGGAAGCTGACTGGTTTCTTTGCAGACTTGCACTAGGGGTGAGCTTCGAGTCCGAGTCAAACCCATGTTCGACTCAAACATTGTGCGTTCGGCCGTTCGCCAAATTTCGAACATTATGGGCCGTTCGCACCAAATTCAAATGGGGCGTCACGGCCCATAATTCACTGCGGCATCGCAGTGCATTGCTGGCTGATGATTGGCAAAGCATGCACTATGACCCGCATGCTTTGGCCAATCACAGCGCGGAAAAAACGGAGAGCCATAATTGGCCAAATCCAGGTTGGCTTTGGCCAATTATGTCTCAGCGGGTTTAGTACACGCCCCACACTATATAAGGCCGCCTGTGTGTCGGCCTTGTGTAGTGTGTTGCGGCAGTGGTTAAAGACAGAGAGAGAGAGAGATAGTGTCATTTAATTTAAGTTAGATAGAGCGAGTAGGCGAGTCAGTTAGCTGCAGTTACAGT
Organism: Rana muscosa; assembly: GCA_029206835.1. Classification (NCBI taxonomy): domain Eukaryota; kingdom Metazoa; phylum Chordata; class Amphibia; order Anura; family Ranidae; genus Rana; species Rana muscosa. The sequence goes on along the minus strand of JARGYO010005626.1, from coordinate 27,716,157 downwards.
GTGTAGAGGATGTATATGCATCCTAGGTGTTGTGTATATATATTTATACACTGTATTCAGTTTAGCTAGATCCGTTCCTGTTATTCTCTTCCTTATATATTGACAGGCAGGCAGGCAGGTGATTGTAATAGCTGCAGTATTTTCACAGTGTGCACCTAAAGCTTACCTAAATACAATTGCTGGTGTTCTCATACTAATACAGGCAGGGAGCTGCAGTATTTTCATTTAGTGTCATTTTCACAGTGTGCACCTAAAGCTTACCTGAATACAATTGCTGGTGTTCTCATACTAATACAGGCAGGGAGTTGCAGTATTTTCATGTAGTGTCCTTTGCACAGTGTGCACCTAAAGCTTACCTGAATACAATTGCTGGTGTTCTCATACTAATACAGGCAGGAAGCTGCAGTATTTTCATTTAGTGTCCTTTGCACAGTGTGCACCTAAAGCTTACCTGAATACAATTGCTGGTGTTCTTATACTAATACAGGCAGGGAGCTGCAGTATTTTCATTTAGTGTCCTTTGCACAGTGTGCACCTAAAGCTTACCTGAATACAATTGCTGGTGTTCTTATACTAATACAGGCTGGGAGCTGCAGTATTTTCATTTAGTGTCCTTTGCACAGTGTGCACCTAAAGCTTACCTTAATTCAATTGCTGGTGTTCTCATACTAATTCAGGCAGGGAGCTGCAGTATTTTCATTTAGTGTCCTTTGCACAGTGTGCACCTAAAGCTTACCTGAATACAATTGCTGGTGTTCTCATACTAATAATACTACAGGCAGGCAGTTGATTCTGCTAGCTGCAGTGTAATCAGTATATATATATATACATCCCAGCTTTGTGCAGCTACATCTCCTTGCAGGCCATTAGTATGTCTGGAAGGACAATAAGGAGAGGCAGACAGTCACGAGCCAATAAAAGAGGGCAAGCAGGCTCTGTGTCTAGAGGCAACAGTGCTGGTCATGAACATGGTGCATCCTCATCAGCACGTGGCCGTGGGACACGCTTTTCCTTTTTTTAGGCAGCTGGCCGTGTTGAGCCGCAACATGCTGAAGACTCGGTAGAGTGTATGACCAAGCCGTCCTCATCCTCCTCATCCTCTCTCACCCAGGCTCAGGGTACTTTGTCTGGCAAAGCAGCTGCCAAAGCGGCCTCTTTCCTCGGCTCAATTGCATCAGTCACGCCTTCCCTAGCCCCACCATGTCCTCCTGAGGAGTCCCCCGAACTGTTTGACCACAGTGTTGAGTACATGTTGCAAGAGGATGCGCAGCAATATGAAGGCTCCGATGATGGTACCCAGCTAGAGGAAGGCAGTAACGTGAGCCCAGAATGAGGGGGTGCCCAAGAAGGACAGAAATCTGGCAGTCATGTTCCCCCAGCTGCAGCATACTGCCAGGTTTGCTACAGTGATGAGGAGGGAGGGGATGATGAGGTCACGGACTCTACGTGGGTGCCTGATAGGAGAGAGGAGGAGGAGGAGGCACATCTCCAACGAGGCAGGATGCCCTCCAGGGGCCAGCTTAAGGGCAGCACACCGACAGCATCACACCGCCGAGCTCCACATGTGCAGGCCGCTGCTGTCTCTGCGTGTTATTCCAAAAGTTCTTTGGTGTGGGCCTTTTTTGAGACGAGTGCATCAGATCGCAGCGCTGCTATTTGCAACATATGTCTCAGGTGTATCTCGTGTGGCCAAAACACCACCCGCTTGGGCACCACATGCTTGATCAGACATATGTCGACCTGCCATGCAGTTCGTTGGCAAGAACACCTAAAAGACCCACACCAAAGAACAAAGCGGACCTCTCCTTGCTCCTCATCAGCTGGGATCTCCAACTGCTACCTTTAGCACTTGAACTGCTGCCTTTTCAGTTGGTAGACTCTTCCCCCTTCCGTTAATTTGTGGAATGTGCGGTTCCTCAGTGGCAGGTTCCCAAACGCCACTTTTTTTCACGGAAGACAATTACGGCTCTCTACCGGCATGTGGAAGGCAATGTCTTGGCCTCGCTGCACAGGGCGGTCAGCGGTAAGGTGCATATTACCGCTGACTCATGGTCCAGCAGGCATGGATAGGGACATTACCTATCATTCACGGCGCATTGGGTGACTCTGCTGGCAGCTAGGAAGGATGCAGGACAAGGTGCAGTAGTGTTGGAGGTTGTTCTGCCACCACGCCTCTAAAATGCTACTACTGGTGATTCTGACACACCTCTCTCCTCCACCCCCTCCTCTTCTTCTTCCTCCATGGCCTCTTCCTGTGCTTTGACCTCGGAACCAGCAGTGCTCCATAGGTGTTCAAGGGGCTATGCAAGTACACAGGCAAAGAGATGCCATGCGGTGCTTGAGCTGGTGTGCTTGGGGGACAGGAGCCACACTGGGGCAGAGATTCTGTCAGCTCTGCAGGGGCAGGCTCAGAGGTGGTTCGACACCACGCCAGCTTAAGCCAGGAATGGTGGTTTCCGACAAAGGCACCAACCTCCTCTCCGCCCTCCAACAGGGACACCCTCCCATGTGCCCTGTTTGGCTCACGTCCTTAACTTGGTGGTGCAGCGGTTCTTAAGCAGATACCCGGGCTTACAGGATGTCCTGAGGCAGGCCAGGAAAGTCTGTGTGCATTTCCGCCGGTCATATAATGCCAGTGCTCAGCTGGCTGACCTGCAAAAGGAATTTAACCGCCTAATCTGTGACATGCCCACCAGGTGGAACTCTATGTTGGCCATGCTGCAGCAGCTGACACGCAGCAGAGGGCCATCAATGAGTATCTGTGCCAATATGGCACCAGGACAGGGTCAGGGGAGCTTGTTTTTTTTTTGCCACGCCAGTGGGTCATGATCAGGGATGAATGCACTGTCCTGTCACCATTTGAGGAGGCCACGAGAATGGTGAGCAGTGACAGTGCATGCCTCAGTGACACTGTCCCTCTTGTCCACCTGTTGGAGCACACGCTGCGTGGAATAATGGACAGGGCACTTGAGGCAGAACAGAGGGAGGAAGAGGAGGACTTCCTTACCTCTCAAGGCCCCCTTTATCCAGACAGTGTTCCTGCTGGCCTGCCTATCACACAGGAAGAGGAGGAGGAGGAGGATTGTGTCAGCATGGAGGTGGAGAATGGCACTCAGCATCAGCAGCAGACTTCAAGGGATCAATTACAGTCCCAAAACACCCATGCACTTGTACGTGGCTGGAAGGAGGTGGCTGTGGATCATGTCATCCTGAGTGACCCAGAGGACTCCGGACCGAATGCCTCAGCAAACCTACGCTGCATGGCCTCCCTGATCCTGCAAAGCCTGCGGAAGGATCCTCGTATTTGTGCGATCAAGGAGAGGGATCATTACTGGCTGGCAACCCTCCTTGATCCACGTTACAAGGGTAAGGTTGCAGACCTTATCTTGCCGTCGCAGAGGGAGCAGAGGATGAAACGTCTTCGGGAGGTCTTGCAGAAAGGTCTGTGCAATGCGTTCCCAGAGACTGGGAGGTTACAAATTCCTGTTGCTGAGGCTCCGGTCAGTCAAAGGAGAGGTAGAGAAGGTGGCCGTCTGACCGATGCGTTCAGACAATTTTTTAGTACGCAGCCCCAAGGTATGATCGCTTTCAGCAACCATCGCCAGCGTCTGTTTTACATGGTGCAGGAATACCTAGGGGCAATATCAGACTTGGACACCTTTCCCACCGAAAATCCTCTTGGTTACTGGGTCTTGAGGATGGATCACTGGCCAGAGCTTGCACAGTATGCAATTGAGCTACTGGCCTGTCCTGCATCCAGCGTTCTTTCGGAACGCACATTCAGTGCTGCTGGAGGCTTTTTAACCGATCACAGGGTGCACCTGTCCACCGACTCGGTCGATCGACTGACATTGATAAAAATGTATCAGTCTTGGATTACCACCAGCTACCAAGCACCTGATGCTGATGTAACGAATAATATTTTTTGAAATATCAGATCCCTTCAAGACTGCCTATGCTGATGCTGAGTGACTATCCTGTGATGCTGAGTGACTATCCTCTTCCTCCTCAATGATCATGCTGATAGCTTGTAAGAAAATTTTTGGTTCTGGGCACCGCCACCAGTGGCTAAGGCCCAATTTTTCAGCCCCTGTTTAACAGGGGCGTGTAATTACAATTTTTGATGCAATACTTTGCAGCAGGGCTCATTCCTGCGCTCCAACTACAGTATCTGTGAGTGGTTGCAGTGTTGTGTCACCAGTGCCTAAGGCCCAATTTTTCTGCCCCTGTTCAACAGGGGCATGTAATTACAATTATTAATCTAATATTTCACAGCTGGGCCCATTCCTGCGCCCACCAAGAGTAACTGTGAGGGCTTACAGTGTTCTGGTACCACCAACACCTAAGGCCCAATTTTATGCAGAGTATATAGGGCAGGCCGTATAGTATATATATACAGGTGGTCCCCTACTTTCAAACATCCGACTTACAAACGACTCCTACTTGCTAACGGAAGGAGACAAAAGGAAGTGAGAAGAAATCTACCCCTAGGAAGGGAAATTCTCTCCTGTAAGTGTTAATATGGGAAAAACGTGTCTCCTCTCCGCTGATGCTTTATCGCCAATCCTTGTTTCAGTAAAAAAAAAAAAATTTCAAAAGACATTTGTCATTGGGACAGAAAGTGAGGTGAAATGTTCTGAACAGTTGCACAGACAGCAAAACAAATGTTACAGGGGTGATAACCCTTCCTTATGTTTTCCAAAAAGCTTAAAAATAGATTTTTTGGCTGGAGCAACACTTTAAAAATGTACCAGTTCAAAATTACAAACAGATTCTGCGTAACAACAAACCTACAGTCCCTGTCTTGTTTGCACCGCCTGTATACTGCTGTTCAGAGTATATAGGGCCTGGGGGCCCCACGCCTTTCATTTTTGTAATTTGGGTGCGGGGTTCCCCTTAATATCCACACAGAACCCAAAGAGGCTGGTAATGGGCTTGGGGGGGTACCCATGCCATTTTTCTCAATGATTTTCATCCATATTGCCGTGACCAGACATTACATTAAAGCCGCAAGCAGTTTCAAATTACTTTTTTTCCTTTAGAAATGTCATTTTGTGCAGGGACAGTTCTAAACATGGGAAACACGTGCCAATTCACAGGCATACTATAGACACCCCCCAGGTACGATATTTAACCACTTAAGGACCGCTCACTGTATATATACGTCGGCAGAATGGCTCGTACAGGCACAATCATGTACCTGTACCTACCCTGTAACTGCCCGACGTCGGCGGCGCGCTCGTGACCCCCTGCCTCCCCCATGAATCGGACCGCGGGTCCAAAGGACTCGATCGCCGCGGGGATCCCCGTGATCGTCTCACGGAGGCATGGAGCGGGGAGATGTTAGTGTAAACACAACATCTCCCCGCTCCCCTACTGACAATGTCAGCGATCGGTGGCGTGTCAGTCGTAGCCACGCCCCCACACAGTAGTAATCACTCCCCTAGGCACACTTAACCCCTCCAGCGCCCCTAGTGGTTAACCCCTTCACTGCCAGTGTCATTTTCACAGTAACCAGTGCATTTTTATAGCACTGATCGCTGTAAAAATGACAATGGTCCGAAAAATGTGTCAAAAGTGTCCGCCATTACTAGTAAAAAAAATAAATAATAAAAATGCCATTAAACTACCCCCTATTTTGTAAACGCTATAACTTTTGCGCAAACCAATCAATAAACGGCGATTGGGATTTTTTTTACCAAAAATATGTAGAAGAATACATATCGGCCTAAACTGAGGAAAAAAATAGGATTTTTGTACTCACCGTAAAATACTTTTCTCTGACATCCATGGACTGACACGGCGTCTCTTATTCACTGTACACGTGGGTTATGTCCCTGTTTGCAGGAGAAGACCTAGGCAGAATGTGAGATGTTATACATACATTCTAAAAGCCAGAGTTGAACAGCCCCGCCCAGGGGGGCGGTCCCTCCGGACATAACCCACCCCCTGCAGTCAGCAGACCTCAGTTCGTAACAAAGCAGTACAAACTTTAAAAGGAAGGGTGGGTGCCGTGTCAGTCCATGGATGTCAGAGAAAAGGATTTTACAGTGAGTACAAAAAGCCTATTTTCTCTTATCATCCATGGACTGACACGGCGTCTCTTATTCACTGTACACGTGGGATGTCCCAAAGCAGTGTCAAGAGGGATGGGAGCAGTATAAATGGAAAAACCAAAAAACTTCTCTCCAAACAAGGCAGAGCTCCTCAACGGAGGAGTTGCAACTCTAAACAGCGGCCTGCAAACCTTGCGGCTGAAGGAAGCATCCGAAGATGCAGCCACATTAACCTTATAAAACTTAGAAAGGTATGAACAGACGACCAGGTCGCCGCCTTGCACACTTGTGCAACAGACGCTTGATGTCGGAAAGCCCAGGAAGCACCAATTGCCCTGGTGGAAGGCGTCCTGCCTGGAAGGGGAGGCGCCTGCCCCTTGAGAGCATAGGCTTGAATGACGGTTTGTCTTATCCACGTAGAAATGGTGGCAGACGAAGCCGCTTGGCCCTGCTTCGGACCAGTGGCAGTCACAAACAGCGAGTCAGACTTCCGATTTGAAGCAGTAGCAGACAGGTACACCCGCAAGGCTCGTACCACGTCCAATGTGTGAAGCACAAACTCTCTGGGATGCGATGGGTGAGGACACAAGGATGGGAGGACAATGTCCTCATTTAGGTGAAAGACCGAGACCACCTTTGGCAAAAACCAAGGTCGCGGACGCAACACCGCCCTATCCTTATGGATGACCCAATATGGCGACTTGCAGGACAAAGCCACCAACTCAGACACTCGTCTAACAGAAGTAATTGCCACTAAAAGGGCCACTTCCTGAAACAAAGTCAAGAGGGGAATATCCCTGATATTCTCAAAAGGAGGTTCCTGGAGAACCGAGAGTACCAATTCAGATCCCACGGGGGGAGAGGAGGCTTGACAGGAGGGAGCACATGGCGAACCCCCTGCACAAAGGTGCTAACCAAGGAATGACCCACTAGTGGTCGCTGAAAGAAGACGGCCAAGGCCGAAATCTGACCCTTAATGGTACTCAAAGCGAGCTTTTGGGCCACTCCATGCTGTAGGAAACGCAGGATTCTAGGGACGGAATACGTCCAAGGACGTCAGTCCAACTCTTCGCACATGGCGATGTAAGCTTTCCAGGTACTGTGATAGATCGTTCTGGAGGAAGACTTCCGTGCCCTTAATATGGTCGAAATGACCGAGCCAGAGAGACCTCGGTCTCTCAACACCTGGCTTTCAACAGCCATGCCGTTAAAGCCAGAGACTGTAAAGCAGGATGAAATATAGGACCTTAATACAGAAGGTCCTCCCTTATTGGCAACCACCAGGGAGCGTCCGCGACGAGACATACCAGATCGGCGTACCAGTGATGCCGAGGCCAATCTGGAGCAATGAGGATCACCGGAATTCCCTCGGTCGCCACCCTGCGCACAGGCGAGGGAGAAACTGCAGCGGAGGATAAACGTATATCAGGTGATAATGACCCCATGGGGCCACTAACGCATCCAAGGCGTCTGCCAAGGATCCCTGGATCTGGCCACAAACCTCGAAACCTTGCGATTGACTCGAGAGGCCATCAGGTCCACATCCGACGTGCCCCACTGTCGGCAAAGAAGTTGAAATACCTCCCGGGTGCAAGGACCACTCTCCCTGGTCCAGCGTCTGGCAACTCAAATAGTCCGCCAACCAATTGTCTATGCCCAGAATGTAAACGGCCGACAGAGCCTGCACGCCTCTTTTAGCCCACTTCAGGGTACGCGCTCCGAGTCCCCCCTTAATGGTTGACAAACGCCACCGCCGTGACGTTGTCCGACTGGATCCTAATGGAGCGATCCTGCAATCTCTCAGACCACGAGGAGAAGCACAGTCTGATGGCCCGTATTTCCAGAACATTGATCGGAAAACGGGCTTCGTCCGGAGTCCAAAGCCCTTGGCCTGACAGGACTCCCCAGACTCCACCCCAGCCTGTCAGGCTGGCGTCCGTCATGAACACCGTCCATTGGTCGGGGAGGAACGACTTCCCGGACCAAAGAGCCGGGGACCCCAACCACCATGTCAGGGACGCACTGACCAGGTGACTCACCTGGATCGGAAGATCCAAAGACAACAGGGATTTGTCCCAAGAGAACAAGATCTCCTTTTGCAATGCCCTGGTGTGATTGGGCACACGGAACGACCTCGAAAGAGGCCACCATGAGTCCCAGGACTCTCATGCAAAAACGGATTGACGACCATTTTCGGGATGTCAGCACCTGCACTGCAGACTGAAGTATCAGTAACTTCCCTGGAGGTAGGAATACCTTTGCCTCCAAGGAGTCCAGAATCAGACCTAGATACTCCAGATGCTGAGTCGGGACCAGGACTGACTCCTGAATGTTCAGGAGCCACTCGAAGTCCCTGAGGGTCCGACTGCCGATAGCACACTGTCTTCTAATTCTGAGCCACTTTCTGCTCTTAGAAGAAGATCGTCCAGATAGCCCACGACAGTGATGCCTCGCCGTCTCAGCAAAGCTAGAACGGGCGCAAGCACCTTGGCGAACCCCCTCGGTGCCAAGGCTTGGCCGAAGGAAGAGCTACAAATTGCTAGTGAACTTCGTCGATCGCAAGCGCAGAAACTTCTGGAGACTTGCGCAGATCGGAACATGTCAGTAGGCGTCCTTGATGTCCAAGGCCACCAGAAAATCCCCTTGACTGAGTATATCGATCACCGTGCGAATGGATTCCATGCGGAACTCTTGCACCTTCACAAAGGCATTCAGGGCCTTGAGGTCCAGGATAGGCCAAACCCCGTCCTTTTTTGGGACGGCAAACGGATTCAAGTAGAATCCCTGAAACCTCTCCTGTGACGGAACCGGTACAATCACTCTGGACCTGATTAAATCCTGAATAGCCCCCCATAGGGCTGCCCGACGGGCAGGAAGGAGAGGAAGATTCGAGGGAAGAATCTGTCTGGGACCAGGAACAGAACTCTATCCTGTAACCTGAGGTGATCACCTCGCACACCCACCGGTAGGAGATCCGGGAGGTCCACCGATCCGTGAACCTGCAAAGTCGTCCCCCCACCCCAGAGACGGGTGGGGGCAAGACTTCACGCGGAGGCGGGCTTGGGAGCCGGTTAGTTTGGCTTACGCACCCAGGGGCGCATATGTCCACCAGCCGCACTGCTGTCAGTCTGGGAGGGCCTACCTGTGGACTCTGACTGACGAAAAAAAAAACTTTTTTGCTGGAAAGGAAGGACCCTGCTTACGGCCGGCCTCCTTACCCTAGCTAGACTGAGGAAGAAGAGTGCTTTTACCTCCCGTGACATCCTTGATGATGTCATCCAGCGCAGCACCTAAAAGGCTACCACCTTTAAATGGTAGATCCGTCAGAAGCTTCTTAGAGGCTAGGTCAGCAGACCAGCATTTCAACCAGATAAGATGACGCAATACCACCGCCGAGACAGAGGCCCTGAATATTAGGGCCCGCGTCCAACGTGGCGTCGCAACATAAACCAGGCCCTGCACCATTTGGTGGGTCAGAGCAATAGTGTCTGGAGGAAGAATATGCTCCTGTACAGTCTGGTGCAAAATTTTTGCCCATCCCGTAAGTGTCTGAGACACAAGGGTCACCGCTACCACAGGCCGTAGGGCGGACCCCAACAAGGAAAACATGGCTCTGCTCACAACTTCTGACCTCTTGTCAGCGGGGTCCTTAAATGCAGGAGTTCCCTCCATCGGGAGAGTGGTGGCCTTGTTCACCTGGGCGACTGGAGGGTCGACCACTGGGGGAGAAGCCCACGTTTTAAGTAGGGCATCTTCAAGGGGTATCTGATAGACAAACGCCACGGGACCATAAAAGTCTTCTGTGGCTTTTTCCCAGACCTTATCAATGAGCTGGTCAAAGAAAGGTGCATATGGAAAAACCTTTTTAGAAGGCCCGGCCTTAAAGAACCAGAGGAGACTGTCCGCCTGAGGTTCTGCATCCGCAGCATTCAGCTTGAGTGTCCCTCACCGCAGCAATGAGTTCACTAACAAGCGCCCTGTCATTTACTGACTCAGAACTGGAGTCTTCCGTGCAAGGAATTTCCTGTTCAAAACCATCAAATATTCAGAGCTAGGGTCCTGAGCGGTAGTGGCTAGGCCCATATCTGAATCAGCACACACCCCCTTTTTTTGGGGGGGGAAATAAAGTGGGGAGAGGGGCTTTTTTGCTCCCTTGTGCTCACACACTGCTTCCCTCCTGGTAAGATTAATGATTCCAGGACTGCCGACAACTGGTCCATAGGGACCGCAGGTGCTGGAGCACTGCCTGTTGCCTCAAACATGTAAGGGGAAGCTGTGACACTGACTCCATATTGCCCCTCTCTGAGACTATTCAGATAAAAAATGTCCACCCACATGCTGTGCTGACTAAGGAGGGGGCGCCCAGGGGACTCACCAGACCGGACCAGGACCGCTCAGATACGTCTGTCTGTACCGCGCTGTGTCAGCGCGAGTGAGCTGTGAGGGGATTGTGAGGAGATTCGCCCTGTTTACAGCTGCGATAGAGGCCAAACTAGTGCTGAAAAGCATGCAGGCTACAAGAAAATGGCCGCCGCACTTCACTGAGGCGATCCGCGGCAAAATGGCCGCCATGCGCAGATAAAATTATTTTTTTTTAAAACAGCACACAAACAGCGCAAAAACGGCGCCCAGGCCCCAAAATAACACAAAAGGACCCCAGCGATATGCAGACCAGCATGAGCCCCCCCCAGGACAGTATGACCCCAGGCACCCCCCACAGCACAGCGCCAGTAATGGTGACAGAGAGAGACAATAAAACACAGGGGGAGACAGGGAAAATCCCCCACAGAGAAACACACACAGCATTTTGTACTCACTTGCAGGCAGGAGAGACTACTTATCCGTCCCCTGAGGGACCCACTGGTGTTTTTCTGACAGACCTATCACAGAGTCGTACTGGGTAGCTGTCGGCCCGGTCCACCGCGAGAGAAACAGTCCGTCAGGTACTGTTTAATCTTGAGAGGACCGCGGGAGCATGAAAGCAACCCGGCCACCCCTGGAGTCATGGGGCATGTCGTGAACTGAGTCTCACGCACACAAGGCGAGGATCAGCACGCTCGATGGTCGGACAGGGAAGACTACGAGGATACTAGTGTACCCAACCTGTTGCCCAGCCGACAGTTGATTGAAGGTCTCAAAAATAAAATAATAAAATTCCCAAAGGAATAAAAATTAAAGTAAAATCTTCCAGGAGACTGGCTCCTGAGAGAGCCACGTCTTCTCCTTCTGCTAGGCAGAAAAAAACTGAGGTCTGCTGACTGCAGGGGGTGGGTTATGTCCGGAGGGACCGCCCCCGGGGCGGGGCTGTTCAACTCTGGCTTTTAGAATGTATGTATAACATCTCACATTCTGCCTAGGTCTTCTCCTGCAAGCAGGGACATAACCCACGTGTACAGTGAATAAGAGACGCTGTGTCAGTCCATGGATGAGAAGAGAAAAAAAGTTTTTTTATATATTTTTTGGGGATATTTATTATAGCAAAAAAATTCTCGCTCTATTTTTGTTTATAGCGCAAAAAATAAAAAACGCAGAGGTGATCAAATACCACCAAAAGAAAGCTCTATTTGTGGGAAAAAAAGGACGTCAATTTTGTTTGGGAGCCATGTCGCACAACCGTGCAATTGTCAGTTAAAGCGACGCAGTGCTGAATCGCAAAAAGGGGCCTGGTTTTTATGCTGCGTATTGGTCCGGGGCTTAAGTGGTTAAAGGAATATTTCACTTTTTTTTTCACTTTAAGAATCATTAAAATCACTGCTCCTGAAATAATGTCCGTTTTTAAAACTTTTTTTTGCATTGATACATGTCCCCTGGGGCAGGACCCGGGTCCCCAAACCCTTTTTAGGACAATAACTTGCATATTAGCCTTTAAAATTAGCACTTTTGATTCCAAACGTTCGAAACCCATTGTAACGGCACCCCAAGTATGAAAGGGGTTAACACCGTTAGGATATTCCCTTTCCAACCACACGACAGCCACCAGACACTCCAACCAGCCGAATAAGACCCCATACGAATGATTCTCCCCCCCGATACGAGACAACGCTCTGTATTCAAGTTCCAAAACAGGGAATGACTTTATTTTCAAAACACATGGTAACACATTTCTCTTCAAAACCCTTCCCTCCCATCCTTGGGGAACAGGGCGGGTTAAACTGTCCAATGACAATGGTGATACAGGTCAGGTGTGTTCAAACTTCTCCTTCAGTAAACAGTCTTAGCAGGAGGGGTGATTCCCCCCCTCCTCACAGAAGACACTTCAACATCCCATAATATGCAGTCAGACGGTCGACCAGCTCCAATCCACATCGTCACAGTAGCAGACTTAATTCATAATAGACAATAGAATGCAAATCACCTTAACACCTCACAGCAATGATTACACAACCCCCCCCCCCTCACAGTACACATCCAATCTAGATACAATGTATGTGCAGCATTGAATATGGCTATCATAGACCATATTGGGGTTTTCATTCACCCTGTGCCCCTAATAGAGACACAGGGTGGTTGACACATAAGAGGCATTGGGGGAGCTGAAGCAAGGGTATCTCATACTTTCTAAGCGATTCTGAGTTCCCCGGGCCTTCCCGTTACATCTCTCCCCTTTCGGCAGGAGACTAACAGAGGAGGGGACCCCAGACGGGTTGACTCCGAAGTTAGTCCATAGGTCCCTTCTTCTAATGCCGGTATCCACACAGTACCCCAAATAAATTGCTCCAAACAGAGCATCACTTACCCAGCCAACCTCTGCCTCTCTCAGAGAACATACCCGCCGCTGGGGAGAAGACAGGGTGACTGGGCTCAGTCTATCATGCCGCTGGGGATCCGGGCCGACTGCCCAGCATCCCCGAGGTACACAAGTGGAGCCCGAAGTCCCATCCACTTGTGGTAGGTGAAAATCCCCCAGTGCTTGCAAAGCAAGGCTGACATCCTCCTCTCCCAGTGTCACACCATTTTCTGGGGTTGTGTCAGTGAGGACCGAAGTCCCATCCAGTACCACAGGAACTCCCTCTTCTGTTAGTTGAGAGCAGAGGCCCACGGCACTCTGCTCTGTTGCCAGCTCTTCCGCTGGGTTGCTGTGAGTGGAGACCGTAGTCCCATCCACCGATATCCGCTCAAGTGGCAGTTGTGTGCGGCGGCCAGTAGCATTCTGCCCTGCTGTCAGTGATTCAGCTGGGGGTAAAAGCTTTACCACCTCAGCTTGTTGCTGGAGAGATGGGCCAACTGCCCCGGCTCCCTGAAACTCCACAGTTGTTTCGGGTGCTGGGCAGAGGTTGCTAGCACTCTGCCCTGTTGCCAGCACTTCTGCTGGGGACTCCACCCCATCTGCTCTGGCTAACTGTTGGGGAGGGAAAAGGGATGCTTCTCCCCCCTGCATCTCTGAAATCCCCTGGGAAAGAGGAACCATCATCTTCTCATCTCGGGCCTCCAAAACTGCCATGGGTGTAGAGCAAGGGTCTGCAGTACTCTGTCCTGCTGCCAGTACTTGGGCAGGCGATGCATAATCCATAACATCCTCTGAACAGTCCCTTAAGTCCATACCTTCTGTAATCTGTAGCTGGGAAGATGAGCCAACTGCCCTAGCTCCCTGGAACTCCATATCATCCACTTCAGCTTTAGGTATGGCAATCTTCAGATTTTCCACTGCCGATTCTTCAGCCAGGATTTCATAGTTGTCAACTGGTATTCCCTGATAGTCCCAGGCACAGGTAGCACCACCCTGCTGCTGAGCAGATTCTAGCAGCTGTCTGTAGGCGATCTCCAGCTCCCATTCCTGAACGGCCAGAAACTCCAAATCTTCCTCTGCCCAGTGCCCTTCCGAGACATTCAGTTGTCGCTCTCTGTGCTCCATTATTTCCTCCAAACGCCACTCCCGATCACTCCCAAAGTCAGGGTCACTGGACAGCCTCCAATACAACAATCCCAGGCCATCATAGTCAAAGCCTTCCATGGGGCTGTCATCCACTGACCATGGGCACTCTTGGGCTACATACCACCGGAGGGCTCTGTAGCTCTCGTCCAACCGCATCTCTGCCCGGATCAGCCTGCTTAACTCAGTTGTCCACTTCTGCTTTGGTTGTTCCCCCAATAACGGCATTCGTACATCATACTGCGACCAGTACCTTACATAGATGGAGGGAAGAACCTTTCCCTGGTGTTGCTGCTCGAGAACAAGCGCTTTCTTCCAGAGTTTGCAGCGGATCGAATCAGACCATCCCAGCAGGAACTCCTCTGATACTGGTCCTCTATGCTGTATCTGCATCTCTTGTAACCTCCTTCTGACTTCCTCTTCCATGGCGTCTGGTATCTGTACCTCTCCTCTCCTTGCAGTTGGTGCTGCTGTGACTTCTGCTGCTGCAGCACCTTTCTGATGTAGCCAATTTGCGTCCACAGCCGCTATAACTAGGTCTATGATCTCCGCTGGAGGGTTAGGACCATACTGTGCCAGTCTTAGTTTAACAGCCCGATCAAAACTTGCCTCTTCGGGTGTCCTGTCTGTTACGCTGGGCCTTTCGGTTCCATCCATTTCGACTAGTTCTCTGATAATGTCCCTCTTCTTACGGTTGTTGGCCGGTCTTCCCCGGTTCTCCAGTAAGTCTTTGAGTGTGGAGAGCTTTAGCCGTTCATACTGTGCCTCCATTGTCCTGTGTCCTCTTGTAGCTGTCCTTCTGGCTGTGGGGATCAATCCCACTGCTTGCCAACAATTGTAACGACACCCCCCAATATGAAAGGGGTTAACGCCGTTTAGAATATTCCCTCTCTGAACACACAACCACTATCGACCCTCCACAGCCAGGCGACCACTTCCCATAGGATTAATCCTTCCCGAGATACGAGACAACGCTCTGTATTTCAAGTTCCAAAACAGGGAATGACTTTATTTTCAAAACACATGGTAACACATTTCTCTTCAAAACCCTTCCCTCCCATCCTTGGGGAACAGGGCGGGTTAAACTGTCCAATGACAATGGTGATACAGGTCAGGTGTGTTCAAACTTCTCCTTCAGTAAACAGTCTTAGCAGGAGGGGTGATTCCCCCCCTCCTCACAGAAGACACTTCAACATCCCATAATATGCAGTCAGACGGTCGACCAGCTCCAATCCACATCGTCACAGTAGCAGACTTAATTCATAATAGACAATAGAATGCAAATCACCTTAACACCTCACAGCAATGATTACACAACCCCCCCCCCCCCCCTCACAGTACACATCCAATCTAGATACAATGTATGTGCAGCATTGAATATGGCTATCATAGACCATATTGGGGTTTTCATTCACCCTGTGCCCCTAATAGAGACACAGGGTGGTTGACACATAAGAGGCATTGGGGGAGCTGAAGCAAGGGTATCTCATACTTTCTAAGTGATTCTGAGTTCCCCGGGCCTTCCCGTTACACCCATAGACTTTAACGGGGTTCTAAAGTTCGTGTGAACTTTCGGTCCATTCGCAGGTTCTGGTTCGAACCAAACCGGGGGATGTTCAGCTCATCCCTAACTTGCACCAGATTTTGCACGCTCCAGTTTTAGTAAACCTCCCCCATTGCTCCCCATGTACTTACTCTTGATGTGTGTATGATCCACCAGTAGCTGAACACCATTTTTTTCCCATTTAAAATGCGTAATCATTTTTTATTAGAAAAGCAGAAGATATGAAAAGGGGAGTGAAACCACGGGCAATGACAAAATATCGTAAATGCAGAAAACAGTCCTTAAAAGTATTGGTACAGAAGTGCAGATAATATCAACAGTTTACTACAGTATGGCAGAATATAATATAAACACACTGTTCATTGGCATGGCTAATTGTGTTGTTCATTCTACAATTGCACAACAAAGGGTAACAGCACTGCAGATGAACTAAGCATTGTCACCCTAAGACAGGCAGTGTCTGTGGCTATACTTTGCTGGTATAATTTCATGATGTACAAGAAAAAAATAATTTACCTTTTTGACATTACAGGACTATGTGTAACAACATAATTGATTCAAAGTGTAAGGCTGGCCATACATTATACAATGTTTTTGTACAATTTTTCTTTAGATTTACCAAAACCATATAATATGTGGTCAAACCTAAATGCTCAATTCAAATGCAATCAGGCTGGCCTTTGAACTGCATAGTTGAAGGTAAATCGAATAAGGAAATTGAATAAGAAAATTGTATAATGTATGGCCAGCCTAACTTTTTTTTAGAAATATACAGTTCCTTCTGGCTGATCAATATTGCAGGGATTGTAACAAACTTTATAGCAGATTCCTACCTTTTTCACAAGACTATTTGCATACTGATTTTGAATGGGAGTGACTCGTTCATTAGCTGGTGCACTTTTTCTGTGTTCTAATGAGGAAAGTTGCAATGTCTGCATCCCTTTAGAAGTATTTACCCCTTTGGAATTATCTTACTAAAATTTACATTTTTATTACATGGGATACCTAAAATCTGACTTGCAGGCTTCTGAGAAAATCGTGAGCCAATTAGACAAGCTGTAACTAAAAAGAGATTTGTAAAGGACATTAACACCCTAAACGTAGCCAGGTCCAAAAAAAGGAGGTCACTGGTGCAACTGAAAAAGCAAAACAAAAATGGGCAAGGAGTAATAAACGAATGAGGGGAGTCTTTTTGGTCCTTAAGAAAAGTCTATAAAAATCGCTGTGGGATAAAGTTCACATCATGGCAATGTCAGCCGTCTCTCTTCCCAGTAGGATCTGGGGAGGCTCCCACCAGTGACCCATGTATACACAGAAAAAAGAAGACGAGACTGCTACCTAAGTATAGCATTTATTAAAACATATTGGTAAAATATTTTTTTTTAAATATGCACTCACGTTTAAAAGACATTTTGGATGGATGCATGGATGTGATGTAAGGTGCTTGGAACCTGGGAAGTTGACCAGGGGAACACCAGGAGGAGCCAGCAGGAGCAGCAGACTGAGTGTGTATATCACATGGATAAGAACCACTGTGGACAGCAGGGAAGTGTGGCAGGCCCACAAAATGTCTGTGATGATGTCATGTGTAATAATGATGGGCGTGGTAATGCATTTCAGGATGTGGCCTACTTTGTCAAAACCTCCTGGTGTTCCCCTGGCCATTTCCTGGTTCTAAACACCTTACATCACATCCACACAGAGGGGCTTGCGCTAGGGTGAGCACGTGTCCCGGATTTCCCAGGACAGTCCCGAATTTTGCAGGTCTGTCCCGGGTACCTTTATTCCAGGACAATACAGTGTCCTGGAATTAAACTGATACAGCCACCCCCCGGGCCGATCTGATGGCCCCAAAAAGGCTGCCACATCACCGCTTTACTCACTGACAGTACTTGTCCTGGCTGGGAATGCCTGGAGGAGCACTGTCAGGGAAACATTCAACTCAGCCATACCAGCCAGCGCCCAGTGCGCACGCGCGGTGTAACGACGCTTCGGCGCATGCGCGCGCACGGGTCAGTACTCCGGCATTCACGGGTGCTCGCGCCGACGCAGCGCCGCGTGCACGTGCGCGCTGCGGCGCCAATCAGATTGCAGGCGGGTATATTTAAAGAGGCATAAATCCACTGACAGGTTGCTGGTTTGTTGTCAGCTTTCCTGTGAATCCTGTTTCCTGAAAACCTGTTTGAAAGCCCTGTTGTGACCCGGATCGGCCTGACTACCTCTCTCATCTCTCCTGGACCCGACCTTCTGCTTGTTTTACGGACTTCTGCCTTCTACCTGTGCTTGACCCTTGGCTTGTGACCCGGATCTGCTGTCTTCTCCAGCCCTTGACCCCCCTCTGCTTGCACTTGGATCCTCCTTGTAAATCCTCAACTCTGATCTGATCCCTGTACGTATCTGGACTCTTCCATCAGCAGCTTTAAAACCCTGGATCTGCATCTCCAGCCGTGACGGGTTTCCAACAATCCCTGCTGGACCTGATTATCTGGACTATTACCACTAAGTTCCGGTTTAACCCTGCCACCACCTGGTGTCTAACCTACAGCACCTTCACGGACTTCTCAAGCTATCTCAGCCTGCTTTTTCAAGTCTACTCCACCTGCTGGTCACCAGTGCCTCTTCTCGCCATTCTCTCCCTGTCTCACTTCCAGGGGGCGGAGTGCGTCAAGTTGCAAGGGTGAACCGCTCTCGGCATCTCGGCCTCGGTAAGTACCTAACGTGACAGTACAAACCAGCCAGATGTCTGAGGCCGACAGAGCGCGTTCCCCATTCGAGAACCTCTGCCAGCAGGTGTCCGCACTGACCGACGCAGTTCAAAAACTACAAGAGGGATATACCCAGATGGATGGCCGCCTGCAGCAACTCCCCGGGCCTTTAGGTCTAGCATCCCCAGTCGCCACCGTCACCAATGCTGCCGCCACCTCACAAGCCACAGTGAGCCCCACTGTACTGATGACCACCCCTGAACCCAGGGTCCCCATGCCGGAACGGTTCTCGGGCATCCGCAAGAAATACCGGGCGTTCAAAAACGCTTGCTCCCTTTACCTCGCTCTTCAGCCCAGGACTTTTTCTTCTGAGGTGGTAAAGGTAGGGTTCGTCATTTCTCTCTTGACCGATGAACCACAAGCCTGGGCCCACGGTTTGATGGAGCAAAGTAGCCCTGTATTGAACTCTGTGGACACTTTCTATGAGAATATGGCGCAGCTATATGACGACCCCCAACGCACAGCCACAGCTGAGTCTGTTCTTCACAACCTACTTCAGGGAAAAAGACCAGTGGAAGACTACACGGCGGAATTCCGGAAGTGGTCAGCTGATACTGGCTGGAATGAAGCAGCCCTCAAATACCAGTACCGCCAAGGACTATCCGAAGCTCTCAAGGATGAGTTGGCTAGGATTGGCACTCCCACTTCCGTGGAAGAATTGATCCAATCTGTCACACAACTTGACAGGCGCTTGCGTGAGCGACGCTCTGAGCGTTTTCAGACCACCCGTCCCAACTGGACCCTTCCCAGATCAGGCCCTTCTCATCCACCCGTTCAGACTCCTGCAGCTTCATCCCTTCCTGAACCAGAGCCTATGCAACTCGGATTAGTCCGCCCTCCTCTCTCTCCCGAAGAAAAGCAGCGCAGGCGTCAAGCCAACCTATGCCTTTACTGTGGGAGCGCCGGTCACTTCCTTCGCAACTGTCCAGTGAGACCTAGTAAGCCTCCTCCTAAAGACATTCTGAATTACCAGGTTTCTGGCTTTCCACAAACTTAAGTTGTCCTTTTTCTCTCCTTACAGCTACCGGAAGGAACAACCTGCCTACCGGCGATTATTGACTCCGGAGCCTGCAGTTGCTTCCTGGACTCTGCACTAGCTTCCAAGCTTCACTTCCCCCTGCAACCTAAGGACCACTCCCTTCAAGTGCACCTGGCAGATGGCTCACTGCCCCGTTCAGGACTAATCACACAAGAAACCAAGCCCCTCCTTGCTGTTACGGACTCAGGCCACAAAGAGTTTCTGCGCCTGGATCTCATTCCATCTCCTATGTTCCCCATCATCTTGGGCCTCCCCTGGCTAAAGGCGCATGAGCCCCTTATAAATTGGGCCAGGAAGGAAGTCGACTTCACCTCATCATATTGTACCCAGCACTGTCTTCCCACAGCTCCTACCACTTGTGCCACCGTAGCAACCCTCTCGGACCACCTACGAAATGTTCCCCCTGCATACTTGGAATTCCGGGACGTTTTTGACAAGCAACAGGCCGAACAACTGCCACCTCATCGGACATATGATTGCCCCATCGATCTTCTACCCGGGTCTGAAGTTCCTTTTGGCCGGATTTTTCCCTTGTCCGAGACTGAGTTAAAGGCTCTCAAAGCCTACATTGATGAGAACCTAAAAAATAAATTTATTCGTCCCTCTTCTTCTCCAGCTGGTGCAGGGATATTTTTTGGTGAAAAAAAAGACGGATCCCTGAGACCCTGCATCGACTATAGGGAGTTAAACAAAATTACGATCAAAAACAGATACCCGTTGCCCCTTATCCCGGAGTTGTTCCAGAGGTTCCGAACTGCCCGGATCTTCTCCAAACTGGATCTTCGGGGTGCCTATAATCTTGTCCGGATCAGGGCTGGAGACGAGTGGAAGACTGCTTTCAGATCCGGATTCGGGCACTATGAGTATTTGGTCATGCCATTCGGGCTTTGCAATGCTCCAGCCACCTTCCAACACCTGGTCAACGATATCTTTCGCGAACATCTGGATGACTTTATGGTGGTATACCTGGATGACATCCTCATTTTTTCTGCCTCTGTTGAAAAACACCGGGTTCACGTCACAAAGGTCCTTACCATCCTCAGGAAACATAGGCTCTATCTCAAGGCTGAGAAATGTGACTTTTAGAAGACCACGGTACAATTCCTGGGGTTTATCATCTCTACCGATCGGGTTGCAATGGATCCGCAGAAGGTCAAAGCCATTCAAGAATGGCCGGCTCCAACTGACAAGAAGGGGGTACAACGATTCATTGGCTTCGCCAATTTTTATAGAAGATTCATTGTTGGTTTCTCTTCTGTGGTGGCTCCTATCACTCAATTGACACGTCAGGGTAAACGGTTCCATTGGATACAAGAGGCTCAGGAAGCCTTCACCAAATTGAAAGACATTTTCACCTCAGCACCTGTGCTACGGCATCCAGATCCTTCACTACCTTTCACATTGGAAGTAGACGCTTCCGAAACAGCCACTGGGGCCATTCTCTCTCAAAGGCTGGGTCCCAAATCCCTTCTACATCCAGTAGCCTTTGCCTCCCAGAAATTAACCCCTCCGGAACGAAATTAAGACGTGGGAGACAGAGAACTACTGGCCATTAAATTTGCTCTGGAAGAATGGCGGTACCTTCTGGAGGGTGCATCGCATCCGGTCATGATCTTCACTGATCATAAAAACCTGGAATATTTGAGGATGGCGAAACGTCTAAGACCCCGACAGGCCCGCTGGGCGCTCTTCTTTACCAGATTTAATTTCCACATCACTTATAGGCCCGGCTCCAAGAATGGAAAAGCGGATGCACTCTCCAGGATGTTTTCTGAAGAGTCTCAAACAGGGGAACCCAGTTCCATTTTATCAGCACAAAACTTTCTATTGGTTTCTCAGACCGATCTATTAACCTCCATTAAGATCACCTCCAGACGCTGCTCTGACCAAGAAACCTCCTCTTTAGAAAAACGTAATGATTTGTTTTGGTCTCGAGGTAAAATCTTCGTTCCTCGAGAAACCAAACAACTGGTTCTAAAGACTTTTCACGATCACAAATTAACAGGCCACTTCGGAACTCGGAAAACCACAGAGTTAGTTTCTCGCTCCTTTTGGTGGCCCGGTTGGAGACAGGATTGCAAAACCTATGTTACCTCTTGTACCCATTGCCAACGCAATAAGGGCCCGAACACCAAAAGCTGGGGTTTGCTCAAACCCTTACCCATCCCTGAACGTCCATGGGCAGACGTTTCAATGGACTTCATTGTTGATCTACCTGCCTCTGGGGGTTTTACTACAATCCTGGTCGTTATTGACCGACTCTCCAAGATGGCCCACTTCCTGCCAATGATCGGTACTCCCTCGGCTGCTGACACTGCTGAGATTTTTTTTAAAGAAGTAATCAGGCTCCATGGGGTACCCAAGAGCATCACCTCTGATAGAGGCACCCAGTTTACATCCAAATTCTGGAGAGAACTTTGCAAATCCCTGGAAGTTAAGATCTGTTTTTCCTCCACGTACCATCCTCAGAGCAACGGCCAGACAGAGAGAACCAACCAGACCCTGGAGCAATATCTCCGTTGCTTCTGCTCTGCTTCCCAGGACGACTGGTCTTCTTTGCGTCCATACGCTGAATTTGCGTACAATAACTCCATCCATTCGACCACCAGCCAGACTCCTTTTTGGGCCAACTTCAGTTTCCACCCTCCTTTCCTCCCTGATGACATTCCTGAAAGTCCCGTCCCTGCCGTTCAGGACCGGATAGCCTCTGTCCAATCTAACTTCCTAAAGTTGCAAGAAATGATGCAGAACGCTCAGAATGCCTATAAAAAATACTATGATAAAGGAAGGAAAGAAAATCCTGTTTTCAAAACTGGGGAAGAAGTGTGGCTTTCCGCTACCAACCTCAAACTACCAATCCCCTCACGGAAGTTGGGACCAAAATTCATTGGCCCTTTCAAGATCAAGCGGGCAATCAACCCTGTGGCCTTCGAATTGGCACTACCCGAATCTTACAGGATACACCCGGTCTTCCACACATCCTTGTTGAAGCCTGTTGTCCCCAACTCTTTTCCAGGAAGAGAGGCTCCACCTCCTCTACCAGTAGAGGTAGATGGTGAATGTGAGTATGAAGTGGAATCTATTCTGGGGTGTAGAAAAAGAGGTAGGCAACTGCAGTATTTGGTCAAGTGGAAGGGGTATCCTCCTGAAGACAATTCTTGGGAACCATCTGTAAATCTCCATGCTCCCCGTTTAATCCGAACTTTTCACTTAGAGCATCCCGAATTGATGTCTAGTTTGGGCGTCCGGAGCCCGCCCCTCAGGGGGGGGCACTGTCAGGGAAACATTCAACCCAGCCGTACCAGCCAGCGCCCAGTGCGCACGCGCGGTGT
Organism: Rana muscosa; assembly: GCA_029206835.1. Lineage (NCBI taxonomy): Eukaryota > Metazoa > Chordata > Amphibia > Anura > Ranidae > Rana > Rana muscosa. Next base: position 27,693,531 of record JARGYO010005626.1, on the reverse strand, counting down.
AACGACGCTTCGGCGCATGCGCGCGCACGGGTCAGTACTCCGGCATTCACGGGTGCGCGCGCCGACGCAGCGCCGCGTGCACGTGCGCGCTGCGGCGCCAATCAGATTGCAGGCGGGTATATTTAAAGAGGCATAAATCCACTGACAGGTTGCTGGTTTGTTGTCAGCTTTCCTGTGAATCTTGTTTCCTGAAAACCTGTTTGAAAGCCCTGTTGTGATCCGGATCGGCCTGACTACCTCTCTCATCTCTCCTGGACCCGACCTTCTGCTTGTTTTATGGACTTCTGCCTTCTACCTGTGCTTGACCCTTGGCTTGTGACCCGGATCTGCTGTCTTCTCCAGCCCTTGACCCCCCTCTGCTTGCACTTGGATCCTCCTTGTAAATCCTCAACTCTGATCTGATCCCTGTACCTATCTGGACTCTTCCATCAGCAGCTTTAAAACCCTGGATCTGCATCTCCAGCCGTGACGGGTTTCCAACAATCCCTGCTGGACCTGATTATCTGGACTATTACCACTAAGTTCCGGTTTAACCCTGCCACCACCTGGTGTCTAACCTCCAGCACCTTCACGGACTTCTCAAGCTATCTCAGCCTGCTTTTTCAAGTCTACTCCACCTGCTGGTCACCAGTGCCTCTTCTCGCCATTCTCTCCCTGTCTCACTTCCAGGGGGCGGAGTGTGTCAAGTTGCAAGGGTGAACCGCTCTCGGCATCTCGGCCTCGGTAAGTACCTAACGTGACAAGCACAATCCCTGCACCCTGCTTGTGATTGGAGAAATCATAAATCCCGCCTCTTGTGTCCAATCACTGTGCTGTGATTCGTTACAGCACAAGCTGATTTTTGGGAAGGGGGGGTGTCCCTGAATGGTAGTTTGGAAATGTGGTCACCCTAGCTTGCGCACTATTGACCGCCTGGAAGGTTGCCACCTGATGGAGACCTATTAATATGCTTTTTAATGTCTTTTAAACATGAGTGCATATTTATTGTTATTTATTTATTATTACAATCACACAAGCTGGTAATGACAATTTTGGGGACGTTCACCAACAATGTACAGGACCCCTCCAGGTTGAATTTTGTAGAAAATTACAGGGGTTGCAGATTGAAATAGAAAGATGACTTTTAATAACATTAAAATGTATTTCCACATTTTTGCAAGCAAACTTGATAAAACCCCACTAAATGTTTGCTATATGTTCACATTTGCTATGTGTTCACATGTGTTTACAAGTCTGTTTACACCTGCTGCTCCATAGAGGAGAATAGAGGATCCCATCAGGTCCGCCTAAAAAACGGATAAGTGGAAATACAGTTTAAATTACAACATGGTTTGTCAAGCAATTGTATACACTATATTTTTTCATTAATTTGCTATATTTTTTCCACAAAAGTGGAGTTATCCTTTATTTGTTGGTGTTTAGAAACCCTTTAACCCCTTGAGTCCCTTAATTTCCTACAAGTCCCAGGGTTTTTTTTTTTTTTTTGGCAATGCCTTTGTTCTGCAGAGTATTTCTTTTAGCATTCGTAGCCTACACTAATGTATTTTACATTGCTTTTTTTGGAAATAAGTAGTACTAAATTAGAAAAAGGCATTTTCTGTAAATGTAATATAGATACTCTGACAGCATTGTTGCAACCTTGTATTAATTTTGAGATGGAATATTTTAGGTGTTTAGAGGGCACTGCACAATGGGGAAGCATTGCATTTACAGTGATCTGCTACTATGGAGTGCTGTGTGACAGGATTAGAAGCCCAGGAGCTGATCACTTCAACTCCTTTGACTTAGCACTGTGTCCCAGCTGTTACTGATAGCCGGCAGCTGCTGTACTAGTTCCAGCAGGGGACCGCTGAATCCACGCGCCATTTAAAACAGAAATACTGCTGTCCCTAGGCTGTTTGAAAATGATCCTGGGACACAAATAGTTGAATACCTGTTATCTACAAATGTAAGGAATAACCAACATTTTAAAAGGGATATTGAGTTATCAATATATATAGAAATAACTTTCTAAGCAAAGGGCCAGTTTTCTGTCCTTCAGACTTTAGAGGAGCTGGACTGCGGCCAGTGGGAGTAGAAATTATCCTGGCTTCAGTGGGAGTAGAAAATCCCCTTCTGTCAGTGACAGTATACAATGCCTCGAAATTGGTGGTCAGTGGGAGCAAAAAATTACATAGGCCTGTGATCAGTAGTATTATCCTACATAAACTAGGAGTAAGAATAGTGCCCCATCATTGGTGTCAATAAGAGGAATAGTGCCCTATTATTGGTGTCCATGGGAGGAATGGTGCTCCATCACTGGGGTTAGTGGGAGGAATGGTGTTCCATCACTGGAGTTAGTGGGATGAATGGTGCTCCATCACTGGAGTTAGTGAGAGGAATGGTGTTCCATCACTGGAGTTAGTGAGAGGAATGGTGCTCCATCACTGGAGTTAGTGGGAGGAATGGTGTTCCATCACTGGAGTTAGTGGGAGGAATGGTGTTCCATCACTGGAGTTAGTGGGAGGAATGGTGCTCCATCACTGGAGTTAGTGGGAGGAATGGTGCTCCATCACTGGAGTTAGTGGGAGGAATGGTGCTCCATCACTGGAGTTAGTGAGAGGAATGGTGCTCCATCACTGGAGTTAGTGAGAGGAATGGTGCTCCATCACTGTAGTTAGTGAGAGGAATGGTGCTCCATCACTGGAGTTAGTGAGAGGAATGGTGCTCCATCACTGGAGTTAGTGGGAGGAATGGTGTTCCATCACTGGAGTTAGTGGGAGGAATGGTGCTCCATCACTGGAGTTAGTGGGAGGAATGGTGCTCCATCACTGGAGTTAGTCGGAGGAATGGGGCTCCATCACTGGAGTTAGTGGGAGGAATGGTGCTCCATCACTGGAGTTAGTCGGAGGAATGGGGCTCCATCACTGTAGTTAGTGGGAGGAATGGTGCTCCATCACTGGAGTTAGTCGGAGGAATGGTGCTCCATCACTGGAGTTAGTGGGAGGAATGGTGCTCCATCACTGGAGTTAGTGGGAGGAATGGTGCTCCATCACTGGAGTTAGTGGGAGGAAGGGTGCTCCATCACTGGAGTTAGTGGGAGGAATGGTGCTCCATCACTGGAGTTTGTGGGAGGAATGGTGCTCCATCACTGGAGTTAGTGGGAGGAATGGTGCTCCATCACTGGAGTTAGTGGGAGGAATGGTGTTCCATCACTGGAGTTAGTGGGAGGAATGGTGCTCTATCACTGGAGTTTGTGGGAGCAATGGTGCTCCATTGCTGGTGTCAATGGGAGGAATAATACCTCATCATTGAGTTCAGTGGAAGGAATAGTGCCCCAAGTCTGGATAAAGGCAAGCAAAGGGCCACATTCAGCATGTGGACTGTAGTTTGGAGACTACACACTTAACCACTTAACGACCGCTCACTGTATATATACGTCGGCACAATGGCACCGACAGGCACAATCACGTAGAGTGTACGTGATTGCCTTTGTACAGTTGGGGGGTCCAATCGGACCACCCTTCTGTACAGTGAGCGGTCGGAATTCGTTGGGGAGCGATCCGACATGAGGGGACGGCCGTTCGATTCCGGCCACCCCCCGCGATCGCTCCCGGCGAATGGAAATGCCCCCTCTGTCTGTCGAATGTACACACAGACAGAGAAAGCAGGAGGAAGTGATGTCATCTCCTGTGCGGCGCTCACATATACCGAGCGCCGTACAAGAGAAGACATTAAGGTTAGTGCACAAACACTACACTAACACCAGTACACATAGGCACATAAATCGCCCCCCCCCAGGCCCCCCCAGATCACCCCCCAGCCCCCAGTCACAGTGTCACTGATTGCAGTGACCATTTATTTACTGATCACTGCAATCAGTGACATTTGTGACTGTAAAAGTGTCACTACATTTAGTTTTAGGTCCAGTGTAGCCCCCTAACCCCCCCTAATAAAGGTTTAACCCCTTGATCACCCCCCAGATAACCCTTTTAACCCCTAGCACCGCCGTCGCTAAGCGATCATTTTTCTGATCGCTGTCTTAGCGTCGGTGATGCAGATCGGTACCCAGTAATTTTTGTTAGGTTCGCCGCAGGTTTTTATAGCGTCGGGTACCCCCATAAATGATCTAATAAAGGTTTAACCCCCTTGATCGCCCCCAGGTAACCCTTTCACCCCCTATCACCACTGTCGCTAAGCGATCATTTTTCTGATCGATGTCTTAGCGTCGGTGATGCAGATCGGTAGCCAGTATTTTTTTTTTTAGGTTCGCCGCAGGTTTTTATAGCGTCGGGTACCCCCATAAATTATCTAATAAAGGTTTAACCCCCTTGATCGCCCCCAGGTAACCCTTTCACCCCCTATCACCACTGTCGCTAAGCGATAATTTTTCTGATCGCTGTCTTAGCGTCGGTGATGCAGATCAGTAGCCAGTATTTTTTTTTTGGGTTCGCCGCAGGTTTTTATAGCGTCAGGTACCCCCATAAATTATCTAATAAAGGTTTAACCCCCTTGATCGCCCCCCAGGTAACCCTTTCACCCCCTATCACCACTGTCGCTAAGCGATCATTTTTCTGATCGCTGTCTTAGCGTCGGTGATGCAGATCGGTAGCCAGTATTTTTTTTTAGGTTCGCCGCAGGTTTTTCTAGCGTCAGGTACCCCCATATATTATCTAATAAAGGTTTTAACCCCCTAATTGCCCCTAGTTAACCCTTTCACCAGTGATCATCATATAAGTGTTACGGGTGACGCTGGTTAGTTAGTTTGCTTTTTATAGTGTCAGGGCACCCGCCGTATATATAACCCAATAAGGGTTTAACCCCCTGATCGCCCGGCGGGTGATATCAATTAGGTTTTAGCGTCAGAGAGGGTCTGCATCACACCCCAGGCAGCGTCAGGTTAGTGCCAGTAACGCTAACACCCATGCGTGAAGCATACACCTCCCTTAGTGGTATAGTATCTGAACCGATCAATATCTGATCTGATCAGACCTATACTAGCGTCCCCAGCAGTTTAGGGTTCCCAAAAACGCAGTGTTAGCGGGATCAGCCCAGATACCTGCTAGCACCTGCGTTTTGCCCCTCCGTCCAGCCCAGGCCACCCAAGTGCAGTATCGATCGATCACTGTCACTTACAAAACACAACACACATAACTGCAGCGTTCGCAGCGACAGGCCTGATCCCTGCGACTCCAGTGCTGTAGGAGGTGATTTCACCACCACAGTTAAAAAAAAAAAAAGCAAATATGCCGAAGCATTGGGGCAGCAGGGGTGGAGGAGCGGAGGAGCGATTTTGCTCCTAATGCTGCGTACATACGGTCGAAATTCCGATGGAGGCTTGCCCGTGGAAAAGTCCGACCATGTGTGTGCGGCATAACTTTTTTGCGGGAGGATGCCCCCATGCTTCGGCATATATAAATGGTGCATGTATGCCCATCATTAGAAGTGGTTGGATGAAGGGCAGTATTCTAATGGTGGGCATACGCACCGATCAATCTCTTTTTTCGTTCAGCCACCTGGCTGCATGAAAAAAAAAGATTACAATACATGTCCAACAAGGACCAGCAACGTACTGGTATGTTGCTGGACTTTGAATGGTTATACCAGATTGATGCCTGTGGGTTTAGGTATCATCTTGGTATCATTCTTTTCAGCCAGCGGCCGGCTTTCATGTAAAAGCAATCCTAGTGGCTAATTAGCCTCTGGACTGCTTTTACAAGCAGTGGGAGGGAATGTCCCCCCCCGGATATAAAAAGCGCCATTGGGAAATTGGGAAAGCATTTTATCACACCGATCTTGGTGTGGTCAGATGCTTTGAGGGCAGAGGAAAGATCTAGGGTCTAGACCCCAGTTTTTTCAAAAAAAGAGTACCTGTCACTACCTATTGCTATCATAGGGGATATTTACATTCCCTGAGATAACAATAAAAACGATAAAAAAAAAAAATATGGAAGGAACAATTTAAAAATAAAATAAAAAAGCAAAATTAATAATAAAAAAAAAAAAAAAAAAAAAAAGCACCCCTGTTCTGCCCTGCTCTTGCCCAATGGCGAACGCAAGCGTCGGTCTGGCGTCATATGTAAACAGCAATTGCACCATGCATGTGAGGTATCACCGCGAAGTTCAGATCGAGGGCAGTAATTTTAGAAGTAGACCTCCTCTGTAAATCTAACGGGGTAACCTGTAAAGGCTTTTAAAGGCTTTTAAAAATGTATGTAGTTTGTCGCCAATGCGCGTTTGTGCGAAATTTTAAAGCATGTCGTGTTTGGTATCTATGTACTCGGCCTAAGATCATCTTTTTTATTTCATCAAACATTTGGGCAATATAGTGTGTTTTAGTGCATTAAAATTAAAAAAGTGTATTTTTCCCCCCAAAAATGCGTTTGAAAAATCGCTGCGCAAACACTGTGTAGAAAAAAAAATGCAACACCCACCATTTTATTCTGTAGGGCCTTTGCTTTAAAAATATATATAATGTTTGGGGGTTCAACATAATTTTCCTGCAAAAAAAAAATGTTTTCATGTAAACAAAAAGTGTCAAAAAGGGCTTTGTCTTCAAGTGGTTAGAAGAGTGGATGTAAGCTTCCTAATGTTGTGTATAAAATGCCAGAACAGTTCAAACCCCCCCCCCCCCCAAATGACCCCATTTTGGAAAGTAGACACCCCAAGCTATATACTGAGAGGCATGTCGAGTCCATGGAATATTTTATATGTTGACACAAGTTGCGGAAAAAAGACAATTTATTTTTTTTTATTTTTTTTTTGCACAAAGTTGTCACTAAATGATATATTGCTCAAACATGCCTTGGGCATATGTGGAATTACACCCCAAAATACATTCTGTTGCTTCTCCTGAGTACGGGGATACCACATGTGTGAGACTTTTTGGGAGCCTAGCCGCGTACGGGACCCCAAAAACCAATCACCGCCTTCAGGCTTTCTAAGGGTGTAAATTTTTGATTTCACTTCTCACTGCCTATCACAGTTTCGGAGGCCATGGAATGCCCAGATGGCACAAAACCCCCCCAAATGACCCCATTTTGGAAAGTAGACACCCCAAGCTATTTGCTGAGAGGTATTGTGAGTATTTTGCAGATCTCGCTTTTTGTCACAAAGTTTTGAAAATTGAAAAAAAAAAGAAAAAAAAATGTCTTTCTTGATTTTCAAAAACAAATGAGAGCTGTAAAATACTCACCATGCCTCTCAGCAAACAGCTTGGGGTGTCTACTTTCCAAAATGGGGTCATTTGGGGGGGTTTTGTGCTATTTTGGCATTTTATGGCCTTCGAAACTGTGATAGATAGTGAGGAGTCAAATAAAAATTTTGTGCCTAGAAATCCTGAAGGCGGTGATTGGTTTTCGGGGTCCCGTACGCGGCTAGGCTCCTAAAAAGTCCCACACATGTGGTATCCCCGTACTCAGGAGAAGCAGCAAAATGTATTTTGGGGTGCAATTCCACATATAACCATGGCATGTGTGAGCAATATATCATTTAGTGACAAATTTTTGTAATTTTTTTTTTGTCATTATTCAATCACTTGGGACAAAAAAAAAAAATATTCAATGGGCTCAACAGGCCTCTCAGCAATTTTCTTGGGGTGTCTACTTTCTAAAATGGGGTCATTTGGGGGGTTTTGTGCTATTTTGGCATTTTATGGCCTTCAAAACTGTGATAGGTAGTGAGGAGTGAAATCAAAAATGTGTGCCCTTAGAAATCCTGAAGGCGGTGCTTGGTTTCCGGGGTCCCGTACGTGGCTAGGCTCCTAAAAAGTCCCACACATGTGGTATCCCCGTACTCAGGAGAAGCAGCAGAATGTATTTTGGGGTGCAATTCCACATATAACCATGGCATGTGTGAGCAATATATCATTTAGTGACAACTTTTTGTGATTTTTTATTTTTTTTTAGTCATTATTCAATCAATCACTTGAGACAAAAAAAAAATATTCAGTGGGCTCAACATGCCTCTCAGCAATTTCCTTGGGGGTGTCTACTTTCCAAAATGGGGTCATTTGGGGGGGTTTGTACTGCCCTGCCATTTTAGCACCTCAAGAAATGAGATAGGCAGTCATAAATTTAAAGCTGTGTAAATTCCAGAAAATGTACCCTAGTTTGTAAACGCTATAACTTTCGCGCAAACCAATAAATATACACTTATTGACATTTTTTTTACTAAAGACATGTGGCTGAATACATTTTGGCCTAAATGTATGACTAAAATTGAGTTTATTCGATTTTTCTTATAACAAAAAGTAGAAAATATCATTTTTTTTCAAAATTTTCGGTCTTTTTCCGTTTATATCGCAAAAAAAAAAATCGCAGAGGCAATCAAATACCATTAAAAGAAAGCTCTATTTGTGGGAAGAAAAGGACGCAAATTTCGTTTGGGTACAACATTGCATGTCCGCACAATTTACAGTTAAAGCAGCGCAGTGCAAAATTCTGAATTCACCTCTGGTCCTTTAGCTACAAAATGGTCCGGGGCTTAAGTGGTTAAACTATCCAAAACTAAAACATCTCTGGATAGAAGTACACTGCAAAACAAGGTTCCCAGGTAATTATTGTTCACATCATTCACACATAATACTTGACTCAACTCACTGCAAATTTCCACTACAGTGATTATCGAAGATCAAATATTTGCTGTTTGTTTTGGCGGCAGTGGCTTCATAGTTTAGTTTTAGATCTCTGTGTCAAAAATTTGTGAAGCAGAGCGAATATTCTTTTGTTTGAAACTGACAGAAAATATCTGTCATTTTACTACACCATGCCAAGAAACATATTGCTGTTTCCTTTCGGTTCGTTGGAATTCTTTTGTCTCTCAGAAAGAGGGGGTAAAAAATAAAGATTAAAAAGCTGACAAAAATCAATTATGCTCATTAGCCATTCTGTGTACTCGCAGCATTTCCAGTAATAGGATCTATTTACATGGGGAACACCAGATTGAAATGTTTATTTCTATAGCCAGTGAGAGCTTTAAGGATTGATATTCAGGTTTTATCGCTGAACTCTCTATATAATGCGCTTTTTTAAGGTTGTTTCCTATTACTAGCTAAACGGACTTAATGTGGGTTTAAAATATATTATAATGACTTGGTTACGTCTACCACAACAGACACAGCACATTTTATGTAATATGCTATAACAATTTCAGACTTTATGATTCTTTTATCTGCAGTACAGCTGTAGCCTAGGACCATCAAACTTATTACACTCATTTTAGAGGAGAATGCTAGCCAGATCAGAAAATTACATTTTAAAGTTAACCTGTCATGAGATAATTATAGGCGCTTCCATTGCAGATTTCCTTCTAAAAATGCTTATTATCTGGCTACATATGGATTATTTGACTATAATCCGTATTCTGTATGCCTCCAGGTCAGTGACTTAAAGTTTTAAGCCGCGTACACACGATCGGTTTTACCGATGAAAACAGTCCGATGGACTTTTCTCATCGGACAAACCGATCGTGTATGGGCCCCATCGGTCTTTTTTCCATCGGTGAGAAAAAATAGAACATGTTTTAAATTTATCCGATAGGAAAAAAAACGATAGCAAATTCTGATCGTCTGTGTTGAACTCCATCGGACAAAAACCCACGCATGCTCAGAATCAAGTCGACGCATGCTCAGAAGCATTGAACTTAATTTTTCTCGGCTTGTCAGAGTGTTTTACGTCACGGCGTTTGGGACGGTCGGATTTTTGACTGTTGGTGTGTAGGCAAGACTGATGCAAGTCAGCTTCATCGGATTTTCCAATGGAAAAATCCATCGGATTAGAATCCATAGGAAAACCGAACATGTGTACAGGGCTTAAGTGAAAGAGGGTCAGGATGACAAATGGATAACTAGCATTTTCAGTATTTCATGACAGGTTTACTTTATCTGTTCGGTTTTACATTATATGTTATGTGAACAGATACATAACTTATTAATATAATTTTTAATAAAATGCATGCATAACGTAAAATGCCCTGCACCTCTATTAGAACTTGTGTAGATTGAACATACATAGTGTGTTTTCAGGTGCATTTACACACTGCTGCATTCCATGTGAGTACCTTCTTATCTTATCTTATCTTCACTTAGTGCATCTGACCACCTTCTGACTTGCATTTGGCTTCCTTCTAAAGCTGACCATAGATGGATTGAAATTCAGCCAGTTTAGCAGGGAATGGCCGAATTTCTATCCATTTATGGTCATTGGAAAATTTGTGTTCAATCAGCCAATCGGCTGCAGTACTGATCATTTTTTTCTGGCAGCGGCTGCTGTCAAAATACTGTATTCACTGGCTTCACAGAGAGCCAATGGCTCCTGCTGTTGTCAGCCAAATCCTGCAAGGAGGGAGTAGGGGTGAGGCCGAGCCACGCTGCGCATGTGTCTATGGATACACACATCCCTGGTTAGGAGCATGCTCGCACGTGTACCCCCATAGCACACGGCTTGCTATAGGGGCCCACACAGAAGAAAAGGAGAGGACAGTGCTGACGGGGGACCCTAGAATAGGAGGAATGGGGTTGCTCGGTCCAACACCATTGAAGAAAGCAGGTAAGTATAGCATGTTTAGTATTTTAACTGAAAAAAAAAATGCCTTTACAACCAGTTTAAAGTAATTTGAATGCTCTGATATTAGTTGTTGCTTTAAAAAACTTTAAGTCTTCTCGTAGGACTGACTTTAAAATTTAAGAGGAATGATGATGAGCCAAAAGCCTATTTATAATTTTGCTATAGTGTACTATCATATATAGTTACATCCTTGAGGAATAGTTAGATACTGCAAGTATTTAAATTTGGTCCTATATTGTACCCTCATTTGCAATTGTATTTAAAACTATACAACTAAGGCCTCATGTACACTGCTGCTGGTAAACGGATGTTTAGGAGCAGTTGGGCATTTTTTTTAGCTGCCCCTGAACTCTCCTCTATGTTATCAGTACATGTACACAGGGTCGTTTATAGTTGTTTCTAGGCAGTTGAGTTTAGAATCTTTTTTTGGAACGCAAAAAAAATGGGTTCATATGAATGTTCAGAGGCATTTGAAGTGCCAAATGCCTGTAACAGCGTGTAAACACTGCTAAATGTGGTAACTCGCATTTAGCAGTGTTTCGTTTACAGACGTTTTTTATTTTAACAAGAGATTTTAAAAAAAGATTTTTTTACAAATGCTTTGACGCAAAAGCGACTAAACGCGGCATGTAAACGCAGCTGGGAGAAAGAGCATTAAAACATGATTGTGTAGCACTGTAAAGCAGAGCCCAATTATGTAACAAGTAATATGACTGTTGCTATGGACACATATATAATTACAAAGCATACATAGAAGCAAGGATTTAAAAACATAAACACATTTGATAAGATTATGGAAATCAAGCTTTTACATGTTAATCTAAAATTAACATTGAAAAGTCGATCTATTCTCTTTAAAATAGAGAAATAAAACACAATTAGTGTAGCCTTACACAATCAAAATGTAATTAAAAAAAGACAAGTTCAGACTCATCCTTAGTAATTTACAGTCTTGCAATTGACACCAAAGATTGTTTCTCTGTTGTGGTCATTATCACTTACTTGTTATCACAAGTCAAATCGATTACCTGTGTCTCAACTGTTTAAACTTACTAGAAAAGTGGACCTATTGGTAACATCTGCATAATTAGTTATTTTAATTTCTGACATGTCTAAACACACAGCAACAGTATGATAAAATTATATATGCTACTTTTTCTCATTAAAGCTTAAAAAAATTTGCAGCCAAATTGGGTTAATGCCTCCTTTATATTTGTGCATGTTCTCATTAATGTAGCAAAACTTAAAAGAAAAAAATCTTTAAAAATTGCTGGTTAAATTTTTAAGTTCTTTTTACTTACCTTACTTAAAAACCTTCAAGCTCTCCCTGCTTTGTAATGTTTAGGAGGGGCTATGAAGTAAATGTTAACATAATTAACTCTGTCTGTACTGTGTTCGCAGTTCTTCATTAGCAGTTGTAATTTACATTTAACCGATTCCCGACCGGCTCACCTCTATTTACAGCGGCACAATAGCTGCCCTGTGCGAAACCCATACGGGGTTTCCTTTAAGAGCCTCAAGACGGCACGCGCGGGTCCCCCGCTTCACGGTGGGGGACCCGATGCGCATGGCCGGCTGGCATGCAGGAGTGTCTAAACACACAAATCCCTGTGCTGTCAGAGGAGAGGAGACATGTCGTTTGTTCCTAGTAAGTAGGAACAGCGATATGTCTCCTCTTCTACTCAGTGCAATCCCCATACAGTTAAAACACACTGAGGGAACCCACATTTAACCCCTTGATCGCCCCTAGTGTTAACCCCTTCCCTACCAGTGACATTTACACAGTAATCAGTGCATTTTTATAGCACTGTTCGCTATATAAATGTCAATGGTCCCAAAAATGTGTCAAAGTGTCCGATCTGCCACAATACCGCTAAAAATTGCAGATCACCACTTACTAGTAAAAAAAAAAAAAAAAGCCTTAAAAATGGCATAAATCTTTCACATAGTTTGTAGATGCTATAACTTTTGCGCAAACCAATCAATATACGCTTATTGCGATTTTATTTTACCAAAAATATGTAGAAGAATATATATTGGCCTAAACTGATGAAGAAATTAGTTTTTTAAAAACATTTTTGGGGATATTTATTATAGCAAAAAGTAAAAAAATATTGGTTTTTTTTTTTCAAAATTGTCGCTCTTTTGTTGTTTATAGCGCAAAAAATATAAAAAAACACAGAGGTGATCAAATAGCACCAAAAGAAAGCTCTATTTGTGGGAAAAAAGGATGCAAATTTTGTTTGGGTACAGCATTGCATGACCGCGCAATTACCAGTTAAAGCGACGCAGTGCCAAATTATAAAAAGTGCTCTGGTCAGGAAGGGGTTAAAACCTTCCGGGGCTGAAGTGGTTAAAGTGGGTGTAAACTCCCATGCATGACTTTTACCTACAGGTAAGCCTGTAATAAGGCTTACCTATAGGTACAGTAAATATCTCCTAAAGGTGTACCTTTAGGAGATATTTACTTTTGATGCAGTCGGTGACGTCACCGGCGCATGCGGCCAGCGGGCCGTTCCTTCAACCTCCTGTGCCATGAACGGCAGCTCCCGCGCACATGTTTGATGAGTGATATCATTGCGGCTCTGGCCACTCGCTCAGCCGGAGTCCGTGAACCAGGAAGGAAGACCAGGTAAAGATGGAAGCGCCTTCAGTGGTGACATTGGATGGTGGAGGTCAGCAAATATTCCCCTCATTTACTAAGCTCTGGAGCAAAAGCCCTTGCAGAGTGTAAGGGCTACCAGGGGCGGATCCAGAGTCTAGTCTCGGGAGGGGCACTGCCAGAAAATTTTGCGGGGCAATGGCTGGTGTTGGTGCTTCAATCATCACTGCCCCCCGGTTGATATGGTGTCAGGATGATTGAAGCGCATTATTTATATTATTACATTGTAATATAAAATAAATATAGAAAAAGCAAAAGAAGAAGGAGAGCGGGACTATAACGGTGCTAGTATAAATTCTGTTAAACACAATGGAAGACCCACACAATGTTATATTAAAAATGTATACAAAAGTTTTTATTAAATGAGATCAATACATAACAACTTTTAAAAAAAAGCAGTATCAGGTGATATTCATTACACAAGAACAATGTTAAATTGGTGGTTGCATCAAAAGAGGAGGGGCCGAGAGAGTCATACAGTTCCCAACATGTTTCGCCCGTTGGGCTTCATCAGGGGAGGCCTAATAATGTTGCAGCCAACTGCAAGGAATACAAAATAATTACAATTAGAAAACAAACCAAATACCATAAATTAATTAGAGTCGGGGACCCACATGTTGACAAGTCCACAATGAAAATATATAAGGCAACTCACCACCGGAAGCCTATAGTGACCGCTTATAGACCTGGCCGAAAATAATAATAAAGACAAATTTAATTGGTTATACTGCAGAGCGGTTAAATTCATCTAAAACATGTTCCTAATAAATAAAGCCTATTAATAATTTTTTGATTTAGCCCCATTTAAAACCAACACAATATGCCCCTATCATCAATAAGGGGTGAAAACCTGGTTGATACAGCATGGCAAACCATATTTAGTCATATATACATCAAAAATATAGGGCGACCATCCCGATACTCACTTAAAAACAGAAGTAGCTAAAGAGCGTAACCACATATAGCATGGACAGGGCTGGGGGCGCCTGTAAAAGCAGTAGCAAAAAGGACCCAAAGGAGTCTTAAATATAATCCAGGTAATGCCAACATGAATTGAATTTTTTTTTAGATAGCAGTCTATCAAGTCCACATAGGTTCAGTGGATAAATAACTGTGAAAACAAAAAGGTAATATAAATGAAAAGTGATTAGTAGAGTATGCTGGCAGCAAATAAAGAAAAGACAAAGACTTCACATTCTAGTGAAAATGAAGAATGGGAAATTTAAGGGATAAGGTGTCAATTATGACTGTCAGAATCAGACAGTAAGGTGACTAGAGATGTGCCTACAAGAGGAAACAGACTAGGAAAGCATAAGGCGTTACATCCAGGTAAATGTAGTCATGCATGATAGCGGTTCCATACCTCAGAAATGCTCAAAAACAAGCGTCAGGTCGCCCCCATGGCTCAGGCAGAAATCATTGCCTGAACCGGCAGCTTTTATATGCGATCACCACTCGGCCGGTGGGTGAAGTCATCAGCCGAGCGTGGACGTGAGAACGCCATTGCGCATGCGCCCGATCCAAAGTAAGCAGCCTGACTACAAGGACCAAAAGGCCTAACGAAGGAGGAAGCCGTGAGAAGTGGTTCAACTCGCCATAATGCAGAATCAGTGGGAGCCTTGAGCATGTCACTTGCCACCGTTGCCTGCCACCAGATACGGATTGTCACTTGCCATGTTACTTGCCACATCCCCTGCCACCATATGTGGATTGTCATTTACCAATGTCGCCTGCCACAAGATGCGAATTGTCACTTGCCAGTGGCTGTGTCCCAGAGTGAGGGCGGGCAGGATGTCAGGGAACTATCCGCAGAAGGACAGGCAGGTCTCTCCATGTCCAGCAGAATCACGGATCAACAAACGCCATGCGCGTGCGCACACGCACATGGGCAAGAACTGTCAGGAATCTACGTTCTCCAGTGCGCGTGCGCCAGAACGCACGCAATATGTGAGTGACACTAGGCGCCCAGTAGCCTATTTAAAGCTTGCTGCAGCAGTCAATAACTGCTGCATGATCTTCAGCTTTCCTGTGATTGTTCCTGAGTTCCTGTTTCTGCTATCTTGAATTACCGTTATCGACCCGGCTTGCCTGACCAGTCTTTTCTGTGTATGACCCCGGCTTGATCCTTGGCTTGTTCCTGTATCCTGCTCCTGCCTGCTGATCCTGTGTATGACCCCGGCTTGTCCCTTGACCTGTTCCAGTGACTCTACCTCTGTTTGCTAACCTGTGTATGACTTCTGGCTTGGCTCCTGACTCCGCCTTTGGTTCTCCCTGCTGCACAGCCTCATCTGGTACTTCCGAGGTACCCCCACCTGGCAGTCTACCCTGCTCACCAGCTGATCTCCAGCATCACTTCAGCTTGTCGCAGCTGGCAACCCCTGCCTCTTTGGGTATAGCACTCCCTGTGCCACCTTCAGGGGGAGCTCTGCACTTAGTCACAAGGGAAGCCCTCCCAGCACTTCGGTCTCTGGTAAGGTACGTGACACAGGGACAGATGATGTCAGAAAGCCACTACCCATTTTTTGGAATAAAATACGCTTTTTTACCACAAACCACCGGATTTATCTACACTATGTGGAGGCTTCTCTTATTCCTTTCTGTGGTGGATATCAGTGTCTGGATGTCTGGAGTTCGGAAATATTAATGCAGGAGAATCACAACTTTCCGTGCATACCTTGTCTGGTGCAGATATAGGACGTCACTCTCCATAGGAGTTCCAGTCTACATGTGAATCCAAGTGGATCATCCCTATGCCTGTTTGACCCATCGCCGCTGGCGTGTGTGTCCATATATAGGGGTAAGAGTATTTATTTCTCCCCCCTCCTCCACCGGTGTTGGAAGTCACGTCCCTGGGTGTTGTGCATCCTTAACATCAACAAGCATCAAAGCTACTCTACATGGGTTAATGTGGACATTGCATTGGTGTAGGATTTTATATGGATTCTTTCTCTCCCATCATTTTTCATATTGAATATTTTTATATGGACTTCAAACACCCATTTTCTATGTACATTTTTTTCTATTCACAGTGTTATTTGTATGTATGGCATTTAATTTTTTCAACATATTTTTACACTTGTTGTTTGTACACGTTTGGACTGGTGTGTGTGCATCTTAGTCCATCCCAATCATTCATGGTGTGTGCATTTTAGTCCAGTGTTTCTCAACTCCAGTCCTCAAGGCGCCCCAACAGGTCACGTTTTCAGGCTTTCCATTATTTTGCACAGGTCATTCGATCAGTTTCACTGCCTTAGTAATTACCACAGCCGTTTCAACTAAGGAGAAATCCTGAAAACATGACCTGTTGGTGCGCCTTGAGGACTGGAGTTGATAAACACTGTTCTAGTCCACCCCAATTATCTATGGTGGTCATGGCTTCACAGGCCGCAATAATTTTCTTTGGTTACACTTATATTCATTTATCACTTCTTCACAGGCCACATTCTACACACAGTATTTGTGGTTGGTTATCTGTATATGTCTATTTTTAGGATTGACATTTTTTTCACGGCGCCACATTTATTTATTTTTTATTTTTTGTTTACAATATGTCTGATTGTTGATGCTGGCAGCCATTATACAATTTCTTCTTCACATTTGGTAGTGCAACTTTTTCCTTTATATTTTGCATTTGCCAATGTCGCCTGCCACAAGATGCGAATTGTCACTTGCCAGCGGCTGTGTCCCAGAGTGAGGGCGGGCAGGGAGAGATGATGTCAGAAAGCCACTACCCATCAGAATGAATATTCAACAAGTGATGTTGCATTGCGGCCATCTTGGTACACCCGCACTTGTCCACAGTAAGCCTAGGGTTAGAAGTCGGCAAGCGGACATCTTTATACAACCACCGGAGTCTTACTTTTCAAGATGTCTGCTTGACGACTTCTAACTCTAGGCTTACTGTGGACAAGTGCGGGTGTACCAAGATGGCCGCGACGCAACGTCACTTCAGTTGCATATTCAGATGGGTAGCGGCGGCTTCCTGACAGAACACCTGCCTGCTCGTTCAGTGACACGCCAGCCCGTTCACCAGCCTTACCGCCCGGCATAATTGCTCACTCATCAGCCTGCCCGTCCTCTTGCTTACCCTCCGGCGCTCACCCGCTCATTATTTTCTCGGGGGGAGCAATTGCCCTGTTGCCCCCCCTGGATCCGCCCCTGCAGTCTACTAGCCTTTAGTAAATCAACACCTGTCTGTTCTAACATAGGGTTAAAAATCTAGAACCTGCCCTCCTGCACTCTATATAATCGAGGGATAGTGTGGAGAGAAAGTCACTGGAGACTGTCCAGAAACTCTTAGAATCAGCCATGACACATTCTCCTTAAAACATTCAAAAGGTAAGAAATATTTTTATTTATTTATTTCTTTTTAGATATGCTGTGTGAATGAGAACACATAACAAACATATAGTGGGGTTTTCTCAAATTTAACTCAAGTTTAGCTTAGCCTATTTTTACATATTTTATTGGTCAAGCTTGGACCAATTGGTGCCATACCTATGAGATACCCATGGAAGCTGGAAATCACTGTACAGTAGTAGGCACTGCTACTACGTTGATTGCCGCTAGCTTCTGGGACCTGTGTCAAATGGGTGCCTTGAAGCTTTATGAACACAAGAGGCCACTTGCTTATATAGGGAACGTTTTCAAAATGAATGCAAAGTATTCCCTGTTTGGTCATGGTGGAGATTGCTACGCCATCCTCCTGCCTGTCCCCCTCATCCAATCAAAGAGCGCATCGCATTTGTTGAGAAAATACAAAGTGCTCCCTGAATGGTATGCAGCAGGGCAGCCACTTATTCCAAGACCCAGAAGCTAGTGTAAATCACTGGAATTTTGCTGCCTACTATGGTGATTTCCAGCTTCCATAGGGATACCACAGGTATAGAACACAATAATTTACATTGGTCCAAACAGGACCTATATAACTATGTAAAAAGTGCACTACCTAAACTTAAAGTGTCACTAAACCCACATCATAAAAAAACTATTAATAAATGGTGTATTACATGCTGTTTATACCCACTCAATCACTATGAGATTCATTTTCTGTATTCTGCAAAAAACCTGGTTGATCCTGCTGTTCTCTATCTCCCACTCCCTCCCTCCTCCTCCATGCCCACTAACCAGCTAAACACCAGGGATGAGCCGAACACCCCCCTGATCGGTTCGCACCAGAACCTGCGAACAGACAGAATGTTCGTGTGAACTTTAGAACCCTATTAAATACAATGGACTCGAACGTTCGAAATCTAAAGTGCTAATTATAAAGGATAATATGCAATTTATTGTCCTAAAAAGTGTTTGGGGACCCGGGTCCTGCCCCAGGGGACATGTATCAATGCAAAAAAAGGTTTAAAAAATAGCCGTTTTTACGGGAGCGGTGATTTTAATAATGCTTAAAATGAAAAAATAAAAGTGAAATATTCCTTTAAATTTCATACCTGGGGGGTGTGTATGATATGCATGTAAAGTGGCGCATGTTTCCCGTGCTTAGAACTGTCCCTGCACAAAGTGTCATTTTTGAAGGAAAAAAAGTCATTTAAAACTCACTCGCGGCTATTAATGAATTGTCGGCTTTTATCAATACATAGAAAAGTCATTGATAAAAAAAAAAAAGCAGGGGGGTTCCCCCAAATTCAATTACCAGGCCCTTTAGGTCTGGAATGGATATTAAGGGGAACCCCGCCGCAAATTTTTTAAAAAAATGGCGTGGGGTTCCCCCTAAATATCCATACCAGGCCCTTGAGATCTGGCATGGATTTTAAGGGGAACTCCACCCCAAATTTTAAAAAAAATGGCGTGGAGTCCCCCCAAAAATCCATACCAGACCCTTATCCGAGCACGCAACCTGGCCGGCCGCAGGGGAAGAGGGGGGGACGAGAGAGCGGCCCCCCTCCCTCCTGAACCGTACCAGGCCACATGCCCTCAACATGGGGAGGATGTCCCCATGTTGATGGGGACAAGGGCCTCATCCCCACAACCCTTGCCTGGTGGTTGTGGGGGTCTGCGGGCGGGGGGCTTATCGGAATCTGGAAGACCCCTTTAACAAAGGGGACCCCCAGATCCCGGCCCCCCCTATGTGAATTGGTAAGGGGTACATAGTACCCCTACCATTTCACGAAGAAAGTGTCAAAAAATTTAAATAAAAACACACAAACACCTTGAAAAGGTCCTTTATTAAAAAATAAAAAAATAATAAAAAAAAAAAAAAACATTCCAGCGATGAAATCCAGTGTCCCGCGGTGATCCCGATGTCCAGCGCTGTCCGACATTGGTTGTGCCTGTGCGGACCTGATGGGGAACTTCCTCCACTGTGTTTTAAATGTATAGACCCGCCCCTTCTAAAGTTCCCCATCAGGTCCGCTCAGCGGACCAGATGCGGAACATAAGAAGGGGCGGGTCTATACATGTATTACACAGCGAACGAAGTTCCCCATCAGGTCCACCCCCTCGGTATGTCCGACCCCGCCTACGTCATTGGCCTGAGCGGGAAACTTCCTTCACTGTGTAAATTTAAATTACACAGTGAAGGAAGTTCCCCGCTCAGACCAATGACGTAGGCGGGGTCTGACATACCGAGGGGGTGGACCTGATGGGGAACTTCGTTTGCTGTGTAATACGTGAATAGACCCGCCCCTTCTCTCGTTCCGCATCTGGTCCGCTGAGCGGACCTGATGGGGAACTTTAGAAGGGGCGGGTCTATACATTTAAAACACAGCGGAGGAAGTTCCCCATCAGGCCCGCACAGGCACAACCAATGACGGACAGCGCTGGACATCGGGATCGCCGCGGGACACTGGATTTCATCGCTGGAATGTTTTATTTTATTTTATTATTATTTATTTTTTTAATAAAGGACTTTTCCAAGGTGTGTGTGTTTTTTTAAACATTTTTTGACACTTTCTTCGTGAAATGGTAGGGGTACAATGTACCCCTTACCAATTCACATAGGGGGGGGCTGGGATCTGGGGGTCCCCTTTGTTAAAGGGGTCTTCCAGATTCCGATAAGCCCCCCGCCTGCAGACCCCCACAACCACCGGGCAAGGGTTGTGGGGATGAGGCCCTTGTCCCCATCAACATGGGGACATCCTCCCCATGTTGAGGGCATGTGGCCTGGTACGGTTCAGGAGGGAGGGGGGGCCACTCTCTCGTCCCCCCCTCTTCCCCTGCGGCCGGCCAGGTTGCGTGCTCGGATAAGGGTCTGGTATGGATTTTTCGGGGGACTCCACGCCATTTTTTTTTAATTTGGGGTGGAGTTCCCCTTAAAATCCATGCCAGATCTCAAGGGCCTGGTATGGATATTTAGGGGAAACCGAACGCCATTTTTTTAAAATTTGTGGCGGGGTTCCCCTTAATATCCATTCCAGACCTAAAGGGCCCGGTAATTGAATTTGGGGGAACCCCCACGCTTTTTTTTTTTTTTTATCAATGACTTTTCTATGTATTGATAAAAGCCGACAATTCATTAATAGCCGCGAGTGAGTTTTAAATGACTTTTTTTCCTTCAAAAATGACACTTTGTGCAGGGACAGTTCTAAGCACGGGAAACATGCGCCACTTTACATGCATATCATACACACCCCCCAGGTACGAGATTTAAAGGAATATTTCACTTTTATGGTTTCACTTTAAGCATTATTAAAATCACTGCTCCTAAAAAAACAGCCATTTTTAAAACTTTTTTTTGCATTGATACATGTCCCCTGGGGCAGGACCCGGGTCCCCAAACACTTTTTATGACAATAACTTGCATATAAGCCTTTATAATTAGCACTTTAGATTTCTCCCATAGACTTTTCGAATTTGCCGCGAACACCCCAAAATGTTCGTTGTTCGGCGAACGGGCGAACAGGCAATGTTCGAGTCGAACATGAGTTCGACTCGAACTCGAAGCTCATCCCTACTAAACACAATCGGGGTGGGATATTACATGTAGAATAATGGTGGTTCACCTCCCTGTCATTGTAAGACACAGGCTGGAGGGGCATGTGACTGGCAGAAATCCACTCACACCATGGTAATTCCACAAAATAATAAAGATTTTATTTCAAATATATATTTGTATGCCAATTTAAAACAGTTTATTGATATTATTTATTTATTTTTACTCTGTTGTTTTTTTGTTTTGTTGTTTTTAACGTGTGACCAGCAGCAGAGGACTAGAAGCACCTCCTGCTTATGTTTCCCTGCAGACAGGCTGAGAAAGATCTGGGTCAGTGACAGCTGTATATCGATTAGGAAAAAGGTACTTAGATGTTTTTTAATTTAAAATAATTACAGTGCCATCATCCACATACAGAAATAGAAGGGACAATGTATATTAAACAGTGTGGGGTATATTTACTAAGAAAAGCAGGAAGTAATGGTTTTTATGGAATCAACCAAACTGATGTGCATTGGCTAATTGGCATTTGTCTATTTTTTACAATGCAAGATTTCAGTAGGTGACATCATATGTGGGATTTGAACCCATGGCCTGAGTGTTTCAAGGTAGAAGCATAGTCCCACAGGCTACTGAGCTGAGCAAAATCATCCATAGAAAATATATTTACTAATATTTGATTATTTTGATTCTATAAAATTAATGTTTTGCATTTGAGGCAATAATATTATGGAAACAACCATGCTTATGCTGATGTGGCATTGGCTTTTAGGCATTCAACAATTTTTTGCGAAGATGCGAATGCTATTAAAGTCTATGGGACTCATTTTAAAGGCTTATATGCAAGTTATTGCCACAAAAAGTGTATGGGGAACCGGGTACTGCCCTAGGGGACATGTATCAATGCAAAAAATCGTTTTTCAAACAATCGCTTTTAAAGGAGCAGTGACTTTAATGATTCTTAAAGTGAAACAATAAAAATGAAATATGCCTTTAAATATCGTGCCTGGGGGGTTTCCTTAGTCTGCCTGTAAAGTGGCGCATCTGTGCGATGTGTAGAACATGCCGCAGCAATAATGGAAAAAATGCAATTTAAACTTGCTTGCGGCTGTAATGTATTGCCGGCTCCTGGCAATATAGACGAAAAAAAATGAAAAAAAATGCGTAGGGCCCCCCCAAGATCCATACCAGGCCCTTTTGGTCTGGTATAGATTTTAAGGGGAACTCCACACCTAAATAAAAAAAAATGGTGTGGGGTCCCCCCAAAATACATATCAGACCCTTATCCGAGCATGCAGCCTGGCAGGTCAGGATAGGGGGTGACGAGCGTGCCCCCCCTTCCTGAATCCGTACCAGGCCACATGCCCTCAACATGCGGGGTGGGTGCTTTGGGGCAGGGGGGCTCAATGGTTTGAGGGGGGCTCAAACCATTGCAAACAAAGATTCTGACCTCTTCTCAGGCCAACCAACCGCCACAACTGCAGGCTTTTATATATTTCAACTAGGATTGTTAGCACACCCACCCACTAAAGGACACACCCGCCAGTATAAATGATTCTGGCTCTTCATGTGTGCCTCAAGTGCTCACAGCTGTTCATCAGGAACAAACACTCTTAACAAATGAAAGAATGTATCAGCATATATATCTGTGCAGGGTAAACCTAAAAATAACAAATGTCCAAGGCTCTGGACATGATCAGTGATACCAAAAATCTACAACTCTAAATTTGCATGTTGTTGGGCATGTGAAGGGTACAAAACAGGAAATGACAACTTTGTGAGGGCTGCTTCACACAAATTGTTGACAAAGCGCATTCGTCATTCATCATCAGCATTAGACTTGTGCACAACGGCAAAATTTGTTCCGTTTCGGTTCGCTTCTTGTGCACAACGGAAAAATTTGTTCCGTTTCGGTTCGTTTCTTTCCGGTCCTGTTGATTCGTAATCATTCGTAATTTTGCTAGACGGGATTTTTCGTGTTCGGACTAATTCGTATTTTCGCAAGCGACATTTTTTGTTGAATTTTTTGTTGCTTTATAATTCGTACTTTCGGTAGAGTACGTTGTTTTTTGTTGATTCTGGACACAACTCCTACTTTTGTAACTTTTTTTGGGTTCGTTGATTCGTAATTTTCCGTGTCTCTCTCACAACGACGCTGCCTATTATGCCTAATGTGCTTCGAATGGATTTGTACTTTTCTAAATACATAGCGGTTATTTGTAACGATTCGAAATCTCGTATTTTACTTTTGTTTTTTACATGCGGCTATAGGCTCCGCCCCTGTACACCATTTTGAGAGGGTTCAGCACGGTGAGGGAGAAGCAGAGAGCAGAGCAGAGTGTTTATGTGCTTCGAATGGATTCGAAATCTCGTATTTTACTTTCGTTTTTTCATGCGGCTATAGCCTCCGACACTGTACACCATTTTGAGAGGGAGTTCAGCATGGTGAGGGAGAAGCAGAGAGCAGAGTGAGTGTTATTGTGCTTCGAATGGATTCGTACATTCGTAACTTTTTTCATAACGAATTATGCCGAAGACATTCGGGCATTCGCTATTTTGCGGTATAATTTATTTCGGATTCGGTTTTATTCGTAATTGCTTTGTTCGGAAATTCGAATGTTTCCGAATGTCCGAAAGTTGCTAAATTCGGACGAATTTCGATTTGTTACGAAACGAATTGCACAAGCCTAATCAGCATACAATATTAAAATATGTGTGCAGGATCACACCAGACTTATACATCCATATCTGGCCCAAAACACACAGTTATAGATTTGGTGCAAATTTATAATTTATAAATTGATTTATAATGTAATTTCTTGGGTTTTCATTCTGTGAAACCTGTCAATAATGTAATCACTGTTGAAAAATAAAATTTAAAACCACAACACAGGAAGAACATACAAACCTCTAGCCAGGTAGCGGCATATATGGGATTTGAAACATCAACCCCAGTGCTACTAAGCAGAAGTACTAACCATTTAGCTACTGTGCTGCCACATGGATGGAGGTTGCATCTCTGTGGTGTCAAACAGTCCTAAGTCCCAGGGGTGCAATAAGTTAATCAATGCAGATGTACTGTGGAAGGCCAGAGAGCCATTGAACAACTTGTTTCTGTGATATGCCATCTGTTTTGAAGGCTGGTTATGGCTGATTACTGTCAGCATTCTGCTAGAGCAGTGTTTCTCAACTCCAGTCCTCATGGCCCCCCAACAGGTCATATTTTCAGGATTTCCCTCAGATGAAACGGCTGTGGTAATTACTAAGGCAGCGAAACTGATCAAATCACCTGTGCAAAATAATGGAAAGTCTGAAAACATGACCTGTTGGGGCGCCTTGAGGACTGGAGTTGAGAAACACTGTGCTAGAGAACCATCTCTAATTGTGTTGCTTTTTTCTTGGTAAGAGGCTGCAATTAGTGCTGGTGGGGAAATCTTAAGGCTGATTGTTGTCCTTGCCCATTGAAAACATATGACATGATTTGCAATGGTGGTGGAACCCTCCTACACATAAATACTACATTTAGACATCATTTATGTAAGGACCTGAGTCAGGAGTTATGTTTAACAACATAGGGAGAACTGACATATTTTCGCCTTGAAGCGGTATGTTTGGGATTTTGAACCATCAACCCCAGCGCGGCTAGGCTAGGCTGTCAGCTGCATCTCTGTGGTGTCAAACAGTCCTATTTCAATCTTATTTTATTTGTTTATGCAAGGAAACGACAGAAAAAGGCATACATTGTCTTAAACATTACAAACATTGATAGGATACATCCTCAACAGGCATCATGTGTGTCAGAACAGAGCAGGGCTAAGTACCATCAGATGAAAGTATACACAAACCTATTTGGAGAGTATGAAGTAGGGTCACTCAATGGGTTATAGGTAGTAGGTAAATTGAAGCCCTGGTACGTTATCCTACTGGGTTCTTAGAGGTGTATTTATGTGTAGAGAAAAGAGAAAGAGTCAGAGTCAGGGCCAAATAGTAGGGGTACACAGATAGGGGACAGGGATCAGAATCACTCCATCAAGGTCCGAGAGTGGTCTCGTCCAGGGCACACTCCGCCCAAGAGATAAACTCCGAGGAGTACCGAAACACGGACCACGAAGTCCATGTGAGAGAGAACTGTTCACTTTTGTCATTTTCCTCTGCCACCAGGCGTTCAAGGTCCCTAATGCGGTCCACCTCAACAGCCCAATCCCCCAGGGAAGGCATGGTTGCCGTTCTCCAATGACGGGGAATCACTACCCTGACCGCCGCCAGAAAGTGTCGCAAGACATCATTTCTGATGGATTTAAATGATCCAGGGAGAATAGACAAGAGAGCCACCTCAGGTGAAGGGTGGATAGAGGTCGCAATCAATTTGCAGTAGAGTGTGAAAATCTGCTGCCATTACCTCCGCACAGGAGGGCACTCCCACCAGATGTGGAGCATGGTTCCTCGGGAGCTGAGGCACCGCCAGCAGGCATCCGACACCTCCGAATCGAAGTGGTGAAGAGTTGATGGACATCTGTACCATCTTGTTAACAGTTTAAACCTCTTCTCCTGGGTCTTGGTGGCTATGGACAATTTGTGCGTCAGGGTAAAACATTTTTGCCAGTCAATAGGGGAGATAGCGTGACGGAGGTCTGTCTCCCAGGCCACCGTATACGGTGGGAGGCCAGGGGAGTAAACATCGAGCAGAAGGGAGTATAGTTGCGATACAACATGCGTTGGAGGTTCCACCTGCAGGAGGGTGTCAAACAGTCCTAAGTCCCAGGGGTGCAATAAGTTAATCAATGCAGATGTACTGTGGAAGGCCGAAGAACCATTGAACAACCTGTTTCTGGCATATGCCATCTGTTTTGAAAGCTGGTTATGGCTGAACTACTGTCAGCATGCTGCTATAGAACATCTCTAATTTTGGGGCATTTTGCTTCGTAAGAGGCTGCAGATAGTGTTGGTGGGGAAATCTTAAGGCTGATTATCGTCCTTGTCCATGGAAAACATATGGCAAGATTTGCAATGGTGGTGGAACCCCCCTACACATAAATACACAAATACTGCATTTCTTTGGACATATACCTCAGTGTTTCTCAACTCCAGTCCTCAATGCACCCCAACAGGTCATGTTTTATAGGCTTTCCATTATTTTGCACAGGTTATTTGATCAGTTTCACTGCCTTAGTAATTACCACAGCCGTTTTATCTAAGGGAAATCCTGAAAACATGACCTGCTGGGGCTGGCGTTGAGAAACAGTGATACACCTATAGGTGATGGAATGAAATCAGTCAGGAGTTATGCTTTTTGATTTGCTCTGTGATATTTTGTGGTTCTTGGTGTGTGAGTGTAGAATAGTGATGTTACCCTCTGAATTTTGGGAATGACATTTTTATTTCTGATGTTGGTAAACATATACCAAACAACACACAAAATTGTGACTCATTTAGAATTTGCATCAGCAATGGTATGGTTTGTGGTTTGTGAAGACACCTGTGGGAGTTTTGGATTAGATTTTTGTGAAAAATATATTTTACCAAAACATGAAAACATTTCTAGCATTCTTAAAAAAAAATATATATATATATGAAGAAGAAGCAACATAAAAACCCAGAAAGGACAATAAACAATTCATCTCAAATTGAAAATACATATTTTTTCTGGAAATAACAATTGTACAATTATAATCAACGGTTGAAACTTGCATTTGGATATATAGCGTGCATTTTCACGTTCGCAAACGCTTTTTGGCCAAGCGCTAATTTGGGAATTTAGTATAGCTCTTGGTAAAAAAATGGGAGGTAAAATGTGAGTATTTTGCATGTCTGAGCATGTGCACTTGTGCTGGTACATAGTGGATGAAAGAGGGGGAATTTATCTCTTCTCAGACTTTCAATGATATTTCAGTTTATACATCACTTTTTTCGTTATTTTAAAAGCAGATTATCTTTAAACAATATACCACATATTTAAGAACCATTTAGGCCAGGGGTCTCCAAACTGCGGCCCTGGGGCCGGATGCGGCCCTTTGCTTGCCTTTATCCGGCCCTTGGGGCACTATTCCATCCACTGACACCAACAATGGCGAATCATTTTTATTGCTGAAACCACCAATTGGGCACTATTCATCCAACTTACAGTATCAAAAGGGTACAATTCCTTCTATTGACACCAACAATGGGGCACTAATCCTCCCACTGACACCAAAGGAATGGTATTGTTTACTCCCTCTCAACATTTTCTACTCCCAATGGCCCTAGTCTGGCCCTCCTAAAGTCTGAAGGACAGTAAACTGGCCCTTTGTTTAGAAAGTTTGAAGACCCCTGATTTAGGCTATCATATCATGCTCTAAACATTATTTCCATGTGCAATTCCCATGTTTCTAGCACGACTAATGATTTGGACGGTCTCTGTTGTCTGTGACCTATAGTGAATTCTATTTTGTGAGTATTTTTTTTCCGAGCGCTATAGTGAATTAAATTTTTTTTTAATTTACGTAGGTTGGCTATTTTGCGAGTATTTATTTACGCATTCACATATTCGCGCTATAGTGAATCAACCCCTGTGTGTTTAGTATTACTTTACGCTTTAAAGCCCAATTATTGATTGGGCTACTACATTAAACATGTATCCCCTGACATCCTGTTTAAAAATAAATAAATAAATAAATAAAAAGAACAGCAGCTCCTGATGCTATATTGTGGGGAGGACGCTGTCCTCCCCACACTTACCATTTCAGCTCTCAAATGATGTTTGTGCAGTTTTCATCGTTTTTTTTGCCACCCTAACCCTGTTTTGCATTACTGCTTCTACCTTTGCATCAGTTTAGTAAACTGCAAGTTACCTCTCTGTCTGTTCATTTCACCAATTACCCATTCTGGTAAAAAAAAAATCCATACAGGTAACAGGCAAAACAAAAACATATTTATAGTAGTATAAGGAAGGATTAGAACCCTTGAAAACGTTTTTATTTCTGCCATTCCGTTAATGTAACGATGATAATGACATCCCCATTGCTGGTATGCATGTCACAGGGACAGTAAGTGAAGGAAAAACTCCCCAATGGGATCACATCTAAAAATAAAAACCTGCTAAGATTTTTTCTCCCCCCCAAAAAAATTTTAAAGATATTTTTAACACTATTGCAGCGTACACACGATCGGAAATTCCGACAAGAAAACCGTGGATTTTTTTCCGACGGAATGTTGGCTCAAACTTGTGTTGCATACACACGGTCACACAAATCTTGTCGGAAATTCCGACCGTCAAGAACGCGGTGACGTACAAGACGTACGACAAACCAAGATCAATGAAGTTCAATAGGCAGTTCAGCTCTTCTGCTTGATTCTGAGCATGCGTGTTTTTTTGCGCGTCGGAATTGCATACAGACGATCAAAATTTCTGATAGAAACTTTTTCCGTCGGAAAAATAGAGATCCTGCTCACAATCTTTTGCTGGCGGAAATTCCGCCAGCAAATGTCCGATAGAGCCTACAAACGGTCGGAATTTCCGACCAAAAGCTCACATCGGACATTTCTTGTCGGAATTTCTGATCGTGTGTACGCGGCATAAAACATTTGAACTAAAATCACAGAGCAATTGGGTATGTAATATAGTACAAGAATAAAAGTTACAATAACGTCAGTGGTCAATGGTATAAGAAAAACTGTTTTCTGAACTCAATATTAGCATTGAGCAATTGGAAGTAAACTTTTGACTAACAAGAAGTTTCTTATCGGAGGAGTATGTTTTTCCCAGGCTGAGGAGGCGGCAGGAGCAATGAATCCATCTTACCCCTCACTCTCGAGCTCCCCTAGTGAGGCTTATTATTGTCTGCTATTTGAGGTCTGGGTTTTGATAAAGCGTAAAAGTAGAAAGATAATATGGACAGCCGCACACCAAAAAAAACTTTGACGGTTGCCTTTATTGTAAAAGGATAAAAAGCACTACCAGTGGCGTCACTAGGGTTGGTGTCACCTGGTGCGGTAAAGTATGGTGTCACCCCCCCAACCCCCCCCTGGTCACTGAGCATTAGCATAGCTCTCCCCCCTAGCCTGCCGCAATGCTCTGTCCTGCTGATGCGGAGTGATAGCAGGAACATAACAGAGCAGTAGACACTGGGCAGGCTAGTGCATTGGGCTCTCTTCTGTCTAGCCTGTCACAGTGCTCTGCAGTTTGCTGGGCAGGCTAGTTTTGGGGCGGCAGCACACGATCACGATGCGCACCCCATACCAGCCCCTGTAAATGTTGTGGTTTATGCCAGTGTGCCAATCCATGCACTGTCACGGATGGGGATGACACCATCACTGTCGGATATCACTTCCTTCTTAATAGTGTCACCCAGGCTTGGACTGGGACAAAAAATAGACCCAGGCATTTTAGACTGAGCAGCCCATGTAAATCCCCCTGCCTTGTAAATCCCCCCAGTTTTATCTCCCATAGTGTAAATTCCCCCAGTAAACTCCCCCATAGTGTAAATCCCTTCACCATTGTACTCCCCGGTGTAAATCCCTACAGTGTAAAACCCCTGCAGGGTATTCTTTCCCTGTGTAAATACCCTCCAGTGTAATCCCTTCAATGTAACCCCGTTTAATGCCCCTAATGTAACCCCCCTGATGTAACTCCCCCCTGTGTAATCCCCCTAATGTAACTCCCCCCTGTGTGATGCCCCGAATGTAACCCCCCCTGTGTAATGCCCCTAATGTAACCCCCCTGATGTAACTCCCTCCTGTGTAATCCCCCTAATGTAACCCGCCCTGATGTAACTCCTCCCTGTGTAATGCCCCTAATGTAACCCCCCCTGATGTAACTCCCCCTGTGTAATCCCCCTAATGTAACCCGCCCTGATGTAACTCCCCCCTGTGTAATGCCACTAATGTAACCACCTTGATGTAACTCCCCCTAATGTAACCCCTCCTGATGTAACTCCCCCCCTGCGTAATCCCCCCTGATGTACCTCGCCCCTTATGTAACCCCCTGATGTAACTCCGCCCTGTGTAATCCCCCTAATGTAACCCCCCTGATGTAACGCTCCCCCTGTGTAATCCCCCTAATGTAACCCCCCTGATGTAACTCTCCCCCTGTGTAATCCCCCTAATGTAACCCCCCCTGATGTAACTCCCCCCTGTGTAATCCCCCTAATGTAACTCCCCCCTGTGTAATCCCCCTAATGTAACCCCCCCTGATGTAACTCCCCCTGTGTAATCCCCTAATGTAACCCCCCTGATGTAACTCCCCCTGTGTAATCCACCTAATGTAACCCCCTGATGTAACTACCCCCTGTGTAATCCCCCTGATGTAACTCCCCCCTGTGTAATGACCCTAATGTAACCCCCCCTGATGTAACTCCCCCCTGTGTAATCCCCCTGATGTAACTCCCCCCTGTGTAATCCCCCTGATGTAACTCCCCCCTGTGTAATGCCCCTAATGTAACCCCCCTGATGTAACTCCCCCCTGTGTAACCCCCTTAATGTAACCCCCCTGTGTAATCCCCCTAATGTAACCCCCCCTGGTGTAACTCCCCCTGTGTAATCCCCCCTGATGTAGCTCCCCCCTGTGTAATCCCCCTAATGTAACCCCCCTGATGTAACTCCCCCCTAATGTAACCACCCCTGATGTAACTCCCCCTGTGTAATCCCCCTAATGTAACCCCCCTGTGTAATACCCCTAATGTAACCCCCTGTGTAATGCCCCTAATGTAGCCTCCCTGTGTAATGCCCCTAATGTAACCCCCCTGTGTAATGCCCCTAATGTAACCCCCCCCCCTGTGTAATCCCCCTGATGTAACTCTCCCCTGTGTAATCCCCCTGATGTAACTCCCCCCTGTGTAATCTCCCTAATGTAACCCCCCCTCCTGTGTATATCTGCCCATTGTGTCTCTATAGTGTATAATATCTCCCCCTCCCCACATTTACAGACCTTAGAATAGCGCGGCTTTCTCCACATGGATGTCCCTCCTCCTTGGCTCCTCCTCCTGTTGTGGATGTACTGTCAGTGTGGAGGAGGAGAATAGACTCTGTCGGCTGTGAAAAGTGTTGTGATAGGCAGCCGGAACCTCTCCCCGCCTGCCTGTCACAATAACAGAGGATTGCAGTGCCGGTTCCCGGAAGACATGCGGGCGCCGAGCACTGAGCTGTCTGCCTATGCCTTCTTTCGCCTCCTCCCTTCCCGAACATTGCATAGTCACAGCAAAGATACTGGAGTGTGCAGGGGAAGGAGGAGGAGAGAGCCGCGGCGCCTCTCTCAATCCAGCGCTGTGCCGGGTGTCACCTCTCTGATGGGTGTCACCCGGGTGCGGACCGCACCCCCCACTTCCCCCTTACAACGTCGCTGAGCACTACAAATCACAGCAAGATTAGGGACAAACAGCCGACGCGTTTCGCACTATAATCTAGTGCTTACTCATAGCTATTGATAAAGTGTGGGGGAATTGGCATCAGAGCAGGAGTAAAAAAAACTAAGAATTTAAACATCTTTTCTATCCAAAACTAAAGAAAATTTGGCTGTAGTTAGTCCTTACAGCATAGCTATATGCACCGCCTTTAAAGTTGCTCAAAGCTCCTTCATTCATTTCCTTGTGATACTTTTGCTTCATGAGCCTTCCTTTGCAGAGTGACAAGCTATATAGCCTGCAGTGAATTGACTGCAGCATTGTCACCCTGTCTTTATGTATCACCATTGATGACCCTCCCATTCCCTGTCAATCAGTGCAGGATATGCAATCCAACAGGGCACCTTAAGAAAGTGATGCTTGCTCTTTTGGATCCCACCCCTTGGCCCTGGCAGGATGAAGATCTTGGCAATTTTTGTCGCAGGGTGAAGAAGGGGATTTCTTTACCCCTTGTCATGGGAGTTAAAAACCAAATGTGAGATTAATTAACTGAAGGAGTGTGAGGAGACTTTAAGAAAAAAAAGTTTGATTATATGTACATGCATTCTGTAAGTCAGACACATAATCAGTTTATCTTAATTCAAAATTTCTTCCACCAGCCCTTAGGCAACTTGAGTGATTGTACTCTCTGAAGCCTGCCATGGGTATCTTCCTCTCTATATTGCCACCATACATGTGGCACAAAGAAAGGCCTTGTTCACACCTGAGCAACACGGAGCGATTTTGCATTGTCATGTTTTTGTGTTGCATTTTTGGAGTGCCAGCATTTATTTTAAATGGGCCTCCTTCTGCTCCAAAAATGCGTGTAGCAAGATATTTTACCTCTTTTGGTCTAATGAGAACCTCCAAGGCCAAAGATAGCTGACATCCTTCAATATATGGTGGGTTGTGAGGCATAGTGGGTGAAAGTCATTGGGCGCCAGACACTTCTTGGATGTAAAAGAGGTTTTATTTCTTTTGACAGTCCTTTTTATATATTTTAGGGGAAAGAGGGTTAGGGCCAGGACACCCTTAGATAGTTGCAAACTCAATTGACAGACTTAGAGACTTTAATAGGAGAAAAGTCGTGCAGGGAAAGGCCCCAGCAAGGCGCCACTTCTGCACGTTCTGGATTGCTGTCTCCTATGTTAACAGTCCTTTAACAGTTCTTAACTCAATGCGTCAGATCTTTCAGCTCCACTACAACTGCTCCTTGTAGTTCTTCAATACTGAGATCCATTCATGTTGGAACAGAGAGGGGCCATCCCAAAACTGTTCCCACAAAGTTGGGAGCATGAAATTGTCCAAAATGTATTGATATGCTGACGCCTTAAGAGTTCCCTTTACTGGAACTAAGGTGCCAAGCCCAACCCCTGAAAAATACCCCACACCATAATCACCCCTCCACCAAATGAGGTGGAGCCCAATACTTTTGGCAATATAGTGTGGATGAGTGAGTTTGGAGTGGAGGAACTTTACTGGCCTGCACAGAATCCTGACCTTAAGCCGATGAACTTTGGGATGAATTAGAGCAGATACTGCGAGCCAGGCCTTCTCGTCCAACATCAGTGCCAGACCTCACTAAAGCGCTTTTGGAAGAATTGTTAAAATTCCCATAGACACACTCCTAAACCTTGTGGACAGTCTTCCCAGAAGAGTTGAAACTGTTATAGCTGCAAAGCTTGGGCCAACTCAATATTTAACCCTACAGAGTAAGACTGGGATGCCATTAAATGCCATTAAAGGCAGGCGTCCTAATACTTTTGGCAATATAGTGTATTATATATAGTCCACACACCAGGATTGTGAGCCCAGGCATTTAATATACTTAGAATAGCATCTCGAAATCTCCAGTAACAGTATTAGGTTGTGAGTGCTGAACTTTGGCTTTCTAAAAGGTATGCCAACCAGTGAAAACTAGGGCCAGAAGATATTGGCAAATAATTGACAAAATTATATATTTTCTAGTTATTTTTTTTCCACAGTGAAAGCTGCATGAAAGCACTGTTGTTATTACAGTCACAGGATTTATTTTCTGGCTAAGCATGCCTCGGTGATGGTGGTCTTCTATTGTGCCAAACTAAATGTGAAGTAAGTAGGTGCCACATTTTTCCTTCCTGGATTTTTCTTGAGTCTCATACAAATATGAAAGTGTGCCATCTATCTTCAGCACATTGTTTAGGAGACAGTCATTTCAGGACACACAATCAGGAAAAAATTAAAAAGCTGTCAGAATGGCGAATATTAGTATAAAGTAGACAATTTTTCACAGTTGTTCTTTGTTTAAGATATGATGACTGCTTATAACGGGAAGTTTATCGTAGACTGTGTTTCTTTTGATAAAGGTAATGGAGCTGGAAGAGAAAGCTTATCAAATTACGTTATGTCTGCAAGGATTTATACCTTCTTCTGCCGTCATGCAATATGTATTTCCTGTAATGTATGGTCTCAGATTAGGCATGGACATTTAACAGTATACTAGCACTATTACATACCTCCCAACTTTGTAAAGTCCCTTCGCGGGACATTCTGATGTCCCCTCTCCCCTGCCAACCAGAGTTGTTCAGCGGGGGGGGGGGGGGGGGGGTGCGGGACATTGGCAAAAAAAAAAAAAAAAACGGGACTTGCCACAGAAGTTGGGTGATGCTAGTGCGCCGATCGAGGGGGGGGCTCTTACCTGCTGCTGTTTCCTGCTGTGCTCCTCTTCTTCTCTTCATGTTTCCTGCTGTGCGGGAAACATGATAGTCTCGCGGGACTGCGGGAAGGAGG
The DNA here is from genome assembly GCA_029206835.1 of Rana muscosa. Classification (NCBI taxonomy): domain Eukaryota; kingdom Metazoa; phylum Chordata; class Amphibia; order Anura; family Ranidae; genus Rana; species Rana muscosa. Next base: position 27,659,319 of record JARGYO010005626.1, on the reverse strand, counting down.
AGCCTCTGCGGGTAAAACCCGCACAATCCGTGCCAGTTGGGAGGTATGCTATTATGATGCATACACTAACTAATATTACAACTGGATATCCAGTGTATCTAATGTTCTTCACATTCTTACTACATTTCCAACAAAAATAGGCAGCTGCCCTGGGGGCCACCAGTCTAGGAGGCCTACCAGAAGATCAAAGGTCAGGCCTCTTCTCAACTCAAGCACCTGTTAAAGTGGAGTTCCACCCATTTTTACAACTCTTCAGCATCCCTCACTAAACTGTGCACTGTAAACTAATTGGATATATATAAAAAAAAAATTCAGCACCTAATGTATATCTCCTGTATTCATTTTTCACTTCCTCCTCCTTGGCCGTGGCCCATCGCATAATTTCCTGTTTGCAATGCCTCCTGGGAAGGGGCGGCAACTTCCTCTGACACTACCGTTGCTATGGAAACCTGACCTGAAACCTATTACACTGCTTGTGCTGCACTGAGCATGTGTGAGATCTGCAAGGATGAGATCCTGGAAGAAATACAGTCTGACTTCAGATGTCCACACTTAAGATGGCCACGGCCTGCTGTAAGTTTATAAAATAACAAACTACTGCTATAAACTAACAAAACAGACCTTAGTTTACAGACTAACTTTACTAAAATACATTAAGCTTGTGTATTATAGGGGTATCTGTATTTAAAAAGTATAATTTCGGCCGGAACACCGCTTTAAGGAGTAAAGTAAAATTTCTCCCTCTCCCTTCTGGTTACATAGTTGTCCGATTGGGACCCCAAAAAAGGTTGAGAAATCTGCCAAACAGGAACAATGACCACAATAAAACATTGAGGATATAACCTTTCCCCTCTCTATCCAAAAATATATTGGCTTGGGTTTGACTTTGAGGTAGATTCGTATAGTAGATAAAATACCCAGCATGGTAGTCCTGTCGCTCCACTTACGGTATATTATCCAGTGCAATCTGGTAAGTTAAATACCTAGAGGGTGTTAACACATGCGGTGTGGTGAAGGAGATTGGATACAGACTTGGACTTTTGCTAATTCTGTTGTTTCTCTATGAATGGACTATTCCACGTTCACCTTCTGCTTTTAAACGGATTTTCACTATTTTTTATTTTTAGTGGACTTTTCCAGTTGATATGATTTTATATGGTTTTATACAGTATGTGGATTTGATTTCATGTCTTCAACATAAATGGACTATAAGCAACACAGATTGCTATGATCGTATGCACTTTATTAACTTATGCCAGCGCTGCTAATGTTATAGTTTTTTAACTTTGACATACCTTTTTGATATATTTTTAGACTAATATAGTAGCTGCTATTTGTTCTATTGTTATTTTCCGTGTGCGCTGAGGGAGATATAATGAACTTTGGTTTATTATTTCTCTTTTTCTGATATTTTTTTGCTAATTATCTCAGCTTGCACACAGACTCATATCAATACTTCGATTTTTGGTGATTTTGCCTGTGTTGGTGAATGGATCTCTTTAAAAGAAAAAAAAAATGTAGAAAAAAAAGTAAAAAAATGCACACCTTGCAAACTGACTTCCAGTGAGCTGTGACCTCAATCAGGTGTGACCATGCAGAGGACCCCAAATCCATGGGAATAGATTTCTGCACAATTCTGGAGTGACTTCCCATGAGATTTTGGTTTCTCTGTAAGATTATGGCACAAAGCCTAGTGACCCTGAAGCATGGTGTACATGACATGTTAAGGACAGATGCCCAGTAGTGACCCACCTGATAGACCTAAACCTCCCCAACTCCCAATTGCCCAATAAAACAACTGACAAAGTTGTGGAGTAAAATTGGCCTTGCGGCCTATTTATTTAACCATTTCAAAACTTAAAATAAATAACCATTTTACATAACATCAGACAAACTTTTTCCATATCTTGGTAGTCTTGGAGGCCACGACACAGAACTTGGTCACTGGGACAAAACTTATTTAACTTAGGCCTCCAGTCGCAAGACACCGACTCGGAGACAGTACACATGTCCGCAGTGACCTACAATTTTACCCCTTCCTGGTTAAACCCTTGTTGACCGGAAGGTACCCAATAACCCCATACCACAGATGGGTACCACCATTTTACTACCGATAACCCCATACCACGGATGGGTACCACCATTTTACTACCGATAACCCCATCCCACAGATGGGTACCACCATTTTACTAACTATTCCAGCCTTTTTCTCCTCTTCCAGAGACCGAGCACTGCCACAACCGTTCCGACCTCCCAACTGCATACCCCCGCCTAAAACCTAGGGAGGGTGGGTGGGAAGCTTCTTCCTCTTCTGCTGCAGAACTGACTGTACATCACTTCCTGCTCTCAGACTCTTACACCAGGGAACACCTCCAACCCCCAGGACACCCCCCTTTTCTTAAAGGGAAAACTACCTGCTTTCCTTTTGTCCTGTACTGTCCCACCCTGTCATGCCGTCCCTGCGCCTATCTGTTTCTTTCTTGCTCCGGGACTCTCTTGACATGTTAAGGACAGATGCCCAGTAGTGACCCACCTGATAGACCTAAACCTCCCCAACTCCCAATTGCCCAATAAAACAACTGACAAAGTTGTGGAGTAAAATTGGCCTTGCGGCCTATTTATTTAACCATTTCAAAACTTAAAATAAATAACCATTTTACATAACATCAGACAAACTTTTTCCATATCTTGGTAGTCTTGGAGGCCACGACACAGAACTTGGTCACTGGGACAAAACTTATTTAACTTAGGCCTCCAGTCGCAAGACACCGACTCGGAGACAGTACACATGTCCGCAGTGACCTACAATTTTACCCCTTCCTGGTTAAACCCTCGTTGACCGGAAGGTACCCAATAACCCCATACCACAGATGGGTACCACCATTTTACTACCGATAACCCCATACCACGGATGGGTACCACCATTTTACTACCGATAACCCCATCCCACAGATGGGTACCACCATTTTACTAACTATTCCAGCCTTTTTCTCCTCTTCCAGAGACCGAGCACTGCCACAGCACGCAAGGGGTAAAACCTTACCCTTGCGCGCACCTCCAAACCCCAAAACCCTCGGAATCCTTCCTGAAAACCCGGGGCCCCGAGATCAATGCTGACAGCCATGAGGTAAACTCCATCGCTCAGCAGCTCCGTATGACTCACCACTAGGACCCCATCACAAGTAACCAATCTTCCGACTTCGCTTTCCACCTGTACTCGAGCCTTGTTCACCGTTTCCACTGACCATGCCACCGCCCAGCTGTCCTGCCCACCATGCCTGACCAAACAATCCGCATCCCCGGGAAGGAAGTGCGTACTCGCAGGAAGTCAAACTTCACCTCGCATATCAGCGGATGCATAGACATGGCCCCCTTGTCATTCCAACCCACATGCGGCACTAAAATATCCGGTGCCCTGCGAGGCTAGAGAACCATATAAACTTCCGGAAATGACTCTACTACATCCCTGCCCGGCACCCCGAGCACCGAACCTGAGCTTCATATCAGGGAAAAAAACCCCTGCTGCCCCCATTGGAAGTCCACCAGCCCGTATGGCCACCAAACACAGAAGAGTGACCCAGAATCCAAGCTGGCCGACCTTTCCACCTGAAACAATGAAACAGAAGGCATCTAATGATATGGAATCACCCCCCCACACCCATATACAGAAAAGAGCCTGGAACCCACGTGGAAACCCTTATTCGTGCCCAGAGTGTGGGCAAATGGAAAGCCGAACCCTGTCAGCATACCAGCAGCCAATCCCCGTAACCCTGTTGTCAGACCTGCCCGCCCGAGCCGCCTCTGCGGCCGCCCCTATGCGGGCTGCTAGGAAGGCCTGAACCTTGTGGTGGCGACCTGTCGCCATTAAACATCTCCACAACACCAGCACCAACGGAACCTGGCCGGGCTGACCCGTACTGGATCATAACTTGACCACCCCCCAATACTAGACGCATGGAAAGAAAATAATTACCCCGCCCGCAAAGGACATATTACGGGATGCGAAACACAACGAGTCGCATGCCCTAAACCCCCGATCCGTTTCGGGCCCCCGAACAACACAACGTCCGCACACTCCACCTCATGTACCAACAGGCCCCTTTTGCCAGTATGGAAGAACTGACCAGCTCGCCAACCGTAAATGCTCTGCAACAGGCATGTGAACTGGCTGCCCGTACTAGTGAATACTCGGGCACCGAGAAGCACAGACTGCCATAGCCAAATCAAATGTGCAACATCCCCCACCGAAACCGGACGGCGCCCGTCCCAGCACCAGAGCAACTCCTGTACCCCCTAACCGCCTGCATACCCAAAGCTCCGTAATATGAGACCACAACTCGCAACTTGGACACTGGGACCAAACTATATCCCCTAGGCCTCTAGTCGCAAGACACCGACTCGAAGGTGGTACACATGTCCGCAGTACCCTAAAAAAATTTCCCCTTCCTGGTTAACCCTTGTTGACCGGAAGGTACCCAATAACCCCATACCACCTATGGGTACCCCCTTTTTATCCAGAACGTCTACTTTCACCTCCTCTTCCAGAAACCAAACCAAAACTCTGTAATATACATAATCCAGCAACTTCGCCCCTGAAACAGAAATGACATAATCGCCAACGTACAGTCGACAGCAGATACGGAGACCCCCAGTCCCCTTCCCAAAGTCTGGCAAAAGCCGGAAGTGCCCACCTCATGACCCACCGAAGAAATCCCCAGCCCCTGCAAAACTGCTAGCCATTCCCACCATGCCTTGGCGTAGGCCTACCGTGATTGTCGCAACCACCGAGATGCACTGTCACAGCAATGCTCCCCCACCAGTCGGGACAGGCAACCCCATTTTGCTACGTATCCAGTGCCAACTCTCTGAACCTGTCCCACTAAAACGAGACAAGGCGTCAGCCAAAGTGTTATTCACCCCCAGAAGGTGCTAAGCATAAATGAACACCTGCCATCGCAGACAGTCCAGTACCAAATGACGCAGCAAACCACACCGCCGGCTGCGAAACAGCCGAAACCCGGCTACCCATCTGGACAACGCCCCGGTCGTCTAAATTGAGGCGAACCATAAACTCACAGGAAGGAGTACCCCCCAAAAGTTCCATTACTACCCCAAACGGGAAGCCGCCTGATTACCAAGTACTACAGGAAACCTGCCTCATACTACCCCTGCCGTCGCAGTGGACAGCCTGTGACAAAAGAACCCAGTCCCTGAGACTTATCCCGCCCGGAAAATTCAACTTACCCCACCGCAGCTGCAACTGGCACCGCTGGATCTTCCTCTTACCAAAAATCCCACGCACTTCCACCTTGAGACTCTATGGCTTGTCCTCCAGCAGCCAATCTTACCAACGCAGCGAAAACCAAACCATGCCCAAGAAGACAATGGATGACGTAGGGCCTTACGTACACTCCCAGTGCCAACATACCCCGAAATGCTCCGCTACATACTGCAACGTTCCCCGACAACACAGAGAAAACGTTAGCCCACAGAGGGCCCACACATACAAACCCAGCCAGGTAATGAATGCCCGAGCCAAGCCCCGAGACGTCCTGGGCCCACCCGCACCTGCGGAACATGTTACCGCCGCGTAAAGGAGGCGCACGTCACTGTGCCCTCCCCCGGTGCGAAAGCATAAGTAACCAAGCCTGCTTTGAAAAAGAAGGTGGTAAAGAAAGCTAACTTGTGCGGCTCCCTCTTGGCCCCCCCCTTTGACAGCATCTCAAAGACCACCGAAGGCCGCAACAGGTGTGTCTCAGATTACCAGCCTACGGAGGAACAGCAGAGAGTAAACGGGGGATCTCACAAAACCGCTAGCAAAGCCCGTCACTAACACCCCAGCCGCCCGTCGGTCGGGATACCTCTAGAGAAAAGGGGGAGTACCCAGTCCACTTGGACAAACGTCGTCCCTCTGACCCCCCGGCACTTCTCTTTCCTTGCATGAAAACACCATACCAGGGCATGCGTCCCCCCCCCCCCGCGACACATGCGGCCCTGAATCGTCAGTTTGCGCCAAAATTGCATTTGTCCCAATTAAGCTGCCAGCAGTGGCCCAACGTGTTCCGGTCGGTTGACCGGCGGCCGGGGCACCTCCGACCCCCCCCCAAGTGAGAAAACCACTAAGTCCTGTGACAAAACCTTAGCAAAAGGTACCAAGTGTACCCCCGGGAAAACTGACTGGGAGCCCGCGCCGACGTCATAAGCTTCATCCACAAGCTGATTTCCATATGATCCCAGCGCAGAGCCGGTCTGATGGCCATCCGATGACGGAACTGCACCTCATATCTCTGCCACGCCACACCTCCATCCATCCGGCGAGCATAGCTAATGACCTACCCGTAAATGAACCTTATTCCTACGACCCTGCAAGGAAGGCAGAAGCCTGCACCAGATGTTGAAGATACAGGGTTTCAACCGATAACAGTGATTCCCCCATAGACCTCTTTTCACTCCCCCGGCTGTAATCTATCCAGATCAACCTCTTCCGGGGCATTAACGAAAATATCTACCCATACACACCTGTCCCAATCATCTCCCCAATTTCCATCGTAAGATGAGACCCCAGACATATATCACCCTTTTTTCGCGGCATGCGCCAGCCCCAGATGATAACCCCCCCCCCATTTTCCCTATTAATGCAACTGCCAACCGTAACAGGGCCCCCCCCTCTACACTGACCCAGCAAAAAACTAGTAACCCTGCGCAAAGGTTAGATGAAGTGCACTTACCAGGCTGCCCAGAGCTGGGTCCAACAGCCGCCAAACTGGAATCCCACGCTGCTGGATGTCCCTGGTCCTCGCCGCCCTCCGACCTGGACAGTTCACCCTCCGACTCTCCGTTGGCGAATGATCACAGCCAGTTCCCCCGGAGGACGAGACCTGGATGCTGAGGGCCCGTGTTGTCGCTTGATCCGTCCTTCCCGACCCGGAACACCAGCCCACTCGTGATGCCACTGACGGACTCCAGACCCGCTCCCTGGCTCGGGCACCCCTGCACGACCACCGCCATCACCGCTGCTGTCACCACGCTCCTCACCCTGTGCACGATCGGACCCCTGGCCGCCTGGATGCCTGGCCACCAGCCCGTAACCTGTATTCTCCCACGCTGGGCCGACCGACCGCTCTGGTCAACACCAGCAGGCTCGGCCGCATCCGTCCCGCGTCAGCGACGAGCGGGGGGGGGGGAAAGCCAATTGACACGCTCGTCTCCCCCGCCGCGAAACTCCGTCCCGGGCCGGAGTCTCCTGGCCTCCCCCCTATTCCCAGGAAAGGCTCGCTGCTAAGAGGAAGCCGGAGGGCCCCTGTCAAGTCACAGAATATGACTTTGACCTCCCAGGGAGAAGTAAGGGTCCCTGCACACCCGCGGCCCATGCGCCCCTCTCGCGGCTGGGGCCGCTTGTAGTTCCCCCCTACCCGCTGCAGCCAACTTCTGCCCCAGACAGCTGAAAGGGCAAACGTCGGTGCCCCCAGCTGGGACCAAACCTGGGCCTTAGCCACACTCAGTTGGAACGCACAGGGCCCAGGGACTGCGTGACGGTGGCGGCCTATGCCGACGCACGCGTGAGATACTGCACCCCCCCCTGCGGCTAGTGCCGCTTCTTGTTCCCCCCATGCCCACCGCTGCCAGCTCCCTCCCCCAGACGGCTCCCAGGACGGGTGCCGCTGCCCACCGCTGGGCCAAACCCGGGACTCAGCCACCCTCAGGTTGAAGGCACAGGGCTGCATGTACTCCAGCGGCCTATACCGCCGCACACGTGGGATACTGCGCCCCCCCCCTGCGGCTGGTGCCGCATCTTGTGCCCCCCATGCCCGCCGCTAACCTGCTCTCTTCCCCAGTCAGCTCCCAGGGGGACGCCGCTGCCCGCAGCTGGGCAAGGCCCCGGGACTCGGCCACATGCAGGATGCCTGCTCAGGGCCCAGGGGCTGCGTGTGAAGCTTCTTCCTCTTCTGCTGCAGGACTGACTGTACATCACTTCCTGCTCTCAGACTCTTACACCAGGGAACACCTCCAACCCCCAGGACACCCCCCTTTTCTTAAAGGGAAAACTACCTGCTTTCCTTTTGTCCTGTACTGTCCCACCCTGTCATGCCGTCCCTGCGCCTATCTGTTTCTTTCTTGCTCCGGGACTCTCTTTTCTTCTGTTTTCTTTCTTTACTTAACTGGGCTTTTTTAATGTGGGGGGTCCGAGAGACCCCTCATCTTCCTTCAAGTCTCAGGGACTACTTCACATGATTTCCCCCACAGAAAGAGAAAGAGATTGCAGCTGATCCACATGATTGCCCCAACAGAGAAAGAGAGAGAGAGAGGAAGCTCCACAATGATTGCCTCCACAGAGAGACTGCAAATTGCCCCTATTGAGAGAGACTTGCAATTTGCAGTCTCTTTATGGAGGAAATCATTGTGGAGCAGTCTCTCTCTCTCTCTGTGAGGGCAATCATGTGACGCAGTCTCTCTCTCTCTCTGTAGGGACACTCTTGTGGAGCAGTCTCTCTCTCTCTCTCTGTAGGGACACTCTTGTGAAGCAGTCTCTCTCTCTTTCTCTCTCTGTTGGGGCACTCATGTGGAGCAGTCTCTCTATCTCTCTCTCTCTCTGGGGTCCCTCATTTGCAGCAGTCTCTCTCTCTCTGTGGGGAACTCATGTGGAGCTGCCTCTCTCTCTCTCTCTCTCTCTCTGCAGGGCACTCACGTGAAGCTGTCTCTCTCTCTGTGGGGGGACTCATGTGGAGCAGTCTCTCTCTCTGTGGGAGCACACATGTGGAGCAGTCTCTCTCTATCTCTCTCTCTCTGTGGGGGGGCACTCATGTGGAGCAGTCTCTATCTCTCTTTGTGGGGTCACTCCTGTGCAGCAGTCTCTCTCTCTCTGTGGGGGCACTCATGTGAAGCTGTCTCTCTCTCTCTCTCTCTCTCTGGGGGGTGGGGACTCATGTGGAGCAGTCTCTCTCTCTCTCTGTGGGGGCACTCATGTGAAGCTCTCTCTCTCTCTCTCTCTTTCTCTCTCTCTGTGGGGGGACTCGTGTGGAGCAGTCTCTCTCTCTCTGTTGGGACACTCATGTGGAACTGGTTACAGTATCTCTCTCTGTGAGGGCAATAATGTGGAACAGTCTCTCTCTCTCTCTCTCTTTTTGGGGGCAATCATGTGGAGCAGTCTGTCCCTCCCCGAGGGGGCAATCATGTGGAGCAGTCTCACTCTCTCTGTGGGGGCACTTATGTGGAGCAGTCTCTCCCTCCCCGAAGGGGCACTTATGTGGAGCAGTCCAACCCCCCGGGGGGGGGCAATCATGTGGAGCAGTCTCTCTATCTCTCTCTCTGTGAGGGCACTCATGTGGAGCAGTCTCTCCCTCCCTGAGGGGACAATCATGTGGAACAGTCTCTCTCTCTCTTTCTCTCTGTGGGGGCACTCATTTGGAGCAGTCTCTCCCTCCCCAAGGGGGCAATCATGTGAAGCAATCTCTTTCTCTGTAGGGACACTCATGTGGAGAAGTCTCTCTCTCTCTTTCTCTGTGGGGGCACTCACGTGGAACAGTCTCTCTCTCACTCTGGGGAAACTCATTTGCAGCAGTCTCTCTCTCTCTGTGGGAGATTTCACGTGGAGCTGCCTCTCTCTCTTGCTGTCTCTCTCTCTGGGGGCACTTACGTGAAGCTGTCTCTCTCTCTCTCTGTGGGGAGACTCGTGTGGAGAAGTCTCTCTCTCTCTCTCTTTGTGGGGTCACTCATGTGCAGCAGTCTCTCTCTCTCTCTCTGGGGGCACTCATGTGAAGCTGTCTCTCTCTCTCTCTGTGGGGCCACACATATGGACCAGTCTCTCTCTCTCTCTCTCTGTGGGGGCACTCATGTGGAGCAGTCTCTCTCTCTCTCTTTGTGGGGTCACTCATGTGCAGCAGTCTCTCTCTCTCTCTGGGGGCACTCATGTGAAGCTGTCTCTCTCTCTCTCTCTGTGGGGGCACTCATGTGGAGCAGTCTCTCCCTCCCTGAGGGGGCAATCATGTGGAGCAGTCTCTCTCTCTCTCTGTGGGGACACTCATGTGGAGCAGTCTCTCCCTCCCCGAGAGGGCACTTATGTGGAGCAGTCTCTCTCTCTCCCTAAGGGGGCAATCATATGGAGCAGTCTCTCTCTCTCTGTGGGGACACTCATGTGGAGCAGTCTCTCCCTCCATAAGGGGGCACTTATGTGGAGCAGTCTCTCTCTCCCTAAGGGGGCAATCATGTGGAGCAGTATCTCTCTCTCTCTGTGGAGGTACTCATGTGGAGCAGTCTCTCCCTCCCTGAGGGGGCAATCACGTGGAGCAGTCTCTCTCTCTCTGTGGGGGCACTCATATGGAGCAGTCTCTCCCTCCCAGAGGGGGCACTTATGTAGAGCAGTCTCTCCCTCCCTGAGGGGGCAATCATGTGGAGCAGTCTCTCTCTCTCTCTGTGGAGGCACTCATGTGGAGCAGTCTCTTCCTCCCTGAGGGGGCAATCATGTGATGCAATCTCTCTTTCTCTCTGCAATGGCAATCATGTGGAGCAGTCACTCTCTCTTTTTCTCTCCCTCTCTCTTTCGGAAATCATGGGGACAGAAATTAAGGGGAAATCTCCCCAGTTGGACATTGGGGACAAAAAAATATGGGTTATAATAACCCGTTCTTACTATACCGAAAATAAGAAATATGTTTTTTGCCTTAAAATCCACTTTAAAATCACATTGCTAATTGCATATGGTACTTGTTTGTAGCTTAAAATGTTTGTTACCCTAAAAAAAAGGGGGATCCTGTTCCTTTGAAGCATGCATAACAGCACAGTGCCCATTCTATCACCTAAAAGACCTGGCTGATCCTGCCTAGTGCTGCCCTCCCCCCTGTAAACTGACCACTTTTTATCACGGCTGCTGAGCCCTGACACCACGGTCAGATTACATGCCTCCATTATCCGCAGCTCTCCTCTGTCCTCCTCTCACTCACCCTCCCTGCCTGCCAAAAATGGCAATAAGCGTTTATGGATTGGTTTGTGCAAAAGTTATAGCGTCTACAAAATAGGGGATAGTTTTATGGCATTTTTATCAATATTTTTTTTTTTACTAGTAAAGGTGGCGATCAGCGATTTTTATCGTGACTGCGACATTATGGCGGACACATCGGACACTTTTGACACTATTTTGGGACCATTGTCATTTTTACAGCGATCAGTGCTATAAAAATGCACTAATTACTGTAAAAATGACACTGGCAGTGAAGGTGTTAACCTGTAGGGGGGCCCTGAATGGGTTAAGTGGGACCTAGGGAGTGATTCTTACTGTTAGGGGGCGTTGCTTGGCGTGACACGTCACTGATCGCTGTTCCCGATGACAGGGAACAGACGATCCCTGACAGTGTCACTAGGAAGAATGGGAGATGTTTGTGTAGCGACCTCAGCTCTCACTCCCTCTTTCTCTTCTCAGTTATTGGCTCTCGTCTAGAGGACCAGGGAGGAGAGTGTGGCGCACCACCAGCTCATATCCTCTTGTGTGCAGAGATGTGAGCTATAACCTTTTACCTTCGGGCCTGTGTTCCCGTCCGGAGCCAAAACTTCTCTTGAGGATGACTCCCACCCTCCAGGCAGGTGGAGGTAGGACCCTTTATCTCCCAGAAAGTCAAGTTCCACACCACTGAAAGTCCAACACTTATTTATTCTTCAGAGCAATAAATAGTCCTTTGAGAGCGACTGGTTAGACACAGAACAGTTCAGAACAAAGTGGGGAGGAGGTCCAGGCACAATCCTATCAATGAAACTAAACTGTTAGGATTTCACAACAGTTATGGCCCACAGTCGCTGCCACCGACCGTGAGGTTGGACCCTGCCATGGACCAGGTGAAATAAGGTCCCTGCCACAGACCATGATTTTTGGGTCTCTGCCACCGACCTGATTCACGTTGGGTCCCTGCCACAGACCATGAAACGTAGACTACCTTCAAAAATGTTGCGACCCCTGTCAGGGAGAAGACATCCATCCGGACGGTCACCAGAGGCCCCACCGTCACCAAATTGCTGCAATGGGTCTTCGGTAAGGGTAACCTCTCTGGTCCCCCTCGTCCTAGATTCGGGTTCCCTCACTCGGTGGACCCCTAGGATTCCTCGATCCCTCGCGGGACCCACTCGAAGGTACTGGGCCCCAGGCCTCCTCAAGTAGTACCTCACCCCAGGCCGAAGGTGCCTGGGATGGCATTCAATCCCCTACACCCAGGCCAAGGGCACCTGGGTGCGGACGAACCAGAACAGCAGCCCCAGGCTGAAGGTGCCTGGGACTCGGACCCCGTGTGGAAGATGGCCACCCCTTTTATACCCCCTCCCAGCAGGCACAGCGGGTTACCCACCCCGCCATACCACCGCCGAGAGGGGACACAAAAAGGCACAACCTCACAATGATGGTTAAACCCCAGCCTATGGCGACAGCGCCACCCATAGACTGCAGGGAACTAGGCACCATTGAGCTCCTCCACAGGGAAATATAGTCCATAGACCCCATCAGTTGTGCATCTGAGCCTGATTACACTCAGACACCTGCCCCCTAAATGTAACACCCCGCTACACTCACCCCCGGCAGTTAGACACTGGTCCCCAGTGTCTGGAACAAACCCATGCTTCTAAAGGGAGAGCTAACCCGGGCTCGATCCAGAGACTAAACTACACACAAAAACCCAATTTGGAAAAAAAATAGATTGTGCCGGAACTTAACAGGGGAAGGGAAATAGAAAAGAGAGGAAGACACACACACAGGCATAAACATTTGTATTAAATCCAAACATACATTACTATGTAGAATATCTTTTTTTTTTTTATAATAATCTCCCCTCCCACATCACTGACTAAGATCTGCCCCATTCTCAGCAATCTTGATTGATGTTCTCCTGCAGAGGGGAAAAAGAAAAAAACATTCTAACACAACATATATTATTGGAATGAAAAGGCCTCCCATTAGAGAAACCCTTCCTTCCAAAACTAATGTGGCTATGAAGCAATCGTAGCGCAACACCGCCACCCTATGGTAGTGTCGCGGTCAGAACACTTTCTTCCATCCAGAAATCCTTTTCTCTGTACTGTGGCCCTGTGTCAACTACACCCCAAAGTCTCTGTAGCATTGCGGTGAAGAAAGGAAAACTCAGGGAGAACGACAAACAAACTTCCCCCTGTCCTTCTCAAATAGGCCACCCTTTGCAGGGCAAAAGTCCCTGGGTCCCGGTAAAGGCACACCGGAGCATGTAACAACAGCAAGGAGTCTATTCTCCTACAAATAAAACCTCAGGTGCGGCAGTACCAAGGGTTTCAAATATCTGTCGAAAGTCTCCATGTGATACTCCACATCATCCCCCTCCCTCCGACAAATAAGCACCCGGTCAGCATGGATATGCCGACCCAACATCCACTCTGCCTTGCAGTCTTTGAACCTTTTGGAGGCTGCAGGGGAACATGAGAGGTACCTGCAAACGTGGGGCACCTTGAGATGTGTCCAAATGAAGTCATCATACCATCGCTGTCTGCAGGCCTCCACTTTGTATAAAAGTTCCTTGGACAAATATGGGTACACCCACCCATATTCATTGGCAACTTTCTGACCGAAAAGTCTCTGCAATCGGGAAAGGGGTGGCATTGTAGCACGGTCTCCTTCACCAGGCAGCACTATAGCATCCGGGTGCTGGGGCACCTTCACCACCTGTAGATTGAGCAAAGGAGGCCGCAGTGACACTCGCTTCACCCCAGCAACGGGCGCAGGCGACTCCAGAGGCGGAGAGGCATGCAGGGGACCAGATCCCTCCTCAGGCGCCGGGGCCTCCACCCGGGGTATACTATCCCCAGTGGACATGGGTGGGTCCCTTTTCACATGGGATGAGGATAGGGGTATCTTGTCCCAGCCCTTCTGAGCGAAAAGTTTGGCTATTATAACGTTGTCTCCTACATCAGAGATCGACTCCAGGTCGGAGGTGTCATACTCCTCCGCGGGACAGTAACTCTGTGTAGACGTGGAGTCACCCCCTTGGACAGGTTTCAGAGCCTCTGGATCCCCAACACCTCCAACCGCACACCAGGTCCCGTCCCTCAGCTTACCTCGGCCTTATCTTGAGCTGGGATGTCCGGGGCTCTTCCTTCCGGATCCATCCAGGCCAGGCAAGCGCTGGGGTGTGACTCTCCCACGGCCGCAGGAAGCCTTGACCAAATCGACTTTCTTCTTTGGCAGTGGAAGCAGGGATTCCGTGGTGACCGAAGCAGCATCTTCGGGTTTCTCAGTCTCAGTCTCAATCTCCGCTGGGGCTTCCTCCAGAGCCCGGTCAGTGCGCGTAGGGATGGCTGTGCAAGCTCTGACTTCTCCTTCCAGAGTGGTGGTGCCTGTTATACAGTTGAGGAGGAAGGCCCGAGGCCTTTCCATGGGTTGCACCACCTCAAAAATGAACTCTTTACAGGCCTCACATCTTCCGAACGGCTTTAGCTGAACCACCAGTCCCGAACAGCCGGGACAAATCACACCGAGGGCCTCTACGTCCTTGCATACATAGAGGGCAAACCGTCCACGGGGCTTGAGCCTAATCCTTGTGTCTGTCAGCGGAGTAGCAAACAAAGTCATCCTCGTGGCTGTGGAAGTAGGAACCCACGAGGCAGTAGTGAACGTGCTGACCGCTTGCTGCTCCATCGCGCACTGACTATCTTGCGCCAAAGTCCCCATGTGCAACACTTCACATGGCCAGACTCCTCCCATATTCCGCACCTGTTCGTGGGCTTCTGTTGTGTCACGCCCACGAACTGTGCAGCCAGGGTGTGCCTCGGAACTCCTCTGGGCAGTAAAGTTCAAGCTCTGAAAGTCTCAGCTCCATCAACAGAGACACAGATCCCGGACCCAGAGCCCCCACGTGTAGCGACCTCACCTCTCGCTCCCTCTTTCTCTTCTCAGTCAATGGCTCTCGTCTAGGGGACCAGGGAGGAGAGTGTGGCGCACCACCAGCTCGTATCCTTTTGTGTGCAGAGATGTGAGCTATAACCTTTTACCTTCTGGCCTGTGTTCCCGTCCAGAGCCAAAATTTCCCTTGAGGATGACTCCCACCCTCCACGCAGGTGGAGGTAGGACCCTTTAGCTCCCAGAAAGTCAAATTCCACACCACTGAAAGTCCAACACTTATTTATTCTTCAGAGCAATAAATAGTCCTTTGAGAGCGACTGGTTAGACACAGAACAGTTCAGAACAAAGTGGGGAGGAGGTCCAGGCACAATCCTATCAATGAAACTAAACTGTTAGGATTTCACAACAGTTATGGCGCACAGTCGCTGCCACCGACCATGAGGTTGGTCCCTGCCATGAACCAGGTGAAATAAGGTCCCTGCCACAGACCATGATTGTTGGGTCTCTGCCACCGACCTGATTCACGTTGGGTCCCTGCCACAGACCATGAAACGTAGACTACCTTCAAAAATGTTGCAAATCCTGTCAGGGAGAAGACATCCATCCGGACGGTCACCAGAGGCCCCACCGTCACCAAATTTCTGCAATGGGTCTTCGGTAAGGGTAACCTCTCTGGTCCCCCTCATCCTAGATTTGGGTTCCCTCACTCGGTGGACCCCTAGGATTCCTCGATCCCTCGCGGGACCCAGTCGAAGGTACTGGGCCCAGGCCTCCTCAAGTAGTACCTCACCCCAGGCCTCCTCAAGTAGTACCTCACCCCAGGCCAAAGATGCCTGGGATGGCATTCAATCCCCTACACCCAGGCCAAGGGCATCTGGGTGTGGACGAACCAGAACAGCAGCCCCAGGCTGAAGGTGCCTGGGACTCGGACCCCGTGTGGAAGATACGGAGGAAAGAGGGACAGAGGGATTTTGTTCCAAATCAGGGACAGTCCCTCAAAATCAGGGACAGTTGGAAGCTATGAAATAGGGCCTGTACACATGCCTTGGCTGTGGTTTGCACCATCTATCAAACATGTCCATTGAGGTCGATGGCGGTGAGGCAAAAAAAAAAAGCACACTCAGGAGGGGGCAGGATTACCTTCTGAACATCTGGAATCTGCTGTTCTTCCTACCTCTGAAAAGTGAGCTGATTGAAGGAATAGTGGTCCCTCCCGACGCCCTGCTCGTGACCTTGGATGTGGAATCACTTTACATACTAGGGGGAGTACAACTGGGGGATCCATAGTGGAGAAGGATCTGGGGGTGTTGGTAGA
The DNA here is from genome assembly GCA_029206835.1 of Rana muscosa. Lineage (NCBI taxonomy): Eukaryota > Metazoa > Chordata > Amphibia > Anura > Ranidae > Rana > Rana muscosa. The sequence goes on along the minus strand of JARGYO010005626.1, from coordinate 27,643,165 downwards.
TCATAAGCTCAATAATGGCATGCAATGCCAAGCTGCGGTTTCCAAAGCGAGCAAAGTCCTTTCTTGTATTAAGAGAGGTATGGACTCCAGAGAGAGAGATATCATATTGCCCCTGTTCAAATCATTAGTAAGACCTCATCTGGAATAAGCAGTTCAGTTTTGGGCACCAGTTCTCAAAAAGGATATTGGGGAACTGGAGGAAGTGCAGAGAAGGGCAACCAAACTGATAAGAGGCATGGAGGAGCTCAGCTATGAGGAAAGATTAGAGGAACTGAATTTATTCACTCTTGAGAAGAGGAGATTAAGGGGGGATATGATAAACATGTACAAATACATAAGGGGACCATATAGTGAACTTGGGGTTGAGTTATTCACTTTACGGTCAACTCAAAGGACAAGGGGGCACTCTTTACGTCTAGAGGAAAAGAGATTTCATTGCCAAATACGGAAAGGTTTCTTCACAGTAAAGCCCCGTACACACGATCGGTTTAACTGATGAAAACCGTCCGATGGATGGTTTTCATCAGACAAACCGATCGTGTATGGTACCCATCGGTCTTTATTCCATCGGTTGGAAAAAATAGAACTTGTTTTAAAATTTTCCGATGGATAAAAAACCGATGGGAATTTCCGAGCGTCTATGGGCAAGTCCATCGGTTCAAAAACCCACGCATGCTCAGACTGAATTAGGAGACAGGAGCGCTCGTTCTTGTAAAACTAGCGTTCCTAATGGAGAGAGCACATTCGTCATTCTGCAAGTTATTGCTTCGTTTAATGCAGCGCATGTTTTTTTGCTTTCGAACGGTCTTTTAAATGTCATTTTGGCAGCAGAACTTTCTCATGAGTTCTGACAAACGTATGTCTTTCTTTTATCTTGTGATTTGAGGAATAATTATTAAAATTCTTCAAGGCCGACCTCACAAATTCCCCCTTTTTTTTTTGGTCTTTAATTTTGTTGTGCATTTTTGGGTGTGTCAATTTCTCAGAACAACATAATATTTTATTTTTCACAAATCATGGAGGTTGGTGTCCCTTGTTATTAATTACACATTGTATTTATGCAATCTTATTGCTACTTCCCCAAAAAAACACATCAGGCATGTAGGTTTGCTGAAATCAAATTTCCCTTTATTTTGGAAATAAACAAAACAAAAACCGAAGGGCAACTATTCCCAAATTAGCAGAGAATATAAATTCATTAGATCCCAAATGCAGACCTGACTATGATCAATAATAAAATCAACAATAGCATGAAATCAGGAGCAGCAGCCAAAGACATACATCATCCCAAGCTGTGGTACTCCATCAACCTTCAATTTCTGGATGAGCAGCTCGAGGCCAGGGAATCACCTCCTGCTCTTCCTTGTAGCCTTCCTTCCACGCCTCTCTGCAGCGTTCTCTCCACGGCCCCGTCCATGCACCCTTGCAGGCTGGGCCACTGTGGGTGGTGATGTGGCAGGAGGAGGAGGAGAAGGAGGAGAGGGATTGGGCTGATGTGAGATATGGGTGGCCTCAGTCAGCAGCCCCCTCGCCCCCATGTGTACGGCCATATAGATGAGATGCTCACAGAGGGCCCATTGTCCCGCCTCCATTCTGAGCAGCTTATCCGCCAGATAGGTGCTAAACCCCTCCGTAGGGTTGAGGGGGGCCCTCATAATGGCAGCAGCCTCCTGAATCATCTTTAGTGACTCCTCCTCCACTTGTGTCATCCGCCGTTGTTTTGGCGGTCTGACGTGGAGGGGAGCCACTTGGGAGACGGTGCTGCCACTAGGCCTGGGGACCTGCTGAGTACCACTGGGCCCTGCCTCCTCCTGCCTGTCACACTCCTGACCCTCTTCCTCCTGGCTTGCCTCATCCTGTTTATAAAATAAAATTAAAAATTCTATTATTTGAGGAATCGATCACACACAATTTTGAACTCAGTACTGTTTTTTTTTTTTGAGGGGGGGGGGGGATGGGATCCTTTATGGCTAATCAAAACAGTTCAACTCAATATTACTTAGTGGACAATAATTATGATCAAAAATACTATACCGGGCTGAAGATGTGAAGATCTGGCTCTTCTAGCTCGGGAGACTCCTCCTCCGCCTCTGCAGGGGTGGAGGGAAGGGTGGAAGGAACGCTGGAGGGAAGGGTGGAAGGAAGGGTTGAGGGAAGGCTGGAAATAGATTCCCTGGCCTCGATCTGGTCATCCAGAAATTGGAGATGTCTGTAGTACCACAGCTTGGGCTTTACTACATCGTCGGCTGCTGCTCCTGATCTCTTGGACTGGCGCACTTCCTTGTATTTTTTTTTATAAGAATTGCGTAGGTTGTTGATTTTATTATTGATCATAGTGTAGTCTGCATCTGGGATCCATGGCTTCATATCCTCTGCTAATTTGGTAATAGTTGCCCGTCGTACATCACTTTTGTGATACGCAGGGTGTTTGAGCTCCCACAGGTTGCGCTGTTCCTAATGCCGCGTACACACGACCACTTTTCTCGATGAGAAAAACTGCATTTTTTTTTTCGCCGAGAAAAACGATCGTCTGTGGGCTTTATGTCGTTTTTTTCGTCGTGAAAAACGGCATAAAAAACGACAAGAAAAATTAGAACATGTTCTAAATTTTCTCATCGTTTTTTCCAGCATTTTTTTCCGCGGCAGTTTTCCCATAGGGAGACACTGCCGCGGAGCCCACAGACGGTCGTTTTTCTCGTCAAGAGAAAAAATTACGGGAAAAACGACCGTGTGTAGGGAACCAAGCGGTTCCCTCGTTTTTCCTGTCATTATTCACGGCGGTTTTTTAACCGCCGTGAATAATGATCGTGTGTACGCGGCATTATACTTTTCGATAAAAATCAGCATCACCTCTGACTCTCTTAGTTTATGCATCTATTTGGATCAGCAAGTACAAAAAAGTAAAAAAAAAATAAAAGGATCAGAATTGTTTCTCCTCAACTTATCACAATATTGCCCTTTACAATCTCGACCCATTAATATGCCACTGCAGGCCCGAGTTCCCTTCTTACCTTAGTTCACTTTGTTGGTTCACTTCCGGTCGTCCTTACTCCGCGCATCCCTAATAACTTCTTTCCCCTTTTTATACCCTGTGCATGCGTGTAACTCCGCCCTCGTCGCCCGCCCATGACGGACTTTTTCCGCATTTCCCCGCCCCTTAACGATCGGCGCACAGTGTGAGACGGCGACATGTCGCAGACACAGGTGGCTTCTTTAGTAGAAATTACCGACGAGGAAAGCCCGGAGGCGGAAACGTCCCGATCCTGTAAAAAAAGATACAAGGCGACTAATATGTCTTTTTCCGAAATAGCGGAGATGGTGGACATTCTGCGGAGGAAGGATTACGACAGCAAGTATGGCCCATACGACACCCCTAATCTCCGGAAGTCACAAATTATGGACAAAGTGGCGAAGAGTCTCTATAAAAAATATGGGGTCAGGAGATCCAAGGAACAACTCCGTAAAAGGTGGTCAGACCTCAAGATCAGGGAGCCGGAGCAGTATAAGAAGCTTTTAAAAAGCATAGAAAAAGTAAGTTTATTTTACTGTGTTCTTTCACATTGTAATATGTATTCTTCCATGTTTTGCAACATGTGCTTGGCTTGACTGGGTTCACATTTTTAAATCTCATCTTTTATGTTAAGTGGAGAGTCCACTTATTTGCAAAATGCGTTGACCAAAAACTTGCTGCTCTTCCCCTAAACATGTTTGGCACATATCCACGTAAACTACATGTGGGCATGCCTCATTTTACTTCAACAATGTTTATCTACACATTGTTGGCTAGATGATGTGTTGTAAGGAAAACTAGAATGTGAATGAAAGGATAATCTGTATTCTGGGTAAAGGAGATGACACTCCAGCAGTTGTGTACTCTTTTTTGTTCTTCATCAAGATACTATACTCTGGGCCACATGACCAAATTTCTTAACGGTGTCACACACAGGTGGTCCAGTGGATACCTTGGTGGTTATCCAAGTGTATTTGTGAGTGTCCTCAAAAATAACATGTTGCTTTGTTGAGTTTGCAAGATCACATATGTTCATGTTGGAACTCAGGGCCAAATATTAATTGTACCCCACTTCCAAACATTGAGAATCCCTTTGCAGGCCTTTAAAAAGTATCTGTGCTAAAGTATACATTATTTTTTAAATTGCCATAGGGGAGAGGAGACTGGGAGGACACCATGCTCATGAGACGAGGAACCCAACACCACAGAAACTCCCCGAAGATCCCAAAGCAGACCAAGATCAGCAGGTTCAGGAAGCGGAGGTGGAGGAAGCGGAGGTGGAGGATGGGGAGGTGGAGGAAGGAGAGGTGGAGCTTATCAGCACAACAGGTCAGTGTCTGTCACCACAACTTCAAGGTAAATACAGATGTAGGCCTGCCTAGTTTAAAAATTTTGGTTTCTTTTTAGGGACTGAACGTGGGGGTGTGTCAGGAAGTCCAAATCCGCCATTCTCGAGTGCCAGCGCCAAAATAATCATTCAGGAAATCATGGAATGCAGTAGCGAAATGGACATTATGAGAAAGAGAATGATTGTGATTAAGCAAAAATATAAAAACATGATAGATATTTTGGGGAGAATAGTGTGAACCCCCCCCCCTTTTGTGTTTTTTGTTATGCGTCTGAAATTATCTCTGGGATTTCCACCAGCCCAAATGTGAAGATGCACACACTGACTCAACATGTGCTATCTGCCGTCACAGGATATCTATGTCCCTGTTTTGGGGGTGCAACGTCTTCCTCCCTCCTCAAGTAGGTGAGAGGAAGGGTTTTCACCCCCAAAGCACGTCCATTGATCCCCCATGATGGCAGATAGCACATGTTTACCTTAGCCATGGGATCATGTTGAAGATACCCATTGTGGTTCTTCACATTTGGGATGGATCAGGGGTAACATCACCCCATCTCCTGTTTGTATTTTTCACTGTGTTATTTTCTTCCTTTTTTTGCAAAAAAAAAATGGCTTTCGACCCATGCATATTTCTGCAAATAAAGCCGCACCACAAAAAAAAAGGCTAGTATTTCGAAAAGAATAAAAAAATGTGGTGCAATCAATAAAAAGATTTGGGAAGTGTAAAAAAGGTGTGCCTTGTTCTTTCTATGCTCAAGAGTAGTTCTGAAGATGCCAAAACAGTGTTTTTCCCTCTGAGTTTTGAGGCTATTTACTAAGGATAAATACACTTGGCACTACTAGAACCTGGGAGACACATAAACCCAAAATACAAGTGTAGCGGGGTCCTCAAATAGATGGGATACACCTGGGCAATAGTGTGACCCAGGTGTATAATTGTGTTAGGATTCAGACCCCTTTTTATCTCGTGGAGGATTGGAGGATGTAATATTCTCCTTTGCCTGTGGGTGGCGAGGTACCCACAGGCTTCAGGTAGAATCATCTTCGCAGTGCTCCCTGTTTTGTCCCTTCCCGGAGATGGTATGGCTGGGGCGGGGAACCCGCCGGGCCGTTGATGGGAGGAGATAAAAGGGGGAGACGCCCTTACCATGAGGTCGTCGTCGTCGTCGGGCGGAGAAGGAGGTCCTCGGAGGAGGAGGGCTGCGGTCCGCACCCAGGGCCCTTAGGCCTGGGTGCGGGAGATCCAGGAGTCTGGTCCAGGTGCCCATGGCCTGGTCCGGAGTCATGTTGGCGTCCATCCCAGGCACCTTTAGCCTGGGGTGAGGTACTATCGAGGAGGCCTGGGGCCCAGTACCTTCGACTGGGTCCCGCTAGGGTGGACTGTCCGAGGGTCCCTGAGTGGAGGGACTCGTACCTGAGGTGAGGAGGCCGGGGAGGTTACCCACTGAAGACCCGGAGCAGCACCAACCCGGTGACGGTGGGCCTCTGGGAACTCTCTTGGGAGGACACATCCCCTGATAGGGGCCACAGCGTATCGAAGAGGGCTCCATTGCTGTTCATAGGGGTTGCTAGAAGAGACCCTATCTTTAGAACTTAAACTTTAGGAAGTGCCTCGGTCTGCTCATCCCACCGTTGGAAAGGTTATAGGTCCCAACCAGTCTGCTGCAATAAGAACTGTTTATCGTGCTTTGCTATTGGAGTGCCAAATAAACAAGTGTTGGACCTTTCTTCGGTGTGTGAACTCCAGTTACTGGAAGCAAAGGGGAGGCGGGTGAGCTTGTGGTTACAGACTCAGTGCATTCACAGAACACACCGGCCCAAGGAAACATCAGGAAGTGGCCTTCACCTCCCTACTACAATGGGGAGGACATGGGCCGTGGCGCATCTCACTCTCACAACCCCTAGACATGAGTTGGTGTGTAAAACCGATAAAGAAGAAGAGAGGGTGAGGCCGCTACACAAGAATGACAACACAAGTTTGTAGGAATTCAATTTTTTTTCTTTATTTTAAAAAGGTAAAATCCTCGGTCAGATGTGGTCTGGCATTGCGATGGCCCCCCTACCTGTGAAGTACTCTACGTATTTCTGGCGTACTTCACGGGCACTTTGGGGGGCCAAGCCAGTACGGGCAGTGCTGAGGCCGGTCAGATTAATCAGTTCTGATGGACCGGCCTCAGGCCCAAACGATGAGACATAATTTGTCGCAAATTTGCGTAGAAAATTGTGCAACAAGCAGCAGCAGTAGACGATGTGGTTCAGTTTATAATCCGCCAAATGTATCGCTGTCTGGAACAGGCGGAACCGGCTGGCCATTATCCCGAAGGCATTCTCCACAACTCTCCGGGCTCTGGCCAGCCGGTAATTAAAAACCCTCCTCTCTGGGGTGAGGGTGCGTTGGGGAAACGGCCACATCAGGTGTGGTCCTAGTCCAAAAGCCTCATCCGCAATGAAAACGAACGGGAGCCCTTTAACGTTCTCTGCATCTGGAGGCAGTGCAAGACCCCCAGCCTGCAGACGGTGAGCGAACTCCGTCTCCGCGAATGATCCGCCATCGGACATCCGGCCGTTCTTCCCCACATCCACATATAGGAACTTGTACCGTGCCGACACCACCGCCATTAACACTATGCTATTAAAACCTTTATAGTTGAAATAGTATGACCCCGAACGGGGTGGCGGCACTATGTGGACGTGCTTCCCATCAATTGCCCCTCCGCAGTTGGGGAAATCTCTCCGCTGGGCAAATTGGGAGGCCACAGTCAGCCATTCCTGTGGTGTGCTAGGGAACTGTGGAGTCAAACAAAAAGAAGACATTAGTACGGTTTAGGTTTACAGTGCAAGCAGATTACACACAAAAACATTTGTGACCAACATCATTCTAACATTATTATTTAAGGGAGTTTTTCCGACCAATAAACAAAGGCCCACTTAGCAGATGCCTCACCCCCGCTGAGTGGACATTCTAAAATAATCTAAGGGGGGGGGCTAAGGTGATTGTGGGGGATCAAAAAAAACGCTCTACCACTCTGCTGAGCTTGATTGAGAACTAAATTTTTTTTAACATCTTTAGGGGGGGAGGGGTTGTCAAACTACGAGGGCTATGACCCCCCAAAAATGAAAAGGAAAATAGAAGGCTAGCTGGGTTTGCGCCCAGGATAGCAGGTTGGAGAGGTTAGTGAAGGGAAATAGGCATGTAGGGCCCAAAAAGGGCTTTACAGGTAAAAAAAGGCATGGGGAAAATGGGGACCTTACCAGGATATTACAAACAGGCATATTTGTGTTAGGAGGAAAAAAAAAAGAAGATTCAAAAACAATCAAAACATATAATGTGAGGTTAAAGGAGCAAAATTACCTTCATATAGTCCTTCTGCAGGACCTTAATGATGGCCGAACACGTCTCAGGGATAATGATCCCGAGAGCCTGGGGGGAGATGCCTGTTGAGAACTTGAGGTCCTGCAAGCTTCTCCCAGTCGCCAGGTATCTCAACGTGGCAATAAGCCTCTGCTCGGCAGTGATGGCCTGGCGCATCACAGTGTCCTGCCTCGTGATATAGGGGGACAGCAAATCCAACAGACGGTGAAAAACGGGGTCCGTCATCCTAAGATAATTCCTGAAATCATCAGGATTATTCTCATGGATTTCCCGCAGCAGAGGCATATGAGAGAATTGGTCCCGCTGGAGCAACCAATTCTTAGTCCATGAACTCCTCCTCACCCTGTTCACAGACTGAACTCGGGTTACAGTGTTAACTGCAACACCAAGCCCAAAGCCAGCACGAGCTCGAGAACGAGAACGCACTTCAAACATGGTTTTAAACCGGTCGGCTGGTCAGAACGCACTCAAACAGAATGCAACGTGGAACAGCAAGGCCTGAAAAGAACGATCTGAAAAACAGTAAACGAACGGCCAAGAAGGCACTGCAAGGCAGTAACGACCTGACTACACGCACTGAATCACAAATACAAACCCACAAGCACAAACTGAACACCAGGAAACGATCTGCAAAGCACGGAGACTGAAAAGCGCGAATCGGCTCTCACCAAACTTTTACTAACACGCGGTAACACGAAATCAGCAAAAGCAGCCCAAGGGGTGGCGCCATTAGATTTTTTCGGCCCTTTTATAGCGCGTCGTACGTTTTGAACGTGCCGTCGTTTTCTTGCCGTCGGTTTTTTGACTGATGGTGTGTGGCCAAGACTGATGAAAAACAGTTTCATCGGATTTCCGATGGTCAAATCCATCGGACGAAAATCCGTAGGTTATCCGATCGTGTGTACAGGGCTTCAGAGCTGTGAAAATGTGGAATAGACTCCCTGCAGAGGTGGTTCTGGCCAGCTCAGTAGATTGCTTTAAGAAAGGCCTGGATTCTTTCCTAAATGTAGATAATATAACTGGGTACTAACATTTATGGGTAAAGTTGATCCGGGGAAAATCCGTATCAGAATAGGGTACTCACCAAGGCCGAGATGCCGAGAGCGGTTCGCTGTTGCGACTAAGCGCAGTCCGCCCCCTGGAGGTGGTACAGAGGGCTGACGGTACAAAGAGGTACAAGGTACCAGCAGGCAGGGTAGAGCTTGTATGGAACCAATGGGTATCAGGATCCAGCAGGAGAAGTCGGGTAGAAAGTCCGGAGCAGGCTGAGGATCAAACACAGGTAAGCAGACAATCCAGGTCACAGGCTGGGGGTCAAGGCACTGGAGACAGGTGGCAAGACTGGGTCACAAGCAGAAGGTCAAGGCACAGGAGACTGAAGGTGAATCCGGGTCAAAGGCAGAGGGTTAAACACAGGAGACAGGAACAAAGTCCGTAAAACAAGCCGAGGTCGGGTCCAGGAGAAGATCAGAGTAGGTCAGGGTCAATCCGGGTCACAGCAGGTAATCAATCAACAGGAAACAGGAACTCAGGTACAGGAAGCTGAAGACAAACAAGGAATTCTTCTGAGCACTTGCTCAGTTTTTATAGGCAGCCAGGAAGTCATGTGGTGCGTGTCATGTGGCGGCCAGTCTGCAGCTGAAGGTTTCTCTGACAGCTTCTCACTGCTGCCATCTAGTGTTCAAAGTATAATATGTTTCTTCATAATATGTTTCTCTGACAGTGCCCCCCCCCGAGGGGCGGCCTCTGGACGCCAAAACTGGACATTAACTCTGGGTGTTCCAAATGAAAAGCTCGGATCAAGCGTGGGCGTGTATGTTCCTTGAGGGTTCCCAAGAGTTATTTTCAGGCGGGTACCCCTTCCACTTGATTAGGTATTGGAGTTGTCTACCCCTCATCCTGCAGTTCAGTATGTTTCAACCTCAAATTTGTTTTCTCCATCCACCTGGGCTGGTGGAGGAGGCGGTTCTTCTCTTCCCGGGAAGGGGCTAGGAATTACAGGTTTCAATGAGGATGCATGAAAAACAGGATGAAATCTGTAAGAGCTGGGTAAGGCCAATTCAAAGGCCACAGGGTTGATCATCTTCTTGATTTTGAACGGCCCTATGAACTTCGGGCCCAATTTCCGTGAGGGGCAAGGTAATCTGAGGTTAGCTGAAGATAACCAAACTTCCTCACCAACCTTGAAAACCGGGTTCTCCTTCCTTCCCCTGTTGTAGTACTTCTAATAGTCATCCTGGGCCTTCTGCATTGTTTCCTGAATCTTTTGAAAGTTCCATTTAATGGAGGCTATTCGGTCTTGAACAGCAGGAACAGATAATTCAGGGGTAGAGTTCGGGAGGAAAGAAGGGTGAAACTCAAAGTTAGGCGAGAACGGTGTTTGGTTGGTGGCTGTATGAACCGAATTATTATACGCAAATTCAGCGTAGGGTAGCAGAGAGGCCCAGTCATCTTGGAAGCCGGGAGATAAACAGCGGAGATGCTGCTCCGGAGTTTGGTTTGTTCTGTCCGTCTGGCCGCTGCTTTGAGGGTGGTATGCCGAGGAAAGACAGACCCTTATTTCTAGTGCTTGACAAAGTTCTTTCCAAAATTTGGAGGTGAAATGGACCGCTCAATCAGAGACGACACTGTCGGGTACTTCATGTAGCCTTATTATTTCTTTGATAAAAATGTTAACTGGCAGAGGGGGTGCCCACCATGGGCAAGAAGTGTGCCATTTTGGAAAGGCGGTTGACAACGACCAGGATGGAGGTGAAACCTTCAGAGGGAGGAAGATCGACAATGAAGTCCATAGAAACTTCAGCCCATGGACTTTCTGGGATGGGTAAAGGTCTAAGTAGTCCCCAAGATTTGGTGTTAGCCCCTTTACTGCGCTGGCATGAAACACATGAGAGAATATACTCTTTACAGTCCTGCCTCCAACCAGGCCACCAAAAGGAACAGGCAACCAATTCTGAAGTTTTCAGACTCCCAAAGTGACCAGCCAGTTTATGATCATGAAGCATCTTTAAAGTCAGGGGTCTAGCCTCCAGTGGGACAAAAAAAAATTCCTTGGGACCAGAGCAAGTCATCTCTTTTTTCCAAGGAGGATACCTCTGGGTCAGTACAATGGCTGGACGCCAACTTGATAGTGGTCATAAGATCAGTGTGTGAGCAGAAGGAAGTTTTGCGGAGATAAGATGGTGCTGGGTTCCGTTGACTGGGGAGATTCAGGGAACATCCGGGAGAGTGCGTCTGCTTTCCCATTCTTGGAGCCGGGTCTGTACAAAATATGGAAGTTGAACCTAGAAAAGAAGAGGGCCCAACGGGCTTGCCTGGGTCTTAAGCGTTTGGCTGTCCTGAGGTATTCTAGGTTTTTATGATCGGTGAAGATCATAATGGAATGGGACGCACCCATCAACAGATATCTCCACTCCTCCAGGGCGAACTTGATGGCCAACTCCCTGTTTCCCACACCATAATTCCTTTTCGGGGAACATAATTTCCAGGATGCGAAAGCTACAGGATGGAGTAGGGCCTTGGGGCCCTGTCTCTGGGAGAGGATGGCTCCAGTGGCGGTTTCCGAGGCATCTACCTCCAACACAAATGGCAGGGCTGGATCCGGATGCCGTAGGATTGGTGCAGAGGTGAACAGGGTTTTGAGTTTTGTAAAAGCTTCCTGGGCCTCTTGGGACCACTAAAAACGACTGTGTTGGCGGGCTAGTTGGGTGATGGGTGCAACAATGGATGAGAAACCAATGATAAACCTCCAGTAAAAATTAGCAAATCCAATAAACCGCTGTACTCCCTTTTTGTCTACTGGAGCCAGCCACTCTTGAATTGCCTTGACCTTCTGGGGATCCATTGCGACCCCGTTGGTAGAAATTACAAAGCCTAGGAATTGCACAACAGATTTTTCGAATTCGCATTTCTCTGCTTTAAGGTACAATTTGTGTCTCCTGAGAATTGCAAGGACTGTCTTTACGTGAACCCGGTGAAGCTCAATGGTGGCAGAGAAAATAAGAATATCGTCCAGGTAAACAACTAGGAAATTGTCCAGGTATTCTCAAAAATTTTCGTTTACCAGGTGTTGAAATGTGGCCGGGGCGTTACACAGCCCAAAAGGCATTACCAAATATTCATAATGTCCAACCCAGGTCTGATTCGGATGAGGTTATAGGCACCTCGCAGATCCAACTTAGAGAAGATTAGGGCAGACAGGAAATGCTGTGAACAACTCTGGGATGATTGGAAGTGGGTAGCGATTTTTAATCGCTATTTTGTTCAGTTCTCTATAATCTATGCACGGTCTTAGGGAACCATCTTTTTTCTCCCCAAAGAAGATGTCGGCTCCCGCCGGCGAAGAGGAAGGACGAATGAACCCTTTATCCAAGTTCTCATCAATGTAAGTCTTAAGAGCCGCTAGTTCAGTCTCTGATAGTGGAAAGATGCGGCCAAAGGGTATTTCGGAACCTGGTAGCAGATCAATGGGGCAGTCGTAAGACCGATGAGGTGGTAGACAGTCAGCTTTTTGTTTATCAAAGACGTCCCTAAATTTGAGGTATACCGGAGAGACGTGCTGGGGATTGTCAGGTGCAGGTGCCATTGTTAAACAGGAGACCGGAGCTGGAGGAAGGCAATGCTGGGAACAGTATGGAGAGGAGAAGGAGACTTCATTCTTGTTCCAATTGATGTAAGGTTCATGTGCCTGTAGCCAGGGGAGCCCTAAGATGATGGGAAACATGGGGGAGAAGATGATGTCGAAGCTTAGAAGCTCCTGGTGGCCGGAGTCCGTGGTGACAAGGATGGGCCTTGTTTGTTGTGTGACAAGTCCAGAATGAGGAAGAGACCCGTCAGCCAGGTAGACTTGGAGGCTTTGTTCTTTGATCTGCAGGGAAATGTGTATTTCTTGGGCCAGTGAAGTGTCTAGGAAACAGCTGCAGGCTCCGGAATCAATAATTGCTGGTAGATGAATTTCCTTTTCCGTTAGCTGTAAGGAGACAGAGAGGGTGACATAAGTCTGGGACAGACCAGTGTTTTGAAAGTTCATAATAAACTGTGAGCGTGATTTACTGGGTCTCACAGGGCAGGTACGAAGAAAATGTCCAGTTCCCCCACAGTACAGACAGAGGTTGGCCTGTCGTCGTCGTTGCTTCTCTTCAGGGGTGAGAGGAGCACGGACCAATCCAAGCTGCTTGGGCTCAGCCTCTGGAGCAGGGGTGACAGGAGTCACTGGAAAGGATGGATGGATGGGAGAAGGTTTAGGGAGCATCCAGCTAGGTCGGGGAGCCTGGAAGCGCTCAGTGCACCGCTCAAGCATGCGCCTGTCCAACTTGGTAGCGGATTGGATTAGATCCTCCAAAGTGGCAGGAGTTTCAATCCTGGCCAACTCATCTTTCAAGGCTTCTGACAGCCCCTGGCGGTACTGGTATTTAAGAGCGGGTTCGTTCCACCCTGTGTCAGCCGGCCATTTACGAAATTCAGCGGTGTAGTCCTCCACCGGCCTCCTCCCTTGAGACAGGGTATGTAGCGTGGCTTCAGCGGCAGCGGTGCGTTGAGGGTCGTCGTAGAGTTGAGACATACTCTCAAAGAAAGTGTACAAAGAATTCAGAAGAGGGCTCCTTTGTTCCATCAGACTGTGGGCCCAAGCCTGTGGCTCTTCGGACAGCAGGGAGATGACAAATCCCACTTTAACTACTTCAGACAAAGTCCTGGGCTGAAGAGCTAAGTACAAGGAATAGGCATTTTTGAAGGCTCTGAACTTTTTGTGATCGCCTGAAAATCACTCCGGCGTGGGAACCCTGGGCTCAGGGGAAGCCATAATCACCGTGGGGCTTGATGCAGGTTGAGAAGAGGAGGCCCCGCTGGTGGGTGCAGGAGCTGCAGCTGTTGGTGCAGGTGACCCTGAAAGTTGCTGGAAACGACCGTCAATCTGGGCATAGCCTTCCTGCAGTTACTGGACCGCGTTGGTGAGGGCTGTGACCTGCTGGAACAGGATCTCAAGAGGAGAACGCGCTCTGTCGGCTTCTGACATGGCTGGTTTGTACCAGAATAGGGTACTCACCAAGGCCGAGATGCAGTGAGAGGTTCGCTGTTGCAACTAAGCGCAGTCCGCCCCCTGGAGGTGGCACAGAGGGTGGACGGCACAAAGAGGCACAAGCTACCAGCAGGCAGCAGGCAGGTTAAAGCTTGCGTGGAAGTCCTGTAGAACTGGAGCAGGGACCGATGGGTATCAGGATCCAGCAGGAGAAGTCAGGTAGAAAGTCCGGAGCAGGCTAAGGATCAAACACAGGTAAGCAGACAATCCAGGTCACAGGCTGGGGGTCAAGGCACTGAAGACAGGAGGCAAGACTGCATCACAAGCAGAAGGTCAAGGCACAGGAGACTGAAGGTGAATCCGGGTCACAGGCAGAGGGTCAAACACAGGAGACAGGAACAAAGTCTGTAAAACAAGCCGAGGTCGGGTCCAGGAGAAGATCAGAGTAGGTCAGGGTCAATCCGAGTCACAGCAGGTAATCAACCAACAGGAACTCAGGTACAGGAAGCTGAAGACAAACCAGCAATTCCTCTGAGTACTTGCTCAGTTTTTATAGGCAGCCAGGAAGTCATGTGGAAGTCATGTGGTGCATGTCATGTGACGGCCAGTCTGCAGCTGAAAGTTTCTCTGACAGCTTCTCACTGCTGCCATCTAGTGTTCAAAGTATAATATGTTTCTTCATAATATGTTTCTCTGACAATCCGATTGGCTCTCGGAGGATCAGGAAGGAAGTTTTTAACCTGCTGTAGCAAATTGGATCATGCTCTGCTGGGGTTTTTTCGCCTTCCTCTGGATCAACTGCGGGTATATGGGATTGTATAATATTATATATTTTAGTTTATTTTAAAACATTTTATGGTTGAACTGGATGGACTTGTGTATTTTTTCAACCTGACTAACTATGTAACTTTATTCCAGCATCCCTCATGAGCAGGGCGTCGGAATGGTTCGCACCTTCCTTTATGACGAGCCCCATACACAATGGAAATATAATGAATTTGTACTTTCACTCCTCCAATTTGTCCTTACCCACAACTGGTTTGGATTCAAAGGTTCCCACTACCTCCAGGTGCAGGGAGTTGCCAAGGGCATATGTTGCGCATCGGCAAACCTGTACCTGGGGGGGTGGGAACGTCATATTTTTTCAGATGAAGGCATGTTTAGCTACACTGATCAGGTGATGTGCTGGATGCGTTACATAGATGACATCTTTCTAGTATGGACAGGCACATGTGATTCACTTGTGGCATTCATCGATGCATTGAATCACAATTCATTCAACCTTAAATTTACACTGAATTTGGACTCTCACGAAATCACTTTTTTAGATCTAACAATCTTTAAGGATCAGGATGGTTGTCTAGCGACCAGTCTCTATCGTAAGGAAACTGCGGGCAACACTATGTTGCACGCTACCAGTGCGCATCCATCTGCATTAGTCCGCAGTATTCCTTACGCACAATACATGCGACTACGTCGCAACTGTACTCACTTGGTGGACTTCAAATCAGAAGCACAACTGCTACGTACACGATTACTGGCCAGGGGATACAGCAAGTCACTCCTACGTAAGGCCTACAACAAGGCTCTTAGACGAACTAGAAGTGACTTGCTCTACCATAATAAAAACCCCACGTCCGAAACCAGGCCTACAGTACCTTGAGAATCATCACACGTTTCTCATCACAACACCAAGAGGTCCGTAATATTCTGACCAATCACTGGCATGTATTGCACCAAGATCCCATTGTCCACAAACATATAGGCACAAAACCAGAATTGACATTTAGGCGTGCTAACTCACTACGAGACAAGTTAGTCTCCAGTCATTATGCGACACCTTTAGATTGTGGAAATAAGAGCAGATGTATCTATAAATGTGGTCAATGTAAGTTTTGCCCGTGGGTTGGTACTGGACATAGGTTTGTCCTCCCCAATGGGGAAACATTTTGTCCTAAATTCAGAGCAGACTGCAACACACAGGGGGTTGTATACTTGATGTCATGCGTGTGTGGAGTCTTTTATGTCGGGAAAACGGCCCAACATTTTTGGCAGCGTATTAGGGATCACGTGTACTACTCGGGGAACGGCAAGATGCTGACGCCTGTACCATAGGTTTGATACGACTTGCGTTTCGTTTATTGCGCTGGCAGTGATCCCCAAGGACCCTCAAGGGGGAAACTGGGACAAATTGATTTTACAAAAAGAAACTTTATGGATTGAACGGCTTAATGCCATTCATGCAGCAGGCATTAACGAGATGCAATCGTATAGACCTTTTCTTTGAATGTTCCAAGATATCTATGATCTCTTTCCTGCCGCTTAATGTTATATCACTACACGCATGTACGTACCCGTGTGTGTGCAGTCAGTTTTGGAATGTCCCTGTCAATTACCCAGGCCCCTCCTCCCCTCTCTCCATTTCCTTATTTTTCCTATTTTATTATTATTTATGTTATATCCCTGTTGGTTATTGTTCTTTTTTTGTATTACCTTAGAAAACTATATATGGATGTATATCTATATCAAGGTAATTTTTTACTATAAGCTATTCCTTCTTATTTCTATATATACATTTGTGTTATTTATTTATATAAATTAAATCTTGTTTTATCTTTTTCCAGTATAGTGGCTCCCAGGGATGTGTGGACACATCCTATGGGAATCTATTGCACTGAGATTGGGAGACCATGTGATTATTGTTGCTGTCTCTGGGTTGCTGCATAGTTATTTACAGGTCCTGATGCAGCTCCTTACCTAACCCCAATGTGGCCTGCCATGCCATGCTGGTCATGCTTTGCCTAATTGTTACAACCCTGGTTCCGGGTAGTGGAGGATGTGTGTTGAACTATTCTGTGCTCGGGCACTGTTCTGTGGCGGCGTGGTGGCTGTGAGTTTTTCTGTGTCCGGCCACTGTAACTGGGCGGGTTTGGGCTGTGCGCTTGCGCAATTGCTCTACGATCGTCGGGCACGGCCCGCCGCTCCTATTGGTGGTGGTGTGTGTGGCCTGGCCGGCCGCGCGCATGCGCACTAGAAACCCCCTAGCCGCCCCTAATATGATCACCACCAAGTCTCCTTTCGATTACGTGTGACTCTTGGATAGGCGCGCTGGTGACGTATACATGGCGCTAATTATTTAAACAAAGACAGTCACAGCGCCTCGGTACAGGCATCTCTGGTGTCCAGAGGGCTGTCACCTCAAACAGAGACACTCAAACAACGCTGTAAGACAAGGTATGTGTTATTAAACAGCGTCTTAGCCAGTCCTTTGATAGCTGGACTAGTTTTGTCCGATAGACGCAGCTGGCTTGTAGCAGCTTTGGTATACAGATCGTGACATTTCATTATCATTTCATTTCATTATCATTTTGCGCGTCCCTAATCTCTCTGTCATGGATATGCAGTAGTGTTTGTCTGTCAGCTTACCTTCCTTCCCATGTGTTCATCTTAGAGGCCTGAGCCCTTTCAGCTGGCTTCCTTTATAATCTCCTCCCAGCCAGACTCCACCCCAGGCCCTATCACAGAACACTATATTAACCTGTGCACTGCAGCCTGCTTTGCTGATCAACGTGTTTGTTAGGCATTGTGTGTTTGGGTTCCTGCCTGCCGTGTGCTACGTCTGTCTCTCTGTTACGTTATTGGCTTGTCCCCGACTATCCCTGTCTGCTCGTGACCCTTGACCTTCGGCTCGTTCTTTCGTTATCCTTGTCTGCTTGTGGCCCCTGACCTTCAGCTTGTTATTCGGTTCTCTCTTATCTTGTGCTGCTGCTTCCCCTCTTTTCCCCTTATCCTACGGGGCGTGAGCTAGGAAACTCCAGGGGCCGCGACCTGGTCCCAGCCTGCAGCTAACATCCTCACCACTAGAGGCCCTGGAGAAGACCAGCTGGGTCTTAGACTCCGCACCCTGGGGAATCTTGGCTCTAGCTTCCGTTTGGATCCCGGTTGTGCTCCTCTGGTCCCGCTTTCCACAACCACCCAGTTTCCTATCCGCAGAAGCCAGCCATAGGGTTCACTACCTCGCGGTGCACTCCTGTCCCCCTACAGTGTGCATCTGTCACCTGGCCACAGGTGACCCTGACACTCTCTTGGCACCAGTCTGCCTATTTGAAGGAAGCTCTGACTCTCAAACAGTGCTGACTGGTCTTCAGCTGTGTCCTGAACCTTCCTGATTCCTGTGTATTCTGCCTGATACCCGTTGCTGACTTTGGCTTTCCCTGACGCTGTCTCTGGACTCTGAATACTTGCTGTCTACTGGCTCCTGATCCCGGCTTTCATTGACCCTGCTTCTGCTTCTCCTTTGTACCTCGCTGCCCGCCTGTTGCTGAACCCGGCTATTCCTCTGACCCCTGTTCCAGCCAGCTACGTTTCCTGAACCTGCAAGTGGGTTGGAGTTCCCCTTTAACATCGGCTCATCCTTCAAGTGCCCGGTGCCTGTCTACCTGTCTGGGTCTCCAAGCCACATCTGCCTCTGCAAGTTCTGCAAGCAACTTCTACAGGCACTCGTGTTCCCCCTGGCTTTGGACTGGAGATACAAGAGAGGCCGACCTCATCATATCAGACTCCTACCAGGTACGTGACAGGCACTTTTCTATGGATCTTTGCCACCTTTGATCACTGGAAATCTAACTTTAAGTCGCAAGCGTCGGGCTGGTGGGCAGTTTATTAGCCCCCTACAGTTTGGGGATCTTTGATGACTCTGTTGTCCTTTGTTTCTGAGCTGGTTTCCCTTAGGTGAGCATGGTTCCTTACCCTTCAGTATTATTATCTATATCTGTGTTCCCCTATGGGAAGTGTGTGGTAATGCTGCTGTTTTATATATATATATTGTGACAGCAGGAAGGTAAAGTCACCTGGTTGCATCCAGGGGGGTAGATATATTTCGCCCAGATTCAGGCTTTACGCCGACTTATACAACTAGGTGGAGAGTTGTATAAGGCTAGTGGGCTCATGGATGACTCATACCTCTAGGGAGAGGGCTGGGCGTCGTGCAGGCAGGGAGTTGATGAGACCAGCTGAAGCTTGTCAGCTGGTTTAAGGCCTATATAAAAACTCCCAACTTCATTAGATGTTAGCTCATGCCTGGAACCAGACCTGTGTGGACTGTCTAGGGAGAGTGAACCCCTGTGCGGTGAGACAAAGCCTGTGTGGCTATTTGCTTGGACATTTAAAACCAGGGACTTAGGGACTAGGACAGCACTAGGCTGATCCCAGTTGTTAGTTAGGAAACCTGTATGTTTAGTCAGAGGTCAACTTGACCAGGATTTATTTTGGTTATGTTTCTTTTGCTTTGCTGTGTTTTGTCACTGTAAATAGAAAATAAACCGCACCTTTTTGATTCTGAAAACCACAACCTCCGTTTGCTGGGCCTGTTTTGTGTGGGGAGCCCATCCCGGGGGTCACACACACCCGCTGCCGAGCTAACCCCCTCACAGTTGGTGGAGAACCAGTGGCAGTTTTTTTTTAAGCCAGCATGGAGGAGATACTGAAGCAGCTGGCTCTAGCAAATGCCAATCAACAGCAGACAAATGCAGGTTTGCAAAAGAGCCTTGCAGCTCATCAACAGAGCCTTGCAGCTCAACAACAGAACTTCGCAGCCCAGCAGCAAGCTCATCAACAGAGCCTTGCAGCCCAGCAGCAGACAAACGCAACTTTGCAACAGAGTCTGGAGGCTCAGCAACGAGCCCAGCAGCAATCTGAGGCCCGCTTCATAGACCTGTTGCAGAAGCAAGAGCAGAGACTACAACAACAGATGGAAGCAGTAATGCAGCAACGTCCGCAGACCAGTGAGGAAAGCCGTCCCACTAATACCGCGTCCTTTGGGGTGAGTCGTTTATTGACAAAAATGACTGGAGAGGATGATCCAGAGGTATTTTTGACCACATTTGAAAGGACCGCTGAAAGAGAAAAGTGGCCTGAGGAGCAGTGGGCTGGACTGGTGGCTCCTCTGTTAACTGGTGAGTCGCAGAAAGCTTACTATGACCTAGAGCCTAACCAAGCAAAAGACTATGTGATGCTAAAAGCTGAAATATTGGCAAGGCTGGGTGTCACCCAGGCTGTCCGGGCTCAGCGTGTGCATAACTGGACTTTCCAGCTTGGAAAACCCCCCAGGTCTCAAATGTATGATCTCATTCACCTGAGCAGAAAGTGGCTACAGCCAGAGACTTTGTCCGCACCAAAGATTGTGGAACGTGTTGTAATGGATCGGTTTTTGAGAGCTCTTCCTACTGCCATCCAAAAGTGGGTAAGCCATGGAGACCCAGAGACGGCCGATGGTCTTGTGGATCGTGTGGAGAAATACTTGGCTACAGAGAACCTGACGGCCTCTTCCAGAGACACTCGGACTTTCCACCCTAAGACCAGACCATCCCCAGGGGCGGATAAGAGGATTCCAAGGGGTGAGGGTGGAGAGAGTGAGAGGGTGGGAGCTCTACCCCAAGTTTGGCGAGAACAGCCTGGGAAATCAGCGGCTCAAGAGGCGGCAAGAAGGATCGTTTGCTACCGCTGCCGGCAAGCGGGACATATTGCAGCCAATTGCCCGGTTGTGGAGGAACCCATGCAGTGTGACTTTCTGACGGGCAGACGTCAGTCGCTGTGTGCGACAGTCGCATGCACTGCCATTCGAGGAACTGAGAAACATTTATGCAAAATGTGTGTTAATGGTAGAAATGTTGTGGTATTGCTGGATTCAGGTAGCCTTGTGACCCTGATAAAGGCTGAGTTAGTTAAAACAGAGGTCTCTGGGAATAGCAAGGTAGCTGTTATTTGTGTGCATGGGGACACCCGAGAGTATCCAGTGACTACAGTGTGTTTCGAGACCCCCAAAGGTACCCTCTCTCATCCAGTGGGCTTAGTATCTCAGTTACCGCATGACGCCATTGTGGGAAGGGATTTTCCGAAGTTCTGGGAACTGTGGGATGATCCTGAGCACCTCACTGGTGCCCCTATGTACCAGGAATGTGATAGCCAGAACTCCCCTGAGAGTGGTGAGGACTCTCCGGAATTTCCCTTATCAGTATTGGCAGGGGAGACTCAAGAAACTGGAGAGGAGCCCACCTCCTCAGACGAAAACCTACCGTCTGTGGAGTTTTCTGATCTTGAGGTTCACAGGGAAAACTTTGCCACAGAACAGTTGAAAGACCCCGCCCTAATAAATGCACGGGAAAACGTAGTGAAAATAGATGGCGAGTTAGTGAACCCAGATAATACCTGCACTTACCCATACTTCAGCGTAGAGAAGGACCTACTGTATCGGGTGGCAAAAAGGGCAGAAGAAACCGTTGAGCAGCTTGTGGTGCCCAAACCTTACAGGAAGTTGGTGTTGGAGTTGGCCCATGGGCACATTCTTGGAGGTCATCTGGGGACAGAGAAAACCCGAGAGAGGGTATTACAGAGATTCTATTGGCCGGGGGTGATGAAGGACGTAGAAAATTATTGTTCCTCCTGCCCTGTGTGTCAGAGGTTGGCCCCGATGCCACATTTCCGTAGCCCGCTGGTCCCTCTACCCATCATTGAGGTCCCGTTTGAGAGGATCGCCATGGATTTGGTAGGTCCTATAATCAAGTCCGCTAGGGGGCACCAGTACATATTAGTTATAATGGACTATGCCACCCGTTATCCAGAAGCGATCCCTCTCCGAAATACCTCGGCCAAAACCATAGCCAAAGAGCTATCTCTTGTTTTTAGCCGGGTGGGTATTTGTAAAGAACTGCTTACGGACCAAGGTACACCCTTTATGTCCCGGGTTATGAAAGAGCTGTGTAAATTGTTCAAAGTGACGCAATTGCGTACGTCTGTGTATCACCCCCAAACCGATGGGCTGGTTGAAAGATTCAACAAAACCCTAAAACAAATGTTGAAGAAAGTGGTGGATAGAGATGGAAAGGATTGGGACTGTTTACTTCCTTATTTGATGTTTGCTATTAGGGAGGTGCCCCAATCCTCTACGGGATTCTCCCCCTTTGAGTTACTGTATGGGAGACACCCAAGAGGGCTGTTGGATATTGCCAAGGAAACTTGGGAAAGTGAGAGTTCTCCCCACAGGAGTGTGATTGAGCATGTCGCCCTGATGCAAGATCGAATTGCACAGGTAATGCCCATCGTGAAGGAACATTTGGCCCAAGCGCAGTTGGCACAGCAGAGAGTGTACAACCGTGGAGCCAAGACCCGTACCTTTTCCCCGGGGGATAGGATATTGGTACTTGTCCCTACGGTTGAAAGTAAATTCCTTGCCAAATGGCAAGGCCCCTACGAGATAATGGAAAAAGTGAGCGAAGTGAATTACAAGGTCAGACAACCAGGAAGGCGAAAGCCCGAACAGATCTATCACGTTAATCTGTTGAAAGCCTGGAGGGATAGAGAGTCCCTAGTCGCAGACACTTGGTCACCAGCTCAAACTGGTTGCGTGATTCCTGAGGTTGGAATAGCAGCCACCTTGTCACAACCCCAACAACAGGAGGTTAAGGAGTTTGTGCTTCGCAACAAGGAGGTATTCTCTGAGCTGCCGGGACAAACATCTGGGGTAGAGCATGACATCATTACCCCGCCCGGTGAAAGGGTGAAGTTAAAACCCTATCGGATCCCAGAGGCTCGACGGGAGGCAATACGGGAGGAAGTACAGAAAATGCTGAACTTAGGGGTGATAGAGGAGTCCCAAAGTGATTGGTCTAGTCCCATCGTGTTGGTGCCTAAACCGGATGGGAGCTGGCGATTTTGTAACGATTTTCGTCAGTTGAACAAAGTTACAAAATTTGACACCTACCCCATGCCACGTATAGATGAGTTGATCGACCGGCTGGGAACAGCCCGATACATGACGACTCTTGACCTCACAAAAGGGTATTGGCAAATCCCCCTGGCCAAGTCGGCCAAAGAGAAAACCGCATTTGTAACCCCAGACGGGGCGTTCCAATATAAAAGAATGCCGTTCGGGTTACAGAATGCGCCGGCCACATTCCAGCGGAAAATGGACCAGATGCTGAGGCCCCATCGGAAGTATGCTGCGGCTTACCTGGATGACGTAATTGTCCATAGCACAGATTGGGCCTCACATCTGCCAAAAGTGCAAGCAGTCCTGGACTCTGTTCGGGAAGCGGGGTTTACGGCTAACCCCAAGAAGTGTACCATTGGGCAGGAGGAGGCCAAATATCTTGGGTACACCATTGGGAGGGGAGTAATAAAACCCCAACTCAACAAAGTCGAGGCCATCCAGAGTTGGCCACGTCCCAACAGCAAGAAGCAGGTACGAGCCTTTCTGGGAATCGCTGGGTATTATCGGCGATTCATTCCCCACTTTGCTTCTAAGGCTGTGCCCCTAACCAACCTGACGAAGGGGAAAGGGTCGGCCATGATTAAATGGACCCCCGAGGCTGAGGCAGCATTCCAATTCTTGAAACAAGCCTTATGTAGCCAGCCAGTGTTGTACTCACCCGACTTCTCTAAAGACTTTGTCGTACAAAGTGATGCGTCAGATGTGGGGTTAGGAGCAGTATTGTCCCAGGTCTGGAACGGGGAAGAGCACCCAGTCATTTACCTCAGCAGGAAGTTGAAGTCCCATGAGGTAAATTACGCCACCGTTGAAAAGGAGTGTTTAGCGGTGAAGTGGGCTCTAGATTCCCTTCGGTACTACCTGCTAGGTAGGCACTTTGACATGGTTACGGATCACGCTCCGTTAAAGTGGATGGCTCAAAACAAGGAAACAAATAGAAGAGTGAATAGGTGGTTCCTGGCCCTCCAGGAATTCAACTTCACAGTAAAGCATCGCCCTGGCGTTCAAATGGGGAATGTGGATGCTTTGTCTCGAGTACATGAATGCCTGATTGCTGGTGTTCCAACCCCGAGGTTAAAACAAGAGGGGGGGGTATGTGACAGCAGGAAGGTAAAGTCACCTGGTTGCATCCAGGGGGGTAGATATATTTCGCCCAGATTCAGGCTTTACGCCGACTTATACAACTAGGTGGAGAGTTGTATAAGGCTAGTGGGCTCATGGATGACTCATACCTCTAGGGAGAGGGCTGGGCGTCGTGCAGGCAGGGAGTTGATGAGACCAGCTGAAGCTTGTCAGCTGGTTTAAGGCCTATATAAAAACTCCCAACTTCATTAGATGTTAGCTCATGCCTGGAACCAGACCTGTGTGGACTGTCTAGGGAGAGTGAACCCCTGTGCGGTGAGACAAAGCCTGTGTGGCTATTTGCTTGGACATTTAAAACCAGGGACTTAGGGACTAGGACAGCACTAGGCTGATCCCAGTTGTTAGTTAGGAAACCTGTATGTTTAGTCAGAGGTCAACTTGACCAGGATTTATTTTGGTTATGTTTCTTTTGCTTTGCTGTGTTTTGTCACTGTAAATAGAAAATAAACCGCACCTTTTTGATTCTGAAAACCACAACCTCCGTTTGCTGGGCCTGTTTTGTGTGGGGAGCCCATCCCGGGGGTCACACACACCCGCTGCCGAGCTAACCCCCTCACAATATATATATATATATATATATATATATATATATATATATATACTCCCTATTTCTTACCAATATATTTTTATACACAGCTTTGAAGTTATTTTGAGGACACACTCATGTACCCATGGTTGTTTTGTTGCTGATTATGCTCTCCTTTTGTTGTCTTCACGTTTTATCTTCTAAACGTAAGTCAGACATATATACCTCCTATCTATTTGTAATACCTGCTATAAGCCCATTTTATGCATTATGTCTTTACCTATACCCCTCTTCAGGGGAAGTCTATGATTGGGTATGAGCATTTCTTGCATTGTGCTACATGACTACATAGGAAGATTCCATCTGAGGTTTAATTGATTTAATTTGGTGGGGGGGGGGCATGCTTTTGGGGTACTGTGGAGGGCTGTGCGGCATCCCAGAATAGCAAGAATGTATGTTTTAAATTATTTTTAAAAAATTCTTTATTCTTTAGAAATTGCTTGAAAACTCCTGAGGAAGCGATTTCCATGCGCAACATGTCCAGTTAAGCAGTATGCGACACACCGCCTTGGTCAATAATTGTACTATTAGTACACTTTATTACAGGAAGTGACGTTGTGTCTTCACTTTCTGTACACTTTAAGAATCTTTACTCTTATGACCTCTCTAGGTGGTGTGTTATTGTTCTAAGAATTTTTGTCTGTATGAATAGTCAATGTTATTATTTTTATTTGTGTATTGTATATCCCTTTTAATAAAGCAAAACAATGTTATACATTCAACCGTGTTGTGCCTACAAAGGCCATCTGCCAATCTTACCAATTTTTAAACCTATTATTTCGGGACGTGGCACTGTGTACTTATTACCATATCCACAGTACCACTCTGTGATGATATGACCCCCAATCTTTCTTTAACTAATCTAAACTTTTAAATGTTATTTACTTTTACTTTTTTTACCTGAATCCATGCGGACAGGCCAGGTCCCAGGTTTTCTTTCCACTGCTCATCTTATTCCCTGGCTGTACCGATGTTTCCCATTGGCTGTAATAAAATGTACATTGAAGGGTCCTCAGTTTCCTGAAGATTTAAATTGGCGGGGTTATGACCTCACAACAAGGAGTGTGCCAACAAGATCACTCTGCTACCCTGGACAGTCGTATATTACGGATTTCCACTACCAGCTGCAAAGTTGATCACTTAACAGTGATCTTTTTTTTTTTACATTTCTTTTAATAAATTGTGAATTAGAAAGAAGGGGTTTAGGGAGGTGGGACAGTGAAAACATTATAAGGCTTTTACAAGTCAGACTATTCAGAACTCCGAACATGCTGATTCCACCATTGTTGACCTCTTTTGGACAAAGTTAACTGGCTGCGTTGCTACTCTAATGGCTTCATTACTCTGACCCAGAACAAGTATGCAGATCAGGACAAACAAAGGAAAGTTAGAACTAATCTCTAGACATTTTCCATTTTCCAGATTGGTGACCTCAGAAGTACTAAAGCTACTGGATAAGTCAGGCAAATAATATTTAGGTCAGGAATAACAATTTCCTTACTTCCTCAGTGCAAGTTTTCTTTTAGTCTGAAACAACACATTTTCCTTCAGCTTGGAGGGGAACATAATTTGTGACATTCATTTGTCTTTCATTCAATGTCTAGATGACATTAGGACAGACATGAAATTGCATCTGTTAAATTCTTTATGCTTGGCCCCATATTGTTAGTGACATTTGTATTAACAAAAGTGAAATAATGTTCTTGACACACTACCTACAAGTGCCAAATTGGGGAAATGAACTGCCAAAGTGAATAAAATAGAAGAGAATTAAACTTACAGCAGAAAGGCAAAGTCCAGGTGGTCTTTGTCTCTGGATAAGGGAAAGGTGATGTCAAACCACCCTTGTGGTCATCCTCCCTTTTGGCTGCTATGGTGTTATATATAGTATATGTGTGTGTGTGTGTGTATGTATATATATATATATATATATATATATATATATATAAAAAATGTGTTCATATTTTATTTGTAACATAGGGAAATAAACATATAACGACAATTATCTTAATGTAAACGGCACCTTGGGGCAGTAGTGGAGCCACATCATCCACAAGGCAACGTAGGTAGATGTCTAGGGCTTTGTTGGTTGTCCAGGGGGCCCTGTTACAACCTTAATGCTCCTGAATAACCAGGGGATAGCACAATTGGTAAAAGCCGTGCACCTGCCTGTCACTTTGTAAGGAAAAAAGCGCTTGTAAGCTGTTGGTAGCAGATGTATTGGCAGCATACAGTAGACAATGCAAACGTCAATTGAAGCATGGGGGACCAAAGTTGCTAAATTTTCTAGTGTCTCATTGTGCCTTAATCTGTCTCTGGACAAAGTATTTCCAGTGTAAAGGTAACATTAGACTGCAGGGTACTTTCTCTGCAACTGCAGACATGGTTTGCTTTGGTAAAGTGGAGTTCCACCCTGAAATTTTTTTTTCACCAAAAGTCTACAAATAAATAAATAAAAAAAAAGTTTTTACTTACCAGAAATAGCGGTTGCTATGCGGAAGTCCCTAATTTGCCTCTTCATCCTCCGCGGCGGATCTTCTTCCTCGTCCTACACTCGGATTCTTCTTGTGAATGGGGCGCGCTGCCTTCTGGGAACTGTGTGCATCCCAGGAGGCAGCCGCCCTTTCACAAAGCGCCGCGCGAGTCGCGCATGCGCAGTAGGAAACGGGCAGTGAAGCCGTAAGACTTCACTGCCTGTTTCCCTTAATCAGGATGGAGGCGCCGGGACCTGCCAGGACCGAGCGATCGCCGCCGGGGGCCCGACATCGCGGGCGAGTAGGACAGGTAAGTGTCCTTATTTAAAGTCAGCAGCTACAGTGTTAGTAGCTGCTGACTGTTTAAAAAAAAAAATCATGGGTGGAATCCCGCTTTAAATCATCAAACAGGCTTGCTTTAAAACTCAGATTCTGATTTATTTAACGTATATGTGAATGTAATCACTAAAAGGTATTATATTATTTAGATTTTTTTTTTATATATGTAGCGGGGGTTTAAATTTAGGGGGATACACCTGGGTGGTAGTATGACCCAGGTGTGTATAAATCAAGGAAGGATTTAGACCATTGTTAATTCGTGGAGGATTTGGTGGTGTACTGTTCTCCTTGGCCTGTGGGTGGCGGGGTTCCCACAGGCCTAAGGTAGATTCACTGCCGCAGTGCTGGCCTTTTTGTCCCCTTCCAGTGATGGTACGGCGAGGGCGGGGAACCCGCCGTGACGTCGTGGGAGGAGATAAAGGGGAGAGACGCCCTCACCACGAAGTCTGTTTCCTGCATCGCACGCCCAGGCACCTTCGGCCTGGGTGCGGGCGGTTCGGAGTACCGGCCCAGGTGCCCTAGGCCTGGCCGGAGCGGAGTTGGCGTCCATCCCAGGCACCTTCAGCCTGGGGTGAGGTACTAAACAGGAGGCCTGGGGCCCAGTGACTTCGACTGGGTCCCACAAGGGCGGAGGAGTCCGAGGGTCCCTGAGGTGGATGGGGCCCATGTCTGAGGTGAGGAGGCCGGGGAGGTCACCCGTCTGAAGAGTCCGGAGCAGCATCAACCCGGTGACGGATGGGCCTTCGGTAACTCCCTTGGAGGGACATCTTCCCCCTGACAGGGGCCACAACGCAGCGAAGGTACTCCTATCTGCATTCTATTGAGTCGCTGGTAGAGACTCACAAGTTCCTAGTTCTCTCTAGCCAAGGCTATAGTAACCGCTGGTGAAACCACAATCAGGATAGCGCCTCGACCTGCTCACCCCACCGTATTGAACTGTTATTGGGTCTCAACCAGTTGGCTGGCAAAGAACTGTTTGATTGTGAGTGTGACAATAAAACAAGAGTTGGACCCTAATCGGTGTGTGGTACTCTGGTTAATGGGAGCAAAGGGAAGTGTCAGCACAGCAAGACTTGGTCATTAACTGAGACGCACAGGCTCGAGGAAAATAACTGGTACTGGCCTTCACCTCACTCACTGCCATGGGGAGGACATGGGCTGTAGCGCATCTCACCCTCACATACAACATACCCCTAGACAAAATGGATGGAGTGAGGGCGCTACATATATATATTTTGAAATCAGCAGACTTCTTTCATTTCCAAGTAAACCTGCCTGTTAAAGCACAAGTGACGTTGGGCAGTGTGCCCACACAAAGGGCATGGCTGCCCGACACCACTACTAGAAAGGAGATGGCTGCAATGCTAGCAAGCTCATGTCTCTGGGCGCCAACACTTGCCAGAGGCAAGCATTGGCACGAGGAATGCAGAAGGAAGTGTGGCTTACTTACATCACCTCCCTCTGCATTCCTCTTAGCAGTGCTTTGCTTAGGGCAAGTGCTGGGAGCCAGAGACAGGAGCTCACTAGCAATGTCTGTTTGCTAGGTGTGGTGTCGGAGGGCCATGTGCTAAATAGGGGCATGCTGACATTGCAGCTAGCATCCACTGCGCCTAGGAAAATTGGAAAAAGTACTACAAGTTTTATGTCCCACCAGGAACTTAATATAATAAAAAAAAAAATCAAAATGGTCTGCAATGCTTCCTTCTAAAATATACTGATATAAACCTTGTACACAGAAAGTATTTTCAATACTAGTGAGCAAGCTAATTTTAAACCCGCTGATTCAGAGGCAGAATGGAAATCCAACAGTAAACACACATATTTGGCACATCTTTTAATTTGCATGGATAGTTTTTAACAGCAAAGGATGGGTCAAGTTTTGAAAACATTATTGGGTGTTCTTTGTGTCACTCATTTTTAAATCTGTGGTTACTGATTTGTTGACTACTCACTGATGTTTGTGGCCATATTAGATGCATGATGTCATGAGCATCCCAGCGTCATTGTTACATGTGGCTGTGGGGCAGAGATTGCCCTGCCTGCATTTGATTGGGTGCTGATTTGGCAGGAGTGACAGCTTTCTTCCAGGTTTAGTCAGAAATTTGTGACCAAACCCCTACTCATTTCTAGTCACCATACATAGAAGAGCAAATAAGAAGCAAACCTACTGACCCAAAAAGGTTTGCTGTCTGAGAACACACTTGGGAGGTTTTCCCCACTTCATGTCCTGGTTACACCCTGTGTATAAGAGTATGACAGGATGTCTTCATCTGGAACCTTTCCCTGCAACTAGCTCTGTCCCTAACAGATATGATACTCGTCCCTACGTTACCCATTCGCAAACCCACACCAAGCCTGGGAGCCAGGGCCTTAAATAGGCTCTGCCTGACCCAATATGTCTGCTAGAGTCACATGGGGCAATAGCATCCAATTGGATAGCTTCCCTAGTGACACAGGAAACCATAGAGGAATCATGTGCCACTTGACTTCCTCTCTACTCTTTGATCTCTCCACTCTTTGCAATGCCACTGCAGACAAGCACCACCTGCAGAGGAGAAAGTAGACTGCATCGGCCTACATGCTGGACTCATATGTCCCTTTGTGATCTTAAAGATGAAGTTTAGGTATGCATATTATGTCTTACATGGAAGAGCCATGTGGAAGCTGGAAGTCACTGTAGTAGGCACCTCTACTACAGTGATTGCTGCTAGCTTCCAGGTCCCGTGCTGAGTGGCTGCCCTGCTGCTTAGTGGATACAAAAGGCCACTCACTCAGCACAGCCCTCATTCAGGGAACAGTTTGCATTTTCTCAATGAATGCAAAGGGTTTTCTGATTGGGCGAGGTAAAGATTATGACATCACCACCTTGCCTCTTCACCCCCTATTGGGGAAATGCAAAGTGTTCTCTGAATGGCACCCATGCCCAGTGAGAAACCTCTTGTGTTCACTAAGTAGCAGGGCAGCTGCTCAGCACATGACCTGGAAGCTAGCCACTATCATTTCAGTGATTTCAAGCTTCCACAGGTATTTTCAAGGTATGATACATGCATACTTACATACATTGGTCCAAGATGGACACGACTTCCAACACGACTTCCAGCGCGACTTTGGGAGGCAACTTGGACATAACTTGAGCATAAATCACAGCGCGACTCCAGGCAACTTAGAGTTGACTCCAGGACAGGCGACTTTCCAGTGGCCAATCAAACAATAATCAGCTCTGTGGGAGGGGTTTGCCTGGAAAACTATTTTTACTTCCTGGAAAGTTGCTTAATTTAAGACAGAGGATCTGACTTGGAGGCAACTTCCATTGAAATCAATGCGTACAAGTCGCCTAGAAGTCGGATTGAAGGGGCGTGGCCTGACATAGCATGGAGTAGGACGTGCATGATTTGAGCTCCGTCCAATACTCCTGTACAGCCCATCCTGCTCATCAGTATCATCCTGCACCAGCCCAGCGGGACCCCCTGGGGACCCTGAACATCCGTGGCCGCAAATCCACCATCCTCCGCTCGTACGGCGGCCTCCGCAGGGCCGCGATCCCGATCGCGGGTGCCGCATTTAGGAAAGCCCGCGGCTTCGGCCTAGCCCTGGAAGTCGGCGCCCATCTTGCTCCACCCGACCTGCCGCCTGTGCTGCTTCCTGGCCCTCCTGCTCTCAGGTAACAGCCTGCAGGGGCCCACCGAGTCCCCCTGAGGACCCCACACACCCACAGAGGCGGATCTATCAGCCTCTGACTGCGCGGCCGCCGCGTTCAGGAAAGGCCCGGCTTCGGCCTAGTGCTTGTCGGCGGCCATCTTGCTTCACCCGGCCTGCTGACTAGTGACTCTTCCCGGCCCACCAGCCCTACAGCTCCCTACCATTCGGTATAGCCTGAGCTGCCTGCTTTGGAGGGGGGAGGGATCACAGCGGATACCTGCCATGACTCCGCCAAAAACGCCAAAGGCCACCCTGGCGAAATTGGACCAGTACCGCCGCCAGGAGGAGGAAAGAGATGGCGGCGCCGCAGGCGGTGAGCAGGACGCTACGGGAGGCGACACAGCTAAACTGCTCGAGGCGATCACATACTGCCGGACGTCCCTGACGGCGCAAATAGAGGGGGTCAAGGTGGACCTTTCACTCATGCGACAAGACTTCCAAAAATTTCGTGAGCGTGTCACGACAGCCGAAACCCGCATTGGAGAGGTGGAGGACACCGTTACGCCGCTCCAAGTCAGCTCGGATCGAATGCAGCTCCAAATCAATAAGATTCTAAGCAAGCAAGATGATATGGAAAATAGGCTCCGGAGGTGCAACCTCCGTTTCATTGGGCTCCCCGAGGGAGCTGAGGGCAAAGATCCTACCACCTTCTTGGAGAAACTCCTTGTTGACACCTATGGCCGCGAGGCCTTCTCCCCCACCCTGGCGGTGGAGAGGGCTCATCGTATGCCTGCCAGATCTCCTCCTCAGGGGGCTCCCCCCCCACGTTTATAGCAAAATTATTGAACTACAAAGATAGAGATGCGGCGCTGCGCATGGCCAGGGAAAAAGGTAACATCCACCTTGGAAACTCCAAGATCGCTATTTTCCCCGACTTTTCTGCCGAGGTGCAGCGCCGCCGCCAAGGCTTCATGGAGGCGAAGAGGAGGCTCCGGATACAACATCTTAAATACTCTATGCTATTTCCAGCTCGTCTTAGAGTCGAAAGGGACGGCCGTGTGTTCTTCTTTGAGGATCCTCAGGAAGTCATTGCCTGGTTGGAGCGTCCGGGGCCCGCCAGAGGGGCGGCGGAGTGACCTGACCGAGCATGTTCATCAGCACTATTGATTGCCTGTCATCATCACGCCGCAGCGGGAGTCTGCAAATCCTGGTATGTTACCCCCTTTTGTTGTCTCCCCTTTACCCTATTGCTCCTTACCCCTGGGACCCCCTTTTGCCTTCCCCTGCTATAATCCTTTTTCAATTGTAACCTGCAGAGGGGGTCTCCCATACTCAGGGCCCCCACTGACTGGTTGAGCCATGTAACTACCCCGGAGACTGTAATTGCGGAGCACAATGAGTCCTACACTCCACATGCCTAACACAGCGAATTTTCGCACCCCAGCAACCGGAACACGCATCTCTTTATTATGTGACTGCGGAACTTTATATACCATCGACCCCGCACTGTACTTCTGGTTCACAGTACGAGAAGAGCCTGTTGCTCTTTATTGTTGTTGCTCTTTATTTGCTGCTCTTTATTTGTTGCTCTTTATTTGCGGGCATTGGATCTTCCACACCTTCCATGTGAGGCGATCGCTGCAGATCTTTTACGTAACAGCAAGATATTTTGGTTTTATCTGCTACCGGTTGTTACTTTCTTTTGGTTTTGGGAACATACCCGCATCAGTTGGGGAAGATGCAGGGTGGGGAGGGGGGAGGGGGAGGTTTGTTTTTTCTTGATGGAATGCAATACAACGAAGTGCATGCTAACATTGATACTGTATAGATGGCAAACCTTGTATTCATGTAATGCTACTGTCCCACGATATGTTTTAATGTTTGAATTATGGCATCGATAAAACTGCTCACTTGGAATGTGCGTGGGCTTGGGGACAAGGTAAAGAGATCTGCAGTTTTCTCATTTCTCAAAAAACAACGAGCCGACATTGTGGTGTTAGTGGAGACACACGTTGAGGGTCGGCTCCAGATGGCACTCCGCCGGCCATGGATTGGGTGGGCATATCATTCATCCCACTCGTCCCATGCCTGCGGAGTCTCAGTTTTGATTGCCAAGACGGTACATTTTGAGCTGTGTGATGTTCAGTCTGACCCACAGGGGCGCTATGTCTTTCTTTCGGTTAAATTGTATGGTGAACCTTTCCTACTGATGGCATTCTATGTACCTCCACCATTTAATTCTACTATAGTCACAGAGGGCTTGCTATATATATGACTCGTCATCCTTCGATTCAGGCGGTGTGGCTGGGGGATTTTAACGCTACGTTGAACCCTACATTAGACAAACTGTCGCCCTTGCCATTATCTACTACAGCTCCAACCCACACTAGATTCTCCCGACTTATCTCTTCCTTTAATCTCACTGACACCTGGTGTTTTAAATTCCCGCTCACTCGAGCTTACTCCTGTTTCTCAACTACTCATAACACCATGTCCCGTATAGATTTTATATTTATTTCTAGTACCCTTGCCCCCAGATTACTGGGAGCTGAATTTGCCCCCAGATTACTTTCAGACCATAGCCCATATTTCATTAGCCTCTCCATCCCATTAGACAAACCGCCCCGTACGTGGCGCCTGAATCCGTTTTGGCTCACCCTGTTGTCGGAGGATGACGAGCTTGGTAACAGTTGGAGAACTTACTTTTTAAAGAATGACGGATCTGCATCCCCAGACGTAGTATGGGAAGCCTTCAAACTGCATGCACGTCTGACTCTGACCTCCTTTATCAACAGGCTGAAGGCTAATTCATCAGCCATGCTGGACGGGGCAATGCGGGATCTGTCCTCCTCTGAACAGGGATACATGTCGAACCCCTCTCCTGATGGAGCTGCCCGACTCAGGTTACAAACCAGGGTGGTTAATCAGCTACAACACGAGACGGCCAGGAAAAAACTTTTCTTTGCCAGACAAAAATTGTATGAACATGGGGAGAGAGCGGGTAAACTGTTGGCCTACTTAGCACATAGTGAGGATAGACCCCCTACTGTAATTTCCCTCACTGGTCCTAATGGGGAAAAGATTACGGAACCCCAGGCTGTCACTTCCAAATTTAGGGACTTCTTTTCTCAACTCTATACGTCCCAGGTATC
The DNA here is from genome assembly GCA_029206835.1 of Rana muscosa. Lineage (NCBI taxonomy): Eukaryota > Metazoa > Chordata > Amphibia > Anura > Ranidae > Rana > Rana muscosa. Next base: position 27,609,321 of record JARGYO010005626.1, on the reverse strand, counting down.
TACCACTGACTCTCAATTGGAAGATCTACTGGCGGAAATCATCTTTCCACAGCTAGACGATGCCCAAATGGCTATGCTAGACGCACCTCTTACACTCGACGAAATAACCACAGCGATTGGGAGCTTCGCCAGATCCAAGGCCCCGGGTTCAGATGGGTTGCCCATAGAATTTTACACCCAATACATCGAGATACTTGCCCCCAAGTTATTATCCCTCTTCAACCATCTATTTGACAATTTCACCTTACCCCCATCGATGGGCGAGGCGGTAATTATCCTCATACCTAAGCCAGGCAAGGACCCAGGCCTCCCGGAATCTTATAGACCAATATCGCTCCTCCAGGTAGACATAAAGATTCTGGCTAAAGTACTCGCCCCATGCCTTAACCAAGTGATTCTAACCCTGATCCATGCTGACCAAGCTGGATTTATGCCGGGGCGTAACACCTCCTTCAACCTCAGAAAATTGTATATTAACTTACAAGCGACACATACTAATGTTGGGTCCCGGGTGGTGGTGGCTTTGGATACTGCCAAGGCCTTTGACTCAGTGGAGTGGCGGTACCTTTGGGGATGCCTCCGTGGCTTTGGTTTTGGACCTAAATTTATTAAGTGGGTTCAATTATTATATCTGGCACCCAGGGGTAAAGTAGTGGCCAACGGGAGGGCCTCCCAGACATTTGACTTATCCAGGGGCACTAGACAGGGCTGCCCACTGTCTCCGCTCCTCTACGCCTTGGCGGCGGAGCCCCTTGCAATCTCCATTAGAGAGGACCCCGAGATTCAGGGTCTCTACCTTGGTTCCCTGACTGAAAAAATTAGCTTATACGCAGACGACACGCTACTATACCTGGCCGACTCTGCCACATCTCTTCGGAAGGCGTTACATACAATTGAACACTTTGGTCAGTTCTTTGGCCTTAAAATTAATTGGGAGAAATCTCAAATATTGCCTATTGATAGTTTCCCCTCTCCCAAGCTACAGGCACAGTTACCACTCCAGCGAGTGAACACTATCAAATATCTTGGAGTATTGGTGAATAGAACACCGGCTGACTATATATCCCTGAACATAGAACCCCTTTTCGATCTCATCAAGTCTAGAACCCAGGTATGGGCGAGACTACCGCTCGGCGTGTTTGGCCGCATTAACATTATAAAAATTATATTATTTCCTAAAATATTGTATATACTCTGGCACACACCCGTATACTTACCCTTGAAATTTTTCAAGTCAATGGAGGCCATACTCAAGAGATTTATTTGGGGTACCAACAGACACAAGCTGGCCTGGAGAGTCCTTAAGAACCCTACTGACCTAGGTGGAACAGCCCTCCCTGACTTAAATCTTTATTACCTTGCGTCCCAACTGTCTCAACTATACCACATAGATAAAACCGACAGACTCAGATTCCTCACCCTCCTCTGTCCACGGTGGGCACAACTGACCACTGACCCACTCACTGCAATTGCAGTGGGACATAGTGGGAATAACTCCAATAGAGACCGCGGGTCCCTATTGTACCAATATAGGCGCGTATGGGACATCACCACTAAAACATTAACGACCCCTAAACACAACAATTATACCCCCTTATGGCACAATAGACTACTCTCAGAGTTTCTCTTGATCCCTGACACAGAGATATGGTGCGAATATGGAATATATTATTTGCACCACATAATTTCCGATGGCACACTTAAAAACTTTGAGGACCTCCAAAATGAGTTCCTGCTGCCCACTTCTATGCTTTTTAGATTCTTCCAGGTGCGTCACGCAGCCCAAGCTCAGTTTCCCCAGCCTTTGCCACAATCTACGCCCAATGTTATTATGGCAGTGGTTAAGGGTGTGGACCCGCGAAAGCTGATCTCTGATTTTTATGTCATGCTTCTCACCCCATCATCTACCATGCTAGCTTACAGCCTTAAACCAAGATGGGAAAGAGAGGTGGGCCCACTGGAGGATGAGGAGTGGAGTGAAGCACTAGACTCGTGCAAGACTGTATCCCCCAAGCTCTCTGACAGGCTGACCCAGTTATACGTGGTGCACCGAGCGTATCTCACCCCCCCTAAGAATCGCCCGCTTTAGACGACAGTTTTCTACCTTGTGCACAATGTGTAACCAAGCGACGGGCACATTCTTCCATCTACTCTGGGCATGCCTGGTCCTTCAGGGTCTGTGGAAGCAGATTGTTGACTTCCTCCATGATGACATGGGATCCCCATTGACCCTGGACACCAAACAATGCTTACTGGGGATATTCCCCGACTCTGAGATGGACAAATTCACTAAAACATTCTTGCATGAAACATTGTTTAATGCTAGAAAAATTATAGCCAGACAGTGGATGAGACCCACTCCCCCCAGCTTCAACGATTGGAAACTAGATATAAATAACACTCTTCCCTACAAAAAGTTCATATACATCAACAGAGGTTGTCCAGATAAGTACTACAAAATCTGGGATCGATGGCTTGAGTCCGCTGACACATGCACTGATGGTCCGTAATACTATACATCCTTCTAGCGTGCAATTCCATGAATAGCGTGGACATAGGGTTTTCCACTTATTGATAGTCACTGAATCCAGTGTTCAATCTGAACAAGTTTTTTGATCTACTGTGCCTATATATGTATAAGTCACATTTCTTTGTTTTATGCATTTCTCCAGTATTGCCTTGTAACTTGCAGAATTATGTTCCAAATGTAAATTGTTCAATAAAAACGTTTTTCTCAAAAAAAAAAAAAAAAAAGAAGTCGGATTGAAGTCATACAGGAACCTTTTCTGAAGTTGGAGCGACTGCAGTAGTGTACATTAAGATGGCTCCATTCACTTCCATTACTTTTCTAAACCACGTGACTTTGGGCGACTTAAAGTTGGATCCCAGGACGCCCCTGTGTGAACCGGCTCTTAAAGCTCTGTATGTGAAGTCATATGGCAGCGTTCTTAGTAAGCTATAAACAATCTAGGAAAACACAGGCAATTGCAGGAAATTTCATGAAGCAGAGAAAGGCTTGTCATGGATTGCTAAGGGGAAAAAAGAATTAGAGTTTAATTCCACGGTTTTTGCTATTAAAAAATGAACTAAAACAATTTTTTTACCTCAACATTAGTACCTGTCCCCTGCTATATATTACTGTTACTTCTGTAAATTAAAATAATTGTGTATATAATCTGAAAGCTGATGAAGTATTAATATCCCACCAGGAAGTGGCCAAGCCAGGGTCCAATAGCAGATATAGCAAGTAGGCGATAAAGCAGAAGTGTAGTCAGTAAACAAGCCGAAGGTTGGTAACAAGTGGTTGAAGGATGGGATCAAGCGGAAGTGTAGTCAAGGAACAAGCCTAAGGTTGATAACGAATGGTTGTAGGTTGGGATCAAACAGAAGTGTAGTTGAGGATTGGGAACAAGCCAAAGGATGGTAACAAGTGCTGTGGAGATAACGACAGCTGTAGATATGCAAAAGAACAAGATATCAGCTGAAGAGAGTACAATAATCTGGCAAACAGGAAATGCAAAGGCATGGTTTAAAGCATTGTTCCGCCCAAAAAAATAGTAATTAAAAACCAGCAGCTACACATACTGCAACTGCCATTGCGGGTAAGGGTACCCGGCAGTGTACTCTTTCGGCTTCACGCCGGGAATCCTACTGCGCATGCGCGAGGCCTGCTCCTCTCTCCTACTGGCCCGGCTTCCGGGGGATGGAGGAGGAAGGAGCCCCGCGCTGATGTCACGAGCTGGGGCCCTGACTCCCAGAAGTGGAAAAGGATACCCATCAAAGACAGGTATCCTGCCGCCCCCCTGATAGGTGCCAATTGTGGCACCGGAGGGGGGGAGGAATCTGATGAGCGGACGTTCCACTTTTCCACAAGAAAGAAATTCCCCTGAAAGGACTTTAAAGGCATTGATCTATAAAAATTGTCTTGCAAAGTATTGTGTTAGTAGTAAAGAGTATTTATTTAACCCCTTCCATACCGGGCCATAGCAGAATGACGCCGGCAGGAACCCCCTCTCCCTCCGGGTGGACGTCATATGACATCCTGGGTTTGAGGGGGGATATCTGAATGATGCCTGCAGCTAGAGGCATCATTCAGATATCCTTGTTTGCAGCCGGCGATCCTGCGCACAATAAGAATGATCATAGCGGCGGTTCCCCTGCTTGAGCGTTCTTATAGGCGGTGGGAGGGGACATCCCCCCCTCCCGCCGCTATCCGGTGCTTCTCCGGGCTCTCCCGTGCGATCGGGGACCCAGAGAGAATCGTCGGCGCCGTTGGTGGGTCACGTGATGAGCATGTCTCTATGATCGTCGGAGGACCCAGGCGCGATGTGATGACATCACGCCCAGGTCCTCAAATGTAAACAAAGCCGTCATTGCGGCTAGTAAGTATGAGATCGGTGAAAAAAATTTCACTGATCTCATGCTTTCCAGCCTGGAGGAGAGATGTGGGGTCTTATTGACCCCGCATCTCTCCATAAAGAGGACCTGTCACACACATTCCTATTACAAGGGATGTTTACATTCCTTGTAATAGAAATAAAAGTGATCAAAAAAAAAAAAAAATAAGTAAAATAAAATAAAAATTTTTTTTTTTTTTTTAAACGCCCGTCCCCGATGTTTTTTATATTTAATATTTTATTTAGTAATGATTGGCATATGGGACCTCAGTCTGCAGGGTTGTCAAAATTTACAAGTGAACAACATTCCCTCAAAATGATATACCGGTATACATATATATGTAGCGGGTGTCAAATTTAGTGGGGTGTATCTGGGCAATAGATGGCTCAGATACATTGATTGCAGGGATTTATGGACACTTTGGAGTGTGGGAGGTATGAGTGGTGTCATGTTCCCTGCGGTCCCTGGGTGGCACTGTCACCTGGGACCGGGGTTGAACTACCATTCTAAAACCGTGCCCTTTTTGTCCTCGCGCGGCAGTGGTACGGCGGGGCGGGGAACCCGCTGTGCCTGCTGGGAAAGGATATAAAGGGGGCGGACATCTTGCGCACGAGGTCCATTCCCCAGGCACCTTCAGCCTAGGGGCTGCTGTGGTTCGTCTGTGCACAGGGGCCCTTGGCCTGGGCGCGTGGAGTCGAGTTCCATCCCAGGCACCTTCGGCCTGGGGTGAGGTACTATACCAGGAGGCCTGGGGCCCAGTACCTTCGACTGGGTCCCGCGAGGGCGAAGCATTCCTAAGGTGCCCCCGGTATTGGGTGCCTGAATCCTGGGCGTAAGGGACTGGAGACGTGACCTCCCCGTAGAGCCAGCGCAGCATTTGCTGGTGCCGGTGGAGGCCTCTGGTGATCGTCCGGATGGATGTCTTCCTCTGACAGGGGTTGTTTGTTCTAAAGAAGGTACTTCATGTTTCTCATGGTCTGTGGCAGGGACCCATCTTTCTCAGGTCAGTGGCAGGCCTCATCCAAGGCCTGTGGCAGGGGCCTCAACGTTCACCCAGGTCAGTGGCAGTGACCAAATTCACGGTCGGTGGCAGCGACTGTGCCCCAAGCCTGTTTGCACTAAACGGAACAGGAGGAACTTTAATGCCGTGTACACACGACCGTTTTTCTCGTCGAGAAAAATTAAATTTTTTCCTTTTGACGAGAAAAACGATCGTCTGTGGGCATTTTGTCATTTTTCCCGATGGGAAAAACGGAATTAAAAACGACGAGAAAAATTAGAACATGCTCTAATTTTTCTCGTCGTTTTTCTCGACATTTTTTTCCGCGGCAGTTTTCCCATAGGGAAACACTGCCGCGGAGCCCACAGATGGTCGTTTTTCTCGACAAGAGAAAAAATGACGTGAAAAACGACCGTGTGTGGGGAACAAGCCGTTCCCTCGTTTTTAATGTCATTATTCACGGCGGTTTTTTAACCGCCGTGAATAATGATCGTGTGTACGCGGCATAATTCATCAGTTGTGCCTGGACCTACTCTTCCCTACACCTTGTCTGTTCTTTTAAAAGTCAACCAGTTTCAAGTCAATAAAACAGTGTTGGACTTTTCTTGGTGTGGAACTCGTGTTACTGGAAGCTAAGTGTCCCTGTCAGTGACAGTGGCAATCATCCTCCATAGGAGAAGCTGAGGTTCCGGCCTAAAACGCAGACCCGAGGGTAAATGGTTTAGCTCATATCTCTGCATCCTACATCAGAGAGCCGAGCTGGTGGTGTGCATCTTTCCCCCATTCTCCCAGATACCCCTAGACGAGTAGAACCAGCCGTGAAGAGAGGGGAGAAGCTGGGGCAGGACCGCTACAGGTGGGGGCTCTAAGTCCGGGATTTGTGTTTATGCAATGGAGCCGAAGCTATCGGAGTTTGAACTTTGCTGCCCAGAAGAGTTCCGAGTAGGTCGGCCATATTGGCCACTGCGCCAGCAGGCACACCCTCCCTGCACAGTTTGTGAGCGTGACATGGAGAAAGCCCGCGATCTGGTGTGGGGAGAAATCCGGCCATGTGAAGAGGTACACGTGGGGACTTTGGCGGCAGTTATGCAGTGCGCGATGGAGCAGCAATCAGTCACTATGTTCAGTAATGCCTCGTGGGTTCCAGTCTCAAATATTACGAGGATGACTTCACCTGCTGCTCCGATTACAGATACAGGGATTCGGGTCAAGCCCTTGGGGAAGATTCACCTTGTACACCTGCAAGGATGTTGAGGCCCTGGGTATGATTTGTCCCGGATGTTCGGGACTGGTGGTACAGCTAAAGCCCTTTGGTCGCTGCGAGGCCTGCGGGGAGTTCATGTTTGAGGTGGAGCAATCCATAGAGAGACCTCAGGTCTTCCACCTCAGCCCTACAGCAGGCGCCGCCACTCAACAAGGAGAAATCAACGCTTGGACAGCCATCCCTCCGCGCACTGTAGAGACCTCTGTGGAGGTCGCGAACAAAGGGATTGAGGATGCAAAATCCGGAGATGCTGCTTCGGTCACCACAGTTTCCCTACTCCCAGCGCCAACAAGGAAGGTCGGTCTTGTGAGAGATTCCAGCGGCCGAGATGGAGGACAACCCCTGCGCTTGCCTAGCCCGGATGAATCCGGTAGGAAGAGTCCTGGACATCCCTTCACAAGCTTGGGCCGAGGTAAGCCAGGGACTGGGACTTGGTGTTGGGATGGAGGTGTCGGGGATTCAAGGCCCCTTGGGTAAGTGGGTGGGAGTGATTCGGTGTCCACTACCAACTATCTGCCCCCGGAGGAGTGTGACACCTCTGACCTGGAGTCGGTCTCTGATGTGGGAGACGACGTCGTCAGACGAAATGTTTTCTGCAAAGGGCTGGGACAAGATGCATCTCTCCTCATCCAGTAAAGCCAGGGATCCACCTATGTCTACAGGGGATAGTACACCCCAGGTGAAGGCACCAGCGCCTGAGGAGGGACCCCATCCCCTGCCTGTTCTTCAGTCCCCAGTGCCTCCTGCACCGGGGACAAGAGACTGTCGCTGCGGGCACCTATGCCCAACTTGAAGGTGGTCAAGGCACCTCGCCACCTGGATTCAATCGTCCTGCCGGGCGAGGGAGACCGCTCTACCATGCCTCCCTTGTCTAGGCTACAGCGTCTGTTCTGCCAGAAAGTCGCCAACGAGTATGGGTGGGAGTACCCATACTTATCTAAGGAGCTGCTTTATGAAGTGGAAGTCTGCAGGGAACGTTGGTACAATGATTTCGTGTGGACGCACATCAAAGTCCGACACACGCAGGTACCTCACTTGTTCCCTTAAAACATCTCAAAGATTTAAGGACTGTAAAGCAGAATGAATATTGGGTCGGCACATCCATGCTGACAAAGTGTTGATTCGACGGAAAGAAGGGGAGGATGTTGAATATCACATAGAGACTGTGGATAAGCATTTCAAGCCCCTTGTCTTGCCGCATCCCAGATTCTACTTGTAGGAGAAAAGACTCCTTGCTTAGTGCCTTGCAAGTCTGCTGAACTTTCCGGGGTTTGTTCTTTCCCGGGAAACCTAGGAATTGTACCTGAGTTTTATGGGTGTTGTGCTCTTTGGAGGAATGGAGAACTGTTGCTGTTGTTTTTCTTCTTCCCTCCCGCAAAGAAATCATGGACTTTGGGGTAGTCAGGGCCAAAGTACAGCGAAAGGAAAAAGTTACACAAGGATTCAACAAGTGTCTTTACCGTGGCACTGTCACCAGGTGGCAGTGTTGCGCAACGATATTCACTTTACACCACACACACTTCATGGAAGGAAAGGATTTCTCTTTGGAGAGATTTTTTCGTTCCAACACATACATATGTGTCAGGAAGTTTTGTGTTTAATTTTCTTTTATCCCCTCTGCAGGAGAACATCTGTCAAGACCGCTGAGGATGGGGCGGGTCTTAGTTAGTAATGTGGGAGGGGGAGAAGGTGTTAATGGTGTTATTGTGAAAATGTGTACTGTTATGTGTTGTCCCCTTTTCTTTTCCCTTCCATGTCAGGTTCAGACACAACAACCAGTTTTTAAATTCTAAATTTTTGCAAATTTTGAAACAGCCTCTGGATGAAGGTTATATGGGCTCCCTTTGGGGCATGACTTGATCCAGACACTGGGGACCATTGTCAAGTTGCTGGGGGGAGAGAGTAGCGGGTGTCAAATTTAGTGGGGTGTATCTGGGCAATAGATGGCTCAGATACATTGATTGCAGGGATTTTTGCACACTTTGGAGTGTGGGAGGTATGAGTGGTGTCATGTTCCCTGTGGTCCCTGGGTGGCACTGTCACCTGGGACCGGGGTTGAACTACCATTCTAGAGCCGTGCCCTTTTTGTCCTCGCGCGGCAGTGGTACGGCGGGGCGGGGAACCCGCTGTGCCTGCTGAGAGAGAATATAAAGGAGGTGGACATCTTGCGCACAAGGTCCATTCCCCAGGCACCTTCAGCCTGGGGGCTGCTGCGGTTCGTCTGTGCCCAGGCGCCCTTGGCCTGGGCGCGTGGAGTCGAGTTCCATCCCAGGCACCTTCGGCCTGGGGTGAGGTACTATACCAGGAGGCCTGGGGCCCAGTACCTTCGACTGGGTCCCGCGAGGGCGAAGCATTCCTAAGGTGCCCCCGGTATTGGGTGCCTGAATCCTGGGCGTAAGAGACTGGAGACGTGACCTCCCCGTAGAGCCAGCGCAGCATTTGCTGGTGCCGGTGGAGGCCTCTGGTAAAGAAGGTACTTCATGTTTCTCATGGTCTGTGGCAGGGACCCATCTTTATCAGGTCAGTGGCAGGCCTCATCCAAGGCCTGTGGCAGGGGCCTCAACGTTCACCCAGGTCAGTGGCAGTGACCAAATTCACGGTCGGTGGCAGCGACTGTGCACCAAGCCTGTTTGCACTTAACGGAACAGGAGGAACTTTAATTCATCAGTTGTGCCTGAACCTACTCTTCCCTACACCTTGTCTGTTCTTTTAAAAGTCAACCAATTTCAAGTCAATAAAACAGTGTTGGACTTTTCTTGGTGTGGAACTCGTGTTACTGGAAGCTAAGTGTCCCTGTCAGTGACAGTGGCAATTATCCTCCATAGGAAAAGCTGAGGTTCCGGCCTAAAATGCAGACCCGAGGGTAAATGGTTTAGCTCATATCTCTGCATCCTACATCAGAGAGCCGAGCTGGTGCTGTGCATCTTTCCCCATTCTCCCTGATACCCCTAGACGAGTAGACCAAGTCGTGAAGAGAGGGGAGAAGCTGGGGCAGGACTGCTACACACATATATATATATATATATATATATATATACATACATTTCTATAGTTTATAATTCACATTAAAATAAATTGATTAACATTGAGGTGAATTCTTATGTTCAATCAATAGAGGTCCAAATGCTTAAATACAACTAAAAACTTTTGGAACTAATCATAATATTCGTATTTGTGTCCTACATTTAACCACTTGCTTAATGGGCACTTAAACCCCCCTCGTGCCCAGACCAATTTTCAGCTTTCATTGCTGTCGCACTTTGAATGACAATTGCGCGGTCATGCAACACTGTACCCAAATTAAATTCGTATCATTTTTTTCAGACAAATAGAGCTTTCTTTTGGTGGTATTTAATCACCTCTGCGGTTTTTCTTTTTTGTTAATTTTTTTTAAAAGACAGATTTAAAAAAAATAATTATTTTTTTTATATTTTGTTATAAAATTTTGCAAACGGGTCATTTTTCTCCTTCATTGATGTACACTGATGAGGCCGTACTGATGAACACTGATGGGCTGCACTGATGGGCATTGATGGGCTGCACTAATGGGCACCGATAAGGCGGCACTGATAGGCGGCACTGGTGGGCACTGAAAGGCGGCACTGGTGGGCACTGATAGGCGGCACTGAGAGGTGGCACTGAAGGGCATTGAGAGGTGGCACTGGTGGGCACTGAGAAGTGGCTCTAATAGGTGGCATTGATAGGTGGCACTGATAGTTTGCAGTGATGGGCACTGATAGGTGGCAGTGATGGGCACTGATGAGTGGCAGTGATGGGCACTGATGAGTGGCAATAATGGGCACTGATCAGTTACACTGATAGGCAGCATTACTAGGTGGCACTTATTGGCATCACAGGTGGGAATTGATAGGTGGCACTTGTGGGCATTGATAGGTGGCACTGTGGGCATTGATAGGTGGCACTGCAGGCATTGATAGGTGGCACTGTGGGCACTGGCAGGTGGCACTGGCAGGCGGTATTTTTGGGCACAGAGGAGGCAGATGTGCCTCCTTCCTCTTCGGGACCGATGTCCCTTGTAAACAAGCCGGTGATCGAGTTAATTTCTCCTCACACTGTTAGCATCATGTTTACATCATGTGATCAGCTGTCATTGGCTGACCGAGACCGGCCCCTTACACGGATCTGTGATCCACCGAGTCTCAGTGTGCAAAGGGGAGGACGCCTATTGACGGCTTCCCGGATTTTCAGGCCCGCGATGTAGCCGTCATTTGACTATAGCGCGGGCCTCTAGTGATTAAAGTAAATGAGTTTCTCTGGGTTGTTTCACAAATATATGGTTGATATGGAGTTGCTTACCCTGAGTAGGGATGAGCTTCGTGTTCGAGTCGAACATACGTTCGACTCGAACATCGGCTGTTCGATCGTTCGACGAAGATCGAACGATTTGGGCCGTTCGCGCCAAATTCGAGTGACGCGAACGGCCCACAATGCACTACGCCATCGCAGTGTCATCCAGGCGCTGTGATTGGCCAAGCATGCACTGTGACCCCGCATGCTTGGCCAATCACAGCGCCGGCAGCGAGGAGAGCAATGATTGGCCACAGGCAGGATGCCTGTGGCCAATTATTGCTGAGGGTGTTTAGTACACGCCCCACACTATAAAAGGCCGCCAGCACGGCGGCCTAGTGTAGTGTGTTCCGGAGCAGGGAAAGAGCAGCATAGGCAGGGACAGTGACTTTTATTTCTTTCTTGCTTAACCTGGATTCCTTTAGTTTAGGGAAAGAGAAGGATAGGTAGGGAGAGTGTCAGTGTGTTTTGTGCTTGTGCTATAGTGTGCTTAAAAAAAACATTTTTTCTAGGGACAGAAAACTGTAGGTAGGGAGAGTGTCAGTTTCTTTCACTGTGCAAGTCCTTGTTTCTAGGGACTGGGAAGGACAGTGAGTGAATTCTCCTTGTGCTATAGTGTGCTTAAAAAAAACATTTTTTCTAGGGACAGAAAACTGTAGGTAGGGAGAGTGTCAGTTTCTTTCACTGTGCAAGTCCTTGTTTCTAGGGACTGGGAAGGACAGTGAGTGAATTCTCCTTGTGCTATAGTGTGCTTAAAAAAAACATTTTTTCTAGGGACAGAAAACTGTAGGTAGGGAGAGTGTCAGTTTCTTTCACTGTGCAAGTCCTTGTTTCTAGGGACTGGGAAGGACAGTGAGTGAATTCTCCTTGTGCTATAGTGTGCTTAAAAAAAACATTTTTTCTAGGGACAGAAAACTGTAGGTAGGGAGAGTGTCAGTTTCTTTCACTGTGCAAGTCCTTGTTTCTAGGGACTGGGAAGGACAGTGAGTGAATTCTCCTTGTGCTATAGTGTGCTTAAAAAAAACATTTTTTCTAGGGACAGAAAACTGTAGGTAGGGAGAGTGTCAGTTTCTTTCACTGTGCAAGTCCTTGTTTCTAGGGACTGGGAAGGACAGTGAGTGAATTCTCCTTGTGCTATAGTGTGCTTAAAAAAAACATTTTTTCTAGGGACAGAAAACTGTAGGTAGGGAGAGTGTCAGTTTCTTTCACTGTGCAAGTCCTTGTTTCTAGGGACTGGGAAGGACAGTGAGTGAATTCTCCTTGTGCTATAGTGTGCTTAAAAAAAACATTTTTTCTAGGGACAGAAAACTCTAGGTAGGGAGAGTGTCAGTTTCTTTCACTGTGCAAGTCCTTGTTTCTAGGGACTGGGAAGGACAGTGAGTGAATTCTCCTTGTGCTATAGTGTGCTTAAAAAAATCATTTTTTCTAGGGACAGAAAACTGTAGGTAGGGAGAGTGTCAGTTTCTGTCACTGTGCAAGTCCTTGTTTCTAGGGACTGGGAAGGACAGTGAGTGAATTCTCCTTGTGCTATAGTGTGCTTAAAAAAAACATTTTTTCTAGGGACAGAAAACTGTAGGTAGGGAGAGTGTCAGTTTCTTTCACTGTGCAAGTCCTTGTTTCTAGGGACTGGGAAGGACAGTGAGTGAATTCTCCTTGTGCTATAGTGTGCTTAAAAAAAACATTTTTTCTAGGGACAGAAAACTGTAGGTAGGGAGAGTGTCAGTTTCTTTCACTGTGCAAGTCCTTGTTTCTAGGGACTGGGAAGGACAGTGAGTGAATTCTCCTTGTGCTATAGTGTGCTTAAAAAAAACATTTTTTCTAGGGACAGAAAACTCTAGGTAGGGAGAGTGTCAGTTTCTTTCACTGTGCAAGTCCTTGTTTCTAGGGACTGGGAAGGACAGTGAGTGAATTCTCCTTGTGCTATAGTGTGCTTAAAAAAAACATTTTTTCTAGGGACAGAAAACTCTAGGTAGGGAGAGTGTCAGTTTCTTTCACTGTGCAAGTCCTTGTTTCTAGGGACTGGGAAGGACAGTGAGTGAATTCTCCTTGTGCTATAGTGTGCTTAAAAAAAACATTTTTTCTAGGGACAGAAAACTGTAGGTAGGGAGAGTGTCAGTTTCTTTCACTGTGCAAGTCCTTGTTTCTAGGGACTGGGAAGGACAGTGAGTGAATTCTCCTTGTGCTATAGTGTGCTTAAAAAAAACATTTTTTCTAGGGACAGAAAACTGTAGGTAGGGAGAGTGTCAGTTTCTTTCACTGTGCAAGTCCTTGTTTCTAGGGACTGGGAAGGACAGTGAGTGAATTCTCCTTGTGCTATAGTGTGCTTAAAAAAAACATTTTTTCTAGGGACAGAAAACTGTAGGTAGGGAGAGTGTCAGTTTCTTTCACTGTGCAAGTCCTTGTTTCTAGGGACTGGGAAGGACAGTGAGTGAATTCTCCTTGTGCTATAGTGTGCTTAAAAAAAACATTTTTTCTAGGGACAGAAAACTGTAGGTAGGGAGAGTGTCAGTTTCTTTCACTGTGCAAGTCCTTGTTTCTAGGGACTGGGAAGGACAGTGAGTGAATTCTCCTTGTGCTATAGTGTGCTTAAAAAAAACATTTTTTCTAGGGACAGAAAACTGTAGGTAGGGAGAGTGTCAGTTTCTTTCACTGTGCAAGTCCTTGTTTCTAGGGACTGGGAAGGACAGTGAGTGAATTCTCCTTGTGCTATAGTGTGCTTAAAAAAAACATTTTTTCTAGGGACAGAAAACTGTAGGTAGGGAGAGTGTCAGTTTCTTTCACTGTGCAAGTCCTTGTTTCTAGGGACTGGGAAGGACAGTGAGTGAATTCTCCTTGTGCTATAGTGTGCTAAAGCATTCCTCATCAACCATCTTTGAAATCCTTGTTTTTTGGACAGTCAGGGAAATTGTCGTTGTGCTATTCTGTGCAAAAGCAATCATCCTGAACCATATTTAGAAATCCTTAAGTAAAGGGACAGAGAAGGACACCTGAAGGTAGCCCTTATTGCTTTTTTCCCATCTCCCTGCAGGCCATCTATTAGAATGTCTGGAAGGCAAACAAGGAGAGGCAGACAGTCAGGAGGCAATAAAAGAGGGCAAGCAGGCTCTGTGTCTGGGGGCAACAGTGCTGGTCGTGGACGCGGTGCATTGTCATCAGCACATGGCCATGGGACACGCTTGTCCTTCTTTTCGGCAGCTGGACATGTTGAGCCACATCATGCCGAAGACTTGGTAGAGTGGATGACCAAGCCCTCCTCCTCCTCCTCATCCTCTCTCACCCAGGCTCAGGGTACTGGCAAAGCAGCTGCCAAAGCGTCCTCTTCCCTGGTATCAATGTCAGACTCATCATCAGTCACTCCTTCCCTAGACCCACCATGTCCTCCTCCTGAGGAGTCCCCCGAACTGTTTGAGCACAGTGTTGGGTACATGCTCCAGGAGGATGCCCAGCGTTTCGAAGGGTCTGATGATGAAACCCAGCTACAGGAAGGCAGTAGGGTGAGAGCAGACAGAGGGGATGCTCAAGAAGGACACCAATCTGGCAGTCATGTTCCAGCAGCTGCAGCATACTGCCAGATTGGCTCCAGTGATGAGGAGGGAGGGGATGATGAGGTCACTGACTCCACATGGGTGCCTAATAGGAGAGAGGAGGAGGAGGAGGATGAGGAGGAGGCACATCTCCAACGAGGCAGGATGCCCTTTGGTGGCCAGCGTAAGGGCAGTACACCGACGGAATCACACCGCAGAGCTCCGCCTGTGCAGGGCGCTGCCTCTGCCCGTCATTCAAAAAGTTCCTTGGTGTGGGCCTTTTTTGAGGCTAGTGCATCAGATCGCACAGCTGCTGTTTGCAACATATGTCTCAAGCGTATATCGCGTGGCCAAAACATCAGCCGCTTGGGTACCACATGCCTGACCAGACATATGTTGACCTGCCATGTAGCTCGTTGGCAAGCCTACCTCAAAGACCCACACCAAAGAACAAAGCGGACCTCTCCTTGCACCGCATCAGCTGGGATCTCCAACCCCACTATAACTTCAGTCCTCTCTGAAACATGCACTGAGAGGAATGAAGGTGTAGAATTAGGTGTGTCACAGCCAAGTACTTGCGGCCACTCTGCTAGCAGTACACCGACGTCCGATTCTAGCAGGCAAATTTCCCTGCCCCAGCTGCTGGACCGTCGAAAGAAGTTCACTCCCAGCCATCCACATGCCCAGCGGTTGAATGCTAGCTTGGCTAAATTGCTAGCGCTTCAACTGCTGCCTTTTCAGTTGGTAGACTCGGCCCCCTTCCGTGAGTTTGTGCAATGTGCGGTTCCTCAGTGGCAGGTTCCCAAACGCCACTTTTTCTCACGGAAGGCAATTCCGGCTCTCTACCGGCATGTGGAAGGCAATGTCTTGGCCTCGCTGGACAGGGCGGTCAGCGGTAAGGTCATATTACCGCTGACTCATGGTCCAGCAGGCATGGACAGGGACGTTACCTTTCTTTCACGGCCCATTGGGTCACTCTTTTGGCAGCTGGGAAGGATGCAGGACAAGGTGCAGTAGTGTTGGAGGTTGTCCCACCGCCACGCCTCCAAAATGCTACTACTGGTTGTGACACACCTCTCTCCTCCACCCCCTCCTCTTCTTCTTCCTCCATGGCCTCTTCGTGTGGTTTGTCCTATGAACCAGCGGTGCTCCCTAGCCGTTCACGGGGCTACGCAAGTACGCAGGCAAAAAGATACCATGCCGTGCTTGCGCTGGTGTGTTTGGGGGACAGAAGCCACACTGGGGCAGAGGTCCTGTCTGCTCTGCAGGGCCAGGCCGAGAGGTGGTTGACGCCACGCCAGCTTAAGCCAGGAATGGTGGTTTGCGACAATGGCACCAACCTCCTCTCCGCCCTTCGACAGGGACAACTGACCCATGTGCCCTGTGTGGCTCACGTCCTTAACCTGGTGGTGCAGCGTTTCTTGGGCAGGTACCCGGGCTTACAGGATGTCCTGAGGCAGGCCAGGAAAGTCTGTGTGCATTTCCGCAGATCTTATAATGCCAGTGCTCGCCTGGCTGAGCTGCAAAAGGAGTTGAACCTGCCCAAGAACCGCCTTATATGTGACATGCCCACCAGGTGGAACTCAACGTTGGCCATGCTGCAGCGGCTGCACACGCAGCAGAGGGCCATCAATGAGTACCTGTGCGACTACGGCACCAGGACAGGGTCAGGGGAGCTTGGTTTTTTTTCTCCACGCCAGTGGGGCATGATCAGGGATGCATACACTGTCCTGGCACCATTTGAGGAGGCCACGAGGATGGTGAGCAGTGACAGTGCATGCATCAGTGACACTGTACCTCTTGTCCACCTGTTGGAGCACACGCTGCGTGGAATAATGGACAGGGCACTTGAGGCAGAACAGAGGCAGGAAGAGGAGGACTTCCTTGCCTCTCAAGGCCCCCTTTACCCAGACAGTGTTCCTTCTGTCCCACCCATCGCACAGGAAGAGGAGGAGGAGGAGGAGGAGGATTGTGTCAGCATGGAGGTGGAGGCTGGCACTCAGCATCATCAGCAGCAGTCTTTTAGGGATGATTTACAGTCTCAAGAAACCAGTGGACTTGTACGTGGCTGGGAGGAGGTGACTGCGGATCATGTCGTCCTTAGTGACCCAGAGGACTCCGGAGCGAATGCCTCAGCAAACCTACGCTGCATGGCCTCCCTGATCCTGCAAAGTCTGCGGAAGGATCCTCGTATTCTTCGGATCAAGGAGAGGGACCATTACTGGCTGGCCACTCTCCTTGATCCACGGTACAAGGGTAAGGTTGCGGACCTTATGTTACCGTCGCAGAGGGAGCAGAGGATGAGACAACTCCGGGAGGCCTTGCAGAAAGGTCTGTGCAACGCGTTCCCAGAGACTGGGAGGTTACAAACTCCTGGTCCTGGACAACGAGTTGCTGAGGCTTTGGCCAGTCAAAGAAGGAGCGGTGGGGAAGGTGGCCGTCTGACCGATGCGTTCAGACAATTCTTTAGTCCGCAGCCCCAAAGTATGATCGGTTCCAGCAACCATCGCCAGCGTCTGATAAACATGGTGCAGGAATATCTAGGGGCAAGGTCAGACTTGGACACCTTCCCCACCGAAAATCCTCTGGCTTACTGGGTCTTGAGGATGGATCACTGGCCAGAGCTTGCACAGTATGCAATTGAGCTACTGGCCTGTCCTGCATCCAGCGTTCTTTCGGAACGCACATTCAGTGCTGCTGGAGGATTTGTCACGGATCACAGGGTGCGCCTGTCCACCGACTCGGTTGATCGACTGACTTTCATCAAGATGAACCAGTCTTGGATCACCACCAGCTACCACACACCTGATGCTGATATAACAGACTAATTGATTTTAACATGTTACATCCCTTCAAGACTGATGCTGATGCTGAGTGCCTGTGCTGTTATGTTGACTGGCTATCCTCCTCCTCCGAGTCCTCAATGATACGATTGATGATGATAGCTTGGAAGATCATTTTTGTTTATGGGTGCCGCCACCAGTGGCTAAGGCCCAATTTTTCAGCCCCTGTTTAACAGGGGCGTGTAATTACAATTTTTGAAGCAATACTTTGCAACAGGGCTCATTGCTGTGCTCCAAGTACAGTATGTGTGAGGGGTTGGAGTGTTGTGCCACCAGTGCCTAAGGCCCAATTTTTCAGCCCCTGTTTAACAGGGGCGTGTCATTACAATTTTTGAAGCAATACTTTGCAACAGGGCTCATTGCTGTGCTCCAAGTACAGTATCTGTGAGGGGTTGCAGTGTTGTGCCACCAGTGCCTAAGGCCCAATTTTTCAGCCCCTGTTCAACAGGGGCATGTAATTACAATTATTGATCTAATAATTCACAGCAGGGCCCATTCCTGCACCCACCAAGCAAGAGTAACTCTGAGGGCTTACAGTGTTGTGGCAACACCACCACCACCACCACGAAAGGCCCAATTTTTCAGCCCCTGTTCAACAGGGGCATGCAATTACAATTCTTGATCTAATAATTCACAGCAGGGCCCATTGCTGCACCCACCAAGAGTAACTGTCAGGGCTTACAGTGTTGTGGCACCAGCACCACCATCAAAGGCCCAATTTTTACTACCACTGTTCAACAATTATATGTAATTACAATTCCTGATATAATAGTTGACAGCAGGGCGTTCCAGCACCAACCAAGAGTAACTGTGAGTGCTTACAGTGTTGTGCCAACACCAACTAAGGGGCCTATTTCTGCAGATTATATACGGCAGGTCCCTACTTTCAAACATCCAACTTACAAACGACTCCTACTTGCAAACGCAAGAAGACAACAGGAAGTGAGAGGAAATCTACCCCTAGGAAGGAAAATTCTCTCCTGTAAGAATTAATATGGGAGAAAGGTGTCTCCTCTGTACTGATGCTTTATCAGCAATCCTTGTTTCAAGAAAAACACCACATTTCAAAAACAGTTGTCATTGGGACGGAAAGTGAGGTGAAATGTTCTGAACAGGGGCACAGACAGCAAAACAAATGTTACAGGGGTGATAACCCTTACCTATGTTTTCCAAAAAGTTTAAAAATAGATTTTTGGGCTGGAGCTACACTTAAACAATGTACCTGTTCAAAATTACAAACACATTCTACATAAGAACAAACATACAGTCCCTGTCTTGTATGCACCGCCTGTATACGGCTGTTCAGAGTATATAGGGCCTTTTTTATTTTATGTGCGGGGTTCCCCTTAATATCCATACAAGACCCAAAGGGGCTGGTAATGGGCTGGGGTAGGGGGGGGGGGGGGTCATGGGGTAGCTATGCCATTTTTCTTAAAGATTTTCATCCATATTACCGGGACCAGACATTACATTAAAGCCGCAAGCAGTTTTAAATGGCTTTTTTTTCCTTTAGAAGTGTCATTTTGTGCAGGGACAGTTCTAAACACGGGAAACACGTGGCACTTCACAGGCATACTTTAGACACCCCCCAGGTACGATATTTAAAGGAATATTTGACTTTTTTTTTTTCACTTTATGCATCATTAAAATGACTGCTCCCGAAAAACGACCGTTTTTAAAACTTCTTTTTGCATTGATACATGTCCCCTGGTGCAGAACCCGGGTTCCCAAACCCTTTTTAGGACAATAACATGCATAATAGTTGTTATAATTAGCACTTTAGAATTTGAACGTTCGCATCCATTGTATTTAATAGGGTTCTAATGTTCGTACGAACTTTCGGTCCGTTCGCGGGTTCTGGTGCGAACCGAACCCGGGGGTGTTCGGCTCATCACTAACCCTGAGTTACTGAATTTCACTGCACGAGCATGCAGCCTTGAAATCCAGCCTGGATGAAGCGGATGCCAAGACTGCGCTCGCTCGTCCGTGGTTTTTACTATTAGAAAGGCCTCTAATCAACACAGCTGAATGCTGTCAGCTGTGTCAATTTGCACGTCAGGAAGACACGCTTCCTTCCTCTTGGCCCCCTGAGCTGCGTGCGCACCACCCCGCCCCAGCCGCACTTTTGGGTGGAACTCTGCTGTAAGTTTCACCAGAAGCAAGGTACAAAGCAAGGTACAAAGCAAGATTATCCAAGCCTAAGGAATCACACAGGATGCTGTCCAGGATCTCAGGTGGCTCAGCAAGAAGAGCTTCTGCTGGGTGCCGTAGATGTTGTGGGTTCAGATCCCAGTCCTAACAAAGGAGTTTTAATCCAAAAACTTGTGCAGATCATATCAGATAGATCAAAAAATCATAGTATGTCTAGCTCAAAGCAGTTACATAAAAAAAAAAAATAATCCTTTTGGGATAAAGGTTTTACATAAATGAATAAAAGCTGACCATTATAAACACCTCTGTCAGTGATAAATGGTTTGTCTAAACCCTAAAACTGCTACTTTTGCAGGACAGCATGGTCCGGAAAAAAGACGTTGAAAAATCACAGCTTTACTGGCAGGTAAAAATAAAGGAAAAAAAAGCCTAAAAAAACAATGCAGCCACAATATCTAAGGATTGGTACGTCATTTTTGTTTTTTGGCTTATTACTACTTTAACCACTTTAATACTGGGCACTTTCACCCCCTTCCTGTCAAGGCCAATTTTCAGCTTTTAGCGCTGTCGCACTTTGAATGACAATTGTGCGGTCATGCAACTGCACCCATATGAACTTTTTGTCATTTTTTTCACATAAATAGAGCTTTCCTTCGGTCGTATTTAATCACCACTGGGTTTTTTTATTTATTTTTTGCTAAATAAATGGAAAAATACAGATAATCTTGGGGGAAAAAAAACAGTGTTTTTCTTAGTTTCTGTTATAAAAGTTTGAAAATAAATAATCTTTCTTCCTCAATTTAGGCCAAACTGTATTCTACTACATTTCTTTGGTGAAAATAATGGAAAATGTAATTCAAATACTTACCGTAATTTTCCTTTCCTGACGAGCTCCATGTCAGCACAGCTGGGTGAGGCCCCGCCCACCCCTACGTGATCAGGGCTTAAAGCGGAAGTAAACCCATCGATTTAACAGTTTAAAAAAGCAGTTACATTCCCGGCATTCCGGGAATGCCAACTGTCACATTGGTTGTGCTCTCAACCAAACTGTCAAACCATCCAATGGCTGGTGTCATAACTGATCACATGTGCAGCATCATGGCAGTTGAAGATTAAACAGAGGCCAAGATGGCAGCTTCCTTGGCTGAAAATGATAGGAGGGTTTACTTCCACTTTAACTATAAATTTTTCACTCACCTCCGCCTCAGCGTTTCGTAACTATTACCACTAAACTGGGCTGGGTTCTGTGCTGACATGGAGCTTGTCAGAAAAGGAAAATTACGGTAAGTATTTAAATCCAGTTTTCCTGACGGCTCCATGTCAGCACAGCTGAGAATTAACTAGCCAAAACAGGGGAGGGATAATGCTACACACTCCACAATTCTGACTAAAACAGTAACAGAAGCCATGATGCCTCTGACAAACTCAACTGTCATGAATATGAATATTTTTGGTGTCCACATAGTTGTATTGAAGATAGTTTGAGACCCCCGGCCTGCTGTCACTCTCAAGGTCCGGACCCTTCTAGTGAGAGTGCCGTGATTCTCCTGGCACAGCCAGCCCTAAAACCTTGCAGGCCAAGGAGATGAATTTACCAACCAAGAGATAATAATCTTGCTGGAAGCCGTAAAATCATTATGTGTTTCACCCTTAACCCACACGTATGGACGGCCCGCCAGCCATTTAGACCAGCTAGGTAGAGGAGCACACCTACGTCCTGCATGTAGGAGGAAAAGAGAAGAACGCTGAGGCGGAGGTGAGTGAAAAATGTATAGTTAAGTCCTGATCACATAGGGGTGGGCGGGGCATCACCCAGCTGTGCTGACATGGAGCCGTCAGGAAAATCCAAATTAGTGTTTATTATTTAGTCTGTAGGAAAGTTATAAAGTCCACGAACTACATATATGTCTGAAAACTGATCAATCCTGATTTACTGGGGCCTATCTAATTTCTTGAGGTCCGAAAACTCTAGGACAGTATAAATATCTCCCAAATGACCCCTTTTTGGAAAGTAGACAGTCCAAGGTATTTAGTAAGAGGCATGGTGAGTTTTTTGAAGTTGTAGTTTTTTATCACAATTTTTTGGAAAATTAAGAATTTTTTTTTTTTTTTCGCAATTACATTTTTACATACTGTCACCAGTACAATACAGCATCATCATATAACTGGTGGCGATCAGGGAGACTGACTAATGACAATATGTTATTACGATTTTTTTTCAACACACTGTGACCAGAGCAATGCATTGTTACAATAGTAACACTGTACTATGGAGAAGTGATCAGTATTTTTTTTATACATTATGATCGCTTATACCAGTAAATTTCAATGTTATAAACAGCACCTTTTACTGAATGAAACTGATTCATTCAATGTTTACTATTGTGATTAGCTGTGATTGGCCACAGCTAATCACATGGTACAGATGGGCTGTGATTGGCCTTGTCTGTACCATGTGATCCCTGTGACCAATCACAGCTAGTAACACAATTGTAAACAATGAATGGCATGAAAGGTAGACATCCATTGTGTACAATTGTCATGTGATCTGCTGTGATTGGTACCGGCAGTGGGGCAGTACACACTGATCAGTCATCGGCTGTGTGTGATCACACCAGAGCGTAGTCCGTGGGGCAGGCACGTTCTGGGAGGATGGCATGTGAAATTTACCCGGAACAATGAATGTCCCACCCAGCTGTCATATTACAATAGGCAGGAAGTGGTTCAATATACTTATTTTTTTAATAGGAGCAGTGTAAGTTGCTAAATTTGATTTGGTAAAAAATTGTGATAAAAAAACTACAACTGGTATCTATTTCTCACAAGGCACTCTAGAACTCAGACTTGAAAAGGGAGAACAAGCAGCCCAGCTGATGTCATGCAGGGGCTAACGAGGAACATGCTCATAGGGGGAGAGAACAGGGTGAAAGAGAAAGTGGCTCATCAGTCTGTATGTTTTACATTCACTGTGAAGTTACAGGTGGAAACAGAAAAAGACATTTACTTTCTAAAATAACTAGGTCTCTCTTTCTGCCAGACAAGGCTGTGCTGTGTCACAGAGATTTGTAAATTTCAAAACTTGACAGACAGAAATACAAATCATTTGGCCGGTAAAACAGCCCACATTTATATATTTCATCTGTGTATTGAGTTGTTTGCCTAGAGTTTAGCCTCAATGTCTCTTTGAGCAGTTAAAACCCAACTCTCTTTTGAGACTTCTTGGTCACAAGACGACAGAAATGGCATTGTTAGACTGAGGATATATTTCAAAACTGCATCCAGAATTTTGGCAAGTATCTCCATCATAAGAAAATACTACTACATAAAACAGAAAATTTGGATGTAATGTTCCCTCTGGTAGTCTTGGTAAGAAAGTTAAAATTGAAAGCTTATCTCAGTGAGAACTCCTAGGAGTTCGGCTTTCAATATCCACTTCCAGATGAAATAAAAGACTGACTTATTTCAAATCTCTTTCAAGAGATTAGTGAGCACAATATTGAGCAGGCTTGCCTGCAACTTTACAGAGCACAATAGAAGATGTGATACAATAGCCCAATAATAAACTGTTTCTTGTTAAATGTTTGGGGAAAATGTATGTGAGCATATATTTAGAAGATGCATTTAAAAAAAAAAAGGAAATAATTTGATATAGCTCATGTCCTTTATTGTGGATCCACAATGTCAAGGGTACCAAAGGATGACATTCAAGTGAGGGGTGCCAAAAAATAGGTGGGACTTACTGTGAAGGGTCATGGTTAAACAAACAGAACAGAACAGTAGCCGCTCATTCTGAATCAGCATGTGGAGAGATGCAGCGTAAGCACGCAGAGTCAGGTTGGTTGGAAGGAACAGAACTTGTATTACTGCAGGATCCGAACTCAACCAGGAGCACTTACGGCACGGAACCGCAATGTGTAGCAGAGCAGGTCTTAGATGTGCCAGAAGGGTGACCTGACCCTACACTACCTACATGCAAAATGTGTGCCAAGCCTGGGAGCCAGAGCTGGCTGACCCAATATACGCACTGGAGACACATGGGGTACAAGCATCCAATCAGATATCTTCCCTAGTGGCCCAGAAAACCATAGAGGAACCATGTTCCTCTTGACTTCCTCTCCCCCTGCAATGTCGCTGTGGTTGAGTGCCACCTGCAGTGGAGAAATAAGACTGCACATGCCTACAAGCATGAAAAAGTAGAGCCAATTTAAGAAAAATGTTTTTGGATCACAAAAAATGTAATTTACTTTTTCAGTAGCAGGAAAGGCAACCTAACCTGTAATCAGCTATTCACGTGTTACTGACAGAGACTGCTTACCTGTTAGAAAAGACTGTAAAGCCCTGTACACACAATCGGATAACCTATGGATTTTCGTCCGATGGATTTGACCATCGGAAATCCGATAAAACTGTTTTTCATCAGTCTTGGCCACACACCATCAGTTTAAAAACCGACGGCAACAAAACGACGGCACGTACAAAACGTACGACGCGCTATAAAAGGGCCGAACAAATCTAATGGCGCCACCCCTTAGGCTGCTTTTGCTGATTTCGTGTTACCGCGTGTTAGTAAAAGTTTGGTGAGAGCCGATTCGCGCTTTTCAGTCTCCGTGCTTTGCAGATCGTTTCCTGTTGTTCAGTTTGTGCTTGTGGGTTTGTATTTGTGATTCAGTGCGTGCAGTCAGGTCGTTACTGCCTTGCAGTGCCGACTTGGCCGTTCGTTTACTGTTTTTCAGATCGTTCTTTTCAGGCCTTGCTGTTCCACGGTGCGTTCTGTTTGAGTGTGTTCTGACCAGCCGACCGGTTTAAAACCATGTTTGAAGTGCGTTCTCGTTCTCGAGCTCGTGCTGGCTTTGGGCTTGGTGTTGCAGTTAACACTGTAACCCGAGTTCAGTCTGTGAACAGGGTGAGGAGGAGTTCATGGACTAAGAATTGGTTGCTCCAGCGGGACCAATTCTCTCATATGCCTCTGCTGCGGGAAATCCATGAGAATAACCCTGATGATTTCAGGAATTATCTCAGGATGACGGACCCCGTATTTCACCATCTGTTGGATTTGCTGTCCCCCTATATCACGAGGCAGGACACTGTGATGCGCCAGGCCATCACTGCCGAGCAGAGGCTTATTGCCACGTTGAGATACCTGGCGACTGGGAGAAGCTTGCAGGACCTCAAGTTTACAACAGGCATCTCCCCCCAGGCTCTCGGGATCATTATCCCTGAGATGTGTTCGGCCATCATTCAGGTTCTGCAGAAGGACTATATGAAGGTAATTATGCTCCTTTAACCTCACATTATCTTTTTTTATTCTCTTTATTTTTTATTTTTTTTCCTCTTAACAAAAATATGCCTGTTTGTAATATCCTGGTAATGTCCCCATTTTCCGCATGCCTTTTTTTACCTGTAAATCCCTTTTTGGGCCCTACATGCCTATTTCCCTTCACTAACCTCTCCAGCATGCTATCGTGGGCGCAAACCCAGCTAGCCTTCTATTTTCCTTTTCATTTTTTGGGGGTCATTGCCCTCGTAGTTTGACAACCTTCCCTCCCCCCCCCTAAAGATGTTAAAAAATTAGTAGTTCTCAATCAAGCTCAGCAAAGTGGTAGAGCCTTTTTTGGGATCCCCCACAATCACCATAGGCCCCCCCCCTTAGATTATTTTAGAATGTCCACTCAGCGGGGGTGAGGCATCTGCTAAGTGGGCCTTTGTTTATTTTTCGGAAAAACTCCCTTAAATAATAATGTTACTCAACAATGTTTTTTTGTGTGTAATCTGCTTGCACTGTAACCATAAACCGTACTAATGTCTTCTTTTTGTTTGACTCCACAGTTCCCTAGCACACCACAGGAATGGCTGACTGTGGCCTCCCAATTTGCCCAGCGGTGGGATTTCCCCAACTGTGGAGGGGCAATTGATGGGAAGCACGTCCACATAGTGCCGCCACCTCGTTCGGGGTCATACTATTTCAACTATAAAGGTTTTAATAGCATAGTGTTAATGGCGGTGGTGTCGGCACGGTACGAGTTCCTGTATGTGGACGTGGGGAAGAACGGCCGGATGTCCGATGGCGG
The DNA here is from genome assembly GCA_029206835.1 of Rana muscosa. Taxonomy (NCBI): domain Eukaryota; kingdom Metazoa; phylum Chordata; class Amphibia; order Anura; family Ranidae; genus Rana; species Rana muscosa. Next base: position 27,583,765 of record JARGYO010005626.1, on the reverse strand, counting down.
ATCATTCGCGGAGACGGAGTTCGCTCACCGTCTGCAGGCTGGGGGTCTTGCACTGCCTCCAGATGCAGAGAACGTTGAAAGGCTCCCGTTCGTTTTCATTGCGGATGAGGCTTTTGGACTAGGACCACACCTGATGCGGCCGTTTCCCTAACGCACCCTCACCCCGGAGAGGAGGGTTTTTAATTACTGGCTGGCCAGAGCCCGGAGAGTTGTGGAGAATGCCTTCGGGATAATGGCCAGCCGGTTCCGCCTGTTCCAGACAGCGATACATTTGGCGGATTATAAACTGAACCACATCGACTACTGCTGCTGCATATTGCACAATTTTCTACACAAATTTGCAACCAATTATGTGTCATCGTTTGGGCCTGAGGCCGGTCCATCTGAACTGATTAATCTGACCGACCTCAGCACTGCCCGTACTGGCTTGGCCCCCCAAAGTGCCCGTGAAGTACGCCAGAAATACGTAGAGTACTTCACGGGTAGGGGGGCCATCGCAATGCCAGACCACATCTGACCAAGTATTAAACCTTTTAAAAATAAAAAAAAACATGGAATTCCTACAAACTTGTGTTGTCATTCTTGTATTTTGGGTTTATGTGTCTCCCAGGTTCTAGTAGTGCCAAGTGTAATTGTCCTTAGTAAATAGCCTCAAAACTCAGAGCGAAAAACACGGTTTTTGCATCTTCAGAACTGCTCTTGAGCATAGAAAGAACAAGGCACACCTTTTTTAGACTTCCCAAATGTTTTTATTGTTTGCACCGCATTTTTTTTGTTTTTAGAAATACTAGCCTTTTTTTTTATGTGCGGCTTTATTTGCAGAAACATGCATGGGTCGTAAGTCATTTTTTTTAGTTTGAAAAAGTAATAAAATAACACTGTGAAAAATACCAACTGGAGATGGGGTGATGGTACCCCTGATCCATCCCAAATGTTAACAAACACACTTTCTTTTGGGGCTCAAATGGGTATCTTCAACAAGATCCCATGGCTAGGGTAAACATGTGCTATCTGCCATCATGGGGGATCAATGGTCGTGCTTTGGGGATGTAAACCCTTCCTCTCACCTACTTGAGGAGGGAGGAAGAGGTTGCACCCCCAAAACAGGGACATAGATATCCTGTGACGGCAGATAGCACATGTTTAGTCTTTAGTGTGTGCATCTTCACATTTGGGATGTTGGAAATCCCTGAGATAATTTCAGACGCATAACAAAAAACACAAAAAGGGGGGGGTTCACACTATTCTCCCCAAAATATCTATCATGTTTTTATATTTTTGCTCAATCACAATCATTCTCTTTCTCATAATGTCCATTTCGCTACTGCATTCCATGATTTCCTGAATGATTATTTTGGCGCTGGCACTCGAGAATGGTGGATTTGGACTTCCTGACACACCCCCACGTTCAGTCCCTAAAAAAAAAAAAAAAAGTTTTACACTAGGCAGTCCTACATCTGTATTTACCTTGAAGTTGTGGTGACAGACACTGACCTGTTGTGCTGATAAGCTCCACCTCTCCTTCCTCCACCTCCGCTTCCTCCACCTCTGCTTCCTCCACCTCCGCTTCCTGAACCTGCTGATCTTGGTCTGCTTTGGGAGCTTCGGGGATTTTCTGTGGTGTTGGGTTCCTCGTCTCATGAGCATGGTGTACTCCCACTCTCCTCTCCCCTATGGGAATTTACAACAAAATGTATACTTTAGCACACAGACTTTTTTAAGGCCTGAAAAGGGATCCTCAATGTTTTGAAGTGGGGTACAATTGATATTTGGCCCTGAGTTCCAACATGAACATATGTGATCTTGCAAACTCAACAAAGCAACATGTTATTTTTGAGGACATTCGCAAATACACTTGGATAACCACCAAGGTATCCACTGGACCACCTGTGTGTCACACCGTTAAGAAATTTGGTCATGTGGCCCAGAGTATAGTATCTTGCTGAAGAACAAAAAAGAGTACACAACTGCTGGAGTGTCATCTCCTTTACCCAGAACACAGTTTCTTCTTTCAGTCACATTCTAAATTTCCTTACAACACATCATCTAGCCAACAATGTGTAGATAAACATTGTTGAAGTAAAATGAGGCATGTCCACATGTAGTTTACGTGGATATGTGCCAAACATGTTTGGGGGAAGAGCAGCAAGTTATTGGTCAAAACATTGGGCAAATAAGTGGACTCTCCACTTAACCTAAAAGATGAGATTTCAAAATGTGAACTCAGTCAAGCCAAGCACATGGTGCAAAACATGGAAGAATACATATTACAATGTGAAAGAACACAGTAAAATATACTTACTTTTTTCTATGCTTTTTATAAGCTTCCTATACTGCTCCGGCTCCCTGAGCTTCAGGTCTGACCACCTTTTACGGAGTTGTTCCTTGGATCTCCTGACCCCATATTTTTTATAAAGAGTCTTCGCCACTTTATCCATAATTTGTGACTTCCGGAGATTAGGGGTGTCGTATGGGCCATGCTTGCCGTTGTAATCCTTCCTCCGCAGAATGTCCACCATCTCCGCCATCTCAGAAAAAGACATATTAGTCGCCCTGTATCTTTTTTTACAGGATCGGGACGTTTCCGCCTCCGGGCTTTCCTCGTCTGTAATTTCAACTAAAGAAGCCACCTGTGTCTGCGACATGTCGCCGTCTCACACTGTGCGCCGATCGTTAAGGGGCGGGGAAATGCAGAAAAAGTCCGTCATGGGCGGGCGACGAGGGCGGAGTTACACGCATGCGCAGGGTATAAAAAGGGGAAAGAAGTTATTAGGGATGCGCGGAGTAAGGACGACCGGAAGTGAACCCACGAAGTGAACTAAGGTAAGAAGGGAACTCGGGCCTGCAGTGGCATATTAATGGGTCATGATTGTAAAGGGCAATATTGTGATAAGTTGAGGAGAATCAATTCTGATCCTTTTTTTTTTGTACTTGCTGATCCTAATAGATGCATAAACTAAGAGAGCTGGAGGTCATGCTTGTTTTTATTGAAAAGTATAAGGAACAGCGCAACCTTTGGGAGCTCAAACACCCTGCGTATCACAAAAGTGATGTACGACAGGCAACTATTACCAAATTAGCCGAGGATATGAAGCCATGGATCCCAGATGCAGACTACACTATGATCAATAATAAAATCAACAACCTGCGCAATTCTTATAAAAAAAAATTCAAGGAAGTGTGCCAGTCCAAGAGATCAGGAGCAGCAGCCGACAATGTAGTAAAGCCCAAGCTGTGGTACTACAGACATCTTCAATTTCTGGATGACCAGATCGAGGCCAGGGAATCTATTTCCAGCCTTCCCTCAACCCTTCCTTCCACCCTTCCCTCCAGCGTTCCTTCCACCCTTCCCTCCACCCCTGCAGAGGCGGAGGAGGAGCCTCCCGAGCTAGAAGAGCCAGATCTTCACATCTTCAGCCCGGTATAGTATTTTTGATGCTAATTATTGTCCACTAAGTAATATGGAGTTGAACTGTTTGGCTTAGCCATAAATGACCCCCCCCCCTCCAAAATAAACCAGTAATGATATCAAAATTGTGTGTGATAGATTCCTCAAATAATAGAAATCTACATTTTATTTTATAAACAGGATGAGGCAAGCCAGGAGGAAGAGGGTCAGGAGTGTGACAGGCAGGAGGAGGCAGGGCCCAGTGGGACTCAGCAGGTCCCCAGGCCTAGTGGCAGCACCGTCTCCCAAGTGGCTCCCCTCCACGTCAGATCGCCAAAACAACGGCGGATGACACAAGTGGAGGAGGAGTCACTAAAGATGATTCAGGAGGCTGCTGCCATTATGAGGGCCCCCCTCAACTCTACGGAGGGGTTTAGCACCTATCTGGCGGATAAGTTGCTCAGAATGGAGGCGGGACAGCGGGCCCTTTGTGAGCACCTTATCTACACGGCCGTACACATGGGGGCGAGGGGGCTGCTGACTGAGGCCACCCATATCTCACATCAGCCCAATCCCTCTCCTCCTCCTCCTGCCACATCACCACCCACAGTGGCCCAGCCTGCAAGGGTGCGTGGACGGGCCGTGGAGAGAACGCTGCAGAGAGGCGTGGAAGGAAGGCTACAGGGGAGAGCAGGAGGTGATTCCCTGGCCTCGAGCTGCTCATCCAGAAATTGAAGGTTGATGGAGTACCACAGCTTGGGATGATGTATGTCTTTGGCTGCTGCTACTGATTTCATGCTGTTGTTGATTGTATTATTGATCATAGTCAGGTCTGCATTTGGGATCTAATGACTTTATATTCTCTGCTAATTTGGGAATAGTTGCCCTTCGGTTTTTGATTTGTTTTTTCCAAAATAAAGGGAAATTTGATTTTAGCCAACCTACATGCCTGATGTGTTTTTTTGAGAAGTAGCAATAAGATTGCATAAATACAATGTGTAATTAAGAACAAGGGACACCAACCTCCATGATTTTTCTAAAATTAAATATTATGTTGTTCTGAGAAATTGACACACCAAAAAATGCACAACAAATTTTAAGAGTCAAAAAACATAAAGGTGTAATTTGGGAGGTCGGCCTTGCAGAATTTTAATAATTATTCCTAAGATCACTAGAAAAAAGAAAGACATACATTTGTCAGAACTCAGGAGAAAGTTCTGCTGCCAAAATGACATTTTAAAGACCGTTCGAAAGCAAAAAAACATTAAACGAAGCAATAACTTGCAGAATGACGAATGTGCTCTCTCCATTAGGAACGCTAGTTTTACAAGAACGAGCGCTCCCGTCTCCTAATTCAGTCTGAGCATGCGTGGGTTTTTAAACTTAGACTTGCCCATAGACGATCGGAAATTCCGATCGGTTTTTTATCCATCGGAAAATTTTAAAACAAGTTCTATTTTTTCCATCCGATGGAAAAAAAGACCGATGGTACCATACATGATCGGTTGGTCTGATGAAAACCATCCATCGGACGGTTTTCATCAGTTAAACCGATCGTGTGTACGGGGCTTTAGAGACTGCTCTCATATAACTAAAGGAGAGAGGAGACTGCTAACATGTAACAAATGCCTGTAATAGACTACTCGCATGTAACAAAAGCCTGTCATAGAGAACCCACATGTAACAAAAGCCTTTCATAGACTCCTCACATGTAACAAATGCCTGTCAGAGACTGTTTACATGCAACAAAAGACTGTCATGGATTTGATTTTTGGAATGAATGAACTTTACTGAATGAAACCCACATACATGGTTAGAAACTCATTTGTTTGAGAAACATTTTCTATCCTGCTCAGGGCCGTCTTTAATGTTGACTGGACCCTGGGCAAAAAATTTTTTGGGCCCCCTTCATGCAATTTTGCTCTCCACCTGCTCTGAGTCATACACTGACAACCAATAAAGGGGGTTTCTACACTGGCCACCAATGTAGGGGGGGGATTTACACTCACCACCAATCTAAAGGGGGCTTCTACATGGACCACCAATGTAAGGTAGGAATCGAAACTGACCACTAATGCAAGTTTTGATTTTTTTACTGAGTGATTACCAATAGAAGGATGAGTTTCTACACTGACCACTGATGTAATGGGGATTTACACTGACCACCCATGTAATGGGGATTTACACTGACCACCAATGAAATATGAGCATTCACAGCAACCACCAATGTAAGGAGGGATTTACACTGACCACCAATGTAAGGGGGGCATTCACACTGACCACTAGTGTGAATGAAAGGATTGTACACCAAGCTGCAATGTAATGAGAAGATTTACACTGACCACTAATGTAATTGAGACATTTAGCCTGCGTTCACATTGTGTGTGTCAGAAACACATGCAAAATCGCTTTCCTGACACCTCAGAAATGTGCTGCCCTTTAGCAGATACACAGCAGTGCTATTAATTGTTAATGACACCCTCACGCAGATGTGCGTATTCACATGCACCAAAATTCAGTGTGCTGTGGCACCAAGTTGTTCTGAAAAGGGTTCCATCTCCAATTTGGTTACCTTAGCAGAACAGGCTGATGTTAGGCTTAATGACCACAGTAGGCAGGACTTTCCAGTATGCCCCTTTACCTCCCCAGTGGGCAGCATTCAGCAGAGGTGAGGGTGGATCTGACCTCGGGGGCATGATATACATATGAATGCCACGCCACATCTATTTACAAATTAATACCACATCCATTTACATATCAATGCAGCTGGCCTGCGGCTTTTTACATATTAATGTCGTCGCCAATTACATATCAATGTCGGTTATTTACATGTAAACACAGGATCTGCAGGTGAGTTATCTGTACATGACAATGGGGCAGAGCTGGGCAGCATTAGTAACAGAACTTCACACTAACTTATAGGGACACAGCACAAGACTAAAACTTCAAGAGATGAGGGAATTTCAACTGGGATAGTTGGCAAGTATGAGGCAGCTGCTTTGGGCCCCACAACAATGAAGGAGCCCAGGGCAACTGCCCCTTTTGCCCTACCATAAAGACGGCCCTAATCCTGCTCCTTAAAATTTTCCTGCCACTGCAGTTGAAAACAAATGACGATTTAACTCACTAATGATTAAAACTTTCTTAAACATTTTTTCCCTAAGAATTTTAATATGAACATTTTTACCCATCTATGGCCAGCTTTTAGGAGCATAGACACTAAGGGCTTGTCTACAGTAGTGATTTAGGGCTCGATCACACCAGCGGTTGCGTTTAGAATGCAGCTATAATCGCTAGCAATAATCACTCTGTGTTCTCCCGGCAGGGGCAGCCCCCCCCCGCCCCTCCCCTGCCGGGAGAACACACCAACACTGACTGGTTGCAAGAAAGAAAATCGGACCATCTATGGCCGGCTTTACTGATCCAACCAATCTTCTACTGGTAGATGCAGTAGATGCTAGTTGCTATACCTGTTTTCTCTTATATGCCAGGTCAAGCATTCTCACCAAACACTTCCCACCACCCACAATCCTCCAGTCTCAGATTCCACTTACATACTTTCTTTTTAAAAGGGTTCCCAGCTAGGGCAGTGACAAGGTTTTAAAAACATGCCCTACCTTATCGGGAACGGAGAGGGTTTTCTTCTTTTTAAAGCGTTTCCAAGCTGTGCATTCTAAACATCAGTGAAGAAAACCTCTAAGACACTTAGGCCCCTTTCACACTGAGGCGTTTTTCAGGCATTTTAGCGCTAAAAATAGCGCTGTAAAACGCCTGAAATAATCCTGCCCCAGCATTCTCAATGTGAAGCCCTGGCTGTGCGTTGGAAAAAATCCTGCAAACAGCTTTTTTGGAGCATCTTTGGGGGGCATAAAATAGAGCTGTAAAAACACCTATCCCCATTGAAATGAATGAGTACCGCTGTAAAACCGCGGTAATACCGCTTTAAAAACGCCCAGAAGCTGTGGGAAGGTCACATGACCGCAGTAGAGTGGAGGATTGTGGGATACCAGGAAATCCTGTTGAGAACAGGGAGGAGACAAGACAGAGTGAGATGAGAATAACACATCATGGCAGAGCAATCTGTTGAAATGAAGCCAACAGCTGCAGGAGCAGCTGCAGAAGCAGAAAGACCCTCTGGAAATGGAGATCCAGAGGAGTTCATTGACACCATGTGCAGGCACCCCGAACTCTGGGACAAAAAACATAGCTGGTACTCAAACCACCTAAAGAAAATGGCTGGGTGGAATGATGTTGCTGATCATTATATAGAAAATTGGAAATCATTATCTAACAAAAGAAAAGCTGAGAAAAGTAAGTAGTTCAAATCCCAATCTATTCCCTATTCCCAATTCCGGTATTCTTTACCCTATTCCTTGTCCCGTTAGTCCCAAACCCACACCTCCATAGTCCCAAACCCCCAACCATAACCCTAATCCCACCCCTCATAGTCCCAAACCCCCCACCATAACACTAACCCCACCCCCCTAATCCTAAACCCCCCACCATAACCCTAATCCCACTCCTCCTAGTCCCAAACTCCTAACCCTAACCCTAATCCCACTCCTCCTACTCCCAAACTCCTAACGCTAACCCTAATCCCACTCCTCCTAGTCCCAAACTCCTAACGCTAACCCTAATCCCACTCCTCCTAGTCCCAAACTCCTAACACTAACCCTAATCCCACTACTCCTAGTCCCAAACTCCTAACCCTAATCCCACTCCTCCTACTCCCAAACTCCTAACGCTAACCCTAATCCCACTACTCCTAGTCCCAAACTCCTAACCCTAATCCCACTCCTCCTACTCCCAAACTCCTAACGCTAACCCTAATCCCACTACTCCTAGTCCCAAACTCCTAACCCTAATACCACTCCTCCTAGTCCCAAATTCCTAACCCTATAAGCAAGAGAATAGAGCTGAATGAGAAGGGACCATAGTATGGGAAGTGTCACACCGAGGAGAGCTGAGTAAAGAGGAGTGGAAAATTGAGAAATAGAGCAGAGATGGAAGTAATTCATGTTGCTTGAAGGCATAAAACTAAATGTGCACAAGAATCTAACACTAACAGATGATCCCTCTCTCCCATTATATAAAATAGAATTATTATTATATTTAATTTAATCATATTGTAAAGTGTTTTACAGTAGGGGATGTCAGTGAAATCAGGGCAAAGATCTGTTTAGTTGGTCCTAATAGCATTTTACATTTAGGGGTGGAACCATTTCATAATGGTTTTAACTGAAACACTATATAATATATATCACAGTAAGCAGAGGTACTAACCCCCTTTGTTTTACCCATGCTACTGCTCCAATCTAGAAGTTGTCGTGGTGGGACCTGTACAAATGCCCTTTTTGCCCCTCGATGAAAGCAGATCTTCATGCCCCCTACACCTGGATGCAGGTTCTGCAAATTTAGGGTACTCACCCATCCAGCAGATCCAGCGCTGTCCTGCTGAGATCCGTTTTTTCCTGCCCCCGCGCCACAACCTTTTCTGTGACATCATCGGTAAGCTGCCAGCTTACCCCAAAGAGCCGGAAGCTTCCCAAGGATGTGCTGCCTGGCCACACCCCATCCTCCTTTCCCAATGATGACTATGCCTACTGGGATATGTGATGTACATATCCCAGGAGGCAGAGTGGGAAAAGTGCATGTCATTTGCCTAGGAAAATGATGTGCATGGGAAGGAGGGGGGATGCAGTGGGTGGGCCAGTGCTTTGTTAAAGAAAAAATTGTAAATAAAGGGAAAGAAAAAAAAAGAATGCCAATTTGTACCGTGGAGGGGAGGCGGGGTGGATGGGAGGCAACGTGCTCTAGAGTAGGGGTGTTAAACTCCATTTCCTTGTGGTTGCCCTCAAAGGGCCGGTTGTATCAGCACCCCACCCCCTTACATCAGATGTCAAGAGCCCCCTCCACCATCAGAAGTCGAGCATCTCTCCCACTATCCCTTACATCAGTGCACCCCCTTGCCTTGTGCTGCTGCCAGGAGGGCTGGACAGAGAAGTGCAGGATCTGGTGGAGTCCTGTCTTCTCTGCTGCTGACTGCTGAGACCAGGTGGGGGCAGAGACAAGGGGGAGTGTAAGGGCCACATGAAATTGCCTGGAGGGCCGGATTTGGCCCGCTGGCCTTGTATTTGACACCTGTGCTCTAGAGGGTGAAGATCTGCTTTAAGACAGACCTCTTTGCTTGCTGAACATATTGCCCATTAGTCATTGCTTGTGTTTATATGAGCACTTTCTTTCTAAGGTATGTTATCAGTTAAAATTCTGCTAATCCTACATGTATATATTCACTACTTAAAGTGGTTCTAAAGGCTCAATTTTTTTTTTCATGCTATTCATGAAGTCATGAAGGTAAAAAGCCTTCTAGCCCCCCCCCCCCCAATACTTACCTAAGCCCCATTGCGATCCAGTGATGTGCATGAGAGCCTCGGCTCTCCGGGTACTCTGCCTCATTGGCTGAGACAGCAGCGCGAACCATTGGCTCCCGCTTGTGTAAATCACAGCTAGTGAGCCAATGGGGAGAGAGGGGGGGGGGGGGGCAAGCTACAGCCTTGTGTGGGAATGGAAGCACAGAGAAGCAGATCGGGAGCTAGTCTGCTTGTTTGCTGTCTGGGCACTTGGCAGGAGGGAGGGGCTAGGAGTGCCACCAGGAGACCCCAGAAGTGGAGGATCGGGGCTGCTCTGTGCAAAACCACTGCACAGAGCAGGTAAGTATGACATTTGTTATTTTATTGTTTAAAAAAACTTGCCTTTAATATCACTTTAATGGCCCTGTAATCTATTTTTCATTAAATCTTTTCATACTGTGTTCATGATCACTGCACCACTCAATGCACAGTACAAATCCTAGCCCATAGTCCCTAGTGCATGGATGCTCAACCTGTGGCCCTCCAGCTGTTGCACAACTACAAGTCCCACCAGGCCTCTGTCCTTGGGAGTCACGCTTATAACTGTCAGCCTTGCAATGCCTCATGGGAATTGTAGTTCCACAGCAGCTGGAGGGCCACAAGCTCCAGTGCAGGGGTAAGCAACCTGGGGCCCTCCAGCTGTTGTGGAACTACATTTCCCACGAGGCATTGAAAGGCTGGCAGTTACAATTACTCCCCAAGGCATGATGGGACTTGTAGTTCTGCAACAGCTGGAGGGCACCAGGTTACCTACCCCTGCCCTAGTGGATCTCAGTAGCGAGAAAGAGAGGATGGCTATGTTTCTATATACACTGGGACCATGGAGAATGAACATAGCCACCCTCTTACAGGAAGTCAGATCAGCAAAAAAAAGTTAAGTAGTTAAAGCGGTGCCGCAAATTTTTTTTTAAAAAGTCAGCAGCTACAAACACTGTAGCTGCTGACTTTTAATAAGGACACTTACCTGTCCTGGGCGCCCGTGATGTCGGCCCCCCGAGGCCGATCTGTCCTTCGGATTGTGTGCCGGTGCCGCCATCCTCACTAAGTGTGGCTTCACTGCCCGTTTCCTACTGCGCATGCGCGAGTCGCGCGGCGCTTTGTGAATGGGAGGCTGTCTTCTTGGACACACACAGGTCCCAGAAGACAGCGCGCCCAAATTTCCCAGAAGACAACGCGAGAAGGAGAAGAATGAAGACTACTGCGGAATAGGAAGTGGCAGATTAGGAAGATCTGCCTAGCAACCGCCATTTCTGGTAAGTAAAATTATTATTTATTTTTTATTTTTTAGGAGCCTTTTTATGTCATTTTTTTTTTTTAGGGTGGACCACCGCTTTAAGAATACACTCTTGAATAGTTATTTTTTAACCAGAACTTAGCGTCACTTTAAGCCATGGATATTTGTGCACCTATTTTTGTGGGGATAGTGTCTCGATAGCAGCATATCATCTGCTAAAAGAGGCCTTTCATACCTGACTGAAGCAGTAGGCCATCAGAGGTCACATACAGGATTTCCTGACAGGTCTCTCTGACTCCAGAGTTCCCCCAGCAGATTCCTCCTAAAACCATAGTACGTCATTATTCTACAGTCAATCTGCAGAAAGAATAACTACATCTGCCATGTTTCTGGCCAGATCAGGAAGTGAGTTTAAAGTTGGATTTGCTTACTTTGATATTTATCTGGGCCTGCATAAACCTTTTCTTATGTAAAAATGGTAACTTTGTGAATGCATTTGAATTGTGCTGTAATCAGAAACATATGTGACAGCCCAATGCCTTCATGTTCCACAACATCACTAAATACTACTATGCTAGAATAACCTTTAATAAATAAAGTGACTTAATTTCACTTCATCACACAGGATGTTCTAGTTTATTTTCTGTTTTGTTTTTAACTCAACATTTCCTCTATATCCAGTCTAGTCAAATGGAGAACTACTTGCTGAGCTAAAACACAGAAGACGGCAAAATCCTCACTTAAAATCTGAAGGAAACTGATATAACATTCAGCAGGAATGGGAAAAACAATGATCATAGCGGCATGCATTTTTGGGAAAAAAAATACACAATTTACGTTTAAATTACGTGTAGCGGCCTCACTCCCTCTTCGACTTTATCGGTTACACTCCAGCTCATGTCTAGGGGTTCCTGGGTTGTGAGAGTGAGATGCGCCACGGCCCATGTCCTCCCCATTGTAGTAGGGAGGTGAAAGCCACTTGCTGATGTTTCCTCGGGCCGGTGTGTTCTGTGAATGCACTGAGTCTGTAATTGCAAGCTCACCAGCCTCCCCTTTGCTTCCAGTAACTGGAGTTCACACACCGGAGAAAGGTCCAACACTTGTTTATTTGACACTCCAATAAGCAAAGCACAATAAACAGTTCTTTTGCAGCAAACTGGTTGGGACCTATAACCTTGCCAACGGTGGGGCGAGCAGATCGAGGCACTTCCTAAAGTTTAAGTTCTATGCCACTGTACTATGACCAGCGGCGCCTAAGCCAATCCGGCTGTTACAGAACAGGAAAGATGGGGTCTCTTCCAGCAACCCCTATGAACAGCAATGGAGCCCTCTTCGATACGCTGTGGCCCCTATCAGGGGGATGTGTCCTCCCAAGAGAGTTCCCAGAGGCCCACTGTCACCGGGTTGGTGCTGCTCCGGGTCTCCAGTGGGTAACCTCTCTGGCCTCCTCACCTCAGATACGAGTCCCTCCGCTCAGGGACCCTCGGACAGTCCACCCTAGCGGGACCCAGTCGAAGGTACTGGGCCCCAGGCCTCCTCGATAGTACCTCACCCCAGGCTAAAGGTGCCTGGGATGGACGCCAACATGACTCCGGACCAGGCCATGGGCACCTGGACGGGCTCCTGGATCTCCAGCACCCAGGCCTAAGGGCCCTGGGTGCGGACCGCAACCCTCCTCCTCCGAGGACCTCCTTCTCCGCAAGACCTCGTGGTAAGGGCGTCTCCCCCTTTTATCTCCTCCCATCAACGGCCCGGCGGGTTCCCCGCCCCAGCCATACCATCTCCGGGAAGGGACAAAACAGGGAGCACTGTAGGAGATGATTCTACCTGAAGCCTGTGGGTACCCCGCCACCCACAGGCAAAGGAGAATACTACATCCTCCAATCCTCCACGAAACAAAAAGGGGTCTGAACCCTAACACAATTATACACCTGGGTCACACTATTCCCCAGGTGTATCCCATCAATTTGAGGACCCCGCTACACATTCCCCCCTGTGATTGGACGCTGGTCCCCAGCGTCAGGTGCACACCCATGCCTCCCATAAAGTGGTGACATGGAGTGAAACCCCTGAGGCAGTTCCTCTAAATTTTTCCCAAGTGCCAAGACCTGCTCAGGGAATGGGGAACATATAAAACAACTTATGTCATAAAACACTTTAAACATCTGCAAAATCACAACCCCTCTCCCACACTGTCTAAGAGCCACCCACTCTCAATGATCTTGATTGACGATTCTCCTGCACGGGAAAGAAAAAACAACATCCTAACATAATTTCGTGTCATTTGGCATGAGTGGGCCCTTCAGCCGAGAGACCCACTCACTCCAACAAGCAAGGTGATGTGTGTGTGAAACATTTTCAAACATTTGTTGCGCAACACTGCCACCTGGTGACAGCGCCACGGTCATGACACTCAACGAATCTTCGTTCTTCCAGCTTTTCCCTACTCTGCCACTATTCCCAAATGTCCTTGCCTTTGGCACATGAAGAAAAGGGGAAACACGAAAACACAACAGTCCCCAAGTCTCCAACGAGAAAAGAAAAGCCCAAACAAAAACAAAAGCAGGGCACAGTCCTGGGTGTCTGGGAATGGCTCTTCCAGAAAGTTCAAGTGCACAAATGAAATAAACAGGAGTTCTTTTCTCCTATAAGTAAAACTTTGGATCCGGCAGATACAGGGGTTTCAGGTGTTTGTCAAATGCCTCTATCGAATACTCGACATCTTCTCCTTCTCTTCTGCAAATGACTATCTTGTCAGCATGGATATGGCGCCCCAATTTCCATTCAGCTCTGCAGTCCTCAAACCTCTTAGACACTGCCGGCACACATTCCAGGTACCTGCGAGCATGAGGCACCTTCAACTTGTCCCACACAAACTCGTCATACCATCTTGCTCTCCAGACTTCCACCTCAAACAGCAAGTCCCGGGGCAGATACGGGTACTCCCACCCATATTCCCGAGCTACTTTGTGGCAAAACAGTCTCTGCAAGCGGGCCAAAGGTGGCATAGTGGCTTTCTCTCCAGTTCCAGGCAGCACAATAGCTTCCGGATGCCGAGGTGCCTTTACCAGCTCCCTGAAACTGACTTTCGGCGCTCTCAGAGAAGCGCGGGGTGTCCCCACAACCAAAGCAGGTGAGGTAACAGTAGATGAGGACACCGGTGGAGGGGTAGGTTCCCTCGTAAGCTGCGGGCCTTCCACCCGAGGTGTGCTGTCTCCTGTGTACATAGGTGAATCCCGTACCGCACGGGAAGCAAGAAGTGGCATTCTATCCCAGCCCTTGCGGCTGAACAGTTCGTCTATCTCGCCATCATCTCCGCAGTCAGACAGCGACTCTAGGTCGGAGGTGTCATACATCTCCGCAGGCAGATATCTTCCGGTGGACACAGAATCATCCTCCCTGGGGGGCTCCACCTCCAATGGGCCCCCCGACACCTCCAACCACCACCACAGTCCCAGCCCCTGGCTCACCTGACCCTTGTAGAGGACTGGGATGTCCGGGACTTCCTTCTCGACCGGCGCCATCCAGGCCAGGCAAGCAGCGGGGTGAAGCTCGACCACGTCCATAGGATGCCTGTACTAGGCCAACTTTCCTCTTCGGGGGTGGGAGCAGAGAACTTGTGGCGACCGAGGCAGCATCCTCGGATTTTTCTCTGTTGGGCAGTCCATCGCCCTGGTCAGCGCGCACGGGAACCTCGACAAAGGCCTTGATCTCCCCTTCCGGAGTAGCGGTACCCGTGAGGTGGTTGAGGCGAAGGGCCCGGGGCCTTGCTGTGGACGACTCGACCTCAAAAAGGAATTCTCTGCACTCCTCACATCGCCCGAATGGCTTCAGGGTGACCACCAGTCCCGAGCAGCCGGGACAGATCACACTGAGGGCCTCCGTGTCTCTGCAAGTGTACAGAGCCAACCGCCCTCGGGGCCTAAGTCTTATCCCCGTGTCTGTGATGGGGGCAGCAAAGGAAGTCATTCTCGTGGGGTGAGGAACCATAATCCACGGGGCACTTGAGGTCATCCCGACTATCTGCTGCTCCATCATGCACTGACCCTGCGCCGGAGTCTCCACGTGTATCCCCACACTTGGCCAGACTCCTCCCATGAGCTGTACATTTTCGCGGGCTTCCTCTTGACTCCACCCACGAACGATGTCGCCATGGGGTGCCTCGTGGCGCAGTGCGTTAACAGTCCCCACGTGCAGTACGTCACACGGCTGGACCTCTCCCTTTTTCCGCTCCTCCGCATGGGCCTTTCCCGTGTTAGGGTCATTTCCACAACTCCGAGCAGGGACGCACTTTGGCCAGTAATATGGCCGATCTGCTCGGAACTCCTCTGGGCAGCAAAGTTCAAATGTAGACATTCTCAAGTCCATCTCTAGAACACACTCTATCCCGGACTCACGAGCCCCCACGTGTAGCGGCCTCACTCTCTCTCCATCTTTATCGGTTACACACCAGCTCATGTCTAGGGGTTCCTGGGTTGTGAGAGTGAGATGCGCCACGGCCCATGTCCTCCCCATTGTAGTAGGGAGGTGAAAGCCACTTGCTGATGTTTCCTCGGGCCGGTGTGTTCTGTGAATGCACTGAGTCTGTAATTGCAAGCTCACCAGCCTCCCCTTTGCTTCCAGTAACTGGAGTTCACACACCGGAGAAAGGTCCAACACTTGTTTATTTGACACTCCAATAAGCAAAGCACAATAAACAGTTCTTTTGCAGCAAACTGGTTGGGACCTATAACCTTGCCAACGGTGGGGCGAGCAGATCGAGGCACTTCCTAAAGTTTAAGTTCTATGCCACTGTACTATGACCAGCGGCGCCTAAGCCAATCCGGCTGTTACAGAACAGGAAAGATGCGGTCTCTTCCAGCAACCCCTATGAACAGCAATGGAGCCCTCTTCGATACGCTGTGGCCCCTATCAGGGGGATGTGTCCTCCCAAGAGAGTTCCCAGAGGCCCACTGTCACCGGGTTGGTGCTGCTCCGGGTCTCCAGTGGGTAACCTCTCTGGCCTCCTCACCTCAGATACGAGTCCCTCCGCTCAGGGACCCTCGGACAGTCCACCCTAGCGGGACCCAGTCGAAGGTACTGGGCCCCAGGCCTCCTCGATAGTACCTCACCCCAGGCTAAAGGTGCCTGGGATGGACGCCAACATGACTCCGGACCAGGCCATGGGCACCTGGACCAGACTCCTGGATCTCCAGCACCCAGGCCTAAGGGCCCTGGGTGCGGACCGCAACCCTCCTCCTCCGAGGACCTCCTTCTCCGCAAGACCTCGTGGTAAGGGCGTCTCCCCCTTTTATCTCCTCCCATCAACGGCCCGGCGGGTTCCCCGCCCCAGCCATACCATCTCCGGGAAGGGACAAAACAGGGAGCACTGTAGGAGATGATTCTACCTGAAGCCTGTGGGTACCCCGCCACCCACAGGCAAAGGAGAATACTACATCCTCCAATCCTCCACGAAACAAAAAGGGGTCTGAACCCTAACACAATTATACACCTGGGTCACACTATTCCCCAGGTGTATCCCATCAATTTGAGGACCCCGCTACATATGTTTTTAGTTAGACTTGATTGACATGTTTTTTTCAACCTATGTAACATGCTGATTTCTAGGCGGATATAAAAGACATACATTAATGCACCTCTGTAAATATTATTGCATTAATAAATGTTGTTTATAAAAGACATACTTGAATGCACCTCTAGTTTTTAAATGTAAGCAGTGTAAATACCTAAATTTGTCCTGGTATCAGCATGTTGCAGTTCCTGTACAGCAGGGCTGGAGTGTGACAGGAAGCATGCTGAGAGGAAGAGAAAGCAGGGTGACAGTTTTGCTGAGGAGCATATCAGTAGTATTGGGACCAGGCCAATGCAAAAGCAGGAGAAGCTGCTGCCTTGGGTGCTTGGTGGTAGGGGGCAGGTACAGTACACACTTCCTCTATGTTGGCCTGTGCTTTGCAGGACCAGGTTTTCATACTGATAGCCTAACCACGTAGATTACACTGGCAGAGCTGTTCTACCAATGTATTTAGGGAAGTTACGCTGTTTTTGAGTCACTGCTGAGTCCTGCTCTTTATTTATTTATGGGTAAAGACTGCATTTACAGCCTTCATTCATAAATTAGTGGTATATTTAAATTGTTTAATAAACATTTTTTTTTTTTTACTTTTTAATTTCCTTCTTGCTCTAGCTATTGTTTTTTATTGCTCATTTGTGAGCTTTTGAAATACACATTTGTGTATTTTTGTAAACATATTTTTGTGACCATAATTCATAAAATATAGGACTTGAATTACAGGCTACCTTTGTTTTCAAATGAAAAAAACTAAATTTGATTATTATAATGTTGATAAAATCCTGGTTCTGTTTCAATGTGCACAAAAAAAATTAAATCCCACTAATCTAACCATGCTGCAACATTCCCCTTTATGTTTGGATTTCCATAGTCCCAAAGGTGGTAACCCTAGTGCTGGTGGACAGTAGCTATCATTGCACTGGTGCTTTGCCAGTTTATGTACGGAGAAGTGCACTATGGCATCTTCGGCTTGGGTGCCAGAGGATCTTGTGGCAATCAGTTATACTTGAGCACAAAAAATAAATAAAAAAACAATTACTAAAACAAAAATGGTTGCAGGGCTATAGATGGACAGAATTGTGATTTACAAATAGTAAAGGTTAGCTTTACCTAAAGGCTAACTCCACCTTTCTGACCATATTACCATGTTTCATTTATGTTACACTCATATTAAGGGGGAAACATGAAACAATGTCATTGCACAACACTAACCCCCCCCCCCCATTTCCTAAACGTACAAAATCCAGGGGTTCTCCTTTTCACCAGCTGCTGTTAAATTTGAATCAATCAACTTTATCAACTTAGGTTGTGATTAAAGAACCTACAAATCCCATTTGTCACCACGTTCTTGATGAAGCACAACTGACGTCACCGCTTTTGAAGTTCACTTATACTTCCTCCAGCTCCATAAATGAAGGTCCATAACTCAGTATGGCCCTGAGCTGGAATAATAGTCTGCAGGAGCCAAAGCACTGCACCCATGATGGGTGAATTTTTATATATTTTTTTTTGCAAAAGTCACAGATGGGTACTGATGGGTTGAATCTGAAGACACAATTATTAATAAGTGAAGTACGTGGATGGAACTTTAAATTCTGGTAAAATATCATGAAGGGGTTTCTGTTCCCTCTCGATTTCACGTCAACATAAAAACGCAGGCACGCGTTCTGGCAGGTACGCTGTAGTGCCATTCATTCTGAATGGCATCCTAAATGCATCAGGCATCACACATGCTCTAAATGGCACCAAAACACATAGTAACTTATTGCCATGCTTTGTATTCATATGCCTAGTGTAGCACACAGATCCCTTCCTTGCTGACCTCCGCTAGCAGGTGGGAGACACCATGCCACATGCCCAGTATCCTCCTTATTGCAGAGGGTGAGCGGTGTTATCTGATTTGGGTCCTGCAGCGAGTTACCTCCTCCCGTTGGATTCTTCACCATAGAGTGTAGGAAGAAGTCTTTTCTCTCTCTTTACTTCAAGAAGGCCATTGTCCAGACAGTATTGAAACCCAATAAAAAGGTTTATTTTGGTTGCTTAGGAACTTGATAGGAAAGTTGGAGATAGAGAGAAATGAACTAGGAGGTAGGTTCAGGCACGCAGCACTCAATCATCAATCGTCGCCACTCAGGCCTGAGTGGGTTTTGCTCACCCAGGTAGTCCCTCCAAAAGCGGTCCTAGCAGCCGGTGTGGAGCACGAATCGTTTACTTGTAGTTTCCCAGGGATATGATCATGAAATAATCTCTAAGTCCTAAACTTCCCAGCCTAGTAATATTTTAAGTCCTTAGGTGCCAATAGGGCACATTACTAGGCTTGTGGCGGGTTATGGAATCCTTCCCTCTGATAGGTAACCAGGTCTCTCCCGAGACAGTGACCTCTTTCACCGATTCCCTGGTTTCCTCTCCTTCAGAGTGGGTCAACCTCACTTGGGCACCCTGGGACTCCTCTTCTAGTGTAGGCCTCAGCTAAAGGTGTTGGGCCCACCTGGAATGATGCAGCCTCGGGCTAAAGGTGCCCAGGGCTGAACACACACACACACGTACACCTGGCCATGAGGGCCACCAAAGGTGGGGTACATGTCTGTTCTTCTCGGACCAAGGGGTCCTCTCCAACGCCTCACGCCTAATGGTACCCTCTCCCAGCATGCACAGCAGGTAGACCATGCCCACTGTACAGCTGCCGAGAGAGGACACCCAATGGTGTTGCGATACCCCCTGTGGTTCCACCTGAGCCGGAGATGACAGCGCCACCCACGGGCAACAGGGAACACTGCAGCCAGGCAATATCACACCAGAGCAGAAGCAAGTTTTAGGAAATTATTAGTCTGAGCCCAACTATTGGCTCAGACTAACCCCTAAATTTGAACATAGCACCCCCTAAATCGGGGGGGGGGGCTCTACACACACCCTCTCCTAAATAAGACACTATCCCAGTGGCTGAAATAAATATAAAAAAACTCAATCCTGAGTAGGTGTTGATTTATTCGCAAACTATATACACAGAAATTTGAAATGGTGCTTGAACCAAAATTTTAGGAAAAAGGGGAGGGGAGGAAGAAAAAAGAAAGACATAGAGTAAAATATAAATTGACATCCCATTCTCAATGTAACGGGAATACAGAGCAATGCACACAAACAAAAAAACATATTACACATCCCACCCTCTCCTAAATAACTACCCCACCCCATTCTCCGGTGGAGTTGACAGCAGATCACACACCTGCAGAGGGAGAGAAAAAAACAAAACACAACATGCATCGTAATACACATCCTATCTATCAACTGTACAAAGAAGTGAACTATCTCTTCGAAAATAAATTATTTCCTTCTTCAAGTAAAGTACGCTAAGCCTAGCATTACTTTGTTATATATATATATTTTTTTGTTTTTTTTTTAAGTTCAGCAGACCGGTGCCACCTAGTGGCGCAAAGCATTCAAATTGTTCATCCACTTTTGCTGAGCATGGGTTGAACATAGTGAAGAAAAAAAACAAAGAGCACGTTCCTAGCTGACTACCCCAAAGTTCAACGAAAGGAAAAAAAAAACACAATGTCCCTTTCTTTCTTTTTTTTGTTTTTAAACGCAGCAGTTATCCTCCGGTGGCAGAGGGCAAAGTCATTCAGACCCAAAGTACAGTTCAAAACTAGGGATGAGCTTCGTGTTCGAGTCGAACATACGTTCGACTCGAACATCGGCTGTTCGATCGTTCGACGAAGATCGAACGATTTGGGCCGTTCGCGCCAAATTCGAGTGACGCGAATGGCCCACAATGCACTACACCATCGCAGTGTCATCCAGGCGCTGTGATTGGCCAAGCATGCACTGTGACCCCCCATGCTTGGCCAATCACAGCGCCGGCAGCGAGGAGAGCAATGATTGGCCACAGGCAGGATGCCTGTGGCCAATTATTGCTGAGGGGGTTTAGTACACTCCCCACACTATAAAAGGCCGCCAGCGCGGCGGCCTTGTGTAGTGTGTTCCGGAGCAGGGAAAGAGAAGCATAGGCAGGGACAGTGTCATTTTTTTCCTTTACTAATCCTGGATTCCTTGTGTTTAGGGACAGGGAAGGATAGGTAGGGAGAGTGTCAGTGTGTCATTCTGTGCAAAACCTTGTTTGTAGGGACAGAGAAGGACAGTGAGGGAAAGTGACAGTGTGCAATTCTGTGCTAAACCTTGTTTGTAGGGACAGAGAAGGACAGTGAGGGAAAGTGTCAGTGTGCTATTCTGTGCTAATCCTTGTTTGTAGGGACAGAGAAGGACAGTGAGGGAAACTGTCAGTGTGCTATTCTGTTCTAAACCAATCTTGCTGAACCGTATTTGAAATCCTTGAGTTTAGGGACAGAGAAGGACACTCGTGGAAACTATCAGTGTGCTATTCTGTGCTAAATCTTGTTTGTAGGGACAGAGAAGGACAGTGAGGGAAAGTGTCAGTGTGCTATTCTGTCCTAAACCAATCTTGCTGAACCATATTTGAAATCCTTGAGTTTAGGGACAGAGAAGGACACTCGTGGAAACTATCAGTGTGCTATTCTGTGCTAATCCTTGTTTGTAGGGACAGAGAAGGACAGTGAGGGAAAGTGTCAGTGTGCTATTCTGTTCTAAACCAATCTTGCTGAACCATATTTGAAATCCTTGAGTTTAGGGACAGAGAAGGACACCCGTGGAAACTATCAGTGTGCTATTCTGTGCTAAATCTTGTTTGTAGGGACAGAGAAGGACAGTGAGGGAAACTGTCAGTGTGCTATTCTGTTCTAAACCAATCTTGCTGAACCATATTTGAAATCCTTGAGTTTAGGGACAGAGAAGGACACTCGTGGAAACTATCAGTGTGCTATTCTGTGCTAATCCTTGTTTGTAGGGACAGAGAAGGACAGTGAGGGAAAGTGTCAGTGTGCTATTCTGTTCTAAACCAATCTTGCTGAACCATATTTGAAATCCTTGAGTTTAGGGACAGAGGACACTCGTGGAAACTATCAGTGTGCTATTCTGTGCTAATCCTTGTTTGTAGGGACAGAGAAGGACAGTGAGGGAAAGTGTCAGTGTGCTATTCTGTTCTAAACCAATCTTGCTGAACCATATTTGAAATCCTTGAGTTTAGGGACAGAGAAGGACACTCGTGGAAACTATCAGTGTGCTATTCTGTGCTAATCCTTGTTTGTAGGGACAGAGAAGGACAGTGAGGGAAAGTGTCAGTGTGCTATTCTGTTCTAAACCAATCTTGCTGAACCATATTTGAAATCCTTGAGTTTAGGGACAGAGAAGGACACTCGTGGAAACTATCAGTGTGCTATTCTGTGCTAATCCTTGTTTGTAGGGACAGAGAAGGACAGTGAGGGAAAGTGTCAGTGTGCTATTCTGTTCTAAACCAATCTTGCTGAACCATATTTGAAATCCTTGAGTTTAGGGACAGAGAAGGACACTCGTGGAAACTATCAGTGTGCTATTCTGTGCTAATCCTTGTTTGTAGGGACAGAGAAGGACAGTGAGGGAAAGTGTCAGTGTGCTATTCTGTTCTAAACCAATCTTGCTGAACCATATTTGAAATCCTTGAGTTTAGGGACAGAGAAGGACACTCGTGGAAACTATCAGTGTGCTATTCTGTGCTAAATCTTGTTTGTAGGGACAGAGAAGGACAGTGAGGGAAACTGTCAGTGTGCTATTCTGTTCTAAACCAATCTTGCTGAACCATATTTGAAATCCTTGAGTTTAGGGACAGAGAAGGACACTCGTGGAAACTATCAGTGTGCTATTCTGTGCTAATCCTTGTTTGTAGGGACAGAGAAGGACAGTGAGGGAAAGTGTCAGTGTGCTATTCTGTTCTAAACCAATCTTGCTGAACCATATTTGAAATCCTTGAGTTTAGGGACAGAGAGAGACACTCGTGGAAACTATCAGTGTGCTATTCTGTGCTAATCCTTGTTTGTAGGGACAGAGAAGGACAGTGAGGGAAAGTGTCAGTGTGCTATTCTGTCCTAAACCAATCTTGCTGAACCATATTTGAAATCCTTGAGTTTAGGGACAGAGAAGGACACTCGTGGAAACTATCAGTGTGCTATTCTGTGCTAATCCTTGTTTGTAGGGACAGAGAAGGACAGTGAGGGAAAGTGTCAGTGTGCTATTCTGTTCTAAACCAATCTTGCTGAACCATATTTGAAATCCTTGAGATTAGGGACAGAGAAAGTCACTCGTAGAAACTATCAGTGTGCTATTCTGTGCTAATCCTTGTTTGTAGGGACAGAGAAGGACAGTGAGGGAAAGTGTCAGTGTGCTATTCTGTCCTAAACCAATCTTGCTGAACCATATTTGAAATCCTTGAGTTTAGGGACAGAGAAGGACACTCGGGGAAACTATCAGTGTGCTATTCTGTGCTAAATCTTGTTTGTAGGGACAGAGAAGGACAGTGAGGGAAACTATCAGTGTGCTATTCTGTGCTAAACCAATCTTGCTGAACCATATTGCAAATCCTTGTGTTTAGGGACAGAGAAGTATAGGCAGGGGACAGTGTCAGTGTCTTTGTTGCTAAGCCTCCTGCACAGTATACACCTGAAGGTAGCCCTTATTGCTGTTTTTCCCATCTCCCTGCAGGCCATCCATTAAAATGTCTGGAAGGCAAACAAGGAGAGGCAGACAGTCAGGAGGCAAAAAAAGAGGGCAAGCAGGCTCTGTGTCTGGGGGCAACAGTGCTGGTCGTGGACGCTGTGCATTGTCATCAGCACATGGCCATGGGACACGCTTGTCCTTCTTTTCGGCAGCTGGACATGTTGAGCCACATCCTGCCGAAGACTTGGTAGAGTGGATGACCAAGCCCACCTCATCCTCCTCATCCTCTCTCACCCAGGCTCAGGGTACTGGCAAAGCAGCTGCCAAAGCGTCCTCTTCTCTGGTATCAATGTCATCATTAGTCACTCCTTCCCTAGACCCACCATGTCCTCCTCCTGAGGAGTCCCCCGAACTGTTTGAGCACAGTGTTGGGTACATGCTCCAGGAGGATGCCCTGCGTTTCGAAGGATCTGATGATGATACCCAGCTAGAGGAAGGCAGTAGCGTGAGATCTGAGAGAGGGGATGCTCAAGAAGGACACCAATCTGGCAGTCATGCTCCAGCAGCTGCAGCATACTGCCAGATTGGCTCCAGTGATGAGGAGGGAGGGGATGATGAGGTCACTGACTCCACGTGGGTGCCTAATAGGAGAGAGGAGGAGGAGGAGGATGAGGAGGAGGCACATCTCCAACGAGGCAGGATGCCCTTGGGTGGCCAGCGTATGGGCAGCACACCGACGGAATCACACCGCAGAGCTCCGCCTGTGCAGGGCGCTGCCTCTGCCCGTCATTCAAAAAGTTCTTTGGTGTGGGCCTTTTTTGAGGCGAGTGCATCAGATCGCACAGCTGCTGTTTGCAACATATGTCTCAAGCGTATATCGCGTGGCCAAAACATCAGCCGCTTGGGCACCACATGCTTGATCAGACATATGTTGACCTGCCATGCAGCTCGTTGGCAAGCCTACCTTAAAGACCCACACCAAAGAACAAAGCGGACCTCTCCTTGCACCGCATCAGCTGGGATCTCCAACCCCAGTATGCCTTCAGTCCTCTCTGAAACCTGCACTGAGAGGAATGAAGGTGTAGAATTAGGTGTGTCACAGCCAAGTACTTGCGGCCACTCTGCTAGCAGTACACCGACGTCCGATTCTAGCAGGCAAATTTCCCTGCCCCAGCTGCTGGACCGTCGAAAGAAGTTCACTCCCAGCCATCCACATACCCAGCGGTTGAATGCTAGCTTGGCTAAATTGCTAGCGCTTCAACTGCTGCCTTTTCAGTTGGTAGACTCGGCCCCCTTCCGTGAGTTTGTGCAATGTGCGGTTCCTCAGTGGCAGGTTCCCAAACGCCACTTTTTCTCACGGAAGGCGATTACGGCTCTCTACAGGCATGTGGAAGGCAATATCTTGGCCTCGCTGGACAGGGCGGTCAGCGGTAAGGTGCATATTACCGCTGACTCATGGTCCAGCAGGCATGGACAGGGACGTTACCTTTCTTTCACGGCCCATTGGGTCACTCTTTTGGCAGCTGGGAAGGATGCAGGACAAGGTGCAGTAGTGTTGGAGGTTGATCCGCCGCCACGCCTCCAAAATGCTACTACTGGTTGTGACACACCTCTCTCCTCCACCCCCTCCTCTTCTTCTTCCTCCATGGCCTCTTCCTGTGGTTTGTCCTCGGAACCAGCGGTGCTCCATAGGCGTTCAAGGGGCTACGCAAGTACGCAGGCAAAAAGATGCCATGCCGTGCTTGCGCTGGTGTGTTTGGGGGACAGGAGCCACACTGGGGCAGAGGTCCTGTCTGCTCTGCAGGGGCAGGCCGAGAGGTGGTTGACGCCACGCCAGCTTAAGCCAGGAATGGTGGTTTGCGACAATGGCACCAACCTCCTCTCCGCCCTCCGACAGGGACAACTGACCCATGTGCCCTGTATGGCTCATGTCCTTAACCTGGTGGTGCAGCGGTTCTTGGGCAGGTACCCGGGCTTACAGGATGTCCTGAGGCAGGCCAGGAAAGTCTGTGTGCATTTCTGCAGATCTTATAATGCCAGTGCTCGCCTGGCTGAGCTGCAAAAGGAGTTGAACCTGCCCAAGAACCGCCTTATATGTGACATGCCCACCAGGTGGAACTCAACGTTGGCCATGCTGCAGCGGCTGCACACGCAGCAGAGGGCCATCAATGAGTACCTGTGCGACTACGGCATCAGGACAGGGTCAGGGGAGCTCGGGTTTTTTTCACCACGCCAGTGGGGCATGATCAGGGATGCATGCACTGTCCTGGCACCATTTGAGGAGGCCACGAGGATGGTGAGCAGTGACAGTGCATGCATCAGTGACACTGTACCTCTTGTCCACCTGTTGGAGCACACGCTGCGTGGAATAATGGACAGGGCACTTGAGGCAGAACAGAGGCAGGAAGAGGAGGACTTCCTTGCCTCTCAAGGCCCCCTTTACCCAGACAGTGTTCCTTCTGTCCCACCCATCGCACAGGAAGAGGAGGAGGAGGAGGAGGAGGAGGAGGAGGAGGATTGTGTCAGCATGGAGGTGGAGGCTGGCACTCAGCATCATCAGCAGCAGTCTTTTAGGGATGATTTACAGTCCCAAGAAACCAGTGGACTTGTACGTGGCTGGGAGGAGGTGGTTGCGGATCATGTCGTCCTTAGTGACCCAGAGGACTCCGGACTGAATGCCTCAGCTAACCTACGCTGCATGGCCTCCCTGATCCTGCAAAGTCTGCGGAAGGATCCTCGTATTCTTCGGATCAAGGAGAGGGACCATTACTGGCTGGCCACTCTCCTTGATCCACGGTACAAGGGTAAGGTTGCGGACCTTATGTTACCGTCGCAGAGGATGAGACAACTCCGGGAGGCCTTGCAGAAAGGTCTGTGCAACGCGTTCCCAGAGACTGGGAGGTTACAAACTCCTGGTCCTGGACAACGAGTTGCTGAGGCTTCGGGCAGTCAAAGAAGGAGCGGTGGGGAAGGTGGCCGTCTGACCGATGCGTTCAGACAATTCTTTAGTCCGCAGCCCCAAAGTATGATCGGTTCCAGCAACCATCGCCAGCGTCTGATATACATGGTGCAGGAATACCTAGGGGCAAGGTCAGATTTGGACACCTTCCCCACCGAAAATCCTCTGGCTTACTGGGTCTTGAGGATGGATCACTGGCCAAAGCTTGCACAGTATGCAATTGAGCTACTGGCCTGTCCTGCATCCAGCGTTCTTTCAGAACGCACATTCAGTGCTGCTGGAGGATTTGTCACGGATCACAGGGTGCGCCTGTCCACCGACTCGGTTGATCGACTGACTTTCATCAAGATGAACCAGTCTTGGATCACCACCAGCTACCACACACCTGATGCTGATATAACAGACTAATTGATTTTAAAATGTCACATCCCTTCAAGACTGATGCTGATGCTGAGTGCCTGTGCTGTTATGTTGACTGGCTATCCTCCTCCTCCTCCTCAATGATACGATTAATGATGATAGCTTGGAAGATCATTTTGGTTTATGGGTGACGCCACCAGTGGCTAAGGCCCAATTTTTCAGCCCCTGTTTAACAGAGGCGTGTAATTACAATTTTTGATGCAATACTTTGCAACAGGCCTCATTGCTGTGCTCCAAGTACAGTATCTGTGAGGGGTTGCAGTGTTGTGCCACCAGTGCTTAAGGCCCAATTTTTCAGCCCCTGTTCAACAGGGGCATGCAATTATAATTATTGATCTAATAATTCACAGCAGGGCCCATTGCTGCGCCCACCAAGAGTAACTGTCAGGCCTTACAGTGTTGTGGCACCAGCACCACCATCACCACCACCACCACCACCAAAGGCCCAATTTTTCAGCCCCTGTTCAACAGGGGCATGCAATTATAATTATTGATCTAATAATTCACAGCAGGGCCCATTGCTGCGCCCACCAAGAGTAACTGTCAGGCCTTACAGTGTTGTGGCACCAGCACCACCATCACCACCACCACCACCACCAAAGGCCCAATTTTTCAGCCCCTGTTCAACAGGGGCATGCAATTATAATTATTGATCTAATAATTCACAGCAGGGCCCATTGCTGCGCCCACCAAGAGTAACTGTCAGGCCTTACAGTGTTGTGTCAACACCACCACCACCACCACCACCAAAGGCCCAATTTTTCAGCCCCTGTTCAACAGGGGCATGCAATTATAATTATTGATCTAATAATTCACAGCAGGGCCCATTGCTGCGCCCACCAAGAGTAACTGTCAGGCCTTACAGTGTTGTGGCACCAGCACCACCATCACCACCACCACCACCACCAAAGACCCAATTTTTCAGCCCCTGTTCAACAGGGGCATGCAATTATAATTATTGATCTAATAATTCACAGCAGGGCCCATTGCTGCGCCCACCAAGAGTAACTGTCAGGCCTTACAGTGTTGTGTCAACACCACCACCACCACCACCACCACCACCAAAGGCCCAATTTTTCAGCCCCTGTTCAACAGGGGCATGCAATTATAATTATTGATCTAATAATTCACAGCAGGGCCCATTGCTGCGCCCACCAAGAGTAACTGTCAGGCCTTACAGTGTTGTGGCACCAGCACCACCATCAAAGGCCCAATTTTTACTACCACTGATCAACAATTATATGTTATTACAATTCCTGATATAATAGTTGACAGCAGGGCGTTTCAGCACCCACCAAGAGTAACTGTGAGTGCTTACAGTGTTGTGCCAACACCAACACCTAAGGGGCCAATTTCTGCAGAGTATATACGGCAGGTCCCTACTTTCAAACATCCAACTTACAAACGACTACTACTTGCAAACGGAAGAAGACAACAGGAAGTGAGAGGAAATCTACCCCTTGGAAGGAAAATTCTCTCCTGTAAGAATTAATATGGGAGAAAGGTGTCTCCTCTCTACTGATGCTTTATCACCAATCCTTGTTTCAATAAAAACACCACATTTCAAAAACAGTTGTCATTGGGACGCAAAGTGAGGTGAAATGTTCTGAACAGGGGCACAGACAGCAAAAAAAATGTTACAGGGGTGATAACCCTTCCCTATGTTTTCCAAAAAGCTTAAAAAAAGGAATTTGGCATGGAGCTAGACTTAAACAATGTAGCTGTTCAAAATTACAAACAGATTCTACATAAGAACAAACCTACAGTCCCTGTCTTGTATGCACCGCCTGTATACGGCTGTTCAGAGTATATAGGGCCTTTTTTATTTTGTGTGCAGGGTTCCCCTTAATATCCATACAAGACCCAAAGGGGCTGGTAATGGGCTGGGGTAGGGGGGGGGGGGGGTTGATGGGGTAGCTATGCCATTTTTCTTAAAGATTTTCATCCATATTACCGGGACCAGACATTACATTAAAGCCGCAAGCAGTTTTAAATGGCTTTTTTTTCCTTTAGAAATGTTATTTTGTGCAGGGACAGTTCTAAACACGGGAAACACGTGGCACTTCACAGGCATACTTTAGACACCCCCCAGGTACAATATTTAAAGGAATATTTGACTTTTTTTTTTCACTTTATGCATCATTAAAATGACTGCTCCCGGAAAACGTCCGTTTTTAAAACTTCTTTTTGCATTGATACATGTCCCCTGGTGCAGAACCCGGGTTCCCAAACTCTGTTTAGGACAATAACATGGATAATAGTCGTTATAATTAGCACATTAGAATCCGAACGTTCGCATCCATTGTATTTAATAGGGTTCTAATGTTCGTGCGAACTTTCGGTCCGTTCGCGGGTTCTGGTGCGAACCGAACCCGGGGGTGTTCGGCTCATCACTATTCAAAACATAAAAACTTAAAGGTAGAACCTTGGATCTGGAAGAGTGAGTGTTTTCCACTGCTTGTCCAGGGTAGTTATTGAGTAAGTCACATCATCTCTCCCCGGACAACAAATCACAATGCGGTCAGCATGAATGTGCCGACCGTAATTCCAGTCCCTCCGGCAGCACTTAAATCTATCAGCCATAATGGTTGAGTAGCCTAAGTACCTACATGGCTTGGATACCTCGAGGCGGTCCCAGATTGCTTCCCCGTACCATCTTTCACGACAGGCCTCAACTTCAAACAGAAAATCCTTAGGCAAATAGGGATATTTCAAGCCATATTAACTCGCCACTCTTTTAATCAGGATCTGCTGCAGGCGAGCCAATTTCGGTAATGTTGCAGGGTTCCCTTCTCCAGGCATAACGTAGGAATCCGGGGACCTTTTAACTAACACTGCATCAGGCTTTGGCCGAGGCGGCTGCAACGGCAAACGTCCTCCTGTAGTGGCGGGCACGGGCGATGCAGGTGCAGGCAATGCAGGTGTGAGTATTGTAGGTGCGGGCAATGCGGGTGTGGGTACAACCTTCTCCTCCAGAGCAGGGGCTCCGGGTCATCGAGCTGGGCAGCAGGCTTCGTGTCATCGAGCTGGGCAGAAGGCTCCGGGTCATCGAGCTGGGCAGCAGACAGGAACACCTCAGGCTGGGCAGCAGACCGGAACACCTCAGGCTGGGCAACAGACCGGAACACCTCAGGCTGGGCAGCAGACAGGAACACCTCAGGCTGGGCAGCAGACAGGAACACCTCAGGCTGGGCAGCAGACAGGAACAGCTCAGGCTGGGCAGCAGACTCCGCAGGCCAGGAAACGGGCACCACAAACTCAGACCGGGAAACGGGCACCACAACCTCAGGCCGGGAAATGGGAACCACAGCCTCAGGCCGGGAAACGGGCACTACAGCCTCAGGCCAGGAAACGGGCACCACAGCCTCTGGCTGGGAAACAGGCACCACAACCTCAAGCCGGGAAATGGGCACCACAACCTCAAGCCGGGAAACGGGCACCACAACCTCAAGCCGGGAAACGGGCACCACAACATCAATCCGGGAAACGGGCACCGCAACCTCAGTCCGGGAAACGGGCACCACAACCGGATCTTCAGGCGAGGACACAGGCACCGGATCTTCAGGCGGGTCACAGGCACCAAATCTTCAGGCGGATTCACAGGCACTGAATCTTCAGTCGGGGACACAAGCACCGAATCTTCAGGCGGGGACACAGGCACCAGATCTTCAGACTGGGACACCGGATCTTCAGACTGGGACACCAGATCTTCAGACTAGGACACCGGATCTTCAGACTGGGACACCGGATCTTCAGACTGGGACACCGGATCTTCAGACTGGGACACCGGGTCTTCAGACTGGGACACCGGATCTTCAGACTGGGACACTGGCATCAGGACTTCTGGTTGTAAGGCAGGCACCGGAACATCAGGCTGGAAGACTGGCTCTGGCACTTCAGGCTGGAAGACTGGCTCTGGCAGTTCAGACTGGAAGACTGGCAGAGAACTTCAGGCTGGCAGGCTGGCACAGGAACTTCAGGCTGACAGGCTGGCACAGGAACTTCAGGCTGACAGGCTGGCACAGGAACTTCAGGCTGACAGGCTGGCACAGGAATTTCAGGCTGGCAGGCTGGCACAGGAACTTCAGGCTGGCATACAGGAACTGGGGCGTCAGACTGAAGCAGTTTGATTGGTGTGGAGGCAGGTTGGGTTACTGGCAGGATCGTTCTGGTCGGAAAGAACTTTTGTCTCTTCTTTGGCCTAACCACTGAAGCCCTGTAGGTAAGGGGTGTAGCAGACTGGAAAGGAGGATTGGGATATGGCAGAGAAGAGGTAACAGTAGCTGGGGGAAGTTCTTGTGGGTTTGTAGGCAGCTGAGAAGAGGCAGGTGGGTTAAATGCAGGATAGGTACAGGGAGAAGAGACTGGATGTTGGTATCTGGTGGGAAGCAGTGTGTACTGAACTGCGACTGGGGTTGCCATGGGTGATGGAGAAACATACATTTGGGTCGGCTGGTGTCTGATGGAAGAGGTGGTTTGTCTGGCTGGGGATGATTGCATCATGCCAGACCATGCTGAGAGTATGGGTTGTACAAACTGTAATTTTAAATCTCCCTAACAAAAGACTGAGCAGACTCAATGCACTCAGCAATCACCTGTGGGAAGCAGGCTGAGTAGTGCTCACAAAAATCGGCAGGATCGTCTTCAAAAAGCCAAACTAGGGAAACAACCTGATTCATATTAAAAGGAGGAGTGAAATCATCATGGCCCTCTGGAATACAGGGCAGGGCCAGCTCAGTACAGATCTTAATTAAAGGTTGCACCTTCCCAGACGGCATATAACCCTGATCGACCAGGGAGTGAGCCGATCGGATGGCTGCAAACAACTGGTCACTAGACCATTCTTTCAAAGCCTGGTGACAATAATCACTGCTTTCAGATGCCAGCAGAGACAAATAAACAATCACATCAGCATTCATGTTTGCAAACGATCAAAATGGTTCCCCTGTGCAGCCACTTCTGATCAGGGATGGCCCTGGTATTCTGTCAGGAATCCGATATGATCAGAACTATGTGGACTGCAACAGAGGAAACCGCAAACAGAAATAGGTGAAATAAGTAGTTTATTAAAGATAAATAAATATAAATGTGAACACACCACCA
This sequence comes from Rana muscosa, assembly GCA_029206835.1. Taxonomy (NCBI): domain Eukaryota; kingdom Metazoa; phylum Chordata; class Amphibia; order Anura; family Ranidae; genus Rana; species Rana muscosa. The sequence goes on along the minus strand of JARGYO010005626.1, from coordinate 27,552,139 downwards.
GCACAAAAGTAAACAACAAAACAACCAAACAGTGACAATAACCAACCTGCATAAGTAGTAAAAGGGAGAACCAGAATCGTAGTCAAGCCAGGCCAGAATCATTAACGGGAGATCAGCAGATGGGGGGCCAGGAGTGGACAGACAGGGACAAGCAGGGGGCAATCAGGCTGCAGAGCAAGGATCCAGAGATACAGGGATAAGGAACAGAAACAACAGGTTTAGGTTCAGGTTCAGGTTCAGGTTACAGGAGTCATGCCGCGTACACACGACCGCTTTTCTCGACGAGAAAAACTGCATTTTTTTTTTCGACGAGAAAAACGATCGTCTGTGGGCTTTATGTCGTTTTTCTCGTTGAGAAAAACGGCAGAAAAAACGACGAGAAAAATTAGAACATGTTCTAAATTTTCTCATCGTTTTTTCCATCATTTTTTTCCGCGGCAGTTTTCCCATAGGGAGACACTGCCGCGGAGCCCACAGACGGTCGTTTTTCTCGTCAAGAGAAAAAATGACGGGAAAAACGACCGTGTGTAGGGAACCCTTGGAACCGAAGCGGTTCCCTCGTTTTTCCTGTCATTATTCACGGCGTTTTTTTAACCGCCGTGAATAATGATCGTGTGTACGCGGCATTAGGGTTCAAGTAGACAGGCTGCAGGTCAGGGCACGAGGACAATACCAGGGCAGTGTGTGTGTGCACTTGCCGGGTATTTATACCTGCTGAGAGGCTCAGGTGACCCCTGATTGCAGGAAGTAACATCTGCACCACACTGCCAGGATCCATCCGCTGGTGGATGCCAGTACTGCGGCCCAAGGATGATATAACACCAGCAGAGAGAAGTTCCCCTGACAGTTCAGAACTGCCAGGAAACACCTGCTGGTGGACCTCAGTACTGCACGCCAGATGATAGATACTACCAGCTACCAGCGGATGGAACCTTTCCTTACACTAACTCAGAGTCTTCCCACTTTTCTGCCAGCAAATAGTTGCACATAGTCCCGAATACTTTTTTCCCAGATGTCTTACTGGTTCCTGACGTGGACTTCCCAGAGATATCTCTCTCGGGGTCCGGTTCCTGTTGTCTCTGGGGTAGTCCTCTACCGCGGCTGCGGGAAGCCTTCACATATCCCACCTTTCTCCAGGTGGGTGCAATGGGGACAAGCGCAGTAGAGGTGGTATCCGGAACAATGTCCACTGATGGCTCTGCAGCAACCATAGCAATGACATTCCTTCCAGGGTCACTCACCGCAGTAGGCGCGATGAGTACAGGTTTGGCCACAGGCCCGAGGGCAACATCCTCCAACGTAGCGACGCCTGTGGCCCAGTCCACCCGGTAGGCACGGGCGACTAAGTAGGTTGGTCCACTGCAAACAAGTACTCCCTGCAGTGCAAGCATCGGGCGAACGGGCGTAGTCCCTTACATTTAGGGCACAGCATGCCCAGCGCTTCCACATCTCCGCTAGTGTACAAGATGAAACCAACAGGGTTCCTGGCTGTGTATTGCTCGCACCAGCGTTAATAGAGAACATCATAGGCCCTGACATGGACTGTGCCAACAAATACAGCGACATGGCTGCTCTCCGATCCTCTTATCGTGATCTCGCAGCTTCTTCCCTTTGGCTCCAGACACACTCACGTGTCTCACGCGGGAAGCGGGAACTCCTCCCCTTTGGTCTTTTTCTTTTGGCACGTAGCTCCCGGGTCTTCCTGGCTCCACCCGCAGCCTACGCAGTTGCCAAAGTGATCTGACCTTTCTTTCAAGAACACAGTCCAGCACCCTCTTAATTGTAGACTTTCTGTGAAACAAAAAAAATATCTTTCAGTCCAGTTGCGAGAGGTAACGGCAAATCCTGGACTCGAGCCCCCACGTGTAGCACTACCCCCTTAGGAGCTAATGGTTTAGATTTGGGCCTTGCACGTTTACCTCACCATTCGTTGTCCAGGGGATGAGAGTCTATAGAAACTTCAACGTCCACACAAGTTATAAATCCTTTTTATTTCACACAAACTTGCATAGGTAGAGGGATGGAGGCTCAGGGGAAGGTTCAGGCACACGATGCAGATCACTGGGGAAACTTCTAAGCTTCAAAAGTCACACTCACCACTCTCCTTCAACTGGGTGTTGCTCACCCGGATAGGCCCCTCTCACTTGGCCTAGCAGCCGGGATGATGCATGAACAAAATGAAGAAATAACAGTCTCTGCCACAGACTTTAGGACGATAAAGATGAACTGTTCAATAATCCTCTGCCACAGGATTTTAGGACGATAAAGATGAACTATTCAATAATCCTTTGCCACAGGATTTTAGTACCCGGATATCCAGCCTTACAGTTTTAGAGCCTTTAAGCCGACTCGGCACACTGTAAGGTAACATAAGCTACAGTGCATCCTCCAATAAGATCACCAGGCCTTCCCCAAAACACCAGCCTTCCGCTTGGTCCGCTCCAGGACAGGTCCTCCCCTGGTTTCCTCCATTGAGTGGCTTCCTCCCGCAGGACAGGCAGCACAGGATCACCTTCATAGTGCAGGCCCCAGTCAGGACAACTGGGCCTACCTGGCAGAGATGCAGCCTCGGGCCAACATGGCTCCGCGGCTGAAATTTCACTATCACATACCTCGAGCCAGGAGGGCCACGAGGCGAACAGAGCTCTGAAAAATGGCATCTGCCCCTTAAGTACCCTTCCCCAGCATGCCCAGCAGGGAGGCCACTCCCACTGGGCTGTCCCTGGGGAAAAATACCCAATAAACTCTGGCCTGCCTGTGTTCCAACATTGGCCTGTGGTGGTAACGTCACCTTCAGGCAAACAATGGGAAATCCCTCCAAGCACAGCCATAGCCGTAACAGAGACTGATTAAGCCTTAATCATCAAAGTCTGAGCTAACTACCAGCTCAGACACCCACTAAATTTAAACATGCCGCCTGGTGATCAGGAGCAGGGCGCTACACTAATTTGGGGAAATAACTATAGATAAATAGTAATTAATTTAGAATAATGTTTTTACACGTTAACGCGTGGACTGTCTAGTCAGTTGTTCTCATATATGAGATTGCCCTGATTAGTGAATTTAATCTTTATTTGTTGTAAATGGGATTCACATCAGCAATACGGGTTCCTTCCCTTGTGTCTTCTGTCCCTTGCTCGATACAGTATTTAGCTGAGTAATTTTCAGCCCAATGCCTTCCATTAATTATTTTAAGAGTGCTGTTTGTGCTCTTAATAAGGGTTTAACATTCCCTTAACTGCAATTACAATTCTGCCTAGTCTGTTGTCCTTGATACAATCACATAGTCACAGTACTAAGGTGTCTTATCGTTCTGTTCACGCAGCCCGGGAATCATAGCCAAGCAAGCTAAAAGCATAATCTCCTTAATGCCAGTTTATTTAAGGATTTTATTTGTCAAATATAATAAATGCTTGCACAGCATTATAATGTGAATGACTTGAACCACGTTCATTTATTCAATGGCCACTTTTAATTAAGTAATAAATGTAAAAGAAAAACCAGCTCCAGATATATGTTTTTATGTTAAGTGCATGTTACCTAAGTATAGGTTACCACTTTCATGGATTCCTTACTTGTATAAGGGTGCGCTGTGTCTATAAATGTAATAATAAAAAAAAATGGTAATCAATACAAGCCGCCCTAGTGATTACCCCACCGCGCTGTTTTAACAGAAAAATACAGTGCATCAAATCCTAACAGCAGCCACTTTAAATATATATAGGACAAAGAGATTATTACGTATTCGCATCTCTGAGCACCTCACTAACATAAAAAATGGTTTTAAATACCACAGTGTATCGGCCCACTTCAAGGAGAAACACAATCAAGACCCCTCTGTAGCTCAATTCTGTGGTATAGATTGTGTATATCCAACATGGAGAGGATCTAACAGAGTCAGAGATTTATCGCAGCGCGAAACTCAATGGATCTTCCTGTTAAAATGCTTATTTCCAAGAGGTTTGAATGTGGAGGTGGATCTAAATTGTTTCATCAATAATTATTGAATATTTGATATAATTTAATACATATTTTAAAGCCCCATAATAATTAGTAACTAAACTACTGGGTCTCTATGGTTCCATATAGATCAAATAATGATGCAGTTCACATGCTTAGCAACAGGGGACGGGTATAGATTGTGCCTGCCAATTTATTTTGATTACATCATTATCCTGTTTAACTAATGTGCAGTGTGTTTTGAGCTAGTATATTTGATTCAACATCTATATATGAGAGTACACTTGTGGCTGTCAGTTGGTCACAATAGAGTATGAATTAAGGAGAGCAGCAGACACTGCACAAAGCTATGTGCGTAGACTCGCGCACACATCCACCTATTGAATTGAATAGGTGTTTTTATAAAACTTATAGCATCCATTCATTGATCCCATGGATTTTAGAATCTAATTTTAAAATATGATTCTTAAGATTTTTTATGAAAGATTTTAGAAATATTTTTTAAATGATTATTTTTAACTAATGTTAATTTGATTTATATATTTTTTATTGTTGTTTTGATTTTTTTTAAAAGGATCTATATTGTCTCACTTTAGCGATCTTTAAACAACTAGTAAGCAGTTGGGGTTAGCACAACAATAAATAGTAAATAATAAATGAATTTTTGTAATTTAAATTAGTGGTTGTAACATGGTCTATGGGGATATTATGCTGTCTATTGATGTAGAAGGCCGGTGAATGATGGTCACGGGGACACCTGATCGGCTGCTTTAGACAGACAGGAGGACTGGGTGTAAGTTGTTGTGGGAGAGACGTCCGTGTCTGGTTATGACGCGGCACGTCGCGCCTATGATCCCTGTTGAGAATCGAGTAGGGAGGACACTTCCGCCCACAGAGCCATCAGACTCGATGAGTCACTTCCGCCCTTACACAACGCGGAACGTATCCGTAGGAGACGGTAAATCCGCGACGTGTTGGAGTGAGTCATCACTATGCTAATAGGGGTAGAGTCATGATGTGCCCTCTGTTGATCGAACATGATGGGGAACATCCGCCAGCACTTGACTAGCTGCGCAGGCGCTGTAGTATATCCGGAAACCACTAATTTAAATGAGGAGTATAAAGGGAGGGTTTGCCTGTGATGTAGCCAATCCCATGATTAAGTATCAATTACGAAACATGTCGGGGTGTGGCTACACGGCAGGCTATTGACAATCTGATTAAGCGTGTGTGGAGTTCCGTTACAGACTCTATTATCAGCCACCTTTGAAAACGGCGTTCGCAAGTGGAGAGGACAGGTAGAGAGTGGTTTGTGATCCTGCGCTGATCCTGGGTCCGCCGTGACCTTTATTCGTTGGTTGTGACAGTTTGAAGTTAATGCTGTGGATTTGATTGCAGTGTGATTTTGGCTTATTTTTACTGGTTACCATGTGAGTGCAATATTTGAAGATTTTGTAGTACCAATAAAACTGACTTTGCAGTATTACACTATCCTTTGCATTTATTTTTTGCATTTATGTGGAGCTTGTTTGAGAATTACTGCATCGGATGTTGAACCAATCCACCTAGTTGAGAGGTGCTGTCTGCTCATTTGCCAAAACACGAGAGTGTGAGGCATTGCATTGCGGTGAGTGTCCAATCTGAAGGGGGTTTTGACTCACTTGAACACTGTGGTGTGGTGGAAGAGATGAAGATTAACATCTAATTTTGAACACTACTATTATACACCTATATGGACTCTATTTGTGTTGTCACTTTATACACGTTTTTTGGAATTTTGTCTTTATGCCTTTCTTTATTTTAAGATTTAAGTATATTTCACTATTACTTTTAAATCACAGTTTATAATTGTTATATTCACTTAGCGCCACTTATAGTTTGTCATTCTATTTTTAGTGTGTTGACTATATATTTTTTCACAGGTTTATAAATGTAATAAAAAATAAAAAAATACAACTAAATCTGAATTATGTGACACACAGTACACTAATACAATCGTAAATTTGCCAACATAAAACATGCAAATATGGGACTATGTCCAGTGGCCCAGCTACAGACCTATTGCCCACAGTGCACATTTTGAGTTTTTTTCCACAATATTTATGCATCATAGACAACACATTTACCTTTTCTATAGCAGACTAAATGCATAGTTTGAACATCAGTAGTTAGAAAGGGTAAGTATAAAGCTGGCCATTTTTTCTCAAAAATTAGGTGCAGGAACTCAACCGTAACCCCCAAACCCCCCCCCACACACACACACACACACACCCTCCAAACCACATCAAATAGTGGGTATGGTGAAATCATACTGTTCCCATTGGCAAACAGTATATAAGAAAGGTAAGCTGTTATCCTAATCATTGTCTTCTATTTTAGTAGAATAGTAACTATGTGGAGTTTTCTCATTGTGAATACATCAGGACAGGAGTGCATAGTTTGAACATCTGTAGTTTGAAAACAGTAGGGGTTTGGAGACAGAAGAAATTCCTTGGTAAGAACATGTGTTTGATTTTACTAATAATTTTTGAAGATGTCTGGTGTAGCTCAGTGCAATACTTGTTTGGCAGTTGTTTTCTGTTTTATTCTTTGGACAGCGTATCCTGTTTGTATGCAGATTTCCAGGCTATATGGAGATATTGCGTGTCTGGATTCTTTGGTTTGTGCCCTTCAGTCTGAGATGAAGAGGCTATCTAAGCCAATCATTTCCATTGATCTATCTTGCAAAAAGCCACCTCTTCCTTAAAGACTGTGCAGATGAAGGGCAGTGTGAACATCTGTTGTGTTATGGAGGAGTGGGGACTATTGACCAAAAATATGTATCTTGTGGTGTCTGTGTCATTGCATAACTTCTTATAGTGACGTAGATGGTGATACAGAGGTTGCAAGCAAAGCTGTTTATGAAAATGGTGACCCTTCCTGGCATAGAATGGTAGTCCCAGAGAAAGAAACTGCTTTGCCATAAGAGACTTTTTGCATTTAATGCTACAAACCAGGCAAGTCTCGTGAATGAGTTAACAAGCTTTGTGACTGGATAGCTCTTTTGTCTAGAGATAACTTGTACTTTGTTATAGAGACATGGTCCAGGGATTTAAATGAATGGGAAATAACAATAAAAGGGGACACACTTAAACAAAAAAGACAGGATAGAAAAAGGGGGACATGGAGTTGCCATTTATGTCAAGAGGAATGAACACTTAATTGAACAGAGCAGTCACCAGGGACACGTCTCATTTAACGTAAGTACTATCCCTTGTGCTGATTTTAAAAAAAAGAGTAATAATAACTAAACATAAGGTTTTAAACACAATAAAGTTGTAGTTCACTTTTACAGAAAAAAATTAAGGTTTAAATAACACCCTACACCAGGGGTCAAGTCCTGGGGAAAAAAGTGTGGGAACTCCCACCCAAGATCCACTCCCCCACCAAAAAAAAAAAAATGATACGCTCATATGCATATATATTTCACAGAAAATACAGTGCAACATTTATTGTAAAGTGCCAGTTTACAAAAACAAAATAAATTAACTTGTCAAACTAACAGAATAATCACACACACCTCGGGGTACTCGGTACTAGCCTGGCTGGTCTCGGTACTGACCTGGCTGGTCTCGGTGCTGGCCTGGCTGGTCTCGGTACTGCCCTCGGTGCTGGCCTGGCTGGTCTCGGTACTGCCCTCGGTGCTGGCCTGGCTGGTCTCAGGGTGCTGGCTGGCTGGCTAGCCTCAGGGTACTCTGTCCCCAATCCACCTCTGTACCCCCCCATGTCCACCTCTCTTCCACCTGTGTTCACCTCTGTACCCTCCATGTCCACCTCTGTACCCCCTCCACCTCTGTTCCCCCATGTCCATCTCTGTACCCCCTCCACGTCCACCTCTGTACCCCTCCACGTCCACCTCTGTACCCCCTCCACGTCCACCTCTGTACCCCCCATGTCCACCTCTGTACCCCCTCCACCTCTGTACCCCCCCATGTCCACCTCTGTACCCCCCCCATGTCCACCTCTGTACATCCCTGTACCCCCCCATGCCCACCTCTGTGTTCACCTCTGTACCCCCTCCACCTCGGTTTCCCCGTCCACCTGTGTTCACCTCTGTTCCCCCCATGTCCACCTCTGTACCCCCTCCACCTCTGTTCCCCCCATGTCCATCTCTGTACCCCCCCATGTCCACCTCTGTACCCCCTCCAATGTCCACCTCTGTACATCCCCATGTCCACCTCTGGGTTCATCTCTGTAACCCCCCATGTCCACCTCTGTACCCCCTCATGTCCACCTCTGTACCCCCATGTCAACCTCCGTACCCCCGCCCACCTCTGTGTTCACCTCTGTTCCCCCCATCCACCCCTGTTCCCCCCATCCACCTCTGTACCCCCCATGTCCATCTCTGTACCCCCATGTCCATCTCTGTACCCCCATGTCCATTTCTGTACCCCCCATGTCCACCTCTGTTCCACCTGTGTTCACCTCTGTACCCTTCATGTCCACCTCTGTTCCCCCATGTCAATCTCGGTACCCCCTATGTCCACCTCTGTACCCCATCCACGTCCACCTCTGTACCCCCTCCACGTCCACCTCTGTACCCCCCATGTCCACCTCTGTACCCCCTCCACCTCTGTACCCCCCCATGTCCACATCTGTACATCCCCATGTCCACCTCTGGGTTCATCTCTGTACCCACCCATGTCCACCTCTGTGTTCACCTCTGTACCCCCTCCAACTCTGTTCCCCCCATGTCCACCTCTGTTCCCCCCATAACAATAGCAAATGCAAGCGCATGGGAAGCCTGCACAGACAAACACGATTAATCCTAAATGTGTAAAGGATATTATACAAAGGTTGAAAATCAAAAAAACAAAAAAAGTATTCCAATCAGATGGACATAAAGTTATTACTGTTACCAAGGGATGGCAGGTAGCATAAGGTTTTGAAAAACTCTATAGTAACAATTGTGGATAGGAAGTCTTTAATAAAAACTCAGTTGCCCAGGGCAGCTCTTCTCCAAGTTGAAGCCGACTCAAGGAAAATGACATGAAAGGAAAAATAGAAAAGCGCCTCTTAGCAAAACAGATTTATTATGTAGCAGACAATTTGTATCAAACACTTACATCATGGTAAGTTTCAGGTGTCATCCAGTAGGATTAATGTTTATATTGCGTCCAGGATCTCTGACGCTACTCCACGGATTTCCCAGGTCCCGGTTATGGCGGCCGCAAGTAGCCGGGATACAGGCTGGCTTGTCCGTGATAGGAGACAGCAGCGAAAGATGGCAGCGGTCGGTCCGGAGAGGAGCGTCTGACGTCAACTGGATGGTGCAGGGAACCACAACGCGTTTCAGAGCATGCGCAGCTCTCGTACAGGGCATGCGCGCTCCTTTCTCAAGTGTACACTCCTCTCCGGACCGACCGCTGCCATCTTTCGCTGCTGTCTCCTATCACGGACAAGCCAGCCTGTATCCCGGCTACTTGCGGCCGCCATAACCGGGACCTGGGAAATCCGCGGAGTAGCGTCAGAGATCCTGGACGCAATATAAACATTAATCCTACTGGATGACACCTGAAACTTACCATGATGTAAGTGTTTGATACAAATTGTCTGCTACATAATAAATCTGTTTTGCTAAGAGGCGCTTTTCTATTTTTCCTTTCTGTTCCCCCCATGTCCATCTCTGTACCCCCCATGTCCACCTCTGTACCCCCTCCACCTCTGTACCCCCCCATGTCCACCTCTGTAATCCCCATGTCCACCTCTGGGTTCATCTCTGTAACCCCCATGTCCACCTCTGTACCCCCTCATGTCCACCTCTGTACCCCCATGTCAACCTCTGTACCCCCGCCCACCTCTGTGTTCACCTCTGTTCCCCCTATCCACCTCTGTACCCCCATGTCCATCTCTGTACCCCCTCATATCCACCTCTGTACCCCCATGTCCATCTCTGTAACCCCCTATGTCCACCTCTCACTTCTGTACCGCCCATGTCCATCTCTGTACCCCCCCATGTCCACCTCTCACTTCTGTACCCCCCCATGTCCACCTCTCACTTCTGTACCCCCCCATGTCCATCTCTGTACCCCCATGTCCACCTCTCACTTCTGTAGCCCCATGTCCACCTCTGTACACTCCTCAATAATTAGTACAGACCCCCCCTCCATTATTAGTACAGACCCCCCTCCATTATTAGTAGAGAGACCCCCCTCCATTATTAGTACAGACCCCCCCTTCAGGACAACCCCCCCTCAGGACAAACCCCCCCCGGGCGGCAGCTGGAGAGGAGAGGTGTGGAGCCGCGCTGCCCGGGGGGAGAAGAAGATCGTGACAGAGAGAACAAATGCATTGCCGGTGTCCTGCACTGCACGCCACGGACCGCCCCCATCGACGTTACTGAGCGGGTCTCTCCGAACAGAGACAGCCACTTCGATCTCCACTGATAGGAGGGGCTTGGGCAGGAAACAGGGCGGCGGTGACCGGCGGAGACAGCGGCTGCGCTGTGGTGACCAGTGGTGTCCAGGGGGATGCCGACAAGGAGAGGAGGAGGAGGGAGGGGAGCACTCTGGCGCTTGAGCGCCCCCACCTCTGTGGAGCCTGGGTGAACTGCACTCGGATCGGCCCGAGCGGCTGCTCTAGTCCTGCAAAGGGAACGGCGTTCCTGCTGTAAAAAAAGTGCAGGGACGCCGTTCCCATGCGTTCCCGCAGGACTCGAGCCCTGCTACACCCTCCTTGGTCCCCGCAGCACCTACCTCCAGGGATGCTGAGCTGTCTGTGTCCACGCAGTTGGTCCAGCAGTCCAGGGATTTGAAATCCCTGCTATTCTCCCTCTTTTATAATCCCTGGAGCCTATGTACAGAGTCAGAAGTATGTAACATACATAGTGAAAGGTCAGGTGTGTAATGTACGCTTAGCTGAACATACTTTAGGGTGTAAAGTCACAGGTGATAAAATGCCCAACCTTAACCACACAGTTACTGCGTAACACGCTGTCCCCTGGTGTGCAGCGCACTGCTCTGATGGCGGTGGGCACTAACCAAAGGATCACGGGCCTAATAACAGTTAAAAGTCCTGGGCAAGTGCCCTCTCACCCAACCAGGCCCAGTCCGTTCGGCTGGTTCTGTTGCTGGTGCTCTGGCACACGATCTCTCCACCACCTGTAGTCTCCGGTCCCTCAGACAACCGTATGGAAGTCGATAGATGGGTCGACTCTTGGATGCTCCGAGATATCAGCAGGCTCTCCAGATGAGATCCCTCTCCCTGAGACAAGCAGGCTTTCCGAACTCGGTAGGCCCAGGCTCTCCAGCCTAGACAAGCACAACAGGCCCCAACACCAGCTCCGACTTGCTAGGTGTGCGATCTCCAAAGAGACCACGTGTCGCTCCTCCTCCACTTAAATAACCCTTTCCCAGCAGACCTTGCGCCGGGCAATGCACTGTGGGCGTACAGCTGCACTGTGGGTATAGTAGTCTTATATAGCATCCACGGCATTGGAGTCCATTTCTCCCTGTACCACAAGTCCCACCCTGCACCTTTCCTTCCAAGTCAAACAGTAATCAGTACATTGTCAAATAGAGTCCTGGAGGGATCTGGGTTCACTTGCATATAAAGTAGTCCTTATAGCATACTGTAACGACACCCCAAGTATGAAAGGGGTTAAAGCCGTTTATGATATGCCATTCCTGAACACCAAGGCAGCTATTGACACTCCACAGTCAGGTGAACGAGACACATAATGATAATTCCCCCCTAATAACGAGACACAGCTCTGTTGTTAGGTTCCCAGCAGGTTCCCAGCAGGTCTGACAATCTTTATTGAGAAAGCAGGCTCTTATATACACTAAAAGACTACTGTAGTCCAAATGAACAATGACCCAACTCCACCCACAACATCACACAATAGTTACATAACGAGCCCCCAATACACATTATTCTGACATCCCTTAGCAGACAACAGGTGAGTTCATTAACTAACCCCTTTATACAATTACAGAGCTAATTATCACAATCCACAATGAAAATCCACAATCCACAATGAAAAGATCTTTAGAAGTTAGCCTGGACTCATTTACATTACACAGGCAGCCAGGTGGTTGGAGGGGATGACATTAACATCTTTCAATTAACCTGTTGTGTTCAGAATCAACAACCAGTAAATAGTTCTTTACAGATATCCTGGGGAATATTGTGGGTTAATATTACAGACCCATTTTAAAGCAATCCAAGACATATTCTCAATGTCCATTATTTTCTGGCTCATACTTTCTAAGAACTTCTGGGTTCCACGGGCCCACCCGTTACACAAACCAATAAGTGACAACCCGCTATATGTAATATACATGTACCCAGATAGCAAGCAAATGAGCTGCAAGTTTGAAAATGACTTGCTAAACTATTGCTAGACCTGGCAGATGTTGCATAATTGTAGCAAGTCCGCATTGAATGACTTCAGATCAACTTTCTTTGCAAACATTCTGCAAGTCTGCTGCAAGTTCTGGTTCAGTTATGTTGTGCAATAGTCATACCACCACAGTGGTCATGGTGAATTTCAAAGCTCTTGCTGTAGATTCACCACTGCAACTTTGCTCTTGCTAGAGACTTGCCACGCAAATTTGCTACAAGTTGGAAAAGTGTTAACTAAAACTTTTGCTGCACGTGCTCTGCAAATGTACAACTTGCAAGTGAAAATGTGCAGCAAGTTAACAAGACTTACAATTCAACACTGCCACAAATTTGTGGCAAGTTATCGTTGCTATCTGGGTAGGTGGAGCCAGGCATTTGTTACGCAGAGTGGAGAGACAGCACATGGCGACCAATGAATGCAGCAAATTTATTTAGTACAAAAGTTTTGAAAGAGTGGTAACGGGATCTGTGTAACATGGCCAAGCCCGACACAGCAGTACTTTGCAGAAGGTCTTGCACAAACAGTCTCAATATTACAAAAGATGCTTTAAACAGCTTATGAAACCTGCCAACATCGGATGAAGGAGATAGCTGGAAGGTGGTCTGGCAACAAGGCACCTGAACATGGAACAGCTCCTGGCTGGCGACAAAGGCACGCAGTCCTTATTCTGTCCCTCCTCCATTGGAGCCTTATCCTATGCTAAGCACGCTGTCCCTAACCAGCAAGTTCCTGTTCCTGACCTAGCCATTTTACAAAAGCGGGCCAATTACAGAAGGACAGTGCTTTTTATTAGCAATTCCCACACTAAAGATGGCTACCAAGGTCATCCATGGCAGCAGCTCTCCTGGTGACACCAACCAAGACTTCAAAGGAACAAGCATTCCTCCTGTCCTACACCATCTCTGCATAGCGGTGGCCATCACAGCACCATGTGCACAGGGAAGTTGTACTACACTTGCCTACATAATGCATACTGTACACACTGCATACAACATACATACACACTGCATACACAAACAAGCTTATCTCACTTGTGGAATCTTCAATTTCCTTTGTCCCTGCCTCTACCAGCGATCTCTGTTCCCACCAGATCCACAGTGACAGGGAAAAGCCCCAGCTCCTCCTCCTTCCTCTGTGCGGCAGGCACAGCTCCTCATTCCAGTCGTCTCCTCTCTACTTCCTCTGAGTCTTCCACTGACAGCCGGTACATTGCAAGGACTTGAAGAAATTAAGTCATGAATGCTGTGTTTTATTTACAGCTCCGGAATCGAAATTCCACAGATGTAAGTGTAGCACATCACCCGCCCTGCACAGCCAGGCACACCAAATTTTCCAAAGGCTCACTGAGACAGGAAACAGTCCATGCAGCTTTGTTTTTTGTTTTTATTTAGGGGTTAATAACTTGGATGGGGATAGGGGTATTATGGGATGCCCACTTGACTGGAACAATGTCTCAGGGGCACTTCAACTATATACACTTTCTATATACACTTCTCTTCCTCCAGCACATCACTTGCTTGCAGAAACACTTAGGCCCAGCTGGAACACTGTGTAGGTGGTATATGACAGGGGACTCTGTCAGATCCAGCAAAAGCCCATTACAGGCAGGGTCTGTGGGCCCCTTTGGTGTGTAGAAAAGTCCCATTGTCCAGCTACCTTCGGGTGGCTACTGAAACTAGCACCACCTCTTTAGGCACTCCAGCCCACCTGATTGCAGCTTCCCCTTTCACTAGTCCTCCTGGCCAATCTTCCACAGTCCTCCCAGACTGACTCTGCAACCATCTCAGTCTACCACTCCTCAGTCCTCTCTGGCTGTCTCTTAGTCCTCCCAGACTGTTGAGCTGGCTTCTGCTGTCTGCTGTCCTTCTGCTGTCCTCGCTGGCTTCTGTTGTCCTTACACCTTCTCCTCTGCCTCTGGACAGAACTCCTCCTTGTGTTTTTAGAGGATCCCTCCAGCACCCAAGCCCCAGACCCAAGGTCACCCCCCCCCACCAGAGTAGGGGGCTACCCTCAATGGCCTCCGACAGCTTCTCCAGCTTCCACCCAAACTCACACTGCCCCTGTTGGGTTGACCCAGAATATTTAAGAAGTGCCCTCCCCTGCCAGCCCATTTAGCTGGGGATTGGTTGGGGCCCTCATCAATATTCCAGGCAGTTCCTCCTAACCTCCCTCCCATTTTTCTGGAAGTTTCTCCAAAGTTCCAGGAGGTAACAGAGGTGCTGCCTGATGAGTCATCCAGCCTCCCTGAGTCACCCACCCTGACCCAGATGTAAAACACAAGCTTGTACCTATGTATACTAACTAGCACTCTACACTAGATGGTGTCACATAAGCAATCCAGTAATGTCCTGGCAAACACAGCCAAATTCTTGAATTGCTGCACATTTCCAGTAGGTACCTAGCTATACTCTTTATACATTGTTTGCATAGATGTTTTAATTATTAGAGACATGCATTCCATGTTGTCTTATGTATGGCCTGGAATTTGGCTTTAACCTAACAAATAAATAAATATCCTTCATTGATGAAGGATGTGAAATCAAGGTAAATAGGAAGCCATCTAGTACTCTAACCACAAGAAATAAAAGGGTTGCATGTGGCCTACAGATATTATGGATATCCAGTGAAGAAATTACTTCCAACCTGGGATCAATCTCCTGCCCACTACTTCTCATAACAAACATCCTCCTTTACTGAATTAGTGCAATGACCATAATATAAATATACACTATTAAAATGATGTATGATGGATCATTACACAATGCAGCTTTGGGAGGCCGGTGTATGATTACTGGGTGTATGGTCTGCAAGGACTTTGTATGTCCTATTTTCTTGTTTATATATAAAGTAACTTTTCTAAAATGCAGGATTTATTTTTCTGAAAATAGCTAACTGACTTTACACATAGGCTCTCCGATGATGAATTCTGGGTAGACATGAGGGATAAACAAACATGCTTTTCCAATACAAGGGGAAAAGATTTAATACAATTAGACTATTATTACAGTTCCCATAAATTGTGCTTTGACCATGTTTTAACCATCATAGTCTTCATTTTACTACAGGGGACATATTCTTTCCTTATTTTCATGGGACTTGGAGACTCTTGGACACCCTAAATGCATGTGCGGGCATTGCAAGCTTTTCCGGTTATAAGGTTTAAAATCTTGAAGTGTCTGTGAACGAGAAATCAGTTTTTTTGTTTGGCATCATTTCTGTATTTAACACTTTTTAAGTAATTGCCCTCGTACAAGCATGCAGCTAGTGAAGTCACCACTTCTGATCTGCATACTTTTCTTGGGTCAGTGGCTCATGATGTAATTAAAACATTGGATCAGCATAGCAGCCAGGCAACTAGCATTTTCAGAAGGAGAGGTCACTAATTGTAGCTCCTGTGTTTACTTTAAAGCAAAACCCGAGAGTACATGCTTGTTGGATAAAATAACAATATAACCCTTTCCATAGCATTTGCTGAAACAAAGGTACTAGAAGACAGTACCTGTAAAAATGTCCATTTCACCATTTAGCCTCCATGGTGCAGTGGCGTCACTAGGGTTGGTGTCACCTGGTGTGGTAAAACATGGTGTAATGGTGTCACCCCCCCAGGCTACTAAAACATGGTGTCACCATACCCACCTTCCCCCTACCACACTGATACTTCTACTACCCCTATGCCCATTTCTCCTCTCACATGCCCAGTCTACCATCCCCATTACCCACCCCTTCCTCTTCACATACCCCTGCTACTGCCCCAATACCCGCCCCCTCTTCTCCACATACGCCTTCTACTGCCTATACTCACCCCCTCCTCTCCACATACCCCTTCTACTGCCCCTATACCCACCCCATTCTCTCCACATACCCCTTCTACTACCCCTATATCCACCTCTCCTCTCCACATACTTCTTTTACGGCGCCTATACCCACCTCTCCACATAACCCTTCTACTGCCCCTATACCCACCTCTCCACATACCCCTTCTACTGCCCCTATACCCACCTCTTCTCATAGCCCTTCTACTGCCCCTATACCCCCCCTCTCTACATACCCCGTCTACTGCCCCTACACCTACCTCTCCACATACCTCTTCTACTGCCCATATACCCACCTCCCCTCATACCCCTTCTACTGCCCTTATACCCACCTTTCAACATGCCCCTTCTACTGCCCCTATACCCACCTCTCCACATACCCCTTATACTGCCCCTACATCCACCTCTCCTCATACACCTTCTACTACCCATTTCTCCTTCTCCACCCCTTCTACTGCTCCTATACCCACCCCCTCCTCTCCACATACCCCATCTACTACCTCTATATCCACCTTTGCTCTCCACATACCCCTTCTACTACCCCTATACCCACCCCCTCCTCTCCACATACTCTATATACTGTCCCTATTCCCATCTCTCCTCTCCACATGCCCTTTTCTACTGCCTCTATACTCACCTCTCCTCCTACCCCTTCTACTGCCCCTATACCCACCTCTCCTCATACCCCTTCTACAGCCTCCATACCTACCTCTCCACATATCCCTTTAACCGCCCCTATACCCACCTCTCCTCTCACAAGCACCCTCAATAATCTCCCAGTGCACAGACAGGCTTCCCTTATTTCTCCATTACTCTCTTCTTCTCTCCATATTGCTCCACTTTTTGTCCTCACACTCTATTTCCTCCTTTTCATTCATTGCTGGCAGCCCTATTCTTGCCCCCCTCACAGGTCCCAGTCACCTGTCCTCTCATAACACAGCTGCCATTATAGTGTCTCCTCAGCTCCTCCATTCACATACGGTGTCCTGGGACTCTTCCCTCTCACACAGCCCTCCGCTCTCCCTGCCCCTCCTCCCCAGACTTTCTCTCACTCACTTGTTGCCTCCATTGCTGCACAGTGCACAACACTTTGATCTGGCCACTGGCCTCTTTTCCAGGTCCCTCCCACTAGATTAGACTGGGAGCCTTTCAGAGGGTAGGTTGGCTTCAACAATGCTCCCCGCATCCCTTTTGGCTCTAGGGTTGCCGTGGAGGCTTTATGCCTCCCTTTATGTAAGCATTTGCGCTTTAAGAATCATGTTGTTTGGTAAATGATGCAGTCTGACTGACGGGATGACACCAGAGGGGTGACACCATCGCGGTCGGGTTTCACTTCCTACTTGATAGTGTCATTCCTCTGGTGGGTGTCACATGGGTGCCTTCCGCACCCCTCGCATCCCCATAGTGACACCACTGCCATGATAGTCAGTTAGCTCCACAGCTTGTAGTAATTTTTGGAACCAGGCACACATATCCAGCAGAATGTGGGATCCATCCAAAAACATTGGTGATGATCATCACTAGAACCCAAAATTTCTCTCATCTCAACACCAAACAATCAATCTTCCTTTGTCTGTACCAGGTCTAGAATATGACCTCCTCCTGATAGGCTTTCTACTAACTGTGTTAGAATAACCCTTTTCAATGCCTCTAGCATATGTCTGCTCTTTCTTGTAAGCACAGTTTGAAAACTCCAACTAATGTCCAGAATGCTGAGTTATCTCGCCTGACCGGCTGACTGTTGGCATCTCCAATGCTGGGTTAACACAGTTCTGTTTTTTCCTTCAGCTGGTGGGCTGAACAAAAAAAAATTATTGATTCCCCCATCCACACAGGTGAGGCGGATGGAGGAATCCTCCCCATTGGGACATTGCATTTTGACAGCAGTGACACTCCAATGTCAGAATATACTGTCCAGTGACTGCAGCTTATTGGCTGCAGTCGCTTATCGATGAAAGTTTTCCAGCTTGGCCATTCTAACGATCAACTTCTGTCAAATAGTGAGGGACACACACAACAAAATTTAGCTGGCCCCTGATGAACCAGCCAAATGTTGATTCATCTGTACCCACCTTAAGCCATAAAAAGATGAATCCCTGCTCTTCTACAGACTTGAATCCCCAATTCATATACTGGATGCTGCTGACCATATAGAAAATATATGATCTACGGTCTTTCTCAACCTTTTTAATGATGAGGAACCCTTAACATAACTTTCCAGTCTCACAGAACTCTTGCTAAAAATTACTATATCTAAAGCTCATGGTACATGGTGTGATGGTCACTGGGAAGATGGCAGACAGCTAAAAATATATTGTATGTGAGTGGTTACTTATCTGAAAGGCAGAAATTGCTCATTGCTCAGGAATCTCCCAGTTCCACTGAACTGATCTACAGCTTCACCAGAAAAAAACATGTCCTAGAGATACAAGAATGTTGACATTATTTGTAACTCCCTTACTTCATATCCTGGGTGAAAAGTCATTACTGACACACCAACAAGTTATTCCTGTTGTAAGTTTTCTGAGGAAGCTATTATGCATATTGAGCAGATCTTATCAGGTACTAAATATTTTCATAACATTATATTTGCACATATTTATAGTATGGTCATGCAAATTGAGCCCAGGTTCACACTACTGCGATCAGAGACATTGCATGTGATTAGCACCCGCTCACATGCAATGTCTGTGAGATGCGAGTTCAGCCATACAGTTGTATGGCTGAACTCACATTAGATTTGCACAGAAAAAAGTGCAGGGACTTGTTTTTTTCTCGCACTAGAATTGGATCGCATGGGTGTTCTCACCTATGCGATCCGATTCCTGTGTGAGTTTACAGTTCGCACTGCGTGCGATCTGTGAACCGATCTGGGGGTGTCATTAACAATATAATGACACCCGCAGCGGTTTGCAGAAGGCAGTGTGAACTGCCTGTTGGAGAAATGCTATACGGGAACCAGCGCTGTAATCGCGCTGGTTCCCGCATCGCATTAGTGTGAACCTAGGCTTAAACTGCTTTTTTGGTAAGCCTTGTGCTCTTCTTTAAATATGGTCACTTAGCATTTTGTAGTGCACAGGCCGGATTGATATGGCAATTTGGTCCCAGACTCCATTCCCTTTTTTGGCACACAACATTTTCACATTCTGAGCCATGCAACTTTTTTTTTTAATATATATTCTTTAGGGGTAAAACTTGGATAGGGTAGAGGTGAGCTTAGGGGTACTCCAGGAACTATATTACAAGAAATTAGGACTAATCTAAACCAGAACTTCAGGGTGAAGTTGTAGTACTGAGCAACACACACACACTCAGGATTCTCAGTAGAGATGTGGTCCTGAATGCAGAAGTTAGCAACAACGATTTCCCAGAGGAGTTGAGGAAAGTCTCTAGGTCCAGAGAGGCTGGTACGCACTGTTTTTGATTTCCAGACAGCATGTGCAGGGTCAGAAAACGTCAGTTTTCCAGCAGCCTGTATCCTAGGTCTGTAATGGACTCTCAAAGGATACTCCAGGAAGGATAGGGCAGAGGTCCCCCAGCCAAACAAAGGCTGTAACCCCACAGAAGTGCTGCAGTTCAAGGTGATACTCCCAGGGATGTCACAACCCTCAAGCGTGGCCTTACTCCCCCCAGGAACAAGAGAGCTCTGCTCCACGCCCAAGCCCTTTTATACCTCCCTCAGCCCCCTGCTGGTCACCTGCTTATCGACCAGGGATTGGCTGAAAGAATATTAATAGGCAGGCTAGGATCTGAACTCTCCCACTAACTGTGTCCCAGGATTCCCTAGAATACAGGGTGAAGCTCTTGAGCCCAAGCCAATAAAACCCAAAGCAAACCTGTTAATCAATATTTTTGGGAAGCCAAAAAATAAATTTAGCACAAACACTGAACACAGTAGCACTGAGGGAGCTACAATTTTTACCAACTTTCCTAGCTAAGGAACAGCTGCTGATTTGCGGCACAATTTTATAACCTGACTGTAATCACTACCATACCTCCCAACTTTTTGAGATGGGAAGGAGGGACACTTATTAGAAAAAGTATGTAGGCATAGGACACACACCCTGTCACACCCCCTTAAAGGAGAATAAAACAAACAAAAAAATATTAGTTAAACCCACAAGTGCATTTTTTTTACCACTATTATTACTTTGTACTGGCTTTTGAAATCTACAAATGCAGCAATTTAGAAACTGAATGAAAGGTTTTGCACTGGGAAAAACTTTTTGAAAGATAAAAAGTGTGTTTTATATATGTAGCGATACCCCCAGTTAAGAGGGCTGCCTGTATGATTTTGGGCCCTGTAGTGCACCGCTGTCAACCCCTGGCAATCGGCTCTAACCTCCCTTGGCACAGTTAGTAGGGGATGATAGGATTGTGAGGCCTGTAACTCACAGCGGCACAATCCTATGACAAGAACACACAGTGATATTTTAAAACTTCCTTTACCTATTTCTTCTGTAAAGTAAAGAACACAGACACCAATATACTTAACCCTTGTATGTTTACTTAGATTAGTGGGTAAGCAATAAAACAGGAATGTACATGTCATGTGCAGAGCCCTGCAATAAACAATGTTCAAATGAGCAGACGGGTATAATATGCTATGCAACTCTAAAGCCCTGTACACACGATCGCATTTCCTATGGATTCTAGTCTGATGGATTTGTCCATCGGATATCCGATGAAACTGTTTTCCATCAGTCTTGCCCACACACCATCAGTCAAAAAACCGACCGTTCCAAACGCGGTGACATAAAACACTCCGATGAGCTGAGAAAAATGAGGTTTAATGCTTCTGAGCATGCGTCGACTTGATTCTGAGCATGCGTGGGTTTTTGATCCGATGGACTTGCCCATAGACGATCGGAGTTTTCGATCGTTTTTTTATCCATCGGAAAAATTTAAAACATGTTCTATTTTTTAAAACCGATGGAAAAAAGACCGATGGGTCCCATACACGATCGGTTGGTCTGATGAAAACCATCCATCGGATGGTTTTCATCAGTCAAACCGATCGTGTGTACAGGGCTTAACAGTCCCTTTTTCAGCTATTTCCCCTCGTGGACAAAATGGCGCCCAGGAATGTCTACGCTACACATTCAGGCCTGACTGAACTAAGGAGAAGTTCTGTAGGGAAATCTTCGCTAGCAACGGTGATACAGTTGAAGAATAGAATTTGTAATCCACCAATGTAAAAGGAATACTGTGTCTGTCTATGAGCAGGTGCTCTCTAACCCAACCGGACCAGTCCGCGTCCGTTTCTTCCGGTGCAGGTCTTCGGTCCTCCTGGAATATCAAAGGAGAGACGTCCCTCAGGTTCCTCGGTGCGAGCGGAAGGCTCTTTGGAGAAATGGCCCAGGCTTCTGGCCTAAAGTCACAGGAGCTCAAGCAGCAGTTCAACTTGCTGGGCGGGTGGTGTCCAAAGAGAAAGAACTGGGCTTCGCCTCTCCCTTATAAAGTCCACCCCAGCAGTCCTTGCGTGGGGCAATGCACCCTGGGTGCCTTAAAGTGTACTGGGTAATGTAGTCTCTGAGGGATTAAAGGGCAATACCCCGCTACACATACAACTATAAAGATCAGACTAAAATGAGGAACAAATGAGGAGGAATGAGGGACAGAGGGACTTTGTTCCAAATCAGGGACAGTCCCTTGAAATCAGGGACAGTTGTGAGTCATCATGACTGTTGGCAAAACCATGCAGGATCAGAGCTAGAACACCTCCCAATACTTATGCCGCGTACACACGATCAGTTTTTCTGATGAAAAAAGACCGATGGACTTTTTTCATCGGACAAACCGATCGTGTGTGGGCCCCATTGGTCTTTTTTCCATTGGTATAAAAAAAATAGAACATGTTTTAAATTTTACCGATGGAAAAAAAACGATAGCAAATTCCAATCGTCTGTGGGGAACTGCATCGGAGAAAAAACCCACGCATGCTCAGAATCAAGTCGACGCATGCTCAGAAGCATTGAACTTAATTTTTCTCGGCTCTTCTGAGTGTTTTACGTCACGGTGTTTGGGACGGTCGGATTTTTGACTGATGGTGTGTGGGCAAGACTGATGGAAGTCAGCTTCATCGGATTTCCGATGGAAAAATCTATCGGATTTTATTCCATCGAAAATCAGATCGTGTGTACAGGGCATTAAAGAGAAGGTCCGCCCAAAAAAAAATAATTAAAGCCAGCAGCTACACATACTACAGCTGCTGGCTTTTAATAACAGGACACTTACCTGTCTTGGAGCCCTGCGATGTCGGCACCGCGGCTGATGTTTCCATCAGCTGTCGGGTGCTGCTGCTGCCATTGTGGGTAAGGGAACCCGGCAGTGTAGCCTTATGGCTTCACGCCGGGAACCCTACTGGGCATGTGCGAGGCCCCGCTCCTCTCTCCTACTGGCCCAGCGACAGGGGGAGGAGGAGGAGGGAGCCCCGCGGTGATGTAATGGACTCCCGGAAGCGGGAAAAGGATACCCGTAAAAGACAGGTATCCTGTCCCCCCTCCCCCCAAAAGGTTATAATTGTGGCACCGGAGGGGGAGAGGAGACAAATGAGCGGAAGTTCCACTTTTGGGTGGAACTTTGCTTTAATTTAAGCTGTTTTTTTTGCTTCAGAACTACTCAGATTTGACAAGCTAAGGATGAGGAATGACTACACTTTAATTGATAGTTCTTTATATACATGTGTCTGGCAATTAGATGCATCATAAAGACTATTTTCTCAAATTTAAAAGAGGAGTTTGGCCAAAACCTTTTTTTGGCACTACGTCTCCTATGGATCACAGGAGTGCAGTTTGTTCTGCACCCACTAAAGCCCGCTGTCAGTTGATGTCACTCAGCCAGTCAAGGTTTGGGAAAGATCCCGACTTTACAGTCGGGATCCACTCAGATTCCTGGACCGCCAGCTGGCTCAGCCTCTCCTCTGAAGCCAGCTCCCTCCCCTCCCCAGCCCAGTGCTCCAGTGAGTGCAGGAGGGGCAGAGCAGAGAGCTGGTGACTGACAATCACAGCTCTCTGCTCAGAGTGGAGGGGAGAACTAAGTGATCAGCGGTGTTTGATTGCTCAGTTATCAGTGCAGAGGTGGCGGGGCACAGATAGGGCATCGGATCTATGCTGTAACCACCTCAGTGAGTTTAAGGTTTTTTAAATATCGCCATTTTAGATAATAACAGTTTCTGGAGCAAAAGGGTCTATTCATATGTGTTTATTTTTTTCATGCAGAGAAATGCACGTCAAGTAGAAATCACATTCTGTCCTATGTGCTGCAGTACATATGTGTTATCATGCACACTGTACGCACACAGAACCAGGGCTTTTTTTCAACCGGAACATGGGGAACACAGTTCTGGCATCTACAGCACTGAATGTATGTTATGGCATTGGATGCTGGAGTGTCTGTTGATGCTTCCTGCTGGGTGGGTTATTGTCCTTGGGGTGGGGGGGGGGGGGGAGGCAATTGTTGCAAGAGGTTTAATGTGGGAGGGTTTATTGTAGCTGGTTAGAGGATTTTTTTGTTGCTGGGGGGGGCGGGGGCAGTTGTTGCTGGGAGGGGCCCATTGTTGCTTGCTGCTTTTTTTCCTGCTTTTCTTGTTATCATTAACAAATTCCATACAAACTACTTAGCACCACAAAATTATACTTTGTTCTATATTCTCTAAAAGGGGCAGTACTGGGGGGTGGGAACCAAGGGATATTGCTCAGAGGTGGGTGGGGGGTGGAGACAAGGGGTGACTCAGAAGGGGGGGGGGGTACCGGCACTCATTCTCTGAGAAAAAAAAGCCAAGCATGGAACAGTAGAAATCCAGACGTCACAGCTTGCCAGTTCTTCTTCAGTTTATATAATAGAAAACAATATCCCCGTTTGCTAGCCTGGAAAGAAATCTATAAAATAATTGTTAATTGCTTTCTTGAAAAAACTAAACTCCAGCTTCTTCAAATATCAACTGTCTTGTGAAATATTAAATGAGAGGTCATTGGGTTTGTTTCTACAGAAAAAAAAAACACACTGTGCTGAACATTTGCTTTAATTCCTTCTCATTTTTTTGGACCCTGAGTGTTTATTTCAAACAGGCGGCAAGCAGCCGTATAATAAGAAATTGTTCTGTTATTCTTCACAGTTGACTGCTGAGCATCTGTATCAAAGTGAGACCAGCTGCACGCTTTGTAGCTGCATGTATCTCATACCAGGCGGGGTAATAGGCTGAGAGTGTTGTGTCAGTAAGCACATTCTATTATAATACTCATAATACTGGCTTACATTTGTTATTTCAACACAGTGGAATTATTTGAAAAGGCAATGCATTGATCTAGTTTTGAGTTTATCTTCACTTCCATACAACCCCAACAGTCCTAAATCTAATTTCATAGAAGTATCCTGATTTATCGTGTCTTTGAAGAGTCATGCTTGTAAAATATTGCACAAAGGTATGGTCTAATTGAGGTTGGAGTGTGGGCATATTGCAAAATTGGAAGCTCCGCTTATCTGTCTGTCTTGGCACCTTTGGGGGGGGGGGTACCTGTTTTTGACATGTACCTGTCCCCACTCCTGTCGGACCTTGCCGTGGTGAGGTATGTCAGAAGTTCGGCCCCCCATCTCCTTCCCCGCCGCCAGGCCATTCAGAAAGCGCAGCGCGCTTCACGCATGCACAGTAGGGAATTAGCTGTAAAACCGCAAGGCTTCACTGCCAGTTCCCTTACAGGCTATGGTGGCGGCAGCAGCCGAGAGCCGATGGAAACATTGGCTGGGGTGCTGACATTGCTGTGTTCCAGGACAGGTAAGTGTCCAAATATTAAAAGTCAGTATCTACAGTATTCCCCTAGGCTTTAAGCCTAGAGAAGAAAAACTGGACATCAAAAAATGATTAAAAATGTAAGCTCAATGTGTAGGGGTGCAGACCTGATTGAAGGTTAAAGTTCAAATGGGAAGGGTGTAACCGCAAAGGTTGTTCAAGTGAAGGATACTGAGTATTCATTCTGGAAAATTCAGACAAAGAGGACGTTTCCCACTCATCCGCCTTAGGCTTCATGTACATATAGCCTATTTTGACCACCAGTCGTGGGAAAACTCAAAACCTGGAAAAATCGGGCATTCAAAGCAATCCTATCCTGAACGCTTTTCTTTCACGTTCAGGAGAGGAAGTGTCAGGGAAGAACTCAGTACCAACCTGGCCAGCATCGCTGTTTCCCGGTGCGCATGAGTGATGGAACGCTGCGCATGCGCGGCAGAACGGCGCTTTGGCGCATTCGCGGCTCAACCGAACGGCGCGCGCGCATGCGCACTAATGCACGCATAACGTGATTTCCTTGCTGGCCTATAAAAGTGGCCTTGTTTCCCAGACAAATCGCTGGTTTGTCTTTCAGCTTCCTGTGAACTTGTTCCTGCTTCCTGTCTATTGATTACCTGTTGTGACCAGGATTGACCCTGACCTACTCTGATCTTCTCCTGGACCTGACCTTCGGCTTGCCTCACAGACTCTGCTTGTTTCTCTGGTGTTTGACCCTCAGCCTGTTACCCGGATTATCTTCAGTCTCCTGTGCCTTGACCCTCAGCCGATTACCCGGATTATCTTCAGTCTCCTGTGCCTTGACCCTCAGCCTGTTGTTTGGACTTGCCTGCAGCCCTCTGTATCTGGGCTCCCAGCCTGCCTATGGACTTGCTTCCTGTGCTAGATCCCTAGCCTGTTCTGGACTTTTCTTCTCTGCTGTTACTGTTGGGACCCATACCTACCAGCTCCTGCATGGCTACTGGCCCCACGCTGATCTTCACGCAAGACCTGCCCAGTCTGCTGGTAGCTTGTGCCTCTTTGTGCCATCCACCCTCTGTACCACCTCCAGGGCGTGGAGTGCGCTTAGTCGCAAAAGTGAACCGCTCTCTGCATCTCGGCCTCGGTGAGTACCCCTTTCTGACAGGGAGGTTGAAGCTCCCCTAACCGCAGCAGCTCCTAAATGTATATGGACACACAGGTTTTTATGGAGTTGAGTTTAGGAGCTTTGGCAAAAAAACTCAAGTTTAGGAGCTGTAGTGTATATGAATCCATAGACCCCTTTCACACTGGAGCGGTTTGCAGGCGCTATTGCGCTAAAAATAGCGCCTGCAAACCGACCCTAAACAGCGGCTGCTGTTTCTCCAGTGTGAAAGCCCGAGGGCTTTCACACTGGAGCGGTGCGCTAGCAGGACCGCTCCAAAAGTCCTGCTAGCCACATCTTTGGAGCGGTGAGAGGAGCGGTGTGTTTACCGCTCCTCCACCGCTCATGCCCATAGAAAGCAATGGGAAACCGCGGCTATACAGCCGGCAATGCGCCTCTGCAGAGGCGCATTGCTGGCGGTATTAACCCTTTTTCGGCCGATAGCGGGGGTTAAAACCGCACTGCTAGCGGCCCAATACCGCTGAAATTCCGACGGTAAAGTGCCGCTAAAAATAGCAGCGCTTTACCGCTACCACCGCTCCCGCCCCAGTGTGAAAGGGGCCTAAGACTTGTGGTTCATGCAGTAAGTCAAGGGTTGTGGGGAGGTAATAATGAAAAAAATACCTAATCATAATTTGCGGGTCGGGTGGGAAGCAGTTAATACTTGAATTGTTACAAAACTAGGGGGCCTATCTGGGATATGGCACTACCACTTGGATGGTTATTGGTTATTGGATGATTATTGGTATTGTATGCAAAAAACATGTATAAATTAAAAAAAAAATGCACCACTTATGCCGCGTACACACGATCATTATTCACAGCGTTTAAAAAACCGCCGTGAATAATGTCATTAAAAATGAGGGAACGGCTTGTTCCCCACACACGGTCGTTTTTCACGTCGCTTTTTCTCTTGTCGAGAAAAACGACCGTCTGTGGGCTCCGCGGCAGTGTTTCCCTATGGGAAACACTGCCGCGGAAAACATGTAGAAAAAAACAACGAGAAAAATTAGAACATGTTCTAATTTTTCTCGTCGTTTTTAATGCAGTTTTTCTCGTCGAAAAAGACGACAGAAAGCCCACAGACTATCGTTTTTCTCGTCGAATGGGAAAAATGTCATTTTTCTCGACGAGAAAAACGGCCGTGTGTACGCGGCATTAGTCTTTTTTCTGCCGTCATTTTTCTATGTTTCTATGAGCTAGGTCCTCTGGGGAAAAATTAAGTGTGTGAGTCGATAACATCTTCAAGCTGGTTGGGACATTGGTGATTCTAGTTATAAATTGTGCCTTTAAAGTATATGTTACCCCAAAATTTCATATTCCTAAAAATAGGATTTTTATAACAGCTTACCTGTAAAATCCTTTTCTTGGAGTACATAACGGGACACAGAGCGACATAGTCATTACTATGTGGGTTATATAGATACCTTCAGGTGCTGGCACTGGCAACTTCCAAAACCGGAAGTACCCTCCCCTATATAAGCCCCTCCCATCCGGGAGTACCTCAGTTTTGTAGCAAAGCAATAAGTGTCCCCAAAAGAGGGGTGGGAGCTCTGTGTCCCATGATGTACTCCAAGAAAAGGATTTTACAGGTAAGCTGTTATAAAAATCCTATTTTCTTTCTCGTACATCACGGGACACAGAGCGACATAGTCATTACTATGTGGGACGTCCCAAAGCAATGCCCAATGAGGGGGGGGATACACCATACATAAGCTGAGCGCTATCAGACATGAGGATCTTTTGCGGCCTGCAACACACTGCGCCCAAAGGCGACATCCTCCTGACTTCTAACGTCCACCTGGTAGAACCTAGTAAACGTGTGTACTGAAGACCATGTTGCGGCCTTACAGATCTGAGCCAAGGAGACCTGGTGATGCACTGCCCATGAAGTTCCAACTGCTCTCGTGGAGTGCGCCCTAACTTTGAACGGAGGCGGTCTCCTTCTCAAGCCATAGGCTTGCATTATGACCTGTCGAATCCACTTGGCTAAAGTAGATTTTGACGCTGCCTGACCCCTTCTGGGGCCTTCCGGCAGAATAAACAAAGTATCCATTCTACGAATCTGAGCAGTGGCTTTTAGATAAGCTTTAACTGCTCTTACTACATCCAAAGAATGCAATAACTTTTCCTCTACCGAACTAGGTTTGGGGAAAAAGGAAGGAAGAACCACATCTTGGTTCAAATGAAACCTCGATACCACCTTAGGAAGAAAGGCTGGATGAGGACGTAACACTACTCTGTTCTTATGGATAACCAGATATGGCTCTTTACAGGACATAGCGGCTAATTCCGACACTCTTTTAGCCGAACAAATGGCTACTAGAAAAATCAATTTCCTGGTGAGAAGAACCAAGGAAATGTGCTGTAATGGTTCAAATGGTTGCTTCTGTAGAACCGACAGAACCAGGTTTAAGTCCCATGGACATATGGGAATATTAACCGGAGGGCTAATACGCATCACTTCTTGTATAAAAGCTTTGACTAGTGAATGCAAAGCCAAGGGCCTTTGAAAAAATATTGACAAGGCCGAAATTTGACCCTTGATAGTACTCAAGGCAAGCTTCCTATCTACAGCCCACTGTAGGAAGTCCAGAATCCTACCTATTACGTACTTACGTGGATGCCATTTCTTGGCCTCACACCAGGCGATGTACGCCTTCCAGATTCTATAGTAGATCTGCCTGGATACCGGCTTCCTGGCATTGATCATGGTAGCTACCACAGGATTAGAGAGACCTCTCTTTTTTAGAATGTGGGCTTCAATAGCCAGGCCGTCAAACCTAGGGCTGGTAAGGAAGGGTGGTATATCGGTCCTTGCGAAAGCAGGTCCGGATGATGTGGGAGAGTCCAAGGACTCCCCACTGACATTTTTACAATCTCCGCGTACCATGCTCTTCGGGGCCACGCTGGAGCCACCAGAATCACTGGTTTCTTTTCTACCCTGATTCTGCGGAGTAATCGAGGTAACAATTGTGGCGGTGGAAATGCATATATCAGCTTGAACTGATCCCAAGGGAACACTAGGGCATCCGAGCCGCAAGCTAGGGGATCCCTTGTCCGAGAGACAAACCTGTCCACCTTTGCGTTGAATCTGGATGCTAGAAGATCTACATCCGGTGTTCCCCACCGCTGACATATTGTCCGGAAAACCTCGGGGTGAAGGGACCATTCCCCTGGGCATAATTGCTGGCGACTTAGAAAGTCCACCTTCCAATTCTCCACTCCTGGAATGAATACCGTGGATATGGCTGGGACATATCTTTCTGCCCATTTCAGGATGTAATTTACTTCCCTCTGGGCTGCACGACTCCTGGTGCCACCCTGATGATTGATATATGCCACTGCTGTGGCATTGTCTGATTGAATTCTGACAGGGGACCCTTGGAGTTTGGATGTCCATGCTACTAGGGCATACCGGGCTGCTCGTATCTCTAAGAGATTGATGGGCAGGGCCTTTTCTGCATCCGACCATCTGCCCTGGAGAGACCATTGCTCCAGTACTGCTCCCCAGCCTATAAGGCTGGCATCTGTAGTGACCACCTTCCAAGAAATCGGACTGAAGGATTTCCCTTTTTCCAGATTCTGGAGAACCAACCACCAACGGAGGCTCTTGCGAACGGAAGGGGACAAGGACATTGGTAAGTCTAGGGCCTGAACTTTTTTGTTCCAGGCTGACAGTATGGCCCTTTGCAAATTCCTTGAATGGAATTGACTGTAGGGTACTGCTTCGAATGATGCCACCATTTTTCCCAGCAGCCTCATGCACAGGCGTATGGACGGCTGTCTTTTTGTACCCACTAGGTGGATCAAATCTCTCAAAGACAACACCTTTTCTCGAGGCAAGAATATTTTTCTCTGGCCTGAATCCAGCCTTAGCCCCAAGTATTCCAGACTTTTGACTGGTTTTAGGGCTGACTTGTCTCGGTTGATAATCCAACCGTGAGATTCCAGATACTTGATTGTCTTGTGAACGACCACTTCTAGTTTTTTTCACTGAGTGTTCTATCAGCAACAAGTCGTCTAGATATGCCATTATCGTTACACCTTGTGTTCTTAGATTGGCCAATAATGGGGCCAGAATTTTTGTAAACACTCGTGGTGCTGTGGCCAGACCGAAGGGTAAGGCTCTGAACTGAAAATGGCGCCCTTCTACTGCAAAGCGTAGAAATTTTTGGTGGACTGGAAAGATGGGAATGTGCAAATAAGCATCTTTGATGTCGATCGAGGCTAACCATTCCTCCCCTTGTAGGGCAGTGGCCACCGATCGGATCGACTCCATCCGGAAAGTCCTGATATGTAGGAATTTGTTTAGCCCTTTTAGATTTAATATGGGCCTCACGTCCCCGTTTGGCTTCGGGACTATAAAGAGGTTTGAGTAAAACCCGAACCCCCATTCTTCCAGGGGAACCTCCATAATTACTCCTTGGAGCAATAGTTGTTCTAGTGCCAACAGGAGGGACTCTCTCTTCTGGGGATCCCTTGGCACGTTTGACCTCATAAAATGGGAAGGAGGAGAGTCTTTTAACTCCAATCTGTATCCCAGACTTACTGCGGAGAGCACCCATCTGTCTCTGATCGTGTCCCGCCAGGTCTCTGCGAACAACTGGAGTCTTCCCCCCACCCGATTGAGTGGGGGCAACCCTTCATGAATTTGACTTTGGGGGAGGTTTTGTACCTCTCCTGACCCAGGGTTTCTTATTACCCTGCGATTGTCCCTGATTTTTACCCCCGGGATTTGACCGTGGAGGCCGTCGGAACTGTTTCACAGCCGATGCCCCAGGGACTGGAGAAGCAGGCCTCTTAAAAGAGGGACCTCTAACTCTGTTTTTAACCGGCAAGAGTGTACTTTTACCGCTGGAAATTTTCTGGATATATTTGTCCAGGTCTTCCCCGAATAAGCGTTCACCATGAAATGGGAAGCTAACCAGCAATTTTTTACAGGCAGCTTCAGCAGACCAGTTTTTGAGCCATAGAAGCCTGCGCATATGTACTACAGACAGCGTAAGGCGGGAGGCCTGATGGATTGAATCCTTTATGGCGTCAACCGCAAAGCATAAGGCTCTAGGTAGATCAGCTAGGGCAAGGGCCTGCTGATCTGGCAAGTCCCTTAAGACCTGTTTCAACTGATCCTTCACTGCTTGGCAGACCCCAATAGCTGCCACTGCTGGTTGTGTCACCAAGCTTGCTGTAGAAAAAGCAGATTTTAATAAGGACTCCAATTTTTTATCTATTGGGTCCTTGAACATTTGGACATTATCCACTGGACATGTCAGTGATTTATTCACACAAGAGATGGCTGCGTCCACTGTAGGGACCCTCCATTTTTTGATGAACTTATCCTCCATGGGATAGACCACCGGAAATCTCTTGGGGGGAGTAAATATTTTATCAGGATGTTCCCAATCCTGGTAAATGAGCCCTTCCAGTAAAGGGTGAAGTGGAAAGGAACAGACAGTCTGGGGAGCTTTTAGCGACCCCAGCAAGGAGACAGTAGTGGTTGATGGTTCCGCAAGGTGCATTTTAAATGCTGATCGGACCATGTTAGTCAGAGACTGAACCCATAATCTTTCAGCTTGAGATGCTGAGAAAGGTTCCTCCACTGTTGATTCCTCTATAACAGAATCAACCTCATCCTGATCCCCTTCAGGCAGGTCGATCCCTGTATGGGACTGTTGCTCCGCTAACAGGTACTCTGAAGGAAGAGACGGAGATCGGGCGTGCTTTCCCTGTGACAGGGAGGCAGCGATCAATGTTGACAATCTCTCTTCTAATCCTCCCAGAGCTGAGGAAAAAACCTCCTCTGTTACATACACAGGAGCAGGTGAACTGAGGACAGCCACAGTACCAGGTACTCCTGCGGGGTCTCTACGGTCACTAACCTCTGAATTTTCAGGGGAGACTGGTGCAGCAGAAGCATGCCCAAGATCCTCAGAGCCCGATGGAGACCCCCTTCGCTTCCTGGAAGATTTAGTTCCGGAGCTTCTGGACGGCATATTCCTAAGCCCAAAGCTGAGGTATTCCAGCCGTAATACACCACTTTTACTGATAATAGTCTAGCACAATTGCTGCTATATAACAGTTGGTGTCTACTAAAGTGCCTTTCTAGGGGATGCCTGCATCAACCGCCTCTGTGTGCCTTATTTACTGTTGCTAGCTCTGTCTGTGCACTTCAATAGCCAGCTGTGATTGTGCCTTTAAACACGCTGGACACCCGCACATGCGCAGTAGCGCCGCGGCGCACACCGAGCGTCATCCACCAGCTCCGCCCCTTTTTCCAGATCGCCTCTATATATAGAGGCGCGTGCACACGCACGCGCGCGGGCACGTGCGCCTTCGGCGCTCTTTTTAAAAAAAATAAGGAGCTAGATGGGAGCCAGGGTCCCTGCCGCAGGGCCCGGGGATGGATGAGCGCAGCAACAGGGCAGAGGAGACAGTTTCCCAGCAGAGAACTTACCAACTGCCTGGATTTGACTTTGGAAGAAAAAAATCCACATTACAAGAAAAAAGAACCATAGCGGCCTCTAGTGTTTAACACAGGTACCGCGGTCTTACCATTTTTTTTTTTTTTTCTTGCCTACTATTAAAAATTTTTACATTTTCTTAGTAGTAACAGGCATGCACAGAATATTAGCGGGAATACCTTAGGTAACAGGCAGAAAGACAAATTAGGCTTGGGGGTCCCCCAATAGAACCAAGTTCCTGAGGGCCCCCACTTACCTTTTCCTCACCGCAGGACTCTGTTTGGTCCACAGAAGCCCAAACTT
Source organism: Rana muscosa (assembly GCA_029206835.1). NCBI lineage: Eukaryota > Metazoa > Chordata > Amphibia > Anura > Ranidae > Rana > Rana muscosa. The sequence goes on along the minus strand of JARGYO010005626.1, from coordinate 27,519,309 downwards.
CACCTATCACGGCAGGCATTGTAATTAAACCTTCAGGGACCGGGTTCCCAAGGATTCCACTCCCCTGGACCTGTATAGCACCCAGCACAGAAAACATCTTGGTCGTGGGTATGACCAGAGCTCTGGATCCCAGGGTCCAGCCCTCCTAAGAGAGGCATTACAGGCAAAACCTTGCTCTTCTCTTGCAAGGCCCGGGTACCGACCGTTTAGCTATGAAGCTTTTTTGGTCGGATCCGGAATAGCTTACTGAGGCCCAAAAGAACCTGTACGCAAGCTCAGTGAAAAACACATGTTACTTCTTGGCCAACACCTTAGACACTGGCAAAAAACTGAGGTACTCCCGGATGGGAGGGGCTTATATAGGGGAGGGTACTTCCGGTTTTGGAAGTTGCCAGTGCCAGCACCTGAAGGTATCTATATAACCCACATAGTAATGACTATGTCGCTCTGTGTCCCGTGATGTACGAGAAAGAAATGTGTCTGTGGTACCATATACTTGTCAGTGGTGTATTTTGGTTTTGTGCTGCCCTAGGCAAGACTAAAAATGCCCCCCCCCCATCTAAATGTGTCCTTACCTAGCCGCTTTAAAATTGTGCACGCTTGTGCAACGGCGACAAACGATGTAAATCTTCCACAGGCGATGCTTTAAAAGCCTTTACAAGTTACCACTTTAGATTTACAGAGGAGGACTGGTGCTAGAATTACTGCCCATGATTTGATGTTCACGGTGATACCTCACATGAGTGGGACTATTACTGTTTGCATGCGTGCGGGACCGACACGTGCGTTCACCTTTGCGTGCGAGCATGGGAGGTTTGGGGCACTTTACTTTTTTTTTTTTTTAGATTATTATTTTTACACTGTTGCTTTAATTATTTATTTTGAATTACTTTTTATTGCTGTCACAAGGATGTTTACCATAGGCAGTGACAGGTACACTTTATGGAAAGATCTGGGGTCTATAAGACCCCAAAACTCTCCTCTGCACCTAAAAGCATTCAAAACACCAAGATCTGTGTTTTTGAATGCTTTGGATTTTTCAAAACTGACGTTGATGGTCCCCGAGTAAACCGGAAGTGATGTCATGTCTTCGCTACCGGTTTACTGTTACAAACAGCCGAGCAAAGCTGATCTAGGCTTTGCTTGGCTGTCCGGCCAGCCGGTGGATGCATCGGCTGGTAGCTCAGGTCTCCCGGTGGGACGGGAGAACCCGGGAGAGCCGTGGAAGGCTGCGGAAGGGGGAGCGTTCCTTCCCGCTGCTTGTAATAGCAATTGAGTGGCTAGTGACCTGCTCCAATTGCTATTACAAGAATTACAAGAGAGCCGACCGCCGCAGGCATTATCCCGGTACAGATGCTGCCCCCCTAAAAAATGCTGCCCCAGGCAAACACCTCATTTGCCTCATGGTAAATACGCCTCTGGTACTTGTATTAAAAATATCCTGTTCTCTTTGTATGGCTTCCTTTGTGTGAAATACCTGGTTATCTTGCAAGTTCTACTGCTTTCCTATTTCAAACTGATCACGTTAGGTAAGTAAGCACATACATCTCAGCATGGTCAGTTTTCTGGCTGTGTTGGGTCTGCCTGTCATCCAATGGTCAGACTTGTGCTGACATGCAGAAAATGGGAAAAGAAACAAAGGAACCACACTCTTATATCATAAATTACATATCATAAATCTCCATAGTGAATAAACAAATAAATCTTCATTTGAATTATAAAAATACATAAAAATTGTGAAGTCCATGTATAAATCCCACACGTGAATAACATCCTCAGTGAGTATAGGAAAGGTTCCTCTCCCCCCCCCCGCATGCAGACACACAATGCACTCACCAGTAGGGATGAGCCGAACACCCCCGGGTTCGGTTCGCACCAGAACCTTCGAACGGACCGAAAGTTTGCGCGAATTTTCGAACCCTATTCGTTATAATGGACGCGAACGTTCGAAATCAAAATTGCTAATTACAACGGCCAATATGCATGTTAATGTTATAAAACAGGTTTGGGGACCCGGGTCCTGCCCCAGGGGACATATATCAATGCAAAAAGAAATTTTAAAAACTAAAGTTTTTTCGGGAGCAGTCATTTTAATGATGCATAAAGTGAAAAAAAAAAAAGTGAAATTTTCCTTTAAATACGGTACCTGGGGGGTGTCTAAAGTATGCCTGTGAAGTGGCATGTGTTTCCCGTGTTTAGAACTGTCCTTGCACAAAATGACATTTGTAAAGGAAAAAAAGAAGCCATTTAAAACCACTTGCGGCTTTAATGTCATGTCTTGTCCTGGCCGCCATATGGCTGAAAATCCTTGAGAAAAATGGCATGGCTACCCCATCACCCCCCCCCCCCACACCCCAGCCCCTTTGGGTCTTGTATGGATACTAAGGGGGACCCCGCACCCAAAATAAAACCCTATACCTACAACCCTATATACTCTGAACAGCAGTATATAGGTGGTGCAAACAAGACATGGACTGTAGGTTTGTTCTTAAGTAGAATCTGAACAGGTACATTATGAAGTGTAGCTACATCCCAAAAAAATCAATTTTTAAGCTTTTTGGAGAACATAGGGAGGGGTTATCACCCCTGTAACATTTGCTGTCTTTGCACATCTGTTCAGAACATGTCACCTCACTTTCCGTCCCAATGACAAATGTTTTTGGAAAAGTGGGGTTTTAATTGAAACAAGGATTGGTGATAAAGCATCAGTAGAGAGGAGATACCTTTTTCCCAAATTAAATCTAACAGGATAGAATTTTCCTTCCTAGGGGTAGATTTCCTCTCACTTCCTGTTTTCTCTTGCCGTTTGCAAGTAGGAGTCGTTTGTAAGTTGGATGTTTGAAAGTAGGGGCCTGCCGTATATACTCTGCAGAAATTTGCCCTATTAGATGTTGGTGTAGCCACAAGACTGGTGGGCACAGGAATGGGCCCTGCTGTGAGTTAATAGATCAAGATTTGTACTTGCATGCACCTGTTGAACCGGGCAGAAAAATTGGGCCTTTGGTGGTGGTGGTGGTGGTGGTGGACGGTGTTGCCACAAGACTGTAAGCCCTCACAGTTACTCTTGGTGGGTGCAGGAATGGGCCCTGCTGTGAGTTATTAGATCAAGATTTGTAATTGCATGCACCTGTTGAACAGGGCAGAAAAATTGGGCCTTTGGTGGTGGTGGTGGTGGTGGACGGTGTTGCCACAAGACTGTAGGCCCTCATAGTTACTCTTGGTGGGCGCAGGAATGGGCCCTGCTGTGAACTATTAGATCAAGATTTGTAATTACACGCCCCTGTTAAACAGGGGCTGAAAAATTGTGCCTTAGGCATTGGTGCTGGTGCCACAACACTGCAACCCCTCACAGATACTGTACTTGGAGCACAGCAGTCACACCTGTTGCGAAGCATCTTTTTAAAAAATTGTAATTACACGCCCCTGTTATACAGGGGCTGAAAAATTGTGCCTTAGGCACTGGTGCTGGTGCCACAACACTGCAACCCCTCACAGATACTGTACTCTGAGCACAGCAATGAGACCTGTTGCAAAGCATTGCCTAAAAATTGTAATTACACGCCCCAACAGGGGCTGAAAAATTGTGCCTTAGGCACTGGTGCTGGTGCCACAACACTGCAACCCCTCACAGATACTGTACTCTGAGCACAGCAGTCACACCTGTTGCGAAGCATCTTTTTAAAAAAATTGTAATTACACGCCCCTGTTATACAGGGGCTGAAAAATTGTGCCTTAGGCACTGGTGTGGTGGCATGGATCATTGAGGAGGAGGAAGAGGATAGTCAGTGAACATAACAGGACAGTCACTCAGCATCAGCATAGGCAGTCTTGAAGGGATGTGACATTATAAATTATTCCGTTATATCCGCTTCAGGTGTCTGGTAGCTGGTGGTGATCCAAGACTGATTCATTTTTATGAAGGTCAGTCGATCAACCGAGTCGGTGGACAGGCGCACCCTATGATCGGTGACAAATCCTCCAGCAGCACTGAATGTGCGTTCGGAAAGAACGCTGGATGCAGGACAGGCCAGTAGCTCAATTGCATACTGTGCAAGCTCTGGCCAGTGATCCATCCTCAGGACCCAGTAAGCCAGAGGATTTTCGGTGGGAAAGGTGTCCAAGTCTGACCTTGCCCCTAGGTATTCCTGCACCATGTATATCAGACGCTGGCGATGGTTGCTGGAACCGATCATACCTTGGGGCTGCGGACTAAAAAATTGTCTGAACGCATCGGTCAGACGTCCACCTTCCCCACCGCTCCTTCTGCTACTGACCGAAGCCTCAGCAACTCGTCGTCCAGGACCAGGAGTTTGTAACCTCCCAGTTTCTGGGAACGCGTTGCACAGACCTTTCTGCAAGGCCTCCCTGAGATGTCTCATCCTCTGCTCCCTCTGCGACGGCAAGATAAGGTCCGCAACCTTACCCTTGTACCGTGGATCAAGGAGAGTGGCCAGCCAGTAATGGTCACTCTCCTTGATCCGAAGAACACGAGGATCCTTCCGCAGGCTTTGCAGGATCAGGGAGGCCATGCAGCGTAGGTTAGCTGAGGCATTTGGTCCGGAGTCTTCTGGGTCACTGAGGATGACATGATCGCCAGCCACCTCCTCCCAGCCACGTACAAGTCCACTGGTTTGTTGGGACTGTACATCATCCCTAAAAGACTGCTGCTGCTGATGCTGAGTGCCAGGCTCCACCTCCATGCTCACACAATCCTCCTCCTCCTCCTCCTCCTCTTCCTGTGTGATGGGTGGGACAGAAGGAACATTGTCTGGATAAAGGGGGCCTTGAGAGACAAGGAAGTCCTCCTCTTCCTGCCTCTGTTCTGCCTCAAGTGCCCTGTCCATTATCCCACGCAGCGTATGCTCCAACAGGTGGACAAGAGGTACAGTGTCACTGATGCATGCACTGTCACTGCTCACCATCCTCATGGCCTCCTCAAATGGTGAGAGGACAGTGCATGCATCCCTGATCATGCTCCACTGGCGTGGGGAAAAAAAGCCAAGCTCCCCTGACCCTGTCCTGGTGCCGTAGTCGCAAAGGTACTCATTGATGGCCCTCTGCTGCGTGTGCAGTCGCTGCAGCATGGCCAACGTTGAGTTCCACCTGGTGGGCATGTCACATATTAGGCGGTTCTTGGGCAGGTTCAGCTCCTTTTGCAGCTCAGTCAGCCGAGCACTGGCATTATAAGATCGGCGGAAATGCACACAGACTTTCCTGGCCTGCCTCAGGACATCCTGTAAGCCTGGGAACCTGCCCAAGAACCGCTGCACCACCAGGTTGAGGACGTGAGCCATACAGGGCACATGGGTGAGCTGCCCCTGTCGCAGGGCGGAGAGGAGGTTGGTGCCATTATCAGAAACGACCATTCCTGGCTTAAGCTGGCGTGGCGTCAACCACCTCTCGGCCTGCCCCTGCAGAGCTGCCAGAACCTCTGGCCCAGTGTGGCTCCTGTCCCCCAAACACACCAGCGCAAGCACGGCATGGCATCTTTTTGCCTGCGTACTCGCGTAGCCCCTTGTACGCCTACGGAGCACCGCTGGTTCCGAGGACAGAGCACTCGAAGAGGACATGGAGGAAGAAGAAGAGGAGGGGGTGGAGGAGAGAGGTGTGTCACAACCAGTAGTAGCATTTTGGAGGCGTGGTGGCGGAACAACCTCCAACACTACTGCACCTTGTCCTGCATCCCTCCCAGCTACCAATAGAGTGACCCAATGGGCCGTGAAAGAAAGATAACGTCCCTGTCCATGCCTGCTGGACCATGAGTCAGCGGTAATATGCACCTTACCGCTGACCGCCCTGTCCAGCGAGGCATGGACATTGCCTTCCACATGCCAGTAGAGAGACGGAATTGCCTTCCGTGAGAAAAAGTGGCGTTTGGGAACCTGCCACTGAGGAACCGCACATTGAACAAACTCACGGAAGGGGGCCGAGTCTATCAACTGAAAAGGCAGCAGTTGAAGTGCTAGCAATTTAGCCAAGCTAGCATTCAACCGCTGGGCATGTGGATGGCTGGGAGTATACTTCTTTCGACGGTCCAGCAGCTGGGGCAGGGAAATTTGCCTGCTACAATCGGACGTCGGTGTACTGCAAGTACTTGGTTGTGACACACCTAATTCTACACCTTCAGTCCTCTCAGAGCAGCTTTCAGAGAGGACTGAAGATATAGTGGGGATGGAGATCCCAGCTGATGAGGAGCAAGGAGAGGTCCGCTTTGTTCTTTGGTGTGGGTCTTTTATGTGTGCTTGCCAACGAGCTGCATGGCAGGTCGACATATGTCTGCTCATGCTTGTGGTGCCCAAGCGGCTGATGTTTTGGCCACGCGAGATACGCTTGAGACAAATATTGCAAATAGCAGTGGTGCGATCTGATGCACTCGTCTCAAAAAAGGCCCACACCAAAGAACTTTTGTGATAACGTGCAGAGGCAGCGCCCTGCACAGGCGGAGCTCTGCGGTGTGGTACAGTTGCTGTGCTGGCCTCTAGCTGGCCTCCAGGGGGCATCCTGCCTCGTTGGACATGTGACGCTGCATCCTCCTCCTCCTCTCTCCCTTCAGGCACCCACGTGGAGTCAGTGACCTCATCATCCCCTCCCTCTTCACCACTAGAGCAAACCTGGCAGTAAGCTGCAGCTGGTGGAACACTACTGCCAGATTGCTGTCCTTCAGCATCCCCTTTCTCTGCGCGCACACTACTGACTTCCTCAAGCTGGGTATCATCATCCGAGCCTTCGAATCGTTGGGCATCCTCCTGGAGCATGTACCCAACACTGTGCTCAAACAGTTCGGGGGACTCCTCAGGAGGACATGGTGGGTCTAGGGAAGGGGTGGCTGATGATGCCATTGAGTACGCGTTGGCAGCTGCTCTGCCAGTACCCTGAGCCTGGGTGAGAGAGGATGAGGAGGATGAGGAGGGCTTGGTCATCCATTCTACCAAGCCTTCGGCATGATGCGGCTCCACATGTCCAGCTGCCGAAAACAAAGACAAGCGTGTCCCATGGCCACGTGCTGATGACGATGCACGACCACGTCCACGGCCAGCACTGTTGTCTCTAGAAACAGAGCCTGCCTGCCCTGTGTTCTTGCCTCGGCACGCTCTGCCTCTCCTTGGCGGTCTTCCAGCCATTGTAGTCGGTAGTGTATATAGTATAAAAAATAGAACTCCTATGTGTGCTCACAACACACTGTAGGTCCTATGGGTGCTGACACTAACACACTATAGGTACTATGTGTGCTGCTGACAAGAAAATATAGGAGCTCTGTTTGCTGCCACTAACACACTAGAAGTCCTATGGGTGCTGCTGAGAAGAAAATATAGGAGCTCTGTTTGCTGCCACTAACACACTAGAAGTCCTATGGGTGCTGCTGAGAAGAAAATATAGGAGCTCTGTTTGCTGCCACTAACACACTAGAAGTCCTATGGGTGCTGCTGAGAAGAAAATATAGGAGCTCTGTGTGATGCCACTAACACACTAGAAGTCCTATGGGTGCTGCTGAGAAGAAAATATAGGAGCTCTGTTTGCTGCCACTAACACACTAGAAGTCCTATGGGTGCTGCTGAGAAGAAAATATAGGAGCTCTGTTTGCTGCCACTAACACACTAGAAGTCCTATGGGTGCTGCTGAGAAGAAAATATAGGAGCTCTGTGTGATGCCACTAACACACTAGAAGTCCTATGGGTGCTGCTGAGAAGAAAATATAGGAGCTCTGTTTGCTGCCACTAACACACTAGAAGTCCTATGGGTGCTGCTGAGAAGAAAATATAGGAGCTCTGTGTGATGCCACTAACACACTAGAAGTCCTATGGGTGCTGCTGAGCAGAAAATATAGGAGCTCTGTTTGCTGCCACTAACACACTAGAAGTCCTATGGGTGCTGCTGAGAAGAAAATATAGGAGCTCTGTTTGCTGCCACTAACACACTAGAAGTCCTATGGGTGCTGCTGAGAAGAAAATATAGGAGCTCTGTGTGATGCCACTAACACACTAGAAGTCCTATGGGTGCTGCTGAGAAGAAAATATAGGAGCTCTGTTTGCTGCCACTAACACACTAGAAGTCCTATGGGTGCTGCTGAGAAGAAAATATAGGACCTCTGTTTGCTGCCACTAACACACTAGAAGTCCTATGGGTGCTGCTGAGAAGAAAATATAGGAGCTCTGTTTGCTGCCACTAACACACTAGAAGTCCTATGGGTGCTGCTGAGAAGAAAATATAGGAGCTCTGTTTGCTGCCACTAACACACTAGAAGTCCTATGGGTGCTGCTGAGAAGAAAATATAGGAGCTCTGTGTGATGCCACTAACACACTAGAAGTCCTATGGGTGCTGCTGAGAAGAAAATATAGGAGCTCTGTTTGCTGCCACTAACACACTAGAAGTCCTATGGGTGCTGCTGAGAAGAAAATATAGGAGCTCTGTGTGATGCCACTAACACACTAGAAGTCCTATGGGTGCTGCTGAGAAGAAAATATAGGAGCTCTGTTTGCTGCCACTAACACACTAGAAGTCCTATGGGTGCTGCTGAGCAGAAAATATAGGAGCTCTGTTTGCTGCCACTAACACACTAGAAGTCCTATGGGTGCTGCTGAGAAGAAAATATAGGAGCTCTGTGTGATGCCACTAACACACTAGAAGTCCTATGGGTGCTGCTGAGAAGAAAATATAGGAGCTCTGTTTACTGCCACTAACACACTAGAAGTCCTATGGGTGCTGCTGAGAAGAAAATATAGGAGCTCTGTTTGCTGCCACTAACACACTAGAAGTCCTATGGGTGCTGCTGAGAAGAAAATATAGGAGCTCTGTTTGCTGCCACTAACACACTAGAAGTCCTATGGGTGCTGCTGAGAAGAAAATATAGGAGCTCTGTTTGCTGCCACTAACACACTAGAAGTCCTATGGGTGCTGCTGAGAAGAAAATATAGGAGCTCTGTGTGATGCCACTAACACACTAGAAGTCCTATGGGTGCTGCTGAGAAGAAAATATAGGAGCTCTGTTTGCTGCCACTAACACACTAGAAGTCCTATGGGTGCTGCTGAGAAGAAAATATAGGAGCTCTGTTTGCTGCCACTAACACACTAGAAGTCCTATGGGTGCTGCTGAGAAGAAAATATAGGAGCTCTGTTTGCTGCCACTAACACACTAGAAGTCCTATGGGTGCTGCTGAGAAGAAAATATAGGAGCTCTGTTTGCTGCCACTAACACACTAAAAGTCCTATGGGTGCTGCTGAGAAGAAAATATAGGAGCTCTGTTTGCTGCCACTAACACACTAGAAGTCCTATGGGTGCTGCTGAGAAGAAAATATAGGAGCTCTGTGTGATGCCACTAACACACTAGAAGTCCTATGGGTGCTGCTGAGAAGAAAATATAGGAGCTCTGTTTGCTGCCACTAACACACTAGAAGTCCTATGGGTGCTGCTGAGAAGAAAATATAGGAGCTCTGTGTGATGCCACTAACACACTAGAAGTCCTATGGGTGCTGCTGAGAAGAAAATATAGGAGCTCTGTTTGCTGCCACTAACACACTAGAAGTCCTATGGGTGCTGCTGAGAAGAAAATATAGGAGCTCTGTTTGCTGCCACTAACACACTAGAAGTCCTATGGGTGCTGCTGAGAAGAAAATATAGGAGCTCTGTTTGCTGCCACTAACACACTAGAAGTCCTATGGGTGGTGCTGAGAAGAAAATATAGGAGCTCTGTTTGCTGCCACTAACACACTAGAAGTCCTATGGGTGCTGCTGAGAAGAAAATATAGGAGCTCTGTGTGATGCCACTAACACACTAGAAGTCCTATGGGTGCTGCTGAGAAGAAAATATAGGAGCTCTGTTTGCTGCCACTAACACACTAGAAGTCCTATGGGTGCTGCTGAGAAGAAAATATAGGAGCTCTGTTTGCTGCCACTAACACACTAGAAGTCCTATGGGTGCTGCTGAGAAGAAAATATAGGAGCTCTGTTTGCTGCCACTAACACACTAGAAGTCCTATGGGTGCTGTTGGGGTGCAATGCTGTGCTAACAGCACTGCGGTTGGTACTACTGCAATACTGTACTAACAGTAAGCACGCACCAGACTAATCCCCAGCAGCAGCTAATAACACACTAACTGTGCAATCAGCAGTAGTGATGAGCCGAACACCCCCGGGTTCGGTTCGCACCAGAACCCGCGAACGGACCGGAAGTTCGAACGAACATTAGAACCCTATTAAATACAATGGATGCGAACGTTCGAATTCTAAAGTGCTAATTATAACAACTATTATGCATGTTATTGTCCTAAAAAGGGTTTGGGAACCCGGGTTCTGCACCAGGGGACATGTATCAATGCAAAAAGAAGTTTTAAAAACGGTCGTTTTTCGGGAGCAGTCATTTTAATGATGCATAAAGTGAAAAAAAAAAAGTCAAATATTCCTTTAAATATCGTACCTGGGGGGTGTCTAAAGTATGCCTGTGAAGTGCCACGTGTTTCCCGTGTTTAGAACTGTCCCTGCACAAAATGACACTTCTAAAGGAAAAAAAAGCCATTTAAAACTGCTTGCGGCTTTAATGTAATGTCTGGTCCCGGTAATATGGATGAAATTCTTTAAGAAAAATGGCATAGCTACCCCATGACCCCCCCCCCCCCTACCCCAGCCCATTACCAGCCCCTTTGGGTCTTGTATGGATATTAAGGGGAACCCCGCACATAAAATAAAAAAGGCCCTATATACTCTGAACAGCCGTATACAGGCGGTGCATACAAGACAGGGACTGTAGGTTTGTTCTTATGTAGAATCTGTTTGTAATTTTGAACAGGTACATTGTTGAAGTGTAGCTCCAGCCCAAAAATCTATTTTTAAACTTTTTGGAAAACATAGGTAAGGGTTATCACCCCTGTAACATTTGTTTTGCTGTCTGTGCCCCTGTTCAGAACATTTCACCTCACTTTCCGTCCCAATGACAACTGTTTTTGAAATGTGGTGTTTTTCTTGAAACAAGGATTGCTGATAAAGCATCAGTACAGAGGAGACACCTTTCTCCCATATTTATTCTTACAGGAGAGAATTTTCCTTCCTAGTGGTAGATTTCCTCTCACTTCCTGTTGTCTTCTTGCGTTTGCAAGTAGGAGTCGTTTGTAAGTTGGATGTTTGAAAGTAGGGACCTGCCGTATATACTCTGCAGAAATAGGCCCCTTAGTTGTTGGTGTTGGCACAACACTGTAAGCACTCACAGTTACTCTTGGTTGGTGCTGGAACGCCCTGCTGTCAACTATTATATCAGGAATTTTAATTACATATAATTGTTGAACAGTGGTAGTAAAAATTGGGCCTTTGATGGTGGTGCTGGTGCCACAACACTGTAAGCCCTGACAGTTACTCTTGGTGGGTGCAGCAATGGGCCCTGCTGTGAATTATTAGATCAAGAATTGTAATTACATGCCCCTGTTGAACAGGGGCTGAAAAATTGGGCCTTAGGCACTGGTGGCACAACACTGCAACCCCTCACAGATACTGTACTTGGAGCACAGCAATGAGCCCTGTTGCAAAGTATTGCTTCAAAAATTGTAATGACACGCCCCTGTTAAACAGGGGCTGAAAAATTGGGCCTTAGGCACTGGTGGCACAACACTGCAACTCCTCACAGATACTGTACTTGGAGCACAGCAATGAGCCCTGTTGCAAAGTATTGCTTCAAAAATTGTAATTACACGCCCCTGTTAAACAGGGGCTGAAAAATTGGGCGTTAGGCACTGGTGGCGGCACCCATAAACAAAAATGATCTTCCAAGCTATCATCATCAATCGTATCATTGAGGACTCGGAGGAGGAGGATAGCCAGTCAACATAACAGCACAGGCACTCAGCATCAGCATCAGTCTTGAAGGGATGTGACATTTTAAAATCAATTAGTCTGTTATATCAGCATCAGGTGTGTGGTAGCTGGTGGTGATCCAAGACTGGTTCATCTTGATGAAAGTCAGTCGATCAACCGAGTCGGTGGACAGGCGCACCCTGTGATCCGTGACAAATCCTCCAGCAGCACTGAATGTGCGTTCCGAAAGAACGCTGGATGCAGGACAGGCCAGTAGCTCAATTGCATACTGTGCAAGCTCTGGCCAGTGATCCATCCTCAAGACCCAGTAAGCCAGAGGATTTTCGGTGGGGAAGGTGTCCAAGTCTGACCTTGCCCCTAGATATTCCTGCACCATGTTTATCAGACGCTGGCGATGGTTGCTGGAACCAATCATACTTTGGGGCTGCGGACTAAAGAATTGTCTGAACGCATCGGTCAGACGGCCACCTTCCCCACCGCTCCTTCTTTGACTGGCCGAAGCCTCAGCAACTCGTTGTCCAGGACCAGGAGTTTGCAACCTCCCAGTCTCTGGGAACGCGTTGCACAGACCTTTCTGCAAGGCCTCCCGGAGTTGTCTCATCCTCTGCTCCCTCTGCGACGGTAACATAAGGTCCGCAACCTTACCCTTGTACCGTGGATCAAGGAGAGTGGCCAGCCAGTAATGGTCCCTCTCCTTGATCCGAAGAATACGAGGATCCTTCCGCAGACTTTGCAGGATCAGGGAGGCCATGCAGCGTAGGTTTGCTGAGGCATTCGCTCCGGAGTCCTCTGTGTCACTAAGGACGACATGATCCGCAGCCACCTCCTCCCAGCCACGTACAAGTCCACTGGTTTCTTGGGACTGTAAATCATCCCTAAAAGACTGCTGCTGATGATGCTGAGTGCCAGCCTCCACCTCCATGCTGACACAATCCTCCTCCTCCTCCTCCTCCTCCTCCTCCTCTTCCTGTGCGATGGGTGGGACAGAAGGAACACTGTCTGGGTAAAGGGGGCCTTGAGAGGCAAGGAAGTCCTCCTCTTCCTGCCTCTGTTCTGCCTCAAGTGCCCTGTCCATTATTCCACGCAGCGTGTGCTCCAACAGGTGGACAAGAGGTACAGTGTCACTGATGCATGCACTGTCACTGCTCACCATCCTCGTGGCCTCCTCAAATGGTGCCAGGACAGTGCATGCATCCCTGATCATGCCCCACTGGCGTGGAGAAAAAAAACCAAGCTCCCCTGACCCTGTCCTGGTGCCGTAGTCGCACAGGTACTCATTGATGGCCCTCTGCTGCGTGTGCAGCCGCTGCAGCATGGCCAACGTTGAGTTCCACCTGGTGGGCATGTCACATATAAGGCGGTTCTTGGGCAGGTTCAACTCCTTTTGCAGCTCAGCCAGGCGAGCACTGGCATTATAAGATCTGCGGAAATGCACACAGACTTTCCTGGCCTGCCTCAGGACATCCTGTAAGCCCGGGTACCTGCCCAAGAACCGCTGCACCACCAGGTTAAGGACGTGAGCCACACAGGGCACATGGGTCAGTTGTCCCTGTCGGAGGGCGGAGAGGAGGTTGGTGCCATTGTCGCAAACCACCATTCCTGGCTTAAGCTGGCGTGGCGTCAACCACCTCTCGGCCTGGCCCTGCAGAGCAGACAGGACCTCTGCCCCAGTGTGGCTTCTGTCCCCCAAACACACCAGCGCAAGCACGGCATGGCATCTTTTTGCCTGCGTACTTGCGTAGCCCCGTGAACGGCTACGGAGCACCGCTGGTTCATAGGACAAACCACAGGAAGAGGCCATGGAGGAAGAAGAAGAGGAGGGGGTGGAGGAGAGAGGTGTGTCACAACCAGTAGTAGCATTTTGGAGGCGTGGCGGTGGGACAACCTCCAACACTACTGCACCTTGTCCTGAATCCTTCCCAGCTGCCAAAAGAGTGACCCAATGGGCCGTGAAAGAAAGGTAACGTCCCTGTCCATGCCTGCTGGACCATGAGTCAGCGGTAATATGCACCTTACCGCTGACCGCCCTGTCCAGCGAGGCCAAGACATTGCCTTCCACATGCCGGTAGAGAGCCGGAATAGCCTTCCGTGAGAAAAAGTGGCGTTTGGGAACCTGCCACTGAGGAACCGCACATTGCACAAACTCACGGAAGGGGGCCGAGTCTACCAACTGAAAAGGCAGCAGTTGAAGCGCTAGCAATTTAGCCAAGCTAGCATTCAACCGCTGGGCATGTGGATGGCTGGGAGTGAACTTCTTTCGACGGTCCAGCAGCTGGGGCAGGGAAATTTGCCTGCTAGAATCGGACGTCGGTGTACTGCTAGCAGAGTGGGCGCAAGTACTTGGCTGTGACACACCTAATTCTACACCTTCATTCCTCTCAGTGCATGTTTCAGAGAGGACTGAAGTTATAGTGGGGTTGGAGATCCCAGCTGATGCGGTGCAAGGAGAGGTCCGCTTTGTTCTTTGGTGTGGGTCTTTGAGGTAGGCTTGCCAACGAGCTGCATGGCAGGTCAACATATGTCTGGTCAGGCATGTGGTACCCAAGCGGCTGATGTTTTGGCCACGCGATATACGCTTGAGACATATGTTGCAAACAGCAGCTGTGCGATCTGATGCACTAGCCTCAAAAAAGGCCCACACCAAAGAACTTTTTGAATGACGGGCAGAGGCAGCGCCCTGCACAGGCGGAGCTCTGCGGTGTGATTCCGTCGGTGTACTGCCCTTACGCTGGCCACCAAAGGGCATCCTGCCTCGTTGGAGATGTGCCTCCTCCTCATCCTCCTCCTCCTCCTCTCTCCTATTAGGCACCCACGTGGAGTCATTGACCTCATCATCCCCTCCCTCCTCATCACTGGAGCCAATCTGGCAGTATGCTGCAGCTGCTGGAACATGACTGCCAGATTGGTGTCCTTCTTGAGCATCCCCTCTGTCTGCTCTCACGCTACTGCCTTCCTCTAGCTGGGTTTCATCATCAGACCCTTCGAAACGCTGGGCATCCTCCTGGAGCATGTACCCAACACTGTGCTGAAACAGTTCGGGGGACTCCTCAGGAGGAGGACATGGTGGGTCTAGGGAAGGAGTGACTGATGATTTGTCTGACATTGATACCAGGGAAGACGACGCTTTGGCAGCTGCTTTTCCAGTACCCTGAGCCTGGGTGAGAGAGGATGAGGAGGAGGAGGAGGGCTTGGTCATCCACTCTACCAAGTCTTCGGCATGATGTGGCTCAACATGTCCAGCTGCCGAAAAGAAGGACAAGCGTGTCCCATGGCCATGTGCTGATGACAATGCACCGCGTCCACGACCAGCACTGTTGCCCCCAGACACAGAGCCTGCTTGCCCTCTTTTATTGCCTCCTGACTGTCTGCCTCTCCTTGTTTGCCTTCCAGACATTCTAATAGATGGCCTGCAGGGAGATGGGAAAAAAGCAATAAGGGCTACCTTCAGGTGTCCTTCTCTGTCCCTGGAAACAAGGACTTGCAGAGTGAAAGAAAAAAAAACACTCTCCCTACCTACAGTTTTCTGTCCCTAGAAAAAATGTTTTTTTTAATCACAATATAGCACAAGGAAAATTAACTCACTGTCCTTACAGGTCCCTGGAAACAAGGACTTGCAGAGTGAAAGAAAAAAAACACTCTCCCTACCTACAGTTTTCTGTCCCTAGAAAAAAATGTTTTTTTTAATCACAATATAGCAAAAGGACAATTCACTCACTGTCCTTCCAGGTCCCTGGAAACAAGGACTTGCAGAGTGAAAGAAACTGACACTGTCCCTACCTAGAGTTTTCTGTCCCTAGAATAAATGTTTTTTTTAATCACAATATAGCAAAAGGACAATTCACTCACTGTCCTTCCAGGTCCCTGGAAACAAGGACTTGCAGAGTGAAAGAAACTGACACTGTCCCTACCTAGAGTTTTCTGTCCCTAGAATAAATGTTTTTTTTAATCACAATATAGCAAAAGGACAATTCACTCACTGTCCTTCCAGGTCCCTGGAAACAAGGACTTGCAGAGTGAAAGAAACTGACACTGTCCCTACCTAGAGTTTTCTGTCCCTAGAATAAATGTTTTTTTTAATCACAATATAGCAAAAGGACAATTCACTCACTGTCCTTCCAGGTCCCTGGAAACAAGGACTTGCAGAGTGAAAGAAACTGACACTGTCCCTACCTAGAGTTTTCTGTCCCTAGAATAAATGTTTTTTTTAATCACAATATAGCAAAAGGACAATTCACTCACTGTCCTTCCAGGTCCCTGGAAACAAGGACTTGCAGAGTGAAAGAAACTGACACTGTCCCTACCTAGAGTTTTCTGTCCCTAGAATAAATGTTTTTTTTAATCACAATATAGCACAAGGAAAATTAACTCACTGTCCTTACAGGTCCCTGGAAACAAGGACTTGCAGAGTGAAAGAAAAAAAACACTCTCCCTACCTACAGTTTTCTGTCCCTAGAAAAAAATGTTTTTTTTAATCACAATATAGCAAAAGGACAATTCACTCACTGTCCTTCCAGGTCCCTGGAAACAAGGACTTGCAGAGTGAAAGAAACTGACACTGTCCCTACCTAGAGTTTTCTGTCCCTAGAATAAATGTTTTTTTTAATCACAATATAGCAAAAGGACAATTCACTCACTGTCCTTCCAGGTCCCTGGAAACAAGGACTTGCAGAGTGAAAGAAACTGACACTGTCCCTACCTAGAGTTTTCTGTCCCTAGAATAAATGTTTTTTTTAATCACAATATAGCAAAAGGACAATTCACTCACTGTCCTTCCAGGTCCCTGGAAACAAGGACTTGCAGAGTGAAAGAAACTGACACTGTCCCTACCTAGAGTTTTCTGTCCCTAGAATAAATGTTTTTTTTAATCACAATATAGCAAAAGGACAATTCACTCACTGTCCTTCCAGGTCCCTGGAAACAAGGACTTGCAGAGTGAAAGAAACTGACACTGTCCCTACCTAGAGTTTTCTGTCCCTAGAATAAATGTTTTTTTTAATCACAATATAGCAAAAGGACAATTCACTCACTGTCCTTCCAGGTCCCTGGAAACAAGGACTTGCAGAGTGAAAGAAACTGACACTGTCCCTACCTAGAGTTTTCTGTCCCTAGAATAAATGTTTTTTTTAATCACAATATAGCAAAAGGACAATTCACTCACTGTCCTTCCAGGTCCCTGGAAACAAGGACTTGCAGAGTGAAAGAAACTGACACTGTCCCTACCTAGAGTTTTCTGTCCCTAGAATAAATGTTTTTTTTAATCACAATATAGCAAAAGGACAATTCACTCACTGTCCTTCCAGGTCCCTGGAAACAAGGACTTGCAGAGTGAAAGAAACTGACACTGTCCCTACCTAGAGTTTTCTGTCCCTAGAATAAATGTTTTTTTTAATCACAATATAGCAAAAGGACAATTCACTCACTGTCCTTCCAGGTCCCTGGAAACAAGGACTTGCAGAGTGAAAGAAACTGACACTGTCCCTACCTAGAGTTTTCTGTCCCTAGAATAAATGTTTTTTTTAATCACAATATAGCAAAAGGACAATTCACTCACTGTCCTTCCAGGTCCCTGGAAACAAGGACTTGCAGAGTGAAAGAAACTGACACTGTCCCTACCTAGAGTTTTCTGTCCCTAGAATAAATGTTTTTTTTAATCACAATATAGCAAAAGGACAATTCACTCACTGTCCTTCCAGGTCCCTGGAAACAAGGACTTGCAGAGTGAAAGAAACTGACACTGTCCCTACCTAGAGTTTTCTGTCCCTAGAATAAATGTTTTTTTTAATCACAATATAGCACAAGGAAAATTAACTCACTGTCCTTACAGGTCCCTGGAAACAAGGACTTGCAGAGTGAAAGAAAAAAAACACTCTCCCTACCTACAGTTTTCTGTCCCTAGAAAAAAATGTTTTTTTTAATCACAATATAGCAAAAGGACAATTCACTCACTGTCCTTCCAGGTCCCTGGAAACAAGGACTTGCAGAGTGAAAGAAACTGACACTGTCCCTACCTAGAGTTTTCTGTCCCTAGAATAAATGTTTTTTTTAATCACAATATAGCAAAAGGACAATTCACTCACTGTCCTTCCAGGTCCCTGGAAACAAGGACTTGCAGAGTGAAAGAAACTGACACTGTCCCTACCTAGAGTTTTCTGTCCCTAGAATAAATGTTTTTTTTAATCACAATATAGCAAAAGGACAATTCACTCACTGTCCTTCCAGGTCCCTGGAAACAAGGACTTGCAGAGTGAAAGAAACTGACACTGTCCCTACCTAGAGTTTTCTGTCCCTAGAATAAATGTTTTTTTTAATCACAATATAGCAAAAGGACAATTCACTCACTGTCCTTCCAGGTCCCTGGAAACAAGGACTTGCAGAGTGAAAGAAACTGACACTGTCCCTACCTAGAGTTTTCTGTCCCTAGAATAAATGTTTTTTTTAATCACAATATAGCAAAAGGACAATTCACTCACTGTCCTTCCAGGTCCCTGGAAACAAGGACTTGCAGAGTGAAAGAAACTGACACTGTCCCTACCTAGAGTTTTCTGTCCCTAGAATAAATGTTTTTTTTAATCACAATATAGCAAAAGGACAATTCACTCACTGTCCTTCCAGGTCCCTGGAAACAAGGACTTGCAGAGTGAAAGAAACTGACACTGTCCCTACCTAGAGTTTTCTGTCCCTAGAATAAATGTTTTTTTTAATCACAATATAGCAAAAGGACAATTCACTCACTGTCCTTCCAGGTCCCTGGAAACAAGGACTTGCAGAGTGAAAGAAACTGACACTGTCCCTACCTAGAGTTTTCTGTCCCTAGAATAAATGTTTTTTTTAATCACAATATAGCAAAAGGACAATTCACTCACTGTCCTTCCAGGTCCCTGGAAACAAGGACTTGCAGAGTGAAAGAAACTGACACTGTCCCTACCTAGAGTTTTCTGTCCCTAGAATAAATGTTTTTTTTAATCACAATATAGCAAAAGGACAATTCACTCACTGTCCTTCCAGGTCCCTGGAAACAAGGACTTGCAGAGTGAAAGAAACTGACACTGTCCCTACCTAGAGTTTTCTGTCCCTAGAATAAATGTTTTTTTTAATCACAATATAGCAAAAGGACAATTCACTCACTGTCCTTCCAGGTCCCTGGAAACAAGGACTTGCAGAGTGAAAGAAACTGACACTGTCCCTACCTAGAGTTTTCTGTCCCTAGAATAAATGTTTTTTTTAATCACAATATAGCAAAAGGACAATTCACTCACTGTCCTTCCAGGTCCCTGGAAACAAGGACTTGCAGAGTGAAAGAAACTGACACTGTCCCTACCTAGAGTTTTCTGTCCCTAGAATAAATGTTTTTTTTAATCACAATATAGCAAAAGGACAATTCACTCACTGTCCTTCCAGGTCCCTGGAAACAAGGACTTGCAGAGTGAAAGAAACTGACACTGTCCCTACCTAGAGTTTTCTGTCCCTAGAATAAATGTTTTTTTTAATCACAATATAGCAAAAGGACAATTCACTCACTGTCCTTCCAGGTCCCTGGAAACAAGGACTTGCAGAGTGAAAGAAACTGACACTGTCCCTACCTAGAGTTTTCTGTCCCTAGAATAAATGTTTTTTTTAATCACAATATAGCAAAAGGACAATTCACTCACTGTCCTTCCAGGTCCCTGGAAACAAGGACTTGCAGAGTGAAAGAAACTGACACTGTCCCTACCTAGAGTTTTCTGTCCCTAGAATAAATGTTTTTTTTAATCACAATATAGCAAAAGGACAATTCACTCACTGTCCTTCCAGGTCCCTGGAAACAAGGACTTGCAGAGTGAAAGAAACTGACACTGTCCCTACCTAGAGTTTTCTGTCCCTAGAATAAATGTTTTTTTTAATCACAATATAGCAAAAGGACAATTCACTCACTGTCCTTCCAGGTCCCTGGAAACAAGGACTTGCAGAGTGAAAGAAACTGACACTGTCCCTACCTAGAGTTTTCTGTCCCTAGAATAAATGTTTTTTTTAATCACAATATAGCAAAAGGACAATTCACTCACTGTCCTTCCAGGTCCCTGGAAACAAGGACTTGCAGAGTGAAAGAAACTGACACTGTCCCTACCTAGAGTTTTCTGTCCCTAGAATAAATGTTTTTTTTAATCACAATATAGCAAAAGGACAATTCACTCACTGTCCTTCCAGGTCCCTGGAAACAAGGACTTGCAGAGTGAAAGAAACTGACACTGTCCCTACCTAGAGTTTTCTGTCCCTAGAATAAATGTTTTTTTTAATCACAATATAGCAAAAGGACAATTCACTCACTGTCCTTCCAGGTCCCTGGAAACAAGGACTTGCAGAGTGAAAGAAACTGACACTGTCCCTACCTAGAGTTTTCTGTCCCTAGAATAAATGTTTTTTTTTAAGCACACTATAGCAGAAGCACAAAACACACTGACACTCTCCCTACCTATCCTTCTCTTTCCCTAAACTAAAGGAATCCAGGTTAAGCAAGAAAGAAATAACAGTCACTGTCCCTGCCTATGCTACTCTATCCCTGCTCCGGAACACACTACACTAGGCCGCCGTGCTGGCGGCCTTTTATAGTGTGGGGCGTGTACTAAACACCCTCAGCAATAATTGGCCACAGGCATCCTGCCTGTGGCCAATCATTGCTCTCCTCGCTGCCGGCGCTGTGATTGGCCAAGCATGCGGGGTCACAGTGCATGCTTGGCCAATCACAGCGCCTGGATGACACTGCGATGGCGTAGTGCATTGTGGGCCGTTCGCGTCACTCGAATTTGGCGCGAACGGCCCAAATCGTTCGATCTTCGTCGAACGATCGAACAGCCAATGTTCGAGTCGAACGTATGTTCGACTCGAACACGAAGCTCATCCCTAATCAGCAGCAATGAACGATCAATGACTTAGGTAGCAATGGTTTAGCAAAGAAATAGCCAATGGTTTAGCAAAGAAGAGCAAATCTTTCAGTATCAAGCAAAGACAGAATCAGCAGACTAATCTCTCCTAAAGCCGGAACTCATGTGACCGGGGCCGATGGCGTGGCGGCCTTTTAAATGGTGGGGCGTGTACTAAAGCCCCTGAGCTGTAATTGGCTACAGGCGTCCTGCCTGTAGCCAATTATTGCTCTCCGAGTTTCGGGCGCTGTGATTGGCCAAGCATGCGGGGTCACAGTGCATGCTTGGCCAATCATCAGCCAGCAATGCACTGCGCCGGCCGCGCCGGCCGCAATGCATTGCGGGGCCGCTCGCATCACACGAATGTGATGCGAACGGCCCAAATAGTTCTGGGCTCGACGAGCGAGCGAACGCCCGATGCTCGATTCGAACATGGGTTCGAATCGAGCACCGGGCCCATCCCTACTCACCAGACTTAATTGACCGCTATTACAGGCAGTCAAATTACACATATGGGAAAATCCAAGATGTCATACATAAGGTCACAGGATGGAATCCAAACCGATACTGTCATCCATTCAATATTTATATAGATAGCGTATTCAAAGCTCCGTTTTTGCCATATAGAGAGGGAGAGGAAAGAACGCTCTCATGGTGCAATAATTCAAATAATTTCTTTAAAAAAAAGGTTCTATTGCACTTACATCAAAAAAGACAGGGATCAGCATGTATTCTATAGGAATCGCTGGTTAGCACTCCACCTGCGTTCCAGCGGACTGGAAATAACATATCTCAAACACCACCCAACGCCGTTTCATCAGCCTCTGTCTGACGTCTTCAGGGGTTATATGTTTTGTGCTGATATGCCCCTCTGCACAGTTAATCACTGGGAAGATCAGTGTGAGGGCTCAGGGCAGTTGAAAACCTTTTCAGAACGCTGTAAATTTTACAGATGGAAACTGATGGTGAAAACCATCCGTTTTATAGCTGTTACATATGGAGTTTATGCGCGTTTAGCAGCGGTTATGAGCTCTTGGTCAGAAGCGTTTTTTAAAAATAAAAGGAAAAGATTATCTGCACTTGGAATCTAAGTCTGCAGCCAAGCAGTATAACCCTGATACTAGGCACACTAACAATAGAAAAACAAAGTGCGACGCTATACATATATTATGTGCATATAAGCAAAATAAAGTGAAAAACAATATATATAAGGCATTAGAAAATTGTGAATCAAAAAATATTGTCCATAAAGAGGAAAGTCCCAAAAGAAAACTGCTCAAAAAAGAATCCAGATACCGCAACGGTGACACCCACATTGAATTCACACTGGACGCTTACCAGAGAGCCAGCGATCCCCCTTACTCAGGGAGATCAATATGCGCATGGTTTAGACTTTGGATCCAGACGCTTTAGCTCGGATGACATCAAACATGGCTCCAAACAATCAGCATGCGGATAAGGTGGACCAACAATCACAGAAGTTGCTTCAGCAAAACATTGTGCAATGCGCAGTGGGCGGAGTATGTGTAAAACATAAAACTCCACATAGCGCAATACTGTATAACTCACAATATTTATTTAAAACAATAGTAGTGCACTTACATTTAAAACAACATAGTTATGCTTTAACATATGTCATTAAGAACAAATCCGTTTCCCAAAAACAAGATGGCAGAACATCGGTCACGCATGCGCAGTAGCGTGTCTACTTAACTCCATCCGACGCATTTCATCAGAGGTGACGTCATCAGGGTTACCTGTTTTTTTAAAGATAACCTCAGGAGACCCTCCCAAATGTCCACAATGCATGAAAAACTAGTATATTATTACCTATTTCAGCCATTCTGTGAGAGAAGAGAGAGCAGCAGCAGAGCAGTGTGCTTGTAGATAGCTGTCTTATTTTATGTGTTTTCACTATGGATCCCATCATGAGCATGTCTGAGGAAATGCTCCTGATGTTTCTTTTGCTGAGGCTCCAATGATGTAGAAAATTATGTGAGAGGGCCAGAGTTCTTTACTATAGGGCTCATCCATTGATGCAGGCAACAGCAGGTGGTGAAATTCGTTTTTTCAACATTTTCATTAGTTAAAAAATTATAAGTAATTTTTTCCCCTTTAAAAATGCTTATAAAAGCAAACGGGCATAAACGCAGTTTACCGCGGTTACACGTGGTTACAAGCACTTGCCATTTGAAATGCCGGTACACTACAGTCCTGAACACGATTTTTCTGCTTTCAAAAAAAATGCCTGTAACCTCAACTGCCTCTAAACTACTATAAACGACTGAGTGTACACATATTTATTTATTTTTATTTTAAACCCATGTATAATTTTCCTTCCACTTCACAATTATGTACCAGTTTGTGTTGGTCTATCACATAAAATCCCAATAAAATACATTCACGTTTTTGGTTGTAACATGACAAAATGTGTAAAATTTCAAGGGGTATGAATACTTTTTCAAGGCACTGTGTTTATATGCTTACCTATAGGTAAAAATCCGCCAAGGGTATTTACCGTATATACTCGAGTATAAGCCGACCCAAATATAAGCCGAGGCACATAATTTCACCACAAAAAACTGGGAAAACTTATTGACTCGAGTATAAGCCTAGGGTGTCCATCTGCATGCCTCACTGTGCCTCACTTTGCCTCACTGTGTCCATGCCTCACTGTGTCCATGCCTCACTGTGTCCATGCCTCAATGTGCCCATGCCTCACTGTGCCCATGCCTCACTGTGCCCATGCCTCACTGTGTCCATGACTAGACTGACATTTAACATGGGAGTCTATGGAAGGAGTGCCCTAATTTGAAAAAACAGTGTTCCCCGGCCGTAGGTCCCCATGACAATAAACTTTGCACACTTGTAGAGGAGAAATGGGGCTACATGTGTGCCAAGTTTTGGGTCCAGGGGACCTACGACTGGCCAGTACCCGCGTCCCCAAATTACCAGAGAAATTACCATTTAACATGGGAGTCTATGGAAGGGCTGCCCGGCTTTGAAAAATCGATGCTCCCCGGCCGTAGGTCCCCCGAACAACAAACTTTGCACACTTGTAGAGGTTGTGGGGCTACATGTATGCCAAGTTTGAGGTCCAGGAGACTAATGGCCGGCCGGTACTGGGTCCCCAAAGTCCAGGAGATCAGGCACAAAAAGGTGACTCGAGTATAAGCCGAGGGGGGCATTTTCAGCACAAAAAATGTGCTGAAAAACTCGGCTTATACTCGAGTATATACGGTACTCCTATTTTAAGTTCTTTTATAACTCTCAGGTGTAAGCCTTGTCCTAGTGATTAATTCACATTAAGGTTTCCTAATAGGTACATTAAATGTACTATTATTAACCACTTCCATACCTGGTCATTGTAAAATGACGTCGGCAGGAACCCTCTCTCCCTCCGGGTGGACGTCATATGACGTCCTGGGTTTGTGGGGGGATATCTGAATGATGCCTGCAGCTAGAGGCATCATTCAGATATCCTTCTCTTCAGCTGGCACCATAAGAACGATCATAGTGGCGTTTCCACCGCTTGATCGTTCTTATAGGCGGCGGGAGGGGACATCTCCCCCCTACCGCCGCCATCCGGTGCTTCTCCGGGCTCTCCCGTGCCATCGGGGGCCCGGAGAATGAATCGTCCGGCGCCGGAGGTGAACCATAGGGATGACTGGTGACCAGATGGTCACCAGTCATCTCTATGACCGTCGGAGGCCCGGGTGCGATGTGATGACGTCACGCCTGGGTTCTCAGAAGTAAACAATGCCGCCATTGCCGTTAGTAAGCATGAGATTGGTGAAATTTTTTTCACGATCTCATGCTTTCCAGCCTGGAGGAGAGATGTGGGGTCTTATTGACCCTGCATCTCTCCATAAAGAGGACCTGTCACACACCATTCCTATTACAAGGGATGTTTACATTCCTTGTAATAGGAATAAAAGTGATCAAAAAAAAAAAGTGTAAAAAAAAGTGTAAAAATAAAAAAAAACAAGTAAAATAAAAAAATATTAAAACGCCCCTGTCCCCAATAGCTTGCGTTCAGAAGCGAACACACACGTAAGTCCCGCCCACATATGTAAACGCCGTTCAAACCACATATGTGAGGTATCGCCGCGTGCGCTAGAGCACGTGCAACAATTCTAGCACTAGACCTCCTCTGTAACTCTAACCCGGTAACCTGTAAAAATTTTCAAAGTGTCGCCTATGGAGATTTTTAAGTACCGAAGTTTGGCACCATTCCATGAGTGTGTGCAATTTTAAAGCGTGACATGTTAGGTATCTATTTACTCGGCGTAACATAAGCTTTCAAATTTTACAAAAAAATTGGGCTAACTTTACTGTTTTGTTATTTTTTAATTCATGAAACCATTTTGCGTCTTCTTTGCGTCACAGCGGGTTCACCGCCCCGCTGTACCAGCTCCAGGGGAGGACAAAAAGGTACAGTCTTGCGGTGTGAGTTCAGCCCCGGCCCAGGGCAACAGCGCCACCTGTGGGCCACAAGGAACCTCACACCACCAGAGTCCTCCAAGAACCAGAAAAGGGTCTCGGATACCCTAGCAATCTGTGCATCTGGGTTACACTACCACCCAGATGCCTCCCTTAAATTCAAGTACCCGCTACACTTGTTTATTTGTTGCCCATTGGAATGTACTGACAAATGCTGTTTAATACTCCCTTAAAGTGGAGGTTCACCTACAAATACAAAACTGTCCTATCCGCATCATACCAGCACATACATATACAATTGTAGCGGGGTCTCTAAATTTAGGTGGGGTACACCTGGGTGGAAGTCCAGGTGTGTAAGTATGGGAGTAATGGACCATTTGTATTCGTGGAGGATTGGGCGGTGTAATAATCTCCTTGGCCTGTGGGTGGCGGGGTACCCGCAGGCTCAAGGTAGATTCACTGCCATAGTGCTGTCCTTTTTGTCCCTTCTCGGAGATGGTACGGCGAGGGCGGGGAACCTGCCGTGGCATCGTTGGAGGGGATAAAAGGGGGAGACGCCCTAGTCACGGGGTCTTGCTCTTCTGGAGGTTCTTCTGGACGCACTCAGGCACCTTAGGCCTGGGTGCGGGCGGTTCCGGATTCCGTCTCAGGTGCCCTAGGCCTGACCGGAATGGAGTTGGAGTCCATCTCAGGCACCTTCAGCCTGGGGTGAGGTACTAAACCAGGAGGCCTGGGGCCCAGTGACTTCAACTGGGTCCCGCGAGCGTGGAGAAGACCGAGGGTCCCTGAGGTGGATGGGGCCCATGTCTGAGGTGAGGAGGCCGGGGAGGTTACCCATTCGGAGAGTCTGGAGCAGCATCAACCCAGTGACGGATGGGCCTTTGGTAACTCCCTTGGAGGAACATCCTCCCCTGACAGGGGCCACAACGCAGCGGAGGTACTCCTATCTATGTTCTCTTGAGTCGTTTGGTAGAGACTCTCAAGTTCTAAGTCCTTACCATAGCTAAGGCTATGGTAACCGCTGGCGAGATCGCAGTGGTTTAGCTGACAATCAGGACAGTGCCTCAACCTGCTCATCCCCTGTATCAAAATGTTATCAAGTCGCAACCAGTTGGCTACTGAAGCACTGTTTATTGTGAGATATGCAATAAAACAAGAGTTGGACTGTGATCGGTGTGTGGAACTCTGGTTAATGGGAGCAAAGGGAAGTGTTGGCACAGCAGGACTTAATCCTTTACAGAAGCACACAGGCCCGAGGAAATATCTGGTACTGGCCTTCACCTCATCCATAGCTATGGGGAGGACATGGGCCATAGCGCATCTCACCCTATCGTGTGTGATACCCCTAGAAGAAAGAGATGGGGTGAGGTCGCTACACGTGGGGGCTCGTGAGTCCGGGATGATGTGTGTTTTGACTTTGGAAGTAAGAATGGCTGTGTCTGGACTTTGCTGCCCGGAGGAGTTCCGAGCAGGTCGGCCATGTGATCGGCCAAAGTACATCCCTGCTCAAAGTCGTGGAAATGACCCTAAGACGGGAAAGGCCCATGCGGAGGAGCGAGAAGAGGGAGAAGTCCAGCCGTGTGACGTACTACATGTGGGGGCTTTTACTGCACTGCGCCATGAGGCACCCCGTGACTACACAGTTCGTGGGCGGAGCTTGATGGAAGCCCGCGAAAACGTGCAAGTCGTGGGAGGAGTCTGGCCATGTGGAGGAACTCACGTGGAGACTTCGGCGCGTGGTCAGTGCGTGATGGAGCAGCAGACAGTCGGGATGGCCTCAAGCTCCCCGTGGATTCTGGTTCCCTACCCCACGAAGATGACTACCTTTGCTGCTCCCCTTACAGACACGGGGATAAGACTCAGGCCCCGAGGACAGTTCGCTCTGTACACCTGCAGAGACACGGAGGCCCTCGGCGTGATCTGTCCCGGATGCTCGGGACTGGTGGTTCACCTGAAGCCATTCAGGCGTTGCGAGGCATGCAAAGAGTTCTTGTTCGAGGTGGAGCCATCCACAGTAAGGCCCCGGGCCCTTCGCCTCAACAGCCTCACAGGTACTGCTACTCCCGAAAGGGAGATCCAGGCCTTTGCGGAGGTTCCCGTACGCACTGACCAGGGCGATGTGACTGCCCAATCAGAGACTGAGAAGGAAAAATCCGAGGATGCTGCTTCGGTCACCACAGATTCTCTGCTCCCACCTCCGAAGAGGAAAGTCGGCCTGGTGCAGGCCTCCTATGGTCGTGGAAGAGCTTCACCCCGTCGCTTGCCTGGCCTGGATGGATCCAGTTGGAAGAGTCCTGGACATCCCAGTTCTACAAAAGGTCAAGGTGAGCCAGGGGCTGGGACTGTGGTGGTGGTTGGAGGTGTCGGGGGTCCACAGTCGGTGGAGCCCGCTAGGGAGGGTAGTACCACGTCTACCAGAGACTACCTTCCCGCGGAGATGTATGACACCTCCGACCTAGAGTCACTGTCGGATTGTGGAGATGACGGTGAGATTGATGAACTGTTTCACCAGAAGGGTTGGGACAAACGCCCATTACCTATGCTACGTGCACCCCAAGATTCGCCTATGTCTATAGGAGATAGCACGCCCCGGGTGGAGGCCCCAGAATCTACGAGGAAGCCTAGTCCTCCAATTGCTCTTCCACAATCCACAGTATCACCCGTTTTGTTGGCGGGGAAACAGCGAGCATCACTACGGGCACCGAGAGAAAAGCCATCCGAGGTAGTGAAAGTACCTCGGCACCCGGAGGCCATCGTTCAACCAGGAGAAGGTGAGCGGGCCACAATGCCTCCTTTAGCCCGATTGCAACGACTCTTTTCTCAGAGGGTCGCTCACGAGTACGGAATGGGAATATCCGTACTTGCCCAGAGACTTACTGTTTGAGGTTGAAGTTCTGCGGCAGCGGTGGTACGATGAGTTTGTTTGGGAGAAACTTAAAGTGCCTCATGCCCGGCGATACTTGTCCTGTTCGCCACCCGTGTCAAAAAAGTTTAGAGACTGCAGAGCAGACTGGATGTGGGGTCGCCATATCCACGCAGACAAGGTGCGCATCTGCAGGAAAGATGGAGAGGACGCTGACTATTCGATTGAGGTTTTCGATAAACATCTGAAGCCCTTGTTTTTGCCTGACCCGAGGTTTTATTTGTGAGAAGAGACTCATTTGTTTTCCCGTGACAACTTTCCGGAGGTGTTCTTGCCGGAGCATCGAACTGTACCCTAGTTTTTTATTTGGGTTTTTGTTTTTTTTCCCTTTGGAGGAATGAGAGCTGTTTGTTTGTTCTCTCTTCTTCACAGTTCAAAGACAGAGACTTTGGGGGTAGAATCAGAGTAGGGACGCAGGAAGACTGAAGATTTTACCAAGTGTCATCACCGTGGCATCGTCACTAGGTGGCGGTGTTGCGCAACGGCTGTTGCTTGTACATTTACATCATTTACTTATTGGAGCGAGTGGGTCTCTCGGCTGATAGACCCATTCATTCCAAATTAACACAGAATGTCAGGATGTGGTTTTCCTTGCGTGTTGTTTTTTTTCTTTCCCTCTGCAGGAGATTCGTCTGTCAAGACTACTGAGTATGGGGTGGTTCTTAGACAGAAAAGGGAGGGATTGTGTATATGTACATGCTTAAAGGGTTTTATGAAAAAGTTTATTGTTTTATGTTCCCCTCCCCTTTGAGCAGGTCTTGGTATGGTTAAGGTTCAAATTTTTAGGGAAGGCCTCTGGGGTCAGGCTTATGTCACCACCTTTGGGAGACATGGGTTTACCCCAGACGCTGGGGACCAGCTGGGGACCAGCGTCAAATCACAGGGGGGAGTATGTAGCGGGGTCTCTAAATTTAGGTGGGGTACACCAGGTGTGTAAGTATGGGAGTAATAGACCATTTGTATTCGTGGAGGATTGGGCGGTGTAATAATCTCCTTGGCCTGTGGGTGGCGGGGTACCCGCAGGCTCAAGGTAGATTCACTGCCATAGTGCTGTCCTTTTTGTCCCTTCTCGGAGATGGTACGGCGAGGGCGGGGAACCTGCCGTGGCGTCGTTGGAGGGGATAAAAGGGGGAGACGCCCTGGTCACGGGGTCTTGCTCTTCTGCAGGTTCTTCTGGACGCACTCAGGCACCTTAGGCCTGGGTGCGGGCGGTTCCGGATTCCGGCTCAGGTGCCCTAGGCCTGACCGGAATGGAGTTGGAGTCCATCTCAGGCACCTTCAGCCTGGGGTGAGGTACTAAACCAGGAGGCCTGGGGCCCAGTGACTTCCACTGTGTCCCGCGAGGGTGGAGAAGTCCGAGGGTCCCTGAGGTGGATGGGGCCCATGTCTGAGGTGAGGAGGCCGGGGAGCAGTGGCGGCCCGTCCATAGGGGGCGCCCGGGCGCCGCTCCCCCCAAGCAGTCAAAAAAAATAATAATTTAAACATGTCCCTTTTAAGATTTTTTTTTTCTTAAAAAGGTCCTTATGTGCACTGTGTCTGGGCACAGGGCGTCGGGTGCAGTGCCATATGGGAAACGCCACGTCTGTGCAATCACAAGATTGCAGACGAGGCGCTTCATTTGCAGAAAAAAACGCGCTCTGTGGCGCATTCGAGGCCGCCACAGCTTCTGGCGCGACGGAGTGGCCAGGCGGGTGCACGCCTCATACACTTTCACTGGCATAGACATGGGTGGTGCTTCCTATTCTTCTAGTCCCGACGTCAGGACGTCAAACGTGCCGCCTGAGAGGATCGGATTATCAAGAGGAGGTAGGAGCTCTCCATGCACTCCTCTTGACATGTGTCAAACGCCCGCTGAATGACTTTTTATTTTTCATATCACCCGGCCGGCGCTTATCATTAAATTTTTTCGAAACCACCCGACCCGCGGGAGCTGCGGTACCCCCAAGCCCCCCCTTATCAGTCATTTTTTTTTTTCAAACACCCGACCCGCAGGAGCAGCGGCACCCCCCCCCCACCCTTATCAGTCAATTTTTTTATTTTTTCAAACACCCGACCCGCGGGAGCAGCGGCACCCCCCCCTATCAGTCAATTTATTTATTTTTTCAAACACCCGACCTGCGGGAGCAGCGGCACCCCCCCCCTATCAGTCATTTTTTTTAAATTACCCAAACCCGCGGGAGCTGCGGCACCAGCCCCCCCCCTTATCAGCGGGAGCAGTGACCCCCCCATCAGTCAATTTTTTTTAAAATCACCCGACCCGCGGGAGCAGCGGTACCCCCCAACCAGCCCCCCCCTTATCAGTCATATTTTTTTTAAATCATCAAAACCCGCGGGAGCAGCGGCACCCCCCCCCCCCCCCCGCTTATCAGTCAAATTTTTTTTATATCACCGGGCCGACAGCAGGATCGTCTGGAGCAGCCCATCCCCCCCCCCCCCCCACTTATCAGTCAAATTTTTTTTATATCACCCGGCCGGCGGGATCGCCCCCCCCCTTAATAGTCACACGATCGGCGGGAGCAGCGGCACCCCAACCCCCCACCCCCCGCTTATCAGTCAAACTTTTTTTTATATCAGCTGGCTGCCGGGAAAAACGCCCCCCCCCCTTAATAGTACAATTTATATGTGCTATTTACAGGTATCAGAATGTAGACATGTGCTATTTACAGGGTGCAGAATGCAGATATGTGCTATTTACAGGGTGCAGAATGCAGATATGTGCGATTTACAGGGTGCAGAATGCAGATATGTGCGATTTACAGGGTGCAGAATGCAGATATGTGCGATTTACAGGGTGCAGAATGCAGATATGTGCGATTTACAGGGTGCAGAATGCTGATATGTGCGATTTACAGGGTGCAGAATGCTGATATGTGCGATTTACAGGTTGCAGATATGTGCGATTTACAGGTTGCAGAATGCAGATATGTGCTATTTACAGGGTACAGAATGCAGATATGTGCTATTTACAGGTTGCAGAATGCAGATATGTGCTATTTACAGGGCGCAGAATGCAGATATGTGCGATTTACAGGTTGCAGAATGCAGATATGTGCTATTTACAGGTTGGAGATATGTGCGATTTACAGGTTGCAGAATGCAGATATGTGCGATTTACAGGTTGCAGATATGTGCGATTTACAGGGTGCAGAATGCTGATATGTGCTATTTACAGGTTGCAGATATGTGCGATTTACAGGGTGCAGAACGCTGATATGTGCAATTTACAGGGTGCAGGGTGCAGATATGTGCTATTTACAGGTTGCAGAATGCAGATATGTGCTATTTACAGGGTGCAGAATGCAGATATGTGCTATTTACAGGGTGCAGAATGCAGATATGTGCGATTTACAGGTTGCAGAATGCAGATATGTGCTATTTACAGGTTGCAGATATGTGCGATTTACAGGTTGCAGAATGCAGATATGTGTGATTTAAAGGTTGCAGATATGAGCGATTTACAGGGTGCAGAATGCTGATATGTGCTATTTACAGGTTGCAGAATGCAGATATGTGTTATTTACAGGTTGCAGATATGTGCGAATTACAGGTTGCAGATATGTGCAATTTACAGGTTGCAGAATGCAGATATGTGCTATTTACAGGTTGCAGATATGTGCGAATTACAGGTTGCAGATATGTGCAATTTACAGGTTGCAGAATGCAGATATGTGCTATTTACAGGTTGCAGATATGTGCGAATTACAGGTTGCCGATATGTGCGATTTACAGGTTGCAGAATGCAGATATGTGCGATTTACAGGTTGCAGAATGCAGATATGTGCTATTTACAGGTTGCAGATATGTGCGATTTACAGGTTGCAGAATGCAGATATGTGCGATTTACTAACAGTGTAATTTTTTTAGTTTGTTTGCGCCGATCTGTAAAGCTCCGCTATATACCATGATCTGATGCTGGGGCTGTATACTCTGTCCTGTGATGCTGGGGCTGTATACTCTGTCCTGTGATGCTGGGGCTGTATACTCTGTCCTGTGATGCTGGGGCTGTATACTCCTGACACTATGAGTGGAAGCAAAAGGAATACAGGGACGGAGTGGGTGGATTATATAAGGGGTGTGGCTTATGAGAAGTGGGATGGGCCAAACGTGGAGGGGCGGGGTCTTGCGCCCCCCCCCATCCTAAAACTTCACCAGCCGCCACTGCCGGGGAGGTTACCCATTCGGAGAGTCTGGAGCAGCATCAACCCAGTGACGGATGGGCCTCTGGTAACTCCCTTGGAGGGACATCTTCCCCTGACAGGGGCCACAACGCAGCGAAGGTACTCCTATCTATGTTCTCTTGAGTCGCTGGTAGAGACTCTCAAGTTTTAAGTCCTTACCATAGCTAAGGCAATTTTTTTTTTTTTTAGCTTTTAATTACCTTAATACAGCATTTTAAAGTCTGACTTCCGGTATTGCCTCCCGCAGGAGTAGGCGTCTCTACTCCCTATCCCCGATGCCGCAGTGTTCTCTGGGAGCTCTCCGCAATGTCTCCTTGGAGCACAGTGTCATGCTTCCCAAGAGACATTGCAGAACGACGTTGTTCTAACAGTATTCGAAATCCCGCGAGATGACGCCGCCCGTTGTGATGGCAACCAGTTAGTTTACGGCGCTACTCGCCATAAACACTGTGCAGGCGTGAGAAAGAGCGGTGAATGCTGGGAGATGAGCATTCACCGCTTCCAGGAAATGATTGCTTGTGGGCTTCACAATGCCCACAAGCAAAATGGAAACTCCCTGCAACGGATTTTATAAGTGATTCTTTGACACGAAAACGGACAGCGGATATGTGCAGAGACCAAACAAGTGAGTGTACCGTTGTATTGTGAAACACCATTGAATGCTCAAAAAATAATAATTTTGATTTTTGATTTAAAGCACTCCCACATCTCTTCAATGTTCTTTATTGCAAGAATTTGATTCCATTTAGTGTCATTTAAAATGGAGCACAGCTCCTTTAAAATTTTCTGTTCTTGTCATGTCCTTGTGTGTCTTTTTCCTATAATATATATCAAATACAGTTATTCTGTGATCACTGTTACCTAAATTATCCCTTACATCCATATCTGCTATCAGCTCTGTGCTATTTTAGTTACTGTATTTATTGGCGTTAGTGATGAGCCGAACACCCCCGGGTTCGGTTCGCACCAGAACCCGCGAACGGACCGAAAGTTCGTACGAACATTAGAACCCTATTAAATACAATGGATGCGAACGTTCAACTTCTAAAGTGCTAATTATAACAACTATTATGCATGTTATTGTCCTAAAAAGGGTTTGGGAACCCGGGTTGTGCACCAGGGGACATGTATCAATGCAAAAAGAAGTTTTAAAAACGGTCGTTTTTCGGGAGCAGTCATTTTAATGATGCATAAAGTGAAAAAAAAAAAGTCAAATATTCCTTTAAATATCGTACCTGGGGGGTGTCTAAAGTATGCCTGTGAAGTGCCACGTGTTTCCCGTGTTTAGAACTGTCCCTGCACAAAATTACATTTCTAAAGGAAAAAAAGCCATTTAAAACTGCTTGCGGCTTTAATGTAATGTCTGGTCCCGGTAATATGGATGAAAATCTTTAAGAAAAATGGCATAGCTACCCCATGACCCCCCCCCCTACCCCAGCCCATTACCAGCCCCTTTGGGTCTTGTATGGATATTAAGGGGAACCCCGCACATAAAATAAAAAAGGCCCTATATACTCTGAACAGCCGTATACAGGCGGTGCATACAAGACAGGGACTGTAGGTTTGTTCTTATGTAGAATCAGTTTGTAATTTTGAACAGGTACATTGTTGAAGTGTAGCTCCAGCCCAAAAATCTATTTTTAAACTTTTTGGAAAACATAGGTAAGGGTTATCACCCCTGTAACATTTGTTTTGCTGTCTGTGCCCCTGTTCAGAACATTTCACCTCACTTTCCGTCCCAATGACAACTGTTTTTGAAATGTGGTGTTTTTCTTGAAACAAGGATTGCTGATAAAGCATCAGTACAGAGGAGACACCTTTCTCCCATATTTATTCTTACAGGAGAGAATTTTCCTTCCTAGTGGTAGATTTCCTCTCACTTCCTGTTGTCTTCTTGCGTTTGCAAGTAGGAGTCGTTTGTAAGTTGGATGTTTGAAAGTAGGGACCTGCCGTATATACTCTGCAGAAATAGGCGCCTTAGTTGTTGGTGTTGGCACAACACTGTAAGCACTCACAGTTACTCTTGGTTGGTGCTGGAACGCCCTGCTGTCAACTATTATATCAGGAATTTTAATTACATATAATTGTTGAACAGTGGTAGTAAAAATTGGGCCTTTGATGGTGGTGCTGGTGCCACAACACTGTAAGCCCTGACAGTTACTCTTGGTGGGTGCAGCAATGGGCCCTGCTGTGAATTATTAGATCAAGAATTGTAATTACATGCCCCTTTTGAACAGGGGCTGAAAAATTGGGCCTTTCGTGGTGGTGGTGGTGGTGGCGTTGCCACAACACTGTAAGCCCTCAGAGTTACTCTTGGTGGGTGCAGCAATGGGCCCTGCTGTGAATTATTAGATCAAGAATTGTAATTGCATGCCCCTGTTGAACAGGGGCTGAAAAATTGGGCCTTTCGTGGTGGTGGTGGTGGTGGTGGTGTTGCCACAACACTGTAGGCCCTCAGAGTTACTCTTGGTGGGTGCAGCAATGGGCCCTGCTGTGAATTATTAGATCAAGAATTGTAATTACATTCCCCTTTTGAACAGGGGCTGAAAAATTGGGCCTTTCGTGGTGGTGGTGGTGGTGGCGTTGCCACAACACTGTAAGCCCTCAGAGTTACTCTTGGTGGGTGCAGCAATGGGCCCTGCTGTGAATTATTAGATCAAGAATTGTAATTGCATGCCCCTGTTGAACAGGGGCTGAAAAATTGGGCCTTAGGCACTGGTGGCACAACACTACAACCCCTCACAGATACTGTACTTGGAGCACAGCAATGAGCCCTGTTGCAAAGTATTGCTTCAAAAATTGTAATGACACGCCCCTGTTAAACAGGGGCTGAAAAATTGGGCCTTAGGCACTGGTGCCACAACACTCCAACCCCTCACAGATACTGTACTTGGAGCACAGCAATGAGCCCTATGGCAAATTATTGCTAAAAAAATTGTAATTACACGCCCCTGTAAAACAGGGGCTGAAAAATTGGGCCTTAGCCACTGGTGGCGGCACCCATAAACAAAAATGATCTTCCAAGCTATCATCATCAATCGTATCATTGAGGACTCGGAGGAGGAGGATAGCCAGTCAACATAACAGCACAGGCACTCAGCATCAGCATCAGTCTTGAAGGGATGTGACATGTTAAAATCAATTAGTCTGTTATATCAGCATCAGGTGTGTGGTAGCTGGTGGTGATCCAAGACTGGTTCATCTTGATGAAAGTCAGTCGATCAACCGAGTCGGTGGACAGGCGCACCCTGTGATCCGTGACAAATCCTCCAGCAGCACTGAATGTGCGTTCCGAAAGAACGCTGGATGCAGGACAGGCCAGTAGCTCAATTGCATACTGTGCAAGCTCTGGCCAGTGATCCATCCTCAAGACCCAGTAAGCCAGAGGATTTTCGGTGGGGAAGGTGTCCAAGTCTGACCTTGCCCCTACATATTCCTGCACCATGTTTATCAGACGCTGGCGATGGTTGCTGGAACCGATCATACTTTGGGGCTGCGGACTAAAGAATTGTCTGAACGCATCGGTCAGACGGCCACCTTCCCCACCGCTCCTTCTTTGACTGGCCGAAGCCTCAGCAACTCGTTGTCCAGGACCAGGAGTTTGTAACCTCCCAGTCTCTGGGAACGCGTTGCACAGACCTTTCTGCAAGGCCTCCCGGAGTTGTCTCATCCTCTGCTCCCTCTGCGACGGTAACATAAGGTCCGCAACCTTACCCTTGTACCGTGGATCAAGGAGAGTGGCCAGCCAGTAATGGTCCCTCTCCTTGATCCGAAGAATACGAGGATCCTTCCGCAGACTTTGCAGGATCAGGGAGGCCATGCAGCGTAGGTTTGCTGAGGCATTCGCTCCGGAGTCCTCTGGGTCACTAAGGACGACATGATCCGCAGCCACCTCCTCCCAGCCACGTACAAGTCCACTGGTTTCTTGGGACTGTAAATCATCCCTAAAAGACTGCTGCTGATGATGCTGAGTGCCAGCCTCCACCTCCATGCTGACACAATCCTCCTCCTCCTCCTCCTCCTCGTCCTCTTCCTGTGCGATGGGTGGGACAGAAGGAACACTGTCTGGGTAAAGGGGGCCTTGAGAGGCAAGGAAGTCCTCCTCTTCCTGCCTCTGTTCTGCCTCAAGTGCCCTGTCCATTATTCCACGCAGCGTGTGCTCCAACAGGTGGACAAGAGGTACAGTGTCACTGATGCATGCACTGTCACTGCTCACCATCCTCGTGGCCTCCTCAAATGGTGCCAGGACAGTGCATGCATCCCTGATCATGCCCCACTGGCGTGGAGAAAAAAAAACAAGCTCCCCTGAGCCTGTCCTGGTGCCGTAGTCGCACAGGTACTCATTGATGGCCCTCTGCTGCGTGTGCAGCCGCTGCAGCATGGCCAACGTTGAGTTCCACCTGGTGGGCATGTCACATATAAGGCGGTTCTTGGGCAGGTTCAACTCCTTTTGCAGCTCAGCCAGGCGAGCACTGGCATTATAAGATCTGCGGAAATGCACACAGACTTTCCTGGTCTGCCTCAGGACATCCTGTAAGCCCGGGTACCTGCCCAAGAACCGCTGCACCACCAGGTTAAGGACGTGAGCCACACAGGGCACATGGGTCAGTTGTCCCTGTCGGAGGGCGGAGAGGAGGTTGGTGCCATTGTCGCAAACCACCATTCCTGGCTTAAGCTGGCGTGGCGTCAACCACCTCTCGGCCTGGCCCTGCAGAGCAGACAGGACCTCTGCCCCAGTGTGGCTTCTGTCCCCCAAACACACCAGCGCAAGCACGGCATGGCATCTTTTTGCCTGCGTACTTGCGTAGCCCCTTGAACGCCTACGGAGCACCGCTGGTTCCGAGGACAAACCACAGGAAGAGGCCATGGAGGAAGAAGAAGAGGAGGGGGTGGAGGAGAGAGGTGTGTCACAACCAGTAGTAGCATTTTGGAGGCGTGGCGGTGGAACAACCTCCAACACTACTGCACCTTGTCCTGCATCCTTCCCAGCTGCCAAAAGAGTGACCCAATGGGCCATGAAAGAAAGGTAACGTCCCTGTCCATGCCTGCTGGACCATGAGTCAGCGGTAATATGCACCTTACCGCTGACTGCCCTGTCCAGCGAGGCCAAGACATTGCCTTCCACATGCCGGTAGAGAGCCGGAATAGCCTTCCGTGAGAAAAAGTGGCGTTTGGGAACCTGCCACTGAGGAACCGCACATTGCACAAACTCACGGAAGGGGGCCGAGTCTACCAACTGAAAAGGCAGCAGTTGAAGCGCTAGCAATTTAGCCAAGCTAGCATTCAACCGCTGGGCATGTGGATGGCTGGGAGTGAACTTCTTTCGACGGTCCAGCAGCTGGGGCAGGGAAATTTGCCTGCTAGAATCGGACGTCGGTGTACTGCTAGCAGAGTGGCCGCAAGTACTTGGCTGTGACACACCTAATTCTACACCTTCATTCCTCTCAGTGCATGTTTCAGAGAGGACTGAAGTTATAGTGGGGTTGGAGATCCCAGCTGATGCGGTGCAAGGAGAGGTCCGCTTTGTTCTTTGGTGTGGGTCTTTGAGGTAGGCTTGCCAACGAGCTGCATGGCAGGTCAACATATGTCTGGTCAGGCATGTGGTACCCAAGCGGCTGATGTTTTGGCCACGCGATATACGCTTGAGACATATGTTGCAAACAGCAGCTGTGCGATCTGATGCACTAGCCTCAAAAAAGGCCCACACCAAAGAACTTTTTGAATGACGGGCAGAGGCAGCGCCCTGCACAGGCGGAGCTCTGCGGTGTGATTCCCTCGGTGTACTGCCCTTACGCTGGCCACCAAAGGGCATCCTGCCTCGTTGGAGATGTGCCTCCTCCTCATCCTCCTCCTCCTCCTCTCTCCTATTAGGCACCCACGTGGAGTCAGTGACCTCATCATCCCCTCCCTCCTCATCACTGGAGCCAATCTGGCAGTATGCTGCAGCTGCTGGAACATGACTGCCAGATTGGTGTCCTTCTTGAGCATCCCCTCTGTCTGCTCTCACGCTACTGCCTTCCTCTAGCTGGGTTTCATCATCAGACCCTTCGAAACGCTGGGCATCCTCCTGGAGCATGTACCCAACACTGTGCTCAAACAGTTCGGGGGACTCCTCAGGAGGAGGACATGGTGGGTCTAGGGAAGGAGTGACTGATGATGAGTCTGACATTGATACCAGGGAAGAGGACGCTTTGGCAGCTGCTTTTCCAGTACCCTGAGCCTGGGTGAGAGAGGATGAGGAGGAGGAGGAGGGCTTGGTCATCCACTCTACCAAGTCTTCGGCATGATGTGGCTCAACATGTCCAGCTGCCGAAAAGAAGGACAAGCGTGTCCCATGGCCATGTGCTGATGACAATGCACCGCGTCCACGACCAGCACTGTTGCCCCCAGACACAGAGCCTGCTTGCCCTCTTTTATTGCCTCCTGACTGTCTGCCTCTCCTTGTTTGCCTTCCAGACATTCTAATAGATGGCCTGCAGGGAGATGGGAAAAAAGCAATAAGGGCTACCTTCAGGTGTCCTTCTCTGTCCCTTTACTTAAGGATTTCTAAATATGGTTGAGGATGATTGCTTTTGCACAGAATAGCACAACGACAATTTCCCTGACTGTGCAAAAAAACAAGGATTTCAAAGATGGTTGATGAGGAATGCTTTAGCACACTATAGCACAAGGAGAATTCCCTCACTGTCCTTCCCTGTCCCTAGAAACAAGGATTCGCACAGTAAAACACACTGACACTCTCCCTACCTATAGTTTTCTGTCCCTAGAAAAATTTTTTTTTAAAGCACACTATAGCACAAGGAGAATTTCACTCACTTTCCTTCTTTGTCCCTAGAAACAAGGTTTATCACAGTGAAAGAAACTGACACTCTTCCTTCCTATAGTTTTCTGTCCCTAGAAAAAAATGTTTTTTTAAAGCACACTATAGCACAAGGAGAATTCCCTCACTGTCCTTCCCTGTCCCTAGAAACAAGGATTCGCACAGTAAAAGACACTGACACTCTCCCTACCTATAGTTTTCTGTCCCTAGAAAAAATGTTTTTTTAAAGCACACTATAGCACAAGGAGAATTTCACTCACTTTCCTTCTTTGTCCCTAGAAACAAGGTTTATCACAGTGAAAGAAACTGACACTCTTCCTTCCTATAGTTTTCTGTCCCTAGAAAAAATGTTTTTTTAAAGCACACTATAGCACAAGGAGAATTTCACTCACTTTCCTTCTTTGTCCCTACAAACAAGGTTTATCACAGTGAAAGAAACTGACACTCTTCCTTCCTATAGTTTTCTGTCCCTAGAAAAAAATGTTTTTTTAAAGCACACTATAGCACAAGGAGAATTCCCTCACTGTCCTTCCCTGGCCCTAGAAACAAGGATTCGCACAGTAAAAGACACTGACACTCTCCCTACCTATAGTTTTCTGTCCCTAGAAAAAATGTTTTTTTAAAGCACACTATAGCACAAGGAGAATTTCACTCACTTTCCTTCTTTGTCCCTAGAAACAAGGTTTATCACAGTGAAAGAAACTGACACTCTTCCTTCCTATAGTTTTCTGTCCCTAGAAAAAAATGTTTTTTTAAAGCACACTATAGCACAAGGAGAATTCCCTCACTGTCCTTCCCTGTCCCTAGAAACAAGGATTCGCACAGTAAAACACACTGACACTCTCCCTACCTATAGTTTTCTGTCCCTAGAAAAAATGTTTTTTTAAAGCACACTATAGCACAAGGAGAATTCCCTCACTGTCCTTCCCTGTCCCTAGAAACAAGGATTCGCACAGTAAAAGACACTGACACTCTCCCTACCTATAGTTTTCTGTCCCTAGAAAAAATGTTTTTTTAAAGCACACTATAGCACAAGGAGAATTTCACTCACTTTCCTTCTTTGTCCCTAGAAACAAGGTTTATCACAGTGAAAGAAACTGACACTCTTCCTTCCTATAGTTTTCTGTCCCTAGAAAAAATGTTTTTTTAAAGCACACTATAGCACAAGGAGAATTTCACTCACTTTCCTTCTTTGTCCCTAGAAACAAGGTTTATCACAGTGAAAGAAACTGACACTCTTCCTTCCTATAGTTTTCTGTCCCTAGAAAAATTTTTTTTTTTAAAGCACACTATAGCACAAGGAGAATTCCCTCACTGTCCTTCCCTGTCCCTAGAAACAAGTATTCGCACAGTAAAAGACACTGACACTCTCCCTACCTATAGTTTTCTGTCCCTAGAAAAAATGTTTTTTTAAAGCACACTATAGCACAAGGAGAATTTCACTCACTTTCCTTCTTTGTCCCTAGAAACAAGGTTTATCACAGTGAAAGAAACTGACACTCTTCCTTCCTATAGTTTTCTGTCCCTAGAAAAAAATGTTTTTTTAAAGCACACTATAGCACAAGGAGAATTCCCTCACTGTCCTTCCCTGTCCCTAGAAACAAGGATTCGCACAGTAAAACACACTGACACTCTCCCTACCTATAGTTTTCTGTCCCTAGAAAAAATGTTTTTTTAAAGCACACTATAGCACAAGGAGAATTTCACTCACTTGCCTTCTTTGTCCCTAGAAACAAGGTTTATCACAGTGAAAGAAACTGACACTCTTCCTTCCTATAGTTTTCTGTCCCTAGAAAAAAATGTTTTTTTAAAGCACACTATAGCACAAGGAGAATTCCCTCACTGTCCTTCCCTGTCCCTAGAAACAAGGATTCGCACAGTAAAACACACTGACACTCTCCCTACCTATAGTTTTCTGTCCCTAGAAAAAATGTTTTTTTAAAGCACACTATAGCACAAGGAGAATTTCACTCACTTTCCTTCTTTGTCCCTAGAAACAAGGTTTATCACAGTGAAAGAAACTGACACTCTTACTTCCTATAGTTTTCTGTCCCTAGAAAAAAATGTTTTTTTAAAGCACACTATAGCACAAGGAGAATTCCCTCACTGTCCTTCCCTGTCCCTAGAAACAAGGATTCGCACAGTAAAAGACACTGACACTCTCCCTACCTATAGTTTTCTGTCCCTAGAAAAAATGTTTTTAAAAGCACACTATAGCACAAGGAGAATTTCACTCACTTTCCTTCTTTGTCCCTAGAAACAAGGTTTATCACAGTGAAAGAAACTGACACTCTTCCTTCCTATAGTTTTCTGTCCCTAGAAATTTTTTTTTTTTAAAGCACACTATAGCACAAGGAGAATTCCCTCACTGTCCTTCCCTGTCCCTAGAAACAAGGATTCGCACAGTAAAACACACTGACACTCTCCCTACCTATAGTTTTCTGTCCCTAGAAAAAATGTTTTTTTAAAGCACACTATAGCACAAGGAGAATTCCCTCACTGTCCTTCCCTGTCCCTAGAAACAAGGATTCGCACAGTAAAAGACACTGACACTCTCCCTACCTATAGTTTTCTGTCCCTAGAAAAAATGTTTTTTTAAAGCACACTATAGCACAAGGAGAATTTCACTCACTTTCCTTCTTTGTCCCTAGAAACAAGGTTTATCACAGTGAAAGAAACTGACACTCTTCCTTCCTATAGTTTTCTGTCCCTAGAAAACAAGGTTTATCACAGTGAAAGAAACTGACACTCTTCCTTCCTATAGTTTTCTGTCCCTAGAAAAAAATGTTTTTTTAAAGCACACTATAGCACAAGGAGAATTCCCTCACTGTCCTTCCCTGTCCCTAGAAACAAGGATTCGCACAGTAAAAGACACTGACACTCTCCCTACCTATAGTTTTCTGTCCCTAGAAAAAATGTTTTTTTAAAGCACACTATAGCACAAGGAGAATTTCACTCACTTTCCTTCTTTGTCCCTAGAAACAAGGTTTATCACAGTGAAAGAAACTGACACTCTTCCTTCCTATAGTTTTCTGTCCCTAGAAAAAAATGTTTTTTTAAAGCACACTATAGCACAAGGAGAATTCCCTCACTGTCCTTCCCTGTCCCTAGAAACAAGGATTCACACAGTAAAACACACTGACACTCTCCCTACCTATAGTTTTCTGTCCCTAGAAAAAATGTTTTTTTAAAGCACACTATAGCACAAGGAGAATTGCCTCACTGTCCTTCCCTGTCCCTAGAAACAAGGATTCGCACAGTAAAAGACACTGACACTCTCCCTACCTATAGTTTTCTGTCCCTAGAAAAAATGTTTTTTTAAAGCACACTATAGCACAAGGAGAATTTCACTCACTTTCCTTCTTTGTCCCTAGAAACAAGGTTTATCACAGTGAAAGAAACTGACACTCTCCCTACCTATAGTTTTCTGTCCCTAGAAAAAATGTTTTTTTAAAGCACACTATAGCACAAGGAGAATTCCCTCACTGTCCTTCCCTGTCCCTAGAAACAAGGATTCGCACAGTAAAACACACTGACACTCTCCCTACCTATAGTTTTCTGTCCCTAGAAAAAATGTTTTTTTAAAGCACACTATAGCACAAGGAGAATTCCCTCACTGTCCTTCCCTGTCCCTAGAAACAAGGATTCGCACAGTAAAACACACTGACACTCTCCCTACCTATCCTTCTCTTTCCCTAAACTAAAGGAATCCAGGTTAAGCAAGAAAAAAATAAATGTCACTGTCCCTGCCTATGTTTCTCTTTCCCTGCTCCGGAACACACTACACTAGGCCGCCGTGCTGGCGGCCTTTTATAGTGTGGGGCGTGTACTAAACACCCTCAGCAATAATTGGCCACAGGCATCCTGCCTGTGGCCAATCATTGCTCTCCTCGCTGCCGGCGCTGTGATTGGCCAAGCATGCGGGGTCACAGTGCATGCTTGGCCAATCACAGCGCCTGGATGACACTGCGATGGCGTAGTGCATTGTGGGCCGTTCGCGTCACTCGAATTTGGCGCGAACGGCCCAAATCGTTCGATCTTCGTCGAACGATCGAACAGCCGATGTTCGAGTCGAACGTATGTTCGACTCGAACACGAAGCTCATCCCTAATTGGCGTATAACACTCACTTTTTTACCCTGAAAGTAGAGGGTAAACTGTGCCTGCGTGTTATACGCATGGGGCTGTGGAAAGTTTTTTCCTGAAACTTCCCTCTTAAAGTTAGGGTGCGTGTTATATGCCTGTGCATGTTATACGCCGATA
Source organism: Rana muscosa (assembly GCA_029206835.1). NCBI lineage: Eukaryota > Metazoa > Chordata > Amphibia > Anura > Ranidae > Rana > Rana muscosa. The sequence goes on along the minus strand of JARGYO010005626.1, from coordinate 27,475,988 downwards.
AATACGGTAGTTAGGGCTTCCACCTTTTTCACTCAAGAAATTGTCTTTCAGCAGTGAAGTGAGCAGTTCCATTTGCCCAATCAATATCAGGAAAGTTGAAGTCCCCCATGATTATAACATTGCCCGACTTCCCTGCTATCTCTAACTGTGAAAGTTTGATGGGTCTCCTCCTCCCTCCTAATCTCAGGGGGGCTCTAACATACACCCATAATTATTATCCCTGTTTGTTTCGCCCCCTTTGAAGCCCCAGCAAAAAAAACTCTACCTCCTCACCAGTCCCATTAGCAATGTCATTCCTCATGTTCACTATCAAATCGTTCTTCACATACAGTGCCTTGAAAAAGTTTTCACACCCTTTGAAATTTTCCACATTTTGTTATGTTACAACCAAAAACGTAAATGTATTTTATTGGGATTGTATGTGATAGGCCAACATAAAGTGCCACATAATGATAAATGGTTTTACATTATTTTTTTTTCAAATAAATATTGTGTGGCGTGCCTTTTTATTCAGCCCCCCTGAGTCAACCTTTGTAGAACCACCTTTCACTGCAATTACAGCTGCAAGTTTTTTTATGGGATGTCTCTACCAGCTTCTCACATCTAGAGAGTGACATTTTTGCCCATTCTTCTTTTGTAAAATCGCTCAAGCTCTGTCAGATTGGATGGAGAGCATCTATAAACATACATTTTCAGGTCTTGCTACAGATTCTCAATTGGCTTAAAGTCTGGACTTTGACTGGGCCATTCTAACACATGAATATGCTTTGATCTAAATAATTACATTGTAGTTCTTGCTGTATGTTTAGGGTCCTTGTCCTGCTGGAAGACAAACCTCCGCCCCAGTCTCAAGTCTTTTGCAGACTCTAACAGGTTTTCTTCTAAGATTGCCCTGTATTTGGCTCCATCCATCTTCCCATCAACTCTGACCAGCCTCCCTGTCCCTGCTGATGAAAAGCATCCCCAAAACATGATGCTTCCACCACCATGTTTCACGGTGGGAATGGTGTGTTCAGGGTGATGTGTAGTGTTCGTTTTTTGCCACACATAGCTTTTGCTTTTAGGCCAAAAAGTAGAATTTTGGTCTCATCTGACCAGAGCACCTTCTTCCACATGTTTGCTGTGTCCCCCACATGGCTTCTCGCAAACTGAAAACAGGACTTCTTATGGCTTTCTTTCAACAATGGCTTTCTTCTTGCCATTCTTCCATAAATACCAGATTTGTGGAGTGCACGACCAATAGTTGTCCTGTGGACAGATTCTCCCATAAAGACCAGATTTGTGCAGTGCACGACCAATAGTTGTCCTGTGGACAGATTCTCCCACCTGAGTTGTGGATCTCTGCAGCTCCTCCAGAGTTACCATGGGTCTCTTGGCTGCTTCTTTGATTTATTTTCTCCTTGTCTGGCCTGTCGGTTTAGATGGACGGCCATGTCTTGGTAGGTTTGCACTGATGCCATACTCTTTCAATTTTTGGATGATGATTTGAACAGTGCTCTGTGAGATGTTCAAAGCTTGTGATTTTTTTTATTTTTATAACCTAACCCTGCTTTAAACTTCTTCACAACTTTATCCCTGACCTGTCTGGTGTGTTCTTTGGCCTTCATGATGCTGTTTGTTCACTAGGGTCCTCTGACAAACCTCTGAGGGCTTCACAGAAAAGCTGTATTTATACTGAGACTAAATTACACACAGGTGGACTCTAGTAATTAGGTGACTTCTGAAGGCAATTGGTTCTACAAGATTTTAGCAAGGGGTGTCAGAGTAAAGGGGGCTGAATACAAATGCACGCCACACTTTTCACATATTTATTTGTAAAAAAACTTGAAAAACATTTATGATTTTCCTTCCACTTCACAATTATGTGCCGCTTTGTGTTGGTCTATCACATAAAATCCCAATAAAATACATTTAAGTCACTGCAAATGCACACCCCCTCCCCCCTTTTACTCACCCTGTTCCTCCAATACAGAGAGTACTCCTGGGCAGTCAAAAGCTGGTCATGTGAGCTGTCAAACCTTCTGATATTCTCACAAAGTCAAAATCCTTCTTATGAGGAAAAACGTATGTATAAGACAGCGTTGGACCTATATGGAATCTGGGGACCCTGGAGGTGATCCTAGATATGTGCTCTTTAAAGGAATCCTGCGGCTAGATGAAGGTGAAGGGAAAGGTAGACCTGATGGGGATTCGGCTGCTGCCTCACTGGTAGCAGCGTGAAATCAATTGGCAGGATAAGTGTAAATGAGATATGGGATGTGCACGCTCCATACATCACACTTCAGGCTTTTATACAATGTATTTATTGAAGTTCGCAGTTCGCAGTTCACAGGGTACATAGGGAGTGTAGTTTAGGGGGAACCCATCCTATCTGAACTCCATTCTAATGCATGAAATTGCTTTTTTATCATCCACAGCCTCACAAGAGCTCTGGCAACAACTCAACTACAGTTCTAGGCCAGTTTTCAATTTATCCACCACCTCAGGTTAGTTGCATTCTCCACTTAGCTTCTCTCCTCATCTCCACAATAGAAAAAACGCCTCTGCAAAGCTCTCAAATGAGCCTATGCCATATGTTCAAAATCTCCATGCCCGCTATATATAGGGGATGGCACATTAGCGACACCTACTCTAAAATCATACACCACTACATGAAACATCTCCATATCATACGATTCTTTTTAAACAAAAAATAGTTTTCTAATGCTCCGCCCAATCATCACCTTTGAAATGTTATTATAAATATACTGAATTTTAATTGGAAATTTAATGCAAGCCCTTCAAATTTGTCAAAAATGTTTATGATGTATTTACATTTTTTTTTATTGGAATTTTAATGCAAGCCCTTTAAATTTGTCAAAAATGTTTATGATGTATTTAAATTTTTTATTATATACTAGCCTGATGAAGGGGGAAGCTTTTCCCCAAAACACGTTGGCTCCTTGTGTACCCTGTGAACTGCGAACTTCAATAAACATGTATAAAAGCCTAAAATGTGACTGCATACCGAGTGTGCCTCATATCTCGTTTACAAAAACCTTCCTTATGCATCAGAAGCTCTAGTTCTTCTATTTTAATAACCAGACTTCTAGCATTTGTGTACATGCCTTTAAATGTTGCATATGCACACATTTTATCCTTGCACACCTTTTTGATTCCTTTTTAGGTTCTGCATGCCTGCTAGCCTTGGAATCTTTAGTGTCTCTATCATCTGGTTTGAGCCCCCCCCCCCCGACTTTGCCCTCATCGGTACTCTCTGACCCTTGGTCACTGCACTGTATACCTTTAGTTGATTCCTTAATTGTCCCTGGATCTCCACATGGTACTCTGCCTTGCCTGAACAAATCGGCATCATCTACTCCCCTTCCATTGGCTTGCAGCGTATTAGCATCTGTTTGCTTTCAACTGTACTGCTGAATAAGGTACTCTCAGCTGCCACCTGAGAGAACTACTGGGGACAATAGAGGGAGGGGCTTATGACCCAAAATGTAGTGCTCACATGTTGTGGTGGCCCGCCCTGGACGGTTGGGTCCCCTGGACTCCTGGAACCTTGGGGCAGCTGCCCCTTTTGCCTTTACTAATGCAGTCCTGGTGTACACTCACCATATGATTACTACTACAAACACTATAACCAGTGAAATGTAAACAGACATAATTCAGTTTGTGCAAACTGCAAAATGAAAGCAATATGCCTAAAAAAATAAGCTAATTATAACAGTGCATTCTACATGTCATAGATTCTCATGGCTCTGGATTACAAATTCTTGGGCCGCGTACTCACGACCGGTTTTCTCGGCAAAAAACGACAAGAAAACTGCCGGGAGAGTTTTCTTGCCGAGAAAACCGGCTGTGTGTACGTGGGTTTCAGTTTTCCCGTCGAGAAAACTGCCCAGATTCCCCGACGAGAAAAAAGACGACCTGCGGTCTTTTTTCTCGTCAAGAATCTCGTCGGCCTGTTTCTCGACGAGAAACCCGAGCGTGTGTACACTTACCTGTCGCCGTGGAAACCCGCACATGTCCGAAATGACTTTGATGCATGCGCGGTAGCTTCCTAGGCATAGGCATAGGGTGTAGTAAGATGGCGGCGACGGCATCGAATGTGACAAGCGCACGCTCATCGTAGTCGATGACGTCACCGCGTGCTTGCCATTCAAAAGAACGGCAGTTCTTTTGAATCGTACGTGTGTACACTTGGCCGGGACAAGTTTCTTGTCAAGATTCTCGTCAGGAAAAACGACGGGTAGCTCACAATGGGTGCAGAGCATTTATTGTAAAGTTCCAAGAACAAGAAAATTGTAGAAAGCAATCGCTAATTTTATAACATGATGTATAATATGGTTGTATTATATGCTGTAAAGCACAATATATTTGGCATTACATATAAAACTCATCACACTGCACTCTAAGGAGTATAATTTGCCATTTACAATCAACAAGTAACTATATAGAGCATTTGTTAGCTTTTTACCTATATTAATATGAAATATAGTAATGTTGCTATTGCTTTATGCAGAAACAAACATATAACACCAAGAGAGAAGCTCATCTACACTAGCATTGCTGGTACCGGTCTTTTAGTACAACTGTTCACAAACATCTGTTTTTGTATTTAACTAATAAAGCTATTCAGAAACCAGGTATCGGATTTAGCACATGATCATCAAGCGATAAAACTACCATTGTATAATTTTCGAAAATAAAGTTATTTCAAAGTCCATCCCAGGAAGCTCTTCAGGCAGATTCAAAAATCTACCACAAATTTAAATATATTGATATGCTTAGTATAATTCACTCAGTCGATTATATACCGAATTAAAAACTCTAATGCAAGACAGTATTTTCATCACAAACTGTGACCTGGACAATTTTGTACAGAAAATCTTCATTCTTAAAGCTGGTTCTGAGTCCCTGTTAGGCCCCTTGCGCACAGGGCTATCTAGGAGCTGTGCATCCCTCCCAGAATTTTAGTGCGCCTGGGAGGGACAGGTGCAGCGCAAGCCCCGCTGTAGGCGACTAGTCAAAGTCTATGGCAGGCTGTGGCTGGATGGGGCTGAATGCTGTACCAAGTGGTACAGGAACAAAGGTCCGGAATACAGAAGACCTTTGTCCCTGAACGCACAGGTCTCTATACACCAGTACTACTGGGTACAGCATTCAGCCCCTTCCATCTGCATGCAGGCAGGTGCATTCTACTTTCTTCACTGCAGGTGGTGCTCAACCGCAGCAGCATTGCAGGGGAGAGTAAGTAAAAAGAAACATGGTTCCTCTATGGTTTCCTGGGTCACTGGAAGCTATCCAATTTGGATGCTGGCGCCCGATGTGACTGCAGCAGCCATCTTGGGGTAAGTCAGTCAGTGCGAATGGGAAATCGTGGGCAGAATTCTGGTGATTGCGCTTGTGATTCAAATTGCCTAGGTTTGAATGGATCCTAACAAATCTTTAATTCCTGCATGTCTTCCTGTGTGGCTCCCTTACATTCTCACTTGAATTTTGACAAATTTAGAGTCCAGGCTTAGGTGTAAAATCACATGGCTTAACATAAAGAGAAGTAGGGCCAAAGCATGAGGGTGAAGACAGGATTTCAAGGGGGAAATATCTATTAAGCACTTCTGCTGGCATCTGTCCAAATGAGTTGTCAGTTTGGGGGGGGGGGGGGGGGGATTACACTGTTAAAACAAAAAGCTAATTATTCTTGGTTCTATTCACAGAATGCAATGCCATCTGTCTGGAAACACTTCCAGCTTCTTTGTGTGTTTGAACAGAATCCATTATATTTTTAGAGCCTTTTGTGTATATATATACAGTGGGTACGGAAAGTATTCAGACCCCCTTAAATTGACAATGACCTTAAGTCAGTGTTGCCAACCCCCTGAAGTGAAATTTACTGGCAAGGATGCCAAAATTTCTGTACGGCACCAATTTCTTACTGGCAAAAATAGTGAAGATTACTGGCAGAGCCGCATTTTTTACTGACGCTGCAAAAAAGTACCTAAAATTACTGTTTTTAGTGCTAAACAGTGCAAATATCAATATTTCAACTATAAGTAAAAAAACATATTTCTCAATTCACATGAAGGTTAGGATACTATAACCCAGCCAGCACAGAGTTCCCTCTTACATCAGAGTCTGCAGGATGCCCCCTTACAGTGCAAGGGAACTCTTATGTAAAGGGAAACGCTGCAGATCATGATGTAAGGGGGAACTCTGATGTGGAGGGGGGCTCTGGTGAATAGAGACCACCTTCCACAGAGTGAATACACTAAGGTAAGGGGGGGTACTAATATAAGGGGGAAACCTTTATATCAGTGCCCCCTTACATTATTGTATTCATTCACCTCCTTACATCAGTGACCCCCCCTCAGAATGGCCTGGCGGCACTGTCACTTACCTCCTCTCAGGTGCACAGTGTGGGGCTCAGTCAGACGGCTCCAGCTTGGTGGCTCTGATCTCCTCTTCCCAGTCCACACGTCTGTTTCTTCCTGGGCCGTAACCCCCATCCCGGCGGCACTCCCACTCTTGACTCCTTTCTAGGATCCCCTATAGAGACCGTAGACATGACAAGAGATGGTCAGAGGCTGCGGACACGATACAGGAGGGGGACAGAGACTGCAGACACACTACAGGAGGGGGACATAGACTGCGGACATACTACAGGAGGGGGACGGAGGCTGCGGACACACTACAGGAGGGGGACAGAGGCTGCGGACACACTACAGGAGGGGGACAGAGGCTACGGACACACTACAGGAGGGGGACAGAGGCTACGGACACACTACAGGAGGGGGACAGAGGCTACGGACACACTACAGGAGGGGGACAGAGGCTACGGACACACTACAGGAGGGGGACTGAGACTGCGGACATACTACAGGAGGGGGACAGAGGCTGCGGACACACTACAGGAGGGGGACAGAGGCTGCAGACACACTACAGGAGGGGGACAGAGGCTGCGGACACACTACAGGAGGGGGACAGAGACTGCGGACACACTACAGGAGGGGGACAGAGACTGCGGACACACTACAGGAGGGGGACAGAGACTGGGGAAACAATACAGGAGGGGGACAGAGGCTGCGGACACACTACAGGAGGGGGACAGAGGCTGCGGACATACTACAGGAGGGGGACAGAGGCTGCGGACATACTACAGGAGGGGGACAGAGGCTGCGGACATACTACAGGAGGTGGACAGAGGCTGCAGAAATACTACAGGAGGTGGACAGAGGCTGCGGACATACTACAGGAGGGGGACAGAGGCTGCGGACACACTACAGGAGGGGGACAGAGGCTGTGGACATACTACAGGAGGGGGACAGAGGCTGCGGACATACTACAGGAGGGGGACAGAGGCTGCGGACACACTACAGGAGGGGGACAGAGGCTGCGGACATACTACAGGAGGGGGACAGAGGCTGCGGACATACTACAGGAGGGGGACAGAGGCTGCGGACACACTACAGGAGGGGGACAGAGGCTGCGGACATACTACAGGAGGTGCCGGTGGAGACAGGCTGTGGACATGATGGTGCCCTCCTCACCCCCTCACAGTAGCCTCCTCCTCTGTCCACCACCATATTACTTCTGCACATCATCAGTGTGCTGTGTCCTCCTCCTGTGCCCCTATCACCACTCCACAGGTCAGGGCAGCACTGTGCTGCCCTGACCTGTGAAGAGGTGAAAGGGACACAGGAACCAGAGGAGGACACAGCACACTGATGACGCTGTCCCCTTGTATCCCCCCAGTTTCACTGACCTCGAGTCCGTCCTCCTCACCCCTGGCTGGGCCCTGTCAGTGCTCCAAGTCCTCCACCTATGATGAGTGCATGGCATGCACTCACTGCAGGTGTCCCGCCACTGCCGCCAGCCGCTGTGGCCTTTTCAAAAATGGCGCCAGCGGCGCCATCACGTTACTGCGTGTGCGCCGCCCGGCCGAGCGCGAACAAGTTTCCCTGAGCTCGGCCGGCGCATTCGAAATGGCGCATGCGCAGTTGTATGGCTGGCTCGCGGCCATCTTTTTTATGGGCGCCGGTGCCCATAAACGGACTTTAATGTACAGCCCGAAAAAGGGGTTAAATTGCGGGCTGACCGTAAAAAGACGTACGGTTGACAACACTGCCTTAAGTACACAGCTAAAATAACGAAGGAGTGGCTTCACAACAACTCCGTGACTGTTCTTGAATGGCCCAGCCAGAGCCCTGACTTAAACCCAATTGAGCATCTCTGGAGAGATCTAAAAATGGCTGTCCACCAACGTTTACCATCCAACCTGACAGAACTGGAGAGGATCTGCAAGGAGGAATGGCAGAGGATTCCCAAATCCAGGTGTGAAAAACTTGTTGCATCTTTCCCAAAAAGACTCATGTCTGTATTAGATCAAAAGAGCGCTTCTACTAAATACTGAGCAAAGGGTCTGAATACTTAGGACCATGTGATATTTCAGTTTTTCTTTTTTAATAAATCTGCAAAAATGTCAACAATTCTGTGTTTTTCTGTCAATATGGAGTGCTGTGTGTACATTAATGAGGAAAAAAAATTAACTTAAATGATTTTAGCAAATGGCTACAATATAACAAAGAGTGAAAAATTTAAGGGGGTCTGAATACTTTCCGTACCCACTGTATATATATATGTAGCGGGTGGTTACATTTAGGGGGAAGCATCTGAGTGGTAGCCAGGCTCAGATGTACCAATTGTTAGGTCTCAAGGACCATTTCTATCCCTGGGAAATAGTACTGGTGGTTAAGTTCACTGGGGACTATAGGTGGCGCTGTTGCAGTGGGTCCGGGTTGAACTGCAGTACGAGGTTGTGTCCTTTTTGTCCCCTCTCGGCAGCAGTACGGGGCGGGGAACCTGCTGTGCTTGTCAGGAGAGGATATAAAAGGGGGCGGCCATCTTCCAGAGGGGTCGTCGGTGAGGTAATTCGAGAGAGGCCCGAGGCCCCACAAGGGATCGAGGGATCCTAGGGTGCCCCCCTGAAGTGGGTGCCCGAATCTAGGACGAGGAGGCCAGAGAGGTGACCCTTCCCGAAGACCCGGCGCGGTATCGCTAGTGACGGTGGGGCCTCTGGTAACTCTCCGGATGGATGTCCTTTTCCCTGACAGGGGTCATTACTTCTAGAAGGTAATTCATCGTGAATCTGGTCGGTGGCAGAGACCCAACAACCGGGCCTGTGGCAGAGGCCCTATTCACCTGGTCTGTGGCAGGGACCCCCTCATGGTCGGTGGTAGCGACCGTGCGCCTAGCCTGTTAGTGCTATTCAGAACATGAGAAACCCAAATTTAAGTTTGTGCCTGGACCTCCTCCCACCTTATCTGACCCGTGTTTGTCTCAACCCGTCTGCTCTAAACGAGACTGTTTATTGTGCAAGAAGGAATAAACAAGTGTTGGACCTTTCAGTTGGTGTGGACAGTTGTTAACTGGGGACAATTAAAGACTTGTTTTGATTACTGCAGAAACAAGGTCAGCACTGGAGGCTTTTTTACACCAGTCGCAGGCAGGCCCGAGAAACTAACACCGCTCAACCTCCCTATTCAGGAGGGTACGGGCTTGTGGCGCGGTGTGCCTCATTCTTTTCCTGCGGAGGAGCCAAGCAGAAGGAAAGCAGGTAAAGTCTGGGGTTGGTGCGCTACACATTATATATATATATATATATATATTGTGGGGGGGTTAGCTCGGCAGCGGGTGTGTGTGACCCCCGGGATGGGCTCCCCACACAAAACAGGCCCAGCAAACGGAGGTTGTGGTTTTCAAAATCAAAAAGGTGCGGTTTATTTTCTATTTACAGTGACAAAAAACAGCAAAGCAAAAGAAACATAAACAAAATAAATCCTGGTCAACTTGACCTCTGACTAAACATACAGGTTTCCTAACTAACAACTGGGATCAGCCTAGTGCTGTCCTAGTCCCTAAGTCCCTGGTTTTAAATGTCCAAGCAAATAGCCACACAGGCTTTGTCTCACCGCACAGGGGTTCACTCTCCCTAGACAGTCCACACAGGTCTGGTTCCAGGCATGAGCTAACATCTAATGAAGCTGGGAGTTTTTATAAAGGCCTTAAATGAGCTGACAAGCTTCAGCTGGTCTCATCAACTCCTTGTCTGCACGACGCCCCACACTCTCCCTAGAGGTATGAGTCATCCATGAGCCCACTAGCCTTATACAACTCTCCACCTAGTTGTATAAGTCGGCATAAAGCCTGAATCTGGGAGAAATATATCTACCCCCCTGGATGCAACCAGGTGACTTTACCTTCCTGCTGTCACATACCCCCCCCTCTTGTTTTAACCTTGGGGTTGGAACACCAGCAATCAGGCATTCATGTACTCGAGACAAAGCATCCACATTCCCCATTTGAACGCCAGGGCGATGCTTTACTGTGAAGTTGAATTCCTGTAGGGCCAGGAACCACCTATTCACTCTTCTATTTGTCTCCTTGTTTTGGGCCATCCACTTTAACGGAGCGTGATCCGTAACCATGTCAAAGTGCCTACCTAGCAGGTAGTACCGAAGGGAATCTAGAGCCCACTTCACCGCTAAACACTCCTTTTCAACTGTGGCGTAATTTACCTCATGGGACTTCAACTTCCTGCTGAGGTAAATGACTGGGTGCTCTTCCCCGTTCCAGACCTGGGACAATACTGCTCCTAACCCCACATCTGACGCATCACTTTGTACGACAAAGTCTTTAGAGAAGTCGGGTGAGTACAACACTGGCTGGCTACATAAGGCTTGTTTCAAGAATTGGAATGCTGCCTCAGCCTCGGGGGTCCATTTAATCATGACCGACCCTTTCCCCTTCGTCAGGTTGGTTAGGGGCACAGCCTTAGAAGCAAAGTGGGGAATGAATCGCCGATAATACCCAGCGATTCCCAGAAAGGCTCGTACCTGCTTCTTGCTGTTGGGACGTGGCCAACTCTGGATGGCCTCGACTTTGTTGAGTTGGGGTTTTATTACTCCCCTCCCAATGGTGTACCCAAGATATTTGGCCTCCTCCTGCCCAATGGTACACTTCTTGGGGTTAGCCGTAAACCCCGCTTCCCGAACAGAGTCCAGGACTGCTTGCACTTTTGGCAGATGTGAGGCCCAATCTGTGCTATGGACAATTACGTCATCCAGGTAAGCCGCAGCATACTTCCGATGGGGCCTCAGCATCTGGTCCATTTTCCGCTGGAATGTGGCCGGCGCATTCTGTAACCCGAACGGCATTCTTTTATATTGGAACGCCCCGTCTGGGGTTACAAATGCGGTTTTCTCTTTGGCCGACTTGGCCAGGGGGATTTGCCAATACCCTTTTGTGAGGTCAAGAGTCGTCATGTATCGGGCTGTTCCCAGCCGGTCGATCAACTCATCTATACGTGGCATGGGGTAGGTGTCAAATTTTGTAACTTTGTTCAACTGACGAAAATCGTTACAAAATCGCCAGCTCCCATCCGGTTTAGGCACCAACACGATGGGACTAGACCAATCACTTTGGGACTCCTCTATCACCCCTAAGTTCAGCATTTTCTGTACTTCCTCCCGTATTGCCTCCCGTCGGGCCTCTGGGATCCGATAGGGTTTTAACTTCACCCTTTCACCGGGCGGGGTAATGATGTCATGCTCTACCCCAGATGTTTGTCCCGGCAGCTCAGAGAATACCTCCTTGTTGCGAAGCACAAACTCCTTAACCTCCTGTTGTTGGGGTTGTGACAAGGTGGCTGCTATTCCAACCTCAGGAATCACGCAACCAGTTTGAGCTGGTGACCAAGTGTCTGCGACTAGGGACTCTCTATCCCTCCAGGCTTTCAACAGATTAACGTGATAGATCTGTTCGGGCTTTCGCCTTCCTGGTTGTCTGACCTTGTAATTCACTTCGCTCACTTTTTCCATTATCTCGTAGGGGCCTTGCCATTTGGCAAGGAATTTACTTTCAACCGTAGGGACAAGTACCAGTATCCTATCCCCCGGGGAAAAGGTACGGGTCTTGGCTCCACGGTTGTACACTCTCTGCTGTGCTAACTGCGCTTGGGCCAAATGTTCCTTCACGATGGGCATTACCTGTGCAATTCGATCTTGCATCAGGGCGACATGCTCAATCACACTCCTGTGGGGAGAACTCTCACTTTCCCAAGTTTCCTTGGCAATATCCAACAGCCCTCTTGGGTGTCTCCCATACAGTAACTCAAAGGGGGAGAATCCCGTAGAGGATTGGGGCACCTCCCTAATAGCAAACATCAGATAAGGAAGTAGACAGTCCCAATCCTTTCCATCTCTATCCACCACTTTCTTCAACATTTGTTTTAGGGTTTTGTTGAATCTTTCAACCAGCCCATCGGTTTGGGGGTGATACACAGATGTACGTAATTGCGTCACTTTGAATAATTTACACAGCTCCTTCATAACCCGGGACATAAAGGGTGTACCTTGGTCCGTAAGCAGTTCTTTACAAATACCCACCCGGCTAAACACAAGAGATAGCTCTTTGGCTATGGTTTTGGCCGAGGTATTTCGGAGAGGGATCGCTTCTGGATAACGGGTGGCATAGTCCATTATAACTAATATGTACTGGTGCCCCCTAGCGGACTTGATTATAGGACCTACCAAATCCATGGCGATCCTCTCAAACGGGACCTCAATGATGGGTAGAGGGACCAGCGGGCTACGGAAATGTGGCATCGGGGCCGACCTCTGACACACAGGGCAGGAGGAACAATAATTTTCTACGTCCTTCATCACCCCCGGCCAATAGAATCTCTGTAATACCCTCTCTCGGGTTTTCTCTGTCCCCAGATGACCTCCAAGAATGTGCCCATGGGCCAACTCCAACACCAACTTCCTGTAAGGTTTGGGCACCACAAGCTGCTCAACGGTTTCTTCTGCCCTTTTTGCCACCCGATACAGTAGGTCCTTCTCTACGCTGAAGTATGGGTAAGTGCAGGTATTATCTGGGTTCACTAACTCGCCATCTATTTTCACTACGTTTTCCCGTGCCTTTATTAGGGCGGGGTCTTTCAACTGTTCTGTGGCAAAGTTTTCCCTGTGAACCTCAAGATCAGAAAACTCCACAGACGGTAGGTTTTCGTCTGAGGAGGTGGGCTCCTCTCCAGTTTCTTGAGTCTCCCCTGCCAATACTGATAAGGGAAATTCCGGAGAGTCCTCACCACTCTCAGGGGAGTTCTGGCTATCACATTCCTGGTACATAGGGGCACCAGTGTGGGGCTCAGGATCATCCCACAGTTCCCAGAACTTCGGAAAATCCCTTCCCACAATGGCGTCATGCGGTAACTGAGATACTAAGCCCACTGGATGAGAGAGGGTACCTTTGGGGGTCTCGAAACACACTGTAGTCACTGGATACTCTCGGGTGTCCCCATGCACACAAATAACAGCTACCTTGCTATTCCCAGAGACCTCTGTTTTAACTAACTCAGCCTTTATCAGGGTCACAAGGCTACCTGAATCCAGCAATACCACAACATTTCTACCATTAACACACATTTTGCATAAATGTTTCTCAGTTCCTCGAATGGCAGTGCATGCGACTGTCGCACACAGCGACTGACGTCTGCCCGTCAGAAAGTCACACTGCATGGGTTCCTCCACAACCGGGCAATTGGCTGCAATATGTCCCGCTTGCCGGCAGCGGTAGCAAACGATCCTTCTTGCCGCCTCTTGAGCCGCTGATTTCCCAGGCTGTTCTCGCCAAACTTGGGGTAGAGCTCCCACCCTCTCACTCTCTCCACCCTCACCCCTTGGAATCCTCTTATCCGCCCCTGGGGATGGTCTGGTCTTAGGGTGGAAAGTCCGAGTGTCTCTGGAAGAGGCCGTCAGGTTCTCTGTAGCCAAGTATTTCTCCACACGATCCACAAGACCATCGGCCGTCTCTGGGTCTCCATGGCTTACCCACTTTTGGATGGCAGTAGGAAGAGCTCTCAAAAACCGATCCATTACAACACGTTCCACAATCTTTGGTGCGGACAAAGTCTCTGGCTGTAGCCACTTTCTGCTCAGGTGAATGAGATCATACATTTGAGACCTGGGGGGTTTTCCAAGCTGGAAAGTCCAGTTATGCACACGCTGAGCCCGGACAGCCTGGGTGACACCCAGCCTTGCCAATATTTCAGCTTTTAGCATCACATAGTCTTTTGCTTGGTTAGGCTCTAGGTCATAGTAAGCTTTCTGCGATTCACCAGTTAACAGAGGAGCCACCAGTCCAGCCCACTGCTCCTCAGGCCACTTTTCTCTTTCAGCGGTCCTTTCAAATGTGGTCAAAAATACCTCTGGATCATCCTCTCCAGTCATTTTTGTCAATAAACGACTCACCCCAAAGGACGCGGTATTAGTGGGACGGCTTTCCTCACTGGTCTGCGGACGTTGCTGCATTACTGCTTCCATCTGTTGTTGTAGTCTCTGCTCTTGCTTCTGCAACAGGTCTATGAAGCGGGCCTCAGATTGCTGCTGGGCTCGTTGCTGAGCCTCCAGACTCTGTTGCAAAGTTGCGTTTGTCTGCTGCTGGGCTGCAAGGCTCTGTTGATGAGCTTGCTGCTGGGCTGCGAAGTTCTGTTGTTGAGCTGCAAGGCTCTGTTGATGAGCTGCAAGGCTCTTTTGCAAACCTGCATTTGTCTGCTGTTGATTGGCATTTGCTAGAGCCAGCTGCTTCAGTATCTCCTCCATGCTGGCTTAAAAAAAACTGCCACTGGTTCTCCACCAACTGTGGGGGGGTTAGCTCGGCAGCGGGTGTGTGTGACCCCCGGGATGGGCTCCCCACACAAAACAGGCCCAGCAAACGGAGGTTGTGGTTTTCAAAATCAAAAAGGTGCGGTTTATTTTCTATTTACAGTGACAAAACACAGCAAAGCAAAAGAAATATAAACAAAATAAATCCTGGTCAACTTGACCTCTGACTAAACATACAGGTTTCCTAACTAACAACTGGGATCAGCCTAGTGCTGTCCTAGTCCCTAAGTCCCTGGTTTTAAATGTCCAAGCAAATAGCCACACAGGCTTTGTCTCACCGCACAGGGGTTCACTCTCCCTAGACAGTCCACACAGGTCTGGTTCCAGGCATGAGCTAACATCTAATGAAGCTGGGAGTTGTTATAAAGGCCTTAAATGAGCTGACAAGCTTCAGCTGGTCTCATCAACTCCTTGTCTGCACGACGCCCCACACTCTCCCTAGAGGTATGAGTCATCCATGAGCCCACTAGCCTTATACAACTCTCCACCTAGTTGTATAAGTCGGCATAAAGCCTGAATCTGGGAGAAATATATCTACCCCCCTGGATGCAACCAGGTGACTTTACCTTCCTGCTGTCACAATATATATATATATATATATATATATATATATATATATATATGTGTGTGTGTGTGGCGCACCAACCCCAGACTTTACCTGCTTTTCTTCTGCTTGGCTCCTCCGCAGGAAAAGAATGAGGCACACCGCGCCACAAGCCCGTACTTAAGCCCGTACATATACTGTATATATATATATATATAGGAAGGCTAGTATGCTGGCCTGAAATTATGGGAGGAGTTCGAGGGGTACTTATACAGACCATCCACGAGGGTCAGCGTCGGCTGTAGTGCGCGGTATTCGTCGTCATCAGCCGACGCCTTACGACTCGCAACGTCCGTGTAGTTGCTTTCGTACCTTCCAGCTTCGCTCGCAGTTGATCGTATCCCCGCTCGCGGTCGCAGGTAGGACCGGCCGTTACCGTTCGTACGAATCGTAGCGCCGGTACACGTTTCTTCTTTTTCAAAATCACACGGTTCATAACCCCGTGTTTTCCGTCTGCATCGTATGTTTATCGACTAGTCCAGTTGTCTTTCGTACCCTGTCACACCCACGTTGCTACCGGTAACGGTCCGTCCAGACACTACAGCTCCCAGAGCTGTTGTACGAATTACTCACAGCTCGCAAGGCTCTCGCCTCAGTCGCACATCCGATACCCAGTCGTCGGACTGGTATCCCACACTGCACTTCCTTATCCCTAGTCACTGATGCCCTACACCTCCTACGATACTCTCCCTTCACCTTACTGATGCCCCACACCTCCTACTTACACCATACACCAAACAGTCTGGGCCGGCTCTTGTCGCTAACAATCGGCACTACAGGCCGGGCCCTCGACAATCACAAGCCCCTTCAACTTCGAAACAACGAACACCCGTCCGAGTCCAGCCGTATCTCCGGCGCTACGATTCGGACCCGGGAAATTCAAGTCCCCGCCTTGCACCCGTTATCAGCCCGTATACAGGCACAGCATCGGCTTAGAGATTCGGATCTCTGGCATCCACGTTGGTTCCGAGCACAGTCGCACCACCGGCTCATCGGCTCGGACCTTCAAACATCAAACCGCTAAACCATCCGAATTCAGTCGTAGCATAGGCGCAAACTTTCGAACCAATGGCATTCCCAAGCGATCCGAGTCCAGTCGCTTCACCGGCTCAATCGACTCGGATCTCTAGCAACAGACCCTCCTATCCGATCCGAACCCAGTCGTAGCATCAGCTCAAAGGTTTGGATCCTCCGCTAACATGGCCGATCTGGGCCCAGTCGCACCACCGGCTCGTCGGCTCGGGTCCACAAACATCGAACTTTCGAGCTGATCCGAATTCAGTCGTAAATAAAAAAGAAAATCTCGCGCCTAATATAACAACAAAAATAAATTAAAGCTGCTCTCCAAATATTCCAAAAAAATGGAACAAAATATAGGTTGGGATAAATATATAAATTTTATATACTAGTGGAGGCGCTGAGTGAAATTACTCGTGATAAATAGACAAAATACCAAGTGTAAAAACAATACAAATTATAATACCAAAACACCAGCCTGCCTAGCGTGCTAAATTAAACTGTGTATAACCAAAGTGAAATTTATACAAGATTTCCCAGATCTTGCATAGGTATGTGTAAAGTGAGCTCCTGTAAATCAATACAGAAAAAAATATTTTCATACCTTAATACAAATTTACATTTGTGAAAAAAATATATAAATGGTGAGTTCATATATCAAGTGTCAATCAAGTCCTAATAATCAATGAATGGAAGATAAATCAAGTGAAAAAATCTGAAGAGCTGCAAACAGAAAATCCATAGATTGTGACAACTGTCAGAAATCCACCTTCACCGACTGAGAAAGACGAATCACCCAAATGTGCTCAAATAGGATGGCCGCTTACCAAATGAAGTTGACCCTTTTACTTAAAAAAGAAGTCAAATGTGCTTGCAGCAAAAAACTTTGCTTGGGTTAAATGGAGATGATGTCGGACCAGAACCGCTGCCTCATGGAGGCTCAGATAAGGATATGAAATGAAAATAATGCAGTAATAGCGTAATTCCGTTTATTAGGCCAAATCAATGTAAAAGTTAAAAAGCCAAATGCCTGCTTACTTGTATAAGTGCCACAAACCCGGCACTGAGGCTGGATAGCATAACAGGGAGATGGAAAGGTTGTCCCGTCTGTGGATATCTGGCGTGCGTTCCACCTACGATAATGGAGGAGCCAGAGGGACCGGAAGTAGCGTCTGTACGTGACCTAGTACCGCCTCGACGTACGTTTCGTATCACACGTCATCAGGAAGCGTACTAGGTCACTGGTGAGGAAAGACTTTTATATGAATGCCAATCAGCCGCCCCAGGGAGGAGTTTAAAATTTGCATCCAGCGTCCATCCCGGGTTTCTAGGCTACATAATGCTAACGTGACCCACATGTCACGTGTAATAACAAAACCAGACCATAACAACGATCGGTGTAGGTTTACACAATATACATATAGCAAGACATGGTACCACAGTAATAAGCAATATATATATTTTGGCTTATCAAACCATCTCAAATTTATAAAATTGAGCACTTTAAAGTTTATTAAAAATAATTAAAAAATTGGTTATAAAAATAATAATAAATGTAGAAATTTTAAAAACCCAATACATATACTCTCTTTACTCAAAGGAGGACTAAACCATTAGCATCGGTAAGTACCCTAATGGAAATTATTACAAAAATAAAATAAATTTATTCATTAGTTAAAAAACAATTGAGGTCCAGGTCTATATTTAACCCTTGTGGCTGCATCGTCCCCAACCGGTACAGCCACTGGGTCTCATTCTGGGAGATGGCCTTTTTAAGATCCGTTCCTCGCCAGTTGTGAATAGCTCTGTCTATCCCATAAAACTTGAGTTGACGGGGATCTTTATCATGAAAATGTAGAAAATGTCTTGATACACTATGGTTGGGGAAACCCTTCGCTATGTTTGCCACATGCTCATTTATTCTTATTCTAAGTTCTCGTGTAGTGCGCCCCACATACTGAAGCGAACATGGGCACTCTAAGACATATGTGACATTTTTTGAATAGCATGTTATCAAAGGTTTGATTTTGAATTCTTGCTTGGTTACAAAGGATTGAAATTTGGTGATCTTTTTTGTGTGTCTAATAGTGGTACGACAGGATTTGCACCTAGTACAATAATGGAACCCTGACCCATCAAGGAAAGTTGGTGGTTTTGCAGGGGGGTCCGGGACATTTTGTGCGATCATGTTCCTCAGACCCGGTGCCCTCCTATAAATGAATTTAGGTCTATTTGGCAACACATTCTCTAAATCTTTATCTTTTAGTAATATAGGCCAAAATTTCTTAAAGACCTGTTCAACATTTTTATATTGCCTATGGAAACCTGAGATAAACGCCAATTCTCCTGTGACTGTTTTTTTATTTTTAGAGGTTAACAAAGAGTCCCTATTCATAGCAAAAACTTCATTTTTGGCTTTAAGGAGCATATGCCGAGAATACACCTTAGCATTAAACTTTTCGGTAAGGATTGCGGCCTGTGTGTCAAACTCTGTTATGCTATCGCAATTCCTCCGAATACGCATATACTGGCCTTTTGGTATGGCCCCTAACCAACTGGGGTGATGGCAGCTATTAGTTGGCACAAAGGCGTTCCGATCAGTCGGTTTAAAGAACGTCCTTGTGCCAACTCGGTTGTCCTTTTTGATCAAAGTAAGATCTAAGTAGTTGATAGTAATCAAATCAAATACAGCTGTGAATCTCAGGCCATAGTGATTGTGGTTGAGTCGCTGAAGAAATAGTTCCAACGAATTCTGTGATCCCTCCCACAACACAATCACGTCATCAATATATCTTTTATAATATATTAAGGCTTTATGATTATCTCGGTAAATGGTTTCCCCTTCCCATTTGTTCAATACCAGGTTGGCTACGCTTGGGGCATAACGAGCCCCCATGGCTACCCCCTTGGTTTGATTGTAAAACCTATCTTGTGCCCAAAAGTAATTATTTCCCATTGCTTGTTGCAGTCCATCAATCAGGAAATTAATCTGTGCCTTCCTTAGCCCAGATTGATCCATTAATGCCATTCTGACTGCTACTATAGCATCTTTCTGGTTAATGTTGGTATACAATGATTCGATATCAATAGTAACCAAAAGAGTATCATCTGTCACTACAATGGTTGATAGGGATTTTATGAGTTCTCGACTATCTTTCAAATATGATTTCCCCTGAATCACCAAGGGTTGTAAATAGGTATCGAGATATTCCCCCACTCTTGAGTATAATGATCCTATTCCACTGATGATAGGTCTGCCTGGAGGTTGATCTTTATTTTTATGAATTTTGGGTACTATGTATAGCACCGGGGTGCGTGGCACCCGTGGTATGAGGTATTGAGCCTCCTTACTATCCAAAATATTTTGGGTAACTCCATGGGTAACCCAAGTGGACAATTCGGTTTTCAATCTGGTCAGGGGATCTGATAAAAGTGGTTTATAGGTACTGGTATCCCCTAGTAGGCGTTGAATCTCATTATAGTAACTTTCTTTGGTGAGTATCACTACACCACCACCCTTATCCGCCGGGCGGATTACTATATTTTTATTTTCTTCAAGTTTCTTGATTCCATTTACTAAAGATCGATTTATTCTAGTTTGTTTGACATTTAGTGATTTAATTTCATCCTGTACCATATGTTTAAATACCTCTATATGATGATGGGTTCCTTTGTGTGGGTTAAATACAGAGTTATTTCTCAAACCACTGTGTTGATACCCCGATTCCACCTCTTGGGAAGGGTGGGCAAAATCATGTGAAGCAAAGAATTTTTTAATATTGAGTTTCCTGACATACTTTTCTACATCAATGAATAATTCAAATTTGTTAATATTTTTATCTGGCGCAAATTTGAGACCTTTCTCTAAAACCTCATACTCTTCCTCTGTAAAAGAAGTTCCAGCTAAGTTAAAAATGCCTGACTTTAATGGTCCCTTGGCCTTTTTCTTTCTGGCTCCCCCTCTTCTACCTCTTTTTCTGTATGGTCTTTGGGGTGTTGGGGGGTAGTAGGTATAATCTTGTATGGTTCTTTCCATCCCCTCCATTCCCCCCCCGAGTGGTAGTTATTGTTCTGATGTGGCGTAGGTCTACCCCTAAAGTTACCCCTATAATTACCTCTAGGGGGTCTAGGGGGGTAATGGTTAGGTCCCTGGTTGTAATAGGGGTACCCATACTCCCCATGTCAATTGTCTAGAGGTGCATACCTATTTTGAGTGGGCACTGCATAGGGGTTGGGATAATACTCATTAGGCGGGGGGTAGTCACCTCCATAGTAAGGTGGTGGGGGTGGTCCCCTACCACCTTGTGGTCCATGACCTCTTGAGTGTGTAGGGGGTGGGGGTTTGTTGGGTTTTATTGGGGTATTTTTATTATTATTTTTGGGATTCTTGACTGATTGGGCAACTACATTATAAACCTCCATTTCTCTCTCCACTGATAATTCTTCTACATTTTCATGATAAAGATCCCCGTCAACTCAAGTTTTATGGGATAGACAGAGCTATTCACAACTGGCGAGGAACGGATCTTAAAAAGGCCATCTCCCAGAATGAGACCCAGTGGCTGTACCGGTTGGGGACGATGCAGCCACAAGGGTTAAATATAGACCTGGACCTCAATTGTTTTTTAACTAATGAATAAATGTATTTTATTTTTGTAATAATTTCCATTAGGGTACTTACCGATGCTAATGGTTTAGTCCTCCTTTGAGTAAAGAGAGTATATGTATTGGGTTTTTAAAATTTCTACATTTATTATTATTTTTATAACAAATTTTTTAATTATTTTTAATAAACTTTAAAGTGCTCAATTTTATAAATTTGAGATGGTTTGATAAGCCAAAATATATATATTGCTTATTACTGTGGTACCATGTCTTGCTATATGTATATTGTGTAAACCTACACCGATCGTTGTTATGGTCTGGTTTTGTTATTACACGTGACATGTGGGTCACGTTAGCATTATGTAGCCTAGAAACCCGGGATGGACGCTGGATGCAAATTTTAAACTCCTCCCTGGGGCGGCTGATTGGCATTCATATAAAAGCTTTTCCTCACCAGTGACCTAGTACGCTTCCTGATGACGTGTGATACGAAACGTACGTCGAGGCGGTACTAGGTCACGTACAGACGCTACTTCCGGTCCCTCTGGCTCCTCCATTATCGTAGGTGGAACGCACGCCAGATATCCACAGACGGGACAACCTTTCCATCTCCCTGTTATGCTATCCAGCCTCAGTGCCGGGTTTGTGGCACTTATACAAGTAAGCAGGCATTTGGCTTTTTAACTTTTACATTGATTTGGCCTAATAAACGGAATTACGCTATTACTGCATTATTTTCATTTCATATCCTTATCTGAGCCTCCATGAGGCAGCGGTTCTGGTCCGACATCATCTCCATTTAACCCAAGCAAAGTTTTTTGCTGCAAGCACATTTGACTTCTTTTTTAAGTAAAAGGGTCAACTTCATTTGGTAAGCGGCCATCCTATTTGAGCACATTTGGGTGATTCGTCTTTCTCAGTCGGTGAAGGTGGATTTCTGACAGTTGTCACAATCTATGGATTTTCTGTTTGCAGCTCTTCAGATTTTTTCACTTGATTTATCTTCCATTCATTGATTATTAGGACTTGATTGACACTTGATATATGAACTCACCATTTACAGGTCCTTCTCAAAAAATTAGCATATTGTGATAAAGTTCATTATTTTCTGTAATGTACTGATAAACATTAGACTTTCATATATTTTAGATTCATTACACACAACTGAAGTAGTTCAAGCCTTTTCTTGTTTTAATATTGATGATTTTGGCATACAGCTCATGAAAACCCAAAAATCCTATCTCAAAAAATTAGCATATTTCATCCGACCAATAAAAGAAAAGTGTTTTTAATACAAAAAAAGTCAACCTTCAAATAATTATGTTCAGTTATGCACTCAATACTTGGTCGGGAATCCTTTTGCAGAAATGACTGCTTCAATGCGGCGTGGCATGGAGGCAACCAGCCTGTGGCACTGCTGAGGTGTTATGGAGGCCCAGGATGCTTCGATAGCGGCCTTAAGCTCATCCAGAGTGTTGGGTCTTGCGTCTCTCAACTTTCTCTTCCCAATATCCCACAGATTCTCTATGGGGTTCAGGTCAGGAGAGTTGGCAGGCCAATTGAGCACAGTAATACCATGGTCAGTAAACCATTTACCAGTGGTTTTGGCACTGTGAGCAGGTGCCAGGTCGTGCTGAAAAATGAAATCTTCATCTCCATAAAGCTTTTCAGCAGATGGAAGCATGAAGTGCTCCAAAATATCCTGATAGCTAGCTGCATTGACCCTGCCCTTGATAAAACACAGTGGACCAACACCAGCAGCTGACATGGCACCCCAGACCATCATTGACTGTGGGTACTTGACACTGGACTTCAGGCATTTTGGCATTTCCCTCTCCCCAGTCTTCCTCCAGACTCTGGCACCTTGATTTCCGAATGTACTTTGGACCACTGAGCAACAGTCCAGTGCTGCTTCTCTGTAGCCCAGGTCAGGCGCTTCTGCCGCTGTTTCTGGTTCAAAAGTGGCTTGACCTGGGGAATGCGGCACCTGTAGCCCATTTCCTGCACACGCCTGTTCACGGTGGCTCTGGATGTTTCTACTCCAGACTCAGTCCACTGCTTCCGCAGGTCCTCCAAGGTCTGGAATCGGTCCTTCTCCACAATCTTCTTCAGGGTCCGGTCACCTCTTCTCGTTGTGCAGCGTTTTCTGCCACACTTTTTCCTTCCCACAGACTTCCCACTGAGGTGCCTTGATACAGCACTCTGGGAACAGCCTATTCGTTCAGAAATTTCTTTCTGTGTCTTACCCTCTTGCTTGAGGGTGTCAATGATGGCCTTCTGGACAGCAGTCAGGTCGGCAGTCTTACCCATGATTGCGGTTTTGAGTAATGAACCAGGCTGGGAGTTTTTAAAAGCCTCAGGAATCTTTTGCAGGTGTTTAGAGTTAATTAGTTGATTCAGATGATTAGGTTAATAGCTCGTTTAGAGAACCTTTTCATGATATGCTAATTTTTTGAGATAGGATTTTTGGGTTTTCATGAGCTGTATGCCAAAATCATCAATATTAAAACAAGAAAAGGCTTGAACTACTTCAGTTGTGTGTAATGAATCTAAAATATATGAAAGTCTAATGTTTATCAGTACATTACAGAAAATAATGAACTTTATCACAATATGCTAATTTTTTGAGAAGGACCTGTATATATTTTTTTCACAAATGTAAATTTGTATTAAGGTATGAAAATATTTTTTTCTGTATTGATTTACAGGAGCTCACTTTACACATACCTATGCAAGATCTGGGAAATCTTGTATAAATTTCACTTTGGTTATACACAGTTTAATTTAGCACGCTAGGCAGGCTGGTGTTTTGGTATTATAATTTGTATTGTTTTTACACTTGGAATTCAGTCGTAGCAGCGGCTCAATTTTTCGGCTCTATGGCATTTTCAATTGGTCGAGTCACAGTCGCACCACCGGCGCATACCGCTCCGATCTTCAGCAGTAAACTTCTTTAACCGATCCGAATCCAGTCGTAGCATCGGCTCCAAGTTTCGGATCCTCGGCTGAAACAACCAATTCGTTCGCAGTCGCATACCCGGCTCTAAGCAGCTCCGACCCATACCTCCGATACAACGTCGAACGTCTCAGAACGTTACGAATCCAGCCGTAGCATCGGCCACAATGATTCGAACCCCAAGCCGCTATACACACGCATTACTTACCACTCCCGTTTCATCACGAAACGGCCATCCCCACACACTCGAAAGTCACAAACTCTTCTTCTTTCGTCTCCTTAAGGCATTTGTTCCTCGCAAGCGCTGCGAGCGTTCGACGAGTGGTTGCACACCAGCCACTCACCTCCTCCAGTAGTCAAACGGCTACTCATCGATTTCTCTATCCCTTTCCACCACACACGTCAGTTTAGATCGAGTTTCCATCCCGTCCACCCTGCACTCCAGGTTGGACGATATTTCCCGAAAAAAATAAAAATAAATAAATAAATAAATAAATAAAAAAAAGGGGCAGGGGGTCTTACACACTTCTTCACCCGGAGCTACCTACCGCTCCCACAACTCTTCACGCCTACAAAAAATAAAAAAATAAAAATAAATAAAATAATATATAAAAAAAAGCAAAAAAATAAAATAAAATAATAAAAAAAATAAAAAAATAAATAAATTACATTTATAATAAAAAAATAAAAAAATATATATAATGGAAAAAAGAAATAAATAAATTATATATATATATATATATATATATATATATATATATATCTCCATGTCACCCTCCTCACTGGTCCCGGTCGACCCATGTCTCGACCTCAACCAAGACAGGGCTCAAGTCAGGTGCGTAAACGCAAGGCCCCTCCTTGCTTTCTCTCCGCACTCTTTCACGACATATTTGTCTTCACATACACAATTCGACCGCTCACCAGGCGCTAGCAACTGCCACATACTTCTACGCATGACACTCTGTTTTCGAAGCCGATCCGAGATCCTTCACTACGCAGACAAGGTCGCCAACATCACCTTGCTGGCAGTGCAGGAGTTGGCAGGCCGACCACACGTCATTGAACTACAGATCGAAACATTCCTACTTAGTATACCAGACTCCAGCTACCCGCCCCAGTACGCCCTGGGGGCTCTGGTTCATCAGTCTGTGCCAAGCACAGACGGCACCCGAGCTATCGGTTACCTAGCCAGTCACCTCCTGGCTCACCTCGGTTGCCACGCACTCTTTTGAGTTTTCCAAATTACACTCAACAAGCGCTCGTACGCAAAACTTGGCTATCCTCTGCGCCTGTCATTCCTTATTCTGTCCATCCTCCCTTCCTTCTCCCTACCCACTTTCGTACCTCCTCTATCCCCTCCATACCTGGCATCTCACTCTATAAACATACATTCCCCCCCCCCTTTTTCTTTCTCGTTTTTTCTCCAACCCCCAACATGTCGCAGACCGACTGCGATGACTTTACCTTCGTCCCACCGTCACCACGTTCGGGTTCAGCGGACGACTCCACACAGTCCCTCAGGGCTGGACCATCCTCAGGCTTACAGCCGAACTACGCCATAGGGGCATCCCCTACCTGGCCACGGCCAGGAAAACCAAGCTGTTAGGCTGCTGTTCCATAACCAGCGGCAACTCTACCAGACAAATTCCGCTGCAGTCGATATCCTCGGCATTACTCAGCTACACGCCTTGGTGACCACACTGGCAGCCGCAGTCACCGACGTCCAGGCTAGAGTAGGGGCCCTGGAAACACGGTCAGCCGCGCCCCTATCAGCCCCAGTCTCCACCGTCGTTACCGAACCCCCCACTGCAGGTACGCCCAACGCTTGCACCCCCTTTTTCTTCGCACCTGGTCCCAGCGGGCATCAGGAAGGACATCCTAAGCGCTAGGACGCGAACCTAGCGTCCCCACGCATCTTCGGCACAGGTCATAACAGGGAACAAGCCGCGTGCCTAGGGGGACATCTCAGTCATCCTAATGGCCAAGGACCCCAGGCTCGCTCGCAAACTCGAAAGCGACAAGTTTCGTGGTAGCCTCTGGAAGCCTTAGAGATGTAACCAGTCCTCCCAGTCAGACTAGGATGTCCAATTTGAGCACCGGGGGGCGCAGCCATCTCCAGCAACTTAATTTCAAGGGTTGCTTTTACCCCACCGCAAACTTCTGCACATCCGCCTCCTGTGCCAGAAGGCTCTCCCTAGAAATACCTGTGGCGCCAAGCAGCAGAGTCCAGCTAGACCAGGCCACATGCACTTCGGGCGGCTCGACTTTCTCTCCTCACATCCAACTTCCTCTCTAGCAGCCTTTCTAGTACAGGGGACACTACAGGGTTCCACACCGGACTCATTACACTGCCTGACTCATTCCAAAACTACCCAGTCAAACTCCTGCATACCCTCACAGGAGTTCTCCCGATGGTTTAGGATTCTTGTGAGATCTAAGAAATCCAAGAGAGGTCTTTAAAACCTTGACGTGCCCACAACCGTGAAGAAAGTAGAAAGACCGGCACAGTTCATCTCCTTCCTGGTAATCATTCTAGACAAAGCGCCATGCGGGCCAGCCCACCTCTCGGTAGATTGACCCGCATCAGGACAGTCATCCATACGTCTACCGACACGCAAGGGTGCACTAACCCACAGCTACAATCCCTACTGGGCATGCTCAAACCACGATGAGGATCGTCTCTCAAGGGCGATCCTTTATCGCACGCTTCTTAGTGTTCCTCTCCCAGGCACAAGACCCTGACCAAGTCATTAAGCTAGACGCAGCCTCCGTAGCAGGATCTGGCCATGGGGGACCAATTCCTTGAGACCGGATAGGTAGACCCTTGTTTATCCCATCAGCATTCTCTTCGTCACCTCAGATAATCACGGACGTAGCAGCTTCCACAAGCTTCGCTGCAACTTTTGGCCATCATCGGTTTCAGGAGATCCGATCCATCAGAGATGCTCACATTCCGCTTTTAGTCAGTCCTCCTCTCTATTTGAGATCTACGCCATAGTCGCAGCAACTCAAGTACAGGGCAGCCCCGGGCAGGACAGACCGCCACGTTCGCCACAGACAACCAGGCTACAGCCACAGTCGTTAACAAAGGCAGGTCAATAAATCGTTGTCCATCATGTCCTTCCCACGCAGGCTGTTGCTACTTTCCCTACAACATCAGCTCAGTAGCCTCAGTGTCCACACCCCCGGTTAATGCAACACCTCGGCTGACGCGCTATCCCGCTTGACCATGCCACATCCTTTCACAGAAGCCGGAGCCGACTCGACCATGTCCGGCGTCCCACATTAGTCGCAACCAACTCTGGAATCGGATAGCACCTCCATGGTGCTACCTCCCTCATCAATGCATCCTGATCCGCCAACACACTACAGGTGGCGGCAACCACACTCTAGTACCAAACGCTTACCAGTGACCAGCGCCATACTCCGGGACATGTCTGCTATCCTTTCACGTTCTCCCTTCGGTCTATGGCCCAGCCTGGTAGTTCAAGCAGCCATTTACCTAGCCTTTTACGATTTTACGGCCCGGCGAATTACTATCACCAGCCCTAAATGCCGAGTGCTACTCGGGCACCACCCGACTCGCCACCAAAGTCATTTCATCCTACACCCGACGGTATCGGAAATGATACAACCCGGTCCCGGAGTAGACATTAAACCTTTCCAGACACACAACGCCATGGCCGTTCTACGGTAATTGGTAAACTCTGCTGTCCAAGCCATCTGAGGACAGCCCTCTACTACCTTTCCCAACTGAACCCCTAAGCGGGAACCAGTTTGTCAGCCACGTCAGAACACTCCTGAGCATCTCGGGCCTTGACCCAGGATGTTACTCAGGACTCGCTTTCGCATTAGAGCAGCCCCAGCAACATCACGAAACAGAGTTCCTGACCACGCAATAAGGAAGATGGGCAGGTGGGAATCCTTGTGTTTCGCCCGACACGTCCCCGATCCTCAGTCAGAAATATCACGAGCCTTTAACAGTCTCGCTCTATAGTGGTTTACCTGACATAATAGATCAATTCCTTCCTAACCTTGTGTGACTTTTTGGCCCCTTTCTTTGGCATACCGTACAAAAGGCCAGGCCACACTTCAGGTCTTATTTGTGTTGTTAGTCTTGTGACGTTTTTATGTGATCCATATCTCTTCGGACAGAGGGCTCCGACCATAAATAGGAAGGCTAGTATGCTGGCCTGAAATTATGGGAGGAGTTCGAGGGGTACTTATACAGACCATCCACGAGGGTCAGCGTCGGCTGTAGTGCGCGGTACCCACCCACCCATATCTCCCTTTTCTAGGGCACTCCTCTACAACCAATTCTCAGCAGAATTATCTATCACTTCTATTCAGGTATGGCCCCTTTCTTTGGCATACCGTACAAAAGGCCAGGCCACACTTCAGGTCTTATTTGTGTTGTTAGTCTTGTGACGTGTTTATGTGATCCATATCTCTTCGGACAGAGGGCTCCGACCATAAATATATATATATATATATATATATATATATATATATATATTGTGACAGCAGGAAGGTAAAGTCACCTGGTTGCATCCAGGGGGGTAGATATATTTCGCCCAGATTCAGGCTTTACGCCGATTTATACAGCTAGGTGGAGAGTTGTATAAGCCCAGCTGAGACTAGTGGGCTCATTGATGACTCATACCTCTAGGGAGAGGGCTGGGCGTCGTGCAGGCAGGGAGTTGATGAGGCCAGCTGAAGCCTGTCAGTTCGTTTAAGGCCTCTATAAAAACTCCCAGATTCATTAGATGTTAGCTCATGCCTGGAACCAGACCTGTGTGGACTGTCTAGGGAGAGTGAACCCCTGTGCGGTGAGAGAAAGCCTGTGTGGCTATATTTTGCTTGGACATTTAAAACCAGGGACTAGGACAGCACTAGGCTGATCCCAGTTGTTAGTTAGGAAACCTGTATGTTTAGTCAGAGGTCAAGTTGACCAGGATTTATTTTGTTTGTTTCTTTTGCTTTGCTGTGTTTTTGTCACTGTAAATAGAAAATAAACGGCACCTTTTTGATTTTGAAAACCACAACCTCCGTCTGCTGGGCCTGTTTTTGTGTGGGGAGCCCATCCCGGGGGTCACACACACCCGCTGCCGAGCTAACCCCCTCACAGTTGGTGGAGAACCAGTGGCAGTTTTTTTTTAAGCCAGCATGGAGGAGATACTGAAACAGCTGGCTCTAGCAAATGCCAATCAACAGCAGACAAATGCAGGTTTGCAAAAGAGCCTTGCAGCTCAACAACAGAACTTCGCAGCCCAGCAGCAAGCTCATCAACAGAGCCTTGCAGCCCAGCAGCAAGCTCACCAACAGAGTCTGGAAGCTCAGCAACAAGCCCAGCAACGATCTGAGGCCCGCTTCATAGACCTATTACAGAAGCAAGAGCAGAGACTACAACAAATGGAAGCAGTAATGCAGCAACGTCCGCAGACCAGTGAGGAAAGCCGTCCCACTAATACCGCGTCCTTTGGGGTGAGTCGTTTATTGACAAAAATGACTGGAGAGGATGATCCAGAGGTATTTTTGACCACGTTTGAAAGGACTGCTGAAAGAGAAAAGTGGCCTGAGGAGCAGTGGGCTGGACTGGTGGCTCCTCTGTTAACGGGTGAATCGCAGAAAGCTTACTATGACCTAGAGCCTGACCAAGCAAAAGACTATGTGATGCTAAAAGCTGAAATATTGGCAAGGCTGGGTGTCACCCTGGCTGTCCGGGCTCAGCGTGTGCATAACTGGACTTTCCAGCTTGGAAAACCCCCCAGGTCTCAAATGTATGATCTCATTCACCTGAGCAGAAAGTGGCTACAGCCAGAGACTTTGTCCGCACCAAAGATTGTGGAACGTGTTGTAATGGATCGGTTTTTGAGAGCTCTTCCTACTGCCATCCAAAAGTGGGTAAGCCATGGAGACCCAGAGACGGCCGATGGTCTTGTGGATCGTGTGGAGAAATACTTGGCTACAGAGAACCTGACGGCCTCTTCCAGAGACACTCGGACTTTCCACCCTAAGACCAGACCATCCCCAGGGGCGGATAAGATGATTCCAAGGGGTAAGGGTGGAGAGAGTGAGAGGGTGGGAGCTCTACCCCAAGTTTGGCGAGAACAGCCTGGGAAATCAGCGGCTCAAGAGGCGGCAAGAAGGATCATTTGCTACCGCTGCCGGCAAGCGGGACATATTGCAGCAAATTGCCCGGTTTTGGAGGAACCCATGCAGTGTGACTTTCTGACGGGCAGACGTCAGTCGCTGTGTGCGACAGTCGCATGCACTGCCATTCGAGGAACTGAGAAACATTTATGCAAAATGTGTATTAATGGTAGAAATGTTGTGGTATTGCTGGATTCAGGTAGCCTTGTGACCCTGATAAAGGCTGAATTAGTTAAAACAGAGGTCTCTGGGAATAGCAAGGTAGCTGTTATTTGTGTGCATGGGGACACCCGAGAGTATCCAGTGACTACAGTGTGTTTCGAGACCCCCAAAGGTACCCTTTCTCATCCAGTGGGCTTAGTGTCTCAGTTACCGCATGACGCCATTGTGGGAAGGGATTTTCCGAAGTTCTGGGAACTGTGGGATGATCCTGAGCCCCCCACTGGTGCCCCTATGTACCAGGAATATGATAGCCAGAACTCCTCTGAGAGTGGTGAGGACTCTCCCGAATTTCCCTTGTCAGTATTGGCAGGGGAGACTCAAGAAACTGGAGAGGAGCCCACCTCCTCAGACGAAAACCTACCGTCTGTGGAGTTTTCTGATCTTGAGGTTCACAGGGAAAACTTTGCCACAGAACAGTTGAAAGACCCCGCCCTAATAAAGGCACGGGAAAACGTAGTGAAAATAGATGGCGAGTTAGTGAACCCAGATAATACCTGCACTTACCCATACTTCAGCGTAGAGAAGGACCTACTGTATCGGGTGGCAAAAAGGGCAGAAGAAACCGTTGAGCAGCTTGTGGTGCCCAAACCTTACAGGAAGTTGGTGTTGGAGTTGGCCCATGGGCACATTCTTGGAGGTCATCTGGGGACAGAGAAAACCCGAGAGAGGGTATTACAGAGATTCTATTGGCCTGGGGTGATGAAGGACATAGAAAATTATTGTTCCTCCTGCCCTGTGTGTCAGAGGTCGGCCCCGATGCCACACTTCCGTAGCCCGCTGGTCCCTCTACCCATCATTGAGGTCCCGTTTGAGAGAATCGCAATGGATTTGGTAGGTCCTATAATCAAGTCCGCTAGGGGGCACCAGTACATATTGGTTATAATGGACTATGCCACCCGTTATCCAGAAGCGATCCCTCTCAGAAATACCTCGGCCAAAACCATAGCCAAAGAGCTATCTCTTGTTTTTAGCCGGGTGGGTATTTGTAAAGAACTGCTTACGGACCAAGGTACACCCTTTATGTCCCGGGTTATGAAGGAGCTGTGTAAATTGTTCAAAGTGACGCAATTACGTACATCTGTGTATCACCCCCAAACCGATGGGCTGGTTGAAAGATTCAACAAAACCCTAAAACAAATGTTGAAGAAAGTGGTGGATAGGGATGGAAAGGATTGGGACTGTCTACTTCCTTATTTGATGTTTGCTATTAGGGAGGTGCCCCAATCCTCTACGGGATTCTCCCCCTTTGAGTTACTGTATGGGAGACACCCAAGAGGGCTGTTGGATATTGCCAAGGAAACTTGGGAAAGTGAGAGTTCTCCCCACAGGAGTGTGATTGAGCATGTCGCCCTGATGCAAGATCGAATTGCACAGGTAATGCCCATCGTGAAGGAACATTTGGCCCAAGCGCAGTTGGCACAGCAGAGAGTGTACAACCGTGGAGCCAAGACCCGTACCTTTTCCCCGGGGGATAGGATATTGGTACTTGTCCCTACGGTTGAAAGTAAATTCCTTGCCAAATGGCAAGGCCCCTACGAGATAATGGAAAAAGTGAGCGAAGTGAATTACAAGGTCAGACAACCAGGAAGGCGAAAGCCCGAACAGATCTATCACGTTAATCTGTTGAAAGCCTGGAGGGATAGAGAGTCCCTAGTCGCAGACACTTGGTCACCAGCTCAAACTGGTTGCGTGATTCCTGAGGTTGGAATCGCAGCCACCTTGTCACAACCCCAACAACAGGAGGTTAAGGAGTTTGTGCTTCGCAACAAGGAGGTATTCTCTGAGCTGCCGGGACAAACATCTGGGGTAGAGCATGACATTATTACCCCGCCCGGTGAAAGGGTGAAGTTAAAACCCTATCGGATCCCAGAGGCCCGACGGGAGGCAATACGGGAGGAAGTACAGAAAATGCTGAACTTAGGGGTGATAGAGGAGTCCCAAAGTGATTGGTCTAGTCCCATTGTGTTGGTGCCTAAACCGGATGGGAGCTGGCGATTTTGTAACGATTTTCGTCAGTTGAACAAAGTTACAAAATTTGACACCTACCCCATGCCACGTATAGATGAGTTGATCGACCGGCTGGGAACAGCCCGATACATGACGACTCTTGACCTCACAAAAGGGTATTGGCAAATCCCCCTGGCCAAGTCAGCCAAAGAGAAAACCGCATTTGTAACCCCAGACGGGGCGTTCCAATATAAAAGAATGCCGTTCGGGTTACAGAATGCGCCGGCCACATTCCAGCGGAAAATGGACCAGATGCTGAGGCCCCATCGGAAGTATGCTGCGGCTTACCTGGATGACGTAATTGTCCATAGCACAGATTGGGCCTCACATCTGCCAAAAGTGCAAGCAGTCCTGGACTCTGTTCGGGAAGCAGGGTTTACGGCTAACCCCAAGAAGTGTACCATTGGGCAGGAGGAGGCCAAATATCTTGGGTACACCATTGGGAGGGGAGTAATAAAACCCCAACTCAACAAAGTCGAGGCCATCCAGAGTTGGCCACGTCCCAACAGCAAGAAGCAGGTACGAGCCTTTCTGGGAATCGCTGGGTATTATCGGCGATTCATTCCCCACTTTGCTTCTAAGGCTGTGCCCCTAACCAACCTGACGAAGGGGAAAGGGTCGGTCATGATTAAATGGACCCCCGAGGCTGAGGCAGCATTCCAATTCTTGAAACAAGCCTTATGTAGCCAGCCAGTGTTGTACTCACCCGACTTCTCTAAAGACTTTGTCGTACAAAGTGATGCGTCAGATGTGGGGTTAGGAGCAGTATTGTCCCAGGTCTGGAACGGGGAAGAGCACCCAGTCATTTACCTCAGCAGGAAGTTGAAGTCCCATGAGGTAAATTACGCCACCGTTGAAAAGGAGTGTTTAGCGGTGAAGTGGGCTCTAGATTCCCTTCGGTACTACCTGCTAGGTAGGCACTTTGACATGGTTACGGATCACGCTCCGTTAAAGTGGATGGCTCAAAACAAGGAAACAAATAGAAGAGTGAATAGGTGGTTCCTGGCCCTCCAGGAATTCAACTTCACAGTAAAGCATCGCCCTGGCGTTCAAATGGGGAATGTGGATGCTTTGTCTCGAGTACATGAATGCCTGATTGCTGGTGTTCCAACCCCGAGGTTAAAACAAGAGGGGGGGGTATGTGACAGCAGGAAGGTAAAGTCACCTGGTTGCATCCAGGGGGGTAGATATATTTCGCCCAGATTCAGGCTTTACGCCGATTTATACAGCTAGGTGGAGAGTTGTATAAGCCCAGCTGAGACTAGTGGGCTCATTGATGACTCATACCTCTAGGGAGAGGGCTGGGCGTCGTGCAGGCAGGGAGTTGATGAGGCCAGCTGAAGCCTGTCAGTTCGTTTAAGGCCTCTATAAAAACTCCCAGATTCATTAGATGTTAGCTCATGCCTGGAACCAGACCTGTGTGGACTGTCTAGGGAGAGTGAACCCCTGTGCGGTGAGAGAAAGCCTGTGTGGCTATATTTTGCTTGGACATTTAAAACCAGGGACTAGGACAGCACTAGGCTGATCCCAGTTGTTAGTTAGGAAACCTGTATGTTTAGTCAGAGGTCAAGTTGACCAGGATTTATTTTGTTTGTTTCTTTTGCTTTGCTGTGTTTTTGTCACTGTAAATAGAAAATAAACGGCACCTTTTTGATTTTGAAAACCACAACCTCCGTCTGCTGGGCCTGTTTTTGTGTGGGGAGCCCATCCCGGGGGTCACACACACCCGCTGCCGAGCTAACCCCCTCACAATATACATATATATATGTGAGCGTGACCTGGTAAATATACCTAATCTAAAGGAAATATGTGATTGTTTTTTCTAAATGGGCGGCACAGTGGTGTAGTGGTTAGCACTTTTCACCTAGCAGTAAAAAGGTTCACTGGTTTGAATCCCAATTACGACGCTACCTACCTAGAGTTTGCATGTTCTCCCTGTGCCTGCGTGGGTTTACGCCGGTGTCCTCCCACACTCCAAAGACATGTTGGTAGGTTAATTGGATCCGGTCTAAATTAGCCCTAGTATGAATGTGAGTTAGGGACCTTAGATTGTAAGCTCCTTGAGGGTAGGGACTGATGTGAATATATATGTAGCAGTACCCTCGTAGGAGCTGCTGGTTTGTTTTGGGTTTGCACGTTACCTCTTTTGGCTTCATTGTCAGGGTAGGAAAGTTCATAGTAAATGCAATGTCCACACAAAGTTAAAAACTTCAACAGTCAGGCTTTATTATTTTCTTCTGCAGTATAACTTGAGAGAAAGTAGAAGGTAGAAGAAGAGTAGGGGAAGGTTCAGGCACGCGGTACAGAATACACAAAGTTAGTTCAAGATTCTCGTCAATCATTCACCACTCTCCACTTGTAGAGTGGGTATTGCTCACCCGGATAGTCCCCTCTCACATGGCCTAGTAGCCGGGATGATGCACAAACCAGTAACAAGACAGCCTTTACCACAGACTGCTTAAAATGGAGTCGGTCTCTGCCACAGACCTTTCTTTTAGAGATAGCTAAATGGATAGTCCAGGAATCCTCTGCCACAGGATTTAAAGTCCCAAACTTCCAGCCGTGCAGCAAAATAGCCTTTAAGCCGATCCGGCGAACTGCAGGGCTTTTAGTAGATTGGATCCCTCCTCAACAAGGTCACCAGGCCTCACCTGAGACATCAGCGCTTTGCCAGTCTCCTCCAGGGCAGGTCCTCCCCCGGTTTCCTTCATCAAGGCAGCTTCCTCCCTTGGATGGACAGCTTGGGATCCCCTCTTGGGATGTAGGCCCCAGCCAGAATAGCCGGGCCTACTCGATAGCGATGCAGCCCTGGGCCAACGTGGCCCCGAGAACAGAATCACACACACATACTTCGCGCCAGGAGGGCCACAAGGCGAAGGACCCCGAACAAATGCGTCTGCCCCTTAAGTATCCCCTCCCAGCATGCACAGCTGGTCGACCACTCCCACTGCACCGCTGCTGAGAAGGGTCACTCAATGTACCATGGTCTGCCTGCGTTCCAACAGGTGCCTGAGGTGGTAACGCCACCTACAGGCAATAAGGGAAACTGCTATCAGGCAAACCACAACCAGAACAGAGGCAAATTTATACAAATCGACAGTCTGAGCCCAACTATTGGCTCAGACACCCTTAAATTTGAAATAGCGTCCCCACCATTAGGGTAGGGCGCTACATATATGTAAATTGGCAACGCTATATAAGTACCTGAAATAATAATAAATGGCATCCCAATACTCTTTGCTGGTGGTAACACTCTAACATGCTTTTCAGAGCACTGACTGAATTACTACATGCACCTTTTTGCAACACATGTTAATGTGTATAATAATGCTTGTCAATGCATGCACGTTAATGCATTGCAACAGTGTGATAGGACCCTACATTCCTCTGTTTGCAATGTTTTGTTCTTGTACTGTAGGACATCAGTCAAATGGAGATGAATTGAAGGAAGATCTCCTTCATGGGGACAAAAACCTGACAGGGGTTCTAATCTTTTCTCACCTTACTAAGCAGTTAATTTTTATCGATGCTCTGTTCTTGTTGGGGAATCACCACACACATAAAGAGAAATCAGGAAGGAAAATTCACAATAGAAGACACAAAGGCAAGGCAAAAAAAGTTGACAAGTGTTCAAAATGTTCTATACCCTATCCAACAGAAAATTAAAAAAAAAGAGTGTTGGCTGAAGTATGGCGCCTTAAAGTGGTTGTAAACCCACTAATCGTTTTTTTTTTTTTTTACCCCACCTGCAAGAGAAAGGCATAATGAGCTAGTATGACTAGCATAGTAGCTCATTATGTACCACTTACCTTAGACCGGGGCCCACAAAGCCGTCCGTGTCCCTGTCTTGAGCCACAGCCATCGCTGCGGCGATAGCCAGAATGTTACTTCCGGGTATCGCCGCACCAGCCAATCACAGCGCCGCTCCGGCGCTGTGATTGGCCGGAGCGGCGGAGACGTCACTCTGCGCATGCGCGCGGGAGCCGTCACATTCGGCTACGCCCAGCGATTGCTGGGAAGTAGCCGATTTTGTGAATGGGATTAACCCTATGAAATACGCCGTAGACAGCGGCGCCTGTCATTTAACTAAATATCTCCTAAACCGTGTAGGTTTAGGAGATATTTCTTGCACCTACAGGTAAGCCTTAATCTAGGCTTACCTGTAGGTGCAAGTTGAAAAAGTGGGTTTACAACCACTTTAAGGGCAGAATTACATGTTTGAGTTGAACAAACTCACAGAAGCACACTATGGATAGGGGGTTATTTACTAATGGAAAATCAACTTTGCACTACAAGTGCACTGAAAGTGCACTTGGAAGTGCAGTCGCTGTGCAGATCTGAGGGGGACATGCAAGGAAAATAAAAAAACGCATTTTAGCTTGCACATAATTGGATGATAAAATCAGCAGAGCTTCCCCTCATTTCAGATTTTCCCCTCAGATCTATAGCGACTACACTTCCAAGTGCACTTTCAAGTGCACTTGCAGTGCACTTGTAGTGCAAAGTGGATTTGCCTTTAGTAAATAACCCCAAATGAGCAGTCCCTTATGAAAGTGGTCTGTTGTCTGGTTCCTGGGGGACAGTATATATTCGTCGCACCACCATCTTCACTTATGAATAAGGTATTTATGGTATGCATTTAGGTGTGGTGGTAAAGCATACATACTGCTTTAGAGAAAAGGGCATGGGCAAAAAAATCTAGAAAATCTGAAGCTTTTCTGTTATACACATCTGCAGTGTGCTAATCTGATGCATGAAATTAGTTTATCCTTTTGTGTTTTAAACACATCATTACTGCACTAGTATTGATATAAACTTTGCTACTAAAGAAGTACATTTGTCTAATATCTGATACTCATTATTGGGCCCAGGCCTGCTGCAGCCTCATGACATGAAGTGTTAGGTACAGTATATGGCCGGCTTACTTTGCCAAGTGTCAGAAAGCAGGCCAATAATAAGACTTGAACTAATCTGCATGCTTAACACCACATTCGGAAAGAGGATCTGGGAGCCTTTCTTACAGGCATGAACACAGACATTGTGCTTCTGCCAGAAGCAGGACCAGCTACTACGTGCAGATTGAAATCTGTACTTAGTTATCTCAGACGTCTCTTCAATAGTAGGTACATATTAGCTAGTTAGCAAACATAAAGCAGAATGTATGTTATACGTAAAAATGTTAAACCTGTATTTTGGGTAAGAAGCTAAATGTGCATTTTAATTACAAGTATGCTACAAATATTTGTAGATCTGTTCTCAGGCTGTGCCGCTCCAGTCACGTAATCTCCCCTGTGTTAGCCCGCCAATCGCTGGTGCCTGGGTGGTGATGCCACCCATAGGCTTACTATGGCCCATTCCTTGTCTGCACTACCTCCTCTCCCCTTTAGTGGCCACTGCCTGAAACATGGGGGACAATCATGTGATCAGCCTGAAAATAGGTAAGAATACACATCTGTCTTCCACAGAGTAGTTAATAAAGGTGTTAGAAGGGGGAAGGAGAATTTTCAAGTGGAGTTCCACCCAGTGGCGTCACTAGGGTTGGTGTCACCTGGTGCGGTATAACATGGTGTCACCCCCCCCCAATAATTTTTTTCACCCTAATAACACTGCATATATTGGCAACAGTAGTGCCGTTAATAACTATCAATCAACTAGCAAATTTGAATAACAAAATCATATGAAAATAATAGAAATCAAAGCTTAAACTGTTAAAGAACTGTATTTATTTTAACTTTAAACTTTACTGAATTAATAAATAAATAACACAAAAACAGGAACAAATATGAAAGCATTTAGTTAACATCTAAATCAAAACTTTGCTTTTCTAGCCTTGACAGCTGCAAAATTGTGAACAACATCATCAAAATCAATACATTTTGCTAGTTCACTTTCAACTGATAATATTGCAAGATCAGAAAGCCTTGCCTGTCCCATCGTTGAACGCAAATAGTTTTTTATCAGCTTCAACTTTGAAAAGCTCCTCTCACATGAAGCCACAGACACACAGATTGTCAGAAATATTTTTAGACATAGTGAAAGGGTTGGAAGAGATTCAATGAAGTCCCATTCTGCTATGAAGGTCAAAACTTGTAAAGCCGACCAATCTTTGACTTCTTCTAGGTTGATCTTGGCTGCTTTGAGATGTCTCCTCAGTCTGGGTATTTCCATTAACAGCTCACTCTCAGATATTTCGTCATAAAAAGTGGTCAGTTTTGGAATGGACACCTTTAATGTTTCTTCAGTTTCATATATGAGACTCTTTGCTTGAACAGCCTCAAACATGGCTGCAACTTCCATGATGGCTCTTAATCTGATCTGGAGTTCAGAATGGAAGCGATCAATGCACTCAAGCATTGCCCTCTTGTTCTCGTCTTGTAGACTTATGCCTCCAGCATCACGTGCCTGTTCCCCTGCCATCCTCTTCTTAAACCTGGCTCTTCTCTCTACGGCAATTCCATATTCTTTAGATTTTAAATGTGCCTGCTTAATTGCATGTTCCACTAGGTGACTGCGCTCTTCAAACAGAAAAAGTCTTAGTGACTCTAGCTTTGTCACCACCTTGTCCAGACTTAAGCCTTTGGTCTGCAGGTACTGTTGTGTAACATCAACTTCTTGAAGTACATCACCCCAGAAGTATAGGTAGCACAAAAACGTAAAATCACAGACAGCAGGCAGTAGACATTCTGCTGCTCCTCTTGTGTCCATATTTTCAGAAGGATCACAAAGCGCTTCGATTGCAGACACAAACATATTCAATTTTTCTTTTACTGGCTTAACTGCAGCATGATGAGCACTCCAGCGTGTTGTTGATAATCTTTTCACTGACACTCCAGTGTGACACTACAGTGCAGTGTGATGATGTGACAGGCTGAGTCGCTCGCTGGCTCTGTAGGGTAGGGAGGAGGATTGGAATTTAGGAATAGGAAGAATAAGGAGCCGGAGGACACACACCAGGCGCGGCCGCGGCGCTGGAGGTGTTGTTCCAGGCTTCCAGCCCAGCGGGGTGAAATTAATCAATGAATGGGTCAGCTGTAAAAAAAAAAAAATAAATAAAAAAAAAAAAAAAAAAAAAAAAAAAAAAAGGGAGGGTGTCACCCC
Organism: Rana muscosa; assembly: GCA_029206835.1. NCBI lineage: Eukaryota > Metazoa > Chordata > Amphibia > Anura > Ranidae > Rana > Rana muscosa. The sequence continues at coordinate 27,436,612 of JARGYO010005626.1, read as the reverse complement.
TCTAGCGGGTGTCATCCGGGGGCGGACCGCACCCCCCGCACCCCCCTAGCAACGCCTCTGGTTCCACCCAACTCCTCGCCTCCTTACATGCCACATTTGGCATATCATTTTTTTTTGGGGTGGGTACCTAGTTTCGACAGGTACTTCCTGTCCCACTGCCTCCTTCCATTGCCTCGCCACCTAAGCGACTCGTTGTTTCCCCCTTGGCGGCCCCTCCCTCTCTGCAATCTTCTGGCTCACGTCACAAGTCCTAGAAGATTGCCTGGCCGCACATGCGCAGTGCGCACCCGGCTGTGAAGCCACAAGCTGTCACAGCTGGGTGTCCACACTTGCAATGATGGCGCCGCAGAGAGGAGGGGGAGAGGAGCGAGGCTTCGGGAGGCCGCATCGCTGGACCGTGGGACAGGTAAGTGTCTGTTTATTAAAAGTCAGCAGCTACACTTTTTGTAGCTGCTGAATTTTTTAATAAACTTACAAACGAGTAGAACTCTGCTTTAACCACTTTGCATCCGGGCCAATTCTGACACTTCGCTCCTACATGTAAAAAGCCAAATTTTTTTGCTAGAGAATTACATATAACCCCCAAACAATATATATGTTTTTTTAGCAAAGACCCTAGAGAATACAATGGCGGTCATTGCAACTTTTTATCTCGCACGGTATTTGCGCAATAATTTTTCAAACGCATTTTTTTTGAAAAAAAAAGGGTTCATGAATTAAAAAATATTAAAACATTAAAGTTAGCCCAATTTTTTTGCATAATGTGAAAGATGAAGTTACGCCGAGTAAATAGATACCTAACATGTCACCCTTCAAAATTGTACACGCTCGTAGAATGGCGCCAAACTTCGGTACTTAAAAATCCTCATGGGCGACGCTTTACATTTTTTTATTGGTTACATGTTTTGAGTTACAGAGGAGGTCTAGGGCTAGAATTATTGCTCTCGCTCTAACGTTCGCTACGATACCTCACATGTGTGTTCTGAACACCGTTTTAATATGTGGGTGGGACTTACGTATGCGTTCGCTTCTGCGTACGAGCTACCGGGGACAGGGGCGCTTTACATTTTTTTTATTTTTTATTTATTGTTCATTTTACACTTAACTTTTTACTTTGACAGTTAGAAAAAATAAATAAAAATGATCACTTTTATTCCTATTACAAGGAATGTAAACATCCCTTGTAATAGGAATAAGCCTGACAGGTCCTCTTTACAGTGAGTTATGGGGTCAATAAGACCCCACATCTCACCTCTAGGCTGAGAAGCCTGAAATAAAAAAATAAAAAAACCATCACCGCTTCCTAGCCGAAGCGGCGCAGTTTTTTTTAATGCAGAGGCCGGGCGTGAGGTCATAACATCACGCCCGGCCTCCGAACGATCATAGAGACTCCGGCGACCATCTGGTCCGCCGGAAATCTCTATTGTAAGAAGCCGGGGCCGGCGGATCCTGTCACCGACTCACCGATCGCTCAGGTGAGTCGTTAGAAGCACCGGAGGGCGGTGGGAGGGGGGGGGACATCCCCTCTCGCCGCCTGTAAGAACGATCAAGCGGCGGAACAGCCGCTATGATTGTTCTTACGGTACAGAGAATCGCTGGCTCTAAAAAACGATATCTGAATGATGCCTGTAGCTGCAGGCATCATTCAGATATCCCGGCTGAAAGTCAAGGACGTCCATGGACGTCCTTAGGCGCAAAGTGGTTAAGCATAGTTAGTATTATCCCAGACCCAGAATTATACCTAAAGTGTTACTAAACCCAGGACCCTGCATTCATTATATCTGATCTCCCACATTACACAGAACATGGAAATGCAATAGTTTTAGTAAATATAAACCGTTAAATACCTTTTCTCATCTGCAGTAACTAGCAGTCTTGTGACGTCTATCAGTGTCTGGTTAAAGCTTGTAGGAGGAGTTTTCATTCTGCTCTGACTGTCCTATAAGGCTGCAGGACCCCTGACCCTCTGTCTGGACAGTGCTGATTGGCCCTGTGCTGATCACATGCACCCTCCCAAGAAAAAAAAAACAACTATATAGCAATACACACCAAACTGAGCATGTGCAGCTTGTCCCCTAGCCTCTGTTCTATCAGGAGAGGTTTGGGGACAGTGGAAAAAGGGGAGGAACATAGAAGACAGGATCAAACAGCCTTTTTTACACAATGCAGATGATTAACCCCTTAGGTTCCATAGTGAGTACAACAAGCATGCTTTACTGCATATACAGACCGATTTTACTGTTGTGAGTTTAGTAACACTTTAAAGTGGAGCTTCACCTCTCCCATCAATTTTTTTTTTAAATCAGCAGCTACAAATACTGTAGCTGCTGACTTTTAATATTAGGACACTTACCTGTCCTGGCATCCCACGATGTCGGCACCCCAGCCGACTTTTCAATTGGCTCTCGGGTGCTGCCGCCGCCATTTCTTGTAACGGAAACTGGCATTGAAGCCTTGTGGCTTCACAGCTGATTCCCTACTGTGCATGCGCGAAGCACGCTGTGCTATCTGAATAGCCAGGCGGAGGTGGAAAAGGGCTGAACTTCCAGTGGGGATCTCGCCGCAACAAGGTTTTTTAGGAAGTAGGGATGGGTACCTGTCAAAGACAGGTACCCGCTCCCCCCCAAAATGTGCCAAATGTGGCAGCGGAGAGGGGGGGGGGGAAGCAAACAAGCATAGCCCAGAGGAGGAGCTCCGCTTTAAGCTTGGTCTATATCACACCTCAAGCCAGCTGACTTTACAGTAAAAAAGCACCAGCACACTGATGAGTCATAATTGTGTTCTTTCCTCCTGTAAGCATGTTCACATTATTAAACCAATAGCACTAGGCATGTAGCACAGCCTGGCTCCTACCTCTGCCCTTCCCAAAATATAAAAAAAAATAAGAATAAAAGATAGAAATATGTATTTTCTTGTACTTGTTGAATTTAATGATATTTATTTAACTTATAACTGCATTTATAGGCATTCTAATATCAATCCTTGCTTCAAATTAAAATATTACAATTATATTTTGATTATAGAAATATACATTGGTCCTTTTGGATGGCACAGGGGGGTTGGAGAGCATATGGGAAAAGCAGCAGAAAGAAGTTGGATAGGAGGAGCGGCGGGGATGGCTGCATGTAGAGGAGCCGATCTCTCAGTTTTCCTCCTGCAGCGGCTGAATGCCCACTTTTCCTCTCCCTCCCGCATACATTCAGCAGCTTCAGAAGGAAAATGGAGAGATCGGTTCCTCTATATGCATCTATGCTGGGGGGGGGGGGGGCACGGGCCCCCAGCAGCATGGGCCCGGATCGCAATTGCGACCCCCGTAGGTACGCCTCTGCTCCCTGTTATCATTTCTGACTCTACCTCTTTCACCTGAGTGTTATGGATGCTCCCACCTCATATGTGAATTCAAACACCTCCTTCGGTCTCTCTAACATAAAACTAAATGTCTACACCTGCCTTTGTCACCTTTTCCTCCTTCCATCTTAGAAGAACTATAAAAAGTTAATGCATAATTCATCTTATTAGCATCTACTCAAACTCATACATTTTTTGTGGACTGATTCTTTAATTTCTTGAAAAGGACTGATGTAACACATTAAAAGGGATCAATTACTGTGCTAAATCAGTTTTTTTTACAAATCACATATAGCGTAGTCACACATGATCATTTCAGCTTTTCTAGACACAGTTTATTGGTCTGAATACTCCCTCAGTCTGTCCAGGATTTTGCTAAACCACAATAGGCAATACTGAACGTCCCTGGGAAGTGCATTGCTGCCACCCAGTGGCTAAAAGTGTGAAGCATTTAAATGCCTGAAAAAATGTAATGACTATAAGGAATGTCTGGGAAACAATAGAAGCCAAAGCATAATAAGGTTTAAAGGGGTTGTAAAGGTTTGTTTTTTATTTTCTAAATAGGTTCCTTTAACCACTTAAGCCCCGGACCATTTGGTAGCTAAAGGACCAGAGGTGAATTCAGAATTTTGCACTGCGCTGCTTTAACTGTAAATTGTGCGGACATGCAATGTTGTACCCAAACGAAATTTGCGTCCTTTTCTTCCCACAAATAGAGCTTTCTTTTAATGGTATTTGATTGCCTCTGCGATTTTTATTTTTTGCGATATAAACGGAAAAAGACCGAAAATTTAGAAAAAAATGATATTTTCTACTTTTTGTTATAAGAAAAATCGAATAAACTCAATTGTAGTCATACATTTAGGCCAAAATGTATTCAGCCACATGTCTTTAGTAAAAAAAAATGTCAATAAGCGTATATTTATTGGTTTGCGCAAAAGTTATAGCGTCTACAAACTAGGGTACATTTTCTGGAATTTACACAGCTTTTAATTTATGACTGCCTATCTCATTTCTTGAGGTGCTAAAATGGCAGGGCAGTACAAACCCCCCCCCAAATGACCCCATTTTGGAAAGTAGACACCCCAAGGAAATTGCTGAGAGGCATGTTGAGCCCATTGAATATTTTTTTTTTTTGTCCCAAGTGATTGAATAATGACAAAAAAAAATAAAAAATTAAAAATTACAAAAAGTTGTCACTAAATGATATATTGCTCACACATGCCATGGTTATATGTGGAATTGCACCCCAAAATACATTCTGCTGCTTCTCCTGAGTACGGGGATACCACATGTGTGGGACCCCGGAAACCAAGCACCGCCTTCAGGATTTCTAAGGGCGCAAATTTTTGATTTCACTCCTCACTACCTATCACAGTTTTGAAGGCCATAAAATGCCAAAATAGCACAAAACCCCCCCAAATGACCCCATTTTAGAAAGTAGACACCCCAAGCTGTTTGCTGGGAGGCATGGTGAGTATTTTACAGCTTTCATTTGTTTTTGAAAATGAAGAAAGACATTTTTTTTTTTTTCAATTTTCAAAACTTTGTGACAAAAAGCGAGATCTGCAAAATACTCACAATACTTCTCAGGAAAGAGCTTGGGGTGTCTACTTTCCAAAATGGGGTCATTTGGGGGGAGGGTTTTGTGCCATCTGGGCATTCCATGGCCTCCGAAACTGTGATAGGCAGTGAGAAGTGAAATCCAAAATTTACACCCTTAGAAAGCCTGAAGGCGGTGATTGGTTTTTGGGGTCCCGTACGCGGCTAGGCTCCCAAAAAGTCTCACACATGTGGTATCCCCATACTCGGGAGAAGCAACAGAATGTATTTTGGGGTGTAATTCCACATATGCCCATGGCATGTTTGAGCAATATATCATTTAGTGACAACTTTGTGCAAAAAAAAAAAAAATTGTATTTTTTCCGCAACTTGCGTCAACATATAAAATATTCCATGGACTCGACATGCCTCTCAGTATATAGCTTGGGGTGTCTACTTTCCAAAATGGGGTCATTTGGGGGGGTTTTGAGCTGTTCTGGCATTTTATACACAACATTAGGAAGCTTACATCCACTCTTCTAACCACTTGAAGACAAAGCCCTTTTTGACACTTTTTGTTTACATGAAAACATATTTTTTTTTGCAAGAAAATTATGTTGAACCCCCAAACATTATATATATTTTTAAAGCAAAGGCCCTACAGAATAAAATGGTGGGTGTTGCATTTTTTTTTCTACACAGTATTTGCGCAGCGATTTTTCAAACGCATTTTTTGGGGAAAAAATACACTTTTTTTAATTTTAATGCACTAAAACACACTATATTGCCCAAATGTTTGATGAAATAAAAAAGATGCTCTTAGGCCGAGTACATAGATACCAAACACGACATGCTTTAAAATTTCGCACAAACGCGCATTGGCGACAAACTACATACATTTTTAAAAGCCTTTACAGGTTACCCCGTTAGATTTACAGAGGAGGTCTACTGCTAAAATTACTGCTCTCGATCTGACCTTTGCGGTGATACCTCACATGCATGGTGCAATTGCTGTTTACATATGACGCCAGGCCGACGCTTGCGTTCGCCATTGGGCAAGAGCAGGACAGGGGTGCTTTTTTTTATTTTATTTTTTTATTATTAATTTTGCTTTTTTCTTTTATTTTTAAATTGTTCCTTCCATATTTTTTTTTTATCGTTTTTATTGTTATCTCAGGGAATGTAAATATCCCCTATGATAGCAATAGGTAGTGACAGGTACTCTTTTTTTGAAAAAACTGGGGTCTAGACCCTAGATCTTTCCTCTGCCCTCAAAGCATCTGACCACACCAAGATCGGTGTGATAAAATGCTTTCCCAATGTCCCAATGGCGCTTTTTCTATCCCGGGGGGGGGGGACATTCCCTCCCACTGCTTGTAAAAGCAGTCCAGAGGCTAATTAGCCACTAGGATTGCTTTTACATGAAACCCGGCCGCTGGCTAAAAAGAATGATACCAAGATGATACCTAAACCCACAGGCATCAATCTGGTATAACCATTTAAAGTCCAGCAACATACCAGTACGTTGCTGGTCCTTGTTGGACATGTACAGTTGGCTGAACGAAAAAAGAGATTGATCGGGTGGGTATGCCCATCATTAGAATACCGCCCTTCATCCCCCCACTTCTAATGATGGGCATACATGCACCATTTATATATGCCGAAGCATGGGGGCATCCTACCGCAAAAAAGTTATGCCGCACACACATGGTCGGACTTTTCCACGGGCAAGCCTCTGTCGGAATTTCGACCGTATGTACGCGGCATTAGGAGCAAAATCACTCCTCCGCCCCTGCTGCCCCAATGCTTCGGCATATTTGCTTTTTTTTTTAACTGTGGTGGTGAAATCACCTCCTACCGCACTGGAGTCGCAGGGATCAGGCCTGTCTCTGCGAACGCTGCAGTTATGTGTGTTGTGTTTTGCAAGTGACAGTGATCGATCGATACTGCACTTGGGTGGCCTGGGCTGGACGGAGGGGCAAAACGCAGGTGCTAGCAGGTATCTGGGCTGATCCCGCTAACACTGCGTTTTTGGGAACCCTAAACTGCTGGGGACGCTAGTATAGATCTGATCAGATCAGATATTGATCTGTTCAGATACTATACCACTAAGGAGGGTGTATGGTTCACGCGTGGGTGTTAGCGTTACTGGCACTAACCTGACGCTGCCTGGGGTGTGACGCAGACCCTCTCTGATGCTAAAACCTAATTGATATCACCCGCCGGGCGATCAGGGGGTTAAACCTTTATTGGGTTATATATACGGCGGGTGCCCTGACACTATAAAAAGAAAACTAACTAACCAGCGTCACCCGTAACACTTATATGATGATCACTAATAAAAGGGTTAACTAGGGGCAATTAGGGGATTAAAACCTTTATTAGATAATATATGGGGGTACCTGACGCTATAAAAACCTGCGGCAAACCTAAAAAAAATTACTGGCCGGGCGATCTGCATCACCGACGCTAAGACAGCGATCAGAAAAATGATCGCTTAGCGACAGTGGTGATAGGGGGTGAAAGGGTTACCTGGGGGGGCGATCAAGGGGGTTAAACCTTTATTATATAATTTATGGGGGTACCTGACGCTATAAAAACCTGCAGCGAACCTAAAAAAAATTACTGGCTACCGATCTGCATCACCGACGCTAAGACAGCGATCAGAAAAATGATCGCTTAGCGACAGTGGTGATAGGGGGTGAAAGGGTTACCTGGGGGGCGATCAAGGGGGTTAAACCTTTATTAGATAATTTATGGGGGTACCTGACGCTATAAAAACCTGCAGCGAACCTAAAAAAAATTACTGGCTACCGATCTGCATCACCGACGCTAAGACAGCGATCAGAAAAATGATCGCTTAGCGACAGTGGTGATAGGGGGTGAAAGGGTTACCTGGGGGGCGATCAAGGGGGTTAAACCTTTTTTAGATAATTTATGGGGGTACCCGACGCTATAAAAACCTGCGGCGAACCTAAAAAAATTACTGGCTACCGATCTGCATCACCGACGCTAAGACAGCGATCAGAAAAATGATCGCTTAGCGACAGTGGTGATAGGGGGTGAAAGGGTTACCTGGGGGGCGATCAAGGGGGTTAAACCTTTATTAGATAATTTATGGGGGTACCCGACGCTATAAAAACCTGCGGCGAACCTAAAAAAAATTACTGGCTACCGATCTGCATCACCGAACGCTAAGACAGCGATCAGAAAAATGATCGCTTAGCGACGGCGGTGCTAGGGGGTGAAAGGGTTATCTGGGGGGTGATCAAGGGGTTAAACCTTTATTAGGGGGGGTTAGGGGGCTACACTGGACCTAAAACTAAATGTAGTGACACTTTTACAGTCACAAATGTCACTGATTGCAGTGATCAGTAAATAAATGGTCACTGCAATCAGTGACACTGTGACTGGGGGCTGGGGGGTGATCTGTGGGGGCCTGGGGGGGCGATTTATGTGCCTATGTGTGCTGGTGTTAGTGTAGTGTTTGTGCACTAACCTTGATGTCTTCTCTTGTACGGCGCTCGGTATATGTGAGCGCCGCACAAGAGATGACATCACTTCCTCCTGCTTCCTCTGCCTGTGTTTACATTACACAGGCAGAGGGGGCATTTCCATTTGCCGGGAGCGATCGCGGGGGGGTGGCCGGAATCGAACGGTCGCCCCCCATCTCGTATCGGTCCCAGACGAATTCCGACCGCTCACTGTACAGAAGGGGGGTCCGATTGGACCCCCCAACTGTACAAAGGCAATCACGTACACTCTACGTGATTGTGCCTGTCTTGCCATTGTGCCGACGTATATATACAGTGAGCGGTCGTTAAGTGGTTAAGCTAGTGCATTGTTGGTTCACTTACCTTTTCCTTAGATTTCATTTCTAAATATTTTTTTTCTTTGTTTTCTTTGTCTGAATTTCTCACTTCCTGTTCCTCCTCAGTAAGCTGTTCAGTAAGCTGTTCTGGCTGACTCCACACCACTCGGATGATGGTGTGAAGTTTACCGAGGAGAAACAGGAAGTGAGAAATTCAGACAAAGAAAAAAAACATTTAGAAGGTAAATCAAAGGAAAAGGTAAGTGAACTAACAATGCACTAGCTTAAAGGAACCTATTTAGAAAATAAAAAACGAACCTTTACAACCCCTTTAAGGGTAGAGTTATACAAAAGACACTGACTGATCTGCATAGCTCCCAACTGTCCCTGATTTCGAAGGACTGTCCCTGATTTGGAGCAATGTCACTCTGTCCCTCTTTCCTCCTCATTTGTCCCTCATTTTGGTCTGATCTATATAGTTTGTATATAAAATGCACTTTTTATCTTTCAAAAAGGGTTTCCCAGTGCTAAACCTTTCATTCACTTTCTAAATCTATGCATTTGTAAATTTTAAAGGCTGATATAAAGGAATAGTAGTTGTAAAAAAAAGGACTTGTGAATTTAATTAACCTTTTTTTGGGGTTAATTCTCCTTTAAGGGGTGTGGCAGGGGGTGTGTCCCTTGCCTACATACATTTGCTGGCAGGTGTCCCTCATTCCCATGTCAAAATGTTGGGAGGGATGGATCTGATGATTATTAGCTGTTTATTTACCACCAAGGCACTCTCTGATATTACACTGTAGCTATAAAGAGCGTTCATTGACTAGATTGCCTGCACATTCACTGGATCAAGTCACATTTGCTCCCATTTACTGCACATTTAGATTATTCAGTTCTTCAATGTGTAACATTATATTTTCTAACTGATAACTGTTGCAGTAATTTCCTCTCTGCACCCATTGCAGATTCACATTATAGTTAAAATAAATTTACAGAATGAATGCCAACAAATGTAGGTAAAGAAAATTACTTAGATTCACCTAAACGAATATGTTCCTTTCACTTTGTATTTTGGAACACTTCTAGCACTCAATTGCTTACCAGATATTTTGATACAAAATGCAATATTTATCTGTAGAGTTTATAAGGGTAGGGTTGCGCGTCTTGTGATGGACAGATGACTTCTCCTCCATGTGTTCCCCATTTAACTCAGGCACCAAGTGTATGGGTTACACAGGAGGCCTACCCTGGGGTGGGCTCTTCTGGACTACGCCAGGCGACCAGATGGGTCATGTGTCGTTACATTGTGTATACACCTTGCTTGAGGGTGTAGTCATCATTGCCGGGACTCAACAAGGGCTGCTGTCATGTAAAGAATCAAACATTAAGACAGTCCTCAAAGATGAGCCAGATGCGTGCAGTGTCATGTGAAGTGCCTTCTCAGGACGTGGTCCCATATACTACACACTTGTACAGGTGTATGTGGTACATTAGGAGGGACATGCAGAGCCTATGGTCACTCCACCAGTCAGCATACTCTGCAACCTTACTCCCCATAGCAGAATGGGGTCCCGGCGAGCACAGAGCGTGGTCTCATGCGTGCTCACTTAACCCTTCACGTTCCATACCAAGTGACCAGGTCGTGACTCTCTGTTATGCTAGTCTGCTCCTGGGGACTGATGGAGACACTCAGCTAGAGAGGGAGCCATGACACTGGATCCCCTCGCTACCGGAGAGCCTGTCACCCTTCCAGGTACCACGCCAATGACTGGTTGCGGTTAACTTCTTTTGCTAAGATGTCACTAGAACCTCTCGTGTGATGTCACAAGCTGTTGCAGACTCAAACCATTGTGTGTGTGCCAGGACTCCATGTGCACCCCTTGAGAAACTTCAAACCAGGCACGTTGCAGTTAATAAGCCCCCCTAGCCCTCTTGTATTGAATTGTATTGTTGCTGTATTGTCTCACTTTATATTGTAAATATAAACTGTTGGCGCTTTAAATCATCCTGTCTAATAATAATAATAACTTTTACAAAAAGTATGGCATGACAAACATAACAAGGAAGAACGTAATTTCCTTATCTAATGCTAATAGTGGCTGCCGCAGAGTACATGTGCAGGTAAAGTCCTTGTGGGTGAAGACCATAGCTGGCATGTCTCGATGGGAGATCAGTTCAGGCTTAAGCGAATTCTGAAAACCGGAGCTTCATAGAAGAACTGCAAGTCTCAACATAGCCCCAAGCTCTTGCCGCTTATCCAAACCGATCTGACGTGACAGCCCTTGAGAGCCAAACCTCTGCCTTTTATATATCACAGGACAGGAGGCTGGACCCCAAAAGCACGCAAAATGTTAGTAGCAGAACACAACAGAGTTAACCCTTCCTCTCCCCAACCTGGGCAGCCACGCAAATCTAACTAGCATTGACAAACACTGCAGGCAACCTGCCTACAAGTTTAAAAATATGTAAAACCTGTCTTATTCTGATGCCGTGTACACACGATCGAGTTTCACGTCGGTGAAGACACCGCCGTGAAACCCGACGGGAAAAACGAGGATCGGCTTGGTCCCCTACACACGGCCGTTTTTCACGACATGTTTTCTCTTGGTCGAGAAAACCAGCCATGTGTAGGCTCCCTAGCAGTGTTTCCCTATGGGAAAACTGCTGAGGAAAAAAATGCAGTGATTGGCGACGAGAAAAATTAGAGCATGTTCTCGTCGGGAAAAATGCTGGAGAGCCTACACACGGCCGTTTTTCTCGTCCAAGAGAAAAAATGTCATTTTTCCCGACGAGAAAAGTGATCGTGTGTACGCGGCATTACAGTTTAATTTTTCATTCTATTGGATGTGAGTTGCTTGAATACACAGTGTGAACTGCACAGTAGGGATGAGCCAAAACGCCCTGGGTTCGGTTTGAGCGTTGTTTGTCAAACGTCCTAAAAGATTTAGATGGTAACTCTATTGAAATCAATGAGAGTCAAATCTGAATAAAAAATGACAATTTTTTGGGCTAATAGGCAAAGGGGTGTCAAAAAATAGCATAGGTTGGGCACTGCCCTGGGGAAATTGGGAACAATGAATACAATTTCATGTACCAAAAAAAAAAAAAGGGATAAAATTTAATTTGCCCAGGAGTACTAGTTAATGAAATGCCTAAAGTGAAACAATAAAAATTGACCTGTCATTAGCTATATCAGTGAAGGAGTGGGGATAGTGGTGACATAATTTGGCATATTAGGGCAGTGAAATCATTGCTATGCACTCCCTTTTGTGTAAGTAGCAGGGTAATCCTGGTCATATAAGGCAATGTACAGTGGTGCCAGCGGTTCTTTGGGATGCGGCGGATGCAAGCATCCACTGTTTAGTTAGGAGCCAGTGACAGCGCAAAGTTGTCATATACAGAAGTGGTAGAAATGCCGGATGGACAAAAGTTTGGATTGTTTTAACAAAAATGCTGATTGTTAGATGTATGTGAGAAATTTCAGAATTGGCCCAGTAGGCAAGTGGTTGAATGGTACATTACTAGAATGCATTAAAGTATAACTAAAGGCAAAACTTTTTTCTGGTGCCTCCATGGCAGCATACCTATGACAAGCTCTGCCTTGGCTCCTCCTTAAGGACCAGTGAATATTATAAAAGAATAGAGTTAGAGCCCCCCCAGCATTCTCCTTTTTTTCCTCATTCCTCATGGTCAGTGAATGTTGGCAGAGTGTCCTTACCTCTGCAATCGGCAGTTTCCATCCAGTTTCAGCCTCTTCTGGATGTAGTCCCTTGGCTCAGGCTGCTAAATGTGCTAAATAGCATGGGAGTCCTTTCTGTGGCTCTTTTGGGACAGGTAGCGGACTCCTAACCAGGAGCATAGATTCTGCATCTAGGTTTAAGGCTTCAGCTCGCAGGGGCAATAGAGGAACCAGCTATCTCTTTTTCTCTTACAGGCTTCCATTTGTTTTGTTTTTTAGGGCTCATCTTGTTAGGCCTGTGGCATTCCCAGCACCCCTGGATTACACCTCTCTTTCTTCAAACTTTACTTTAAACCTTATGGATGCGGCGCGTGCCTCGTGCCGGCTTTTCTATGCTGCCCGGCGTCTTCCGCTCTGACCGTAATTCTCGGGAGGCGCTGGACTGAAAGGGTCTTAGCGCTACCTGTAGTCACATGCGTGATCTGGCCCGAGGCCGTTGCGGCCATCTTTAGAATGGGAAAGGCTGAGCACCTTTGCCAGTTCTTTAGTTAATCAGGTGGGGACGTTTTATCCCTTCTGTTCCCCACCCCTACCTGCTATTCCCCTGGGAGTCTCAGTAGAGCGGCCTGCTACCACTTGGAGAATCGCCACTCTGAGAGTTCCTATAGGTTTTAGGAAAAACTCTACCAATAAGTATGCAGGTGTTTCATGTTCTTAAAAAAAGAGTAAAAGAAGAGATGGGGAGAGGGGTGGAGTGAGAGTCCTCCGGTTTCTTATCCTTAAAAAAAAAAAAAAAAAATGTATATATTTTTCTTTTAGAGAGGGGCCTATTCTTCTCTTTAAAACTCTTAAAAAAAAAAAAGAGTGCACTTATGCTGGTACATTTATGTATTTCAGCCCTGTACGTCAGAAGACGTCTAAGGGGACATCAAGGCGATGTGAGGATGCAGACGAGGGCAGCCGCAGCCCGGATTGGTCATCTAGGCCTAGACATCATGCAGGCGGGGGAAAATGATCCTCAAAGAAAAAAACGGTCTTCACATTCCCTGATCCAGATCCGCAAAATGTCAGGCCTGTAGCGCCACCTTGGTGCCGGTCACACCCAACTCCTATTTAGAAGGTGGTCTATCTAGGTGCTCACTTCAATACAGCCATATCCTTACCACCTCAGAAGGTGACAGCCATCACTTGGAAGATGAAAAAAGTGAGGTTGCAGCCTTATCTGACAGCCTCGAATTGCCTGAGGGACTATGTCATCCTGCATCCCGATGGTTCCTTGGGCCCATTGGCATCTGAGGTGCTTTCAGTTGGGAATCCTGAGACAATGGAACAAGATCTATCTGTCCCAATGTATATACCTGACAAGCCTAATGCACAGGGGTCTGCATTGGTGGACAAAGAGAGAGATGCTGGTAAAGTCACGCCCTTTAGGCCATATCTCCATATCTCCTTGACCACACTTAGCACAGACGCCAGTGCGGTGGGCTGGGGAGCTCACTGCAACTAGGTTGCGGTCCAGCGGAGATGGGCCTTCAATGCAGCAGGAGTAGTTTCCAATATATTAGAGATTCGAGCAGCATACCTTGCTTTGATAGTTCTGGCACAGCAGATCAGAGGAAAGGCAATATTGCGTCAGATGGACAACTAAGCTGCAGTATCGTACATACATCGCCAAGGGATAAACCATACCAGATCCCTTCGGAGGGAGGTAGAAGCCATCATTCTGTGGGCAGAGAAGAATTTAGGGGCCTGAGAGTAATTTACCTCCCATGCCACCTAAATTTGGAGGCCGATAATCTGTCAGGGAAATTTTTAGATCCCAACAAATGGTCACTGCATCCGAAGATATTCAATTGGATTATAGATCATTGGGGCCTTCCAGAGTTGGATCTCTTTGCTGCAGCGGACAACACAAAGTTACCGAGATTCATCTCATGACTTCCACACCCTCAGGCATAAAAACGACGGATGCTCATGGGCATGCAATCTAGCCTATGCGTTATCCCCCCAACCCCATCCGGTCGCTACTTATCTTAACGTTTCTGGAAAGGCTTATGATAGAGGACGTGGTAGTAATAGCAGTCCTTTTATATTGGCCAAGATGTCCTTGGTTTCCAACTGCGATATCTCTTGAACCTAAGGTCAAGATCCCAATAGGAAGGAGATGGGTATCAAAGTCCACTGCTGAACAAACTCCTCAGAGGTAGTCCTAAAACAGGCCAATGGGTGAAAAGTCCATGCTGACAGACCCAGTCAGTGAGGGGTGCCCACTCAACGTAGAGCAAGAAGCAACTCTAAAAGAAGATACAAAAGGAAGAGGGACAAACGCCATCTAAGTGTAGCAAGTTAAAAGTAGTTTTATTGGACTAAAAAGATTGCACTCACAGCAGGACCACAGCCTCATCCATTTGGTGGACCGGGACTTACAGAAGCGGACTTTCTAATTGTATTCACGCCTTTTCTCATACTTCACCATGTGAGCGCAATCTTTTTAGTCCAATAAAGCTGCTTTTAACTTGTGTGAGGGGGTTAGCTCGGCAGCGGGTGTGTGTGACCCCCGGGATGGGCTCCCCACCCAAAAACAGGCCCAGCAGACGGAGGTTGTGGTTTTCAAAATCAAAAAGGTGCGGTTTATTTTCTATTTACAGTGACAAAAACACAGCAAGGCAAAAAAAAACATAAACAAAATAAATCCTGGTCAACTTGACCTCTGACTAAACATACAGGTTTCCTAACTAACAACTGGGATCAGCCTAGTGCTGTCCTAGTCCCTAAGTCCCTGGTTTTAAATGTCCAAGCAAATATATAGCCACACAGGCTTTCTCTCACCGCACAGGGGTTCACTCTCCCTAGACAGTCCACACAGGTCTGCTTCCAGGCATGAGCTAACATCTAATGAATCTGGGAGTTTCTTATAGAGGCCTAAATGAGCTGACAAGGTTCAGCTGGTCTCATCAACTCCCTGTCTGCACGACGCCCAGCCCTCTCCCTAGAGGTATGAGTCATCCATGAGCCCACTAGTCTCAGCTGGGCTTATACAACTCTCCACCTAGCTGTATAAGTCGGCGTAAAGCCTGAATCTGGGCGAAATATATCTACCCCCCTGGATGCAACCAGGTGACTTTACCTTCCTGCTGTCACATACCCCCCCCTCTTGTTTTAACCTCGGGGTTGGAACACCAGCAATCAGGCATTCATGTACTCGAGACAAAGCATCCACATTCCCCATTTGAACGCCAGGGCGATGCTTTACTGTGAAGTTGAATTCCTGGAGGGCCAGGAACCACCTATTCACTCTTCTATTTGTTTCCTTGTTTTGAGCCATCCACTTTAACGGAGCGTGATCCGTAACCATGTCAAAGTGCCTACCTAGCAGGTAGTACCGAAGGGAATCTAGAGCCCACTTCACCGCTAAACACTCCTTTTCAACGGTGGCGTAATTTACCTCATGGGACTTCAACTTCCTGCTGAGGTAAATGACTGGGTGCTCTTCCCCGTTCCAGACCTGGGACAATACTGCTCCTAACCCCACATCTGACGCATCACTTTGTACGACAAAGTCTCTAGAGAAGTCGGGTGAGTACAACACTGGCTGGCTACATAAGGCTTGTTTCAAGAATTGGAATGCTGCCTCAGCCTCGGGGGTCCATTTAATCATGACCGACCCTTTCCCCTTCGTCAGGTTGGTTAGGGGCACAGCCTTAGAAGCAAAGTGGGGAATGAATCGCCGATAATACCCAGCGATTCCCAGAAAGGCTCGTACCTGCTTCTTGCTGTTGGGACGTGGCCAACTCTGGATGGCCTCGACTTTGTTGAGTTGGGGTTTTATTACTCCCCTCCCAATGGTGTACCCAAGATATTTGGCCTCCTCCTGCCCAATGGTACACTTCTTGGGGTTAGCCGTAAACCCTGCTTCCCGAACAGAGTCCAGGACTGCTTGCACTTTTGGCAGATGTGAGGCCCAATCTGTGCTATGGACAATTATGTCATCCAGGTAAGCCGCAGCATACTTCCGATGGGGCCTCAGCATCTGGTCCATTTTCCGCTGGAATGTGGCCGGCGCATTCTGTAACCCGAACGGCATTCTTTTATATTGGAACGCCCCGTCTGGGGTTACAAATGCGGTTTTCTCTTTGGCCGACTTGGCCAGGGGGATTTGCCAATACCCTTTTGTGAGGTCAAGAGTCGTCATGTATCGGGCTGTTCCCAGCCGGTCGATCAACTCATCTATACGTGGCATGGGGTAGGTGTCAAATTTTGTAACTTTGTTCAACTGACGAAAATCGTTACAAAATCGCCAGCTCCCATCCGGTTTAGGCACCAACACAATGGGACTAGACCAATCACTTTGGGACTCCTCTATCACCCCTAAGTTCAGCATTTTCTGTACTTCCTCCCGTATTGCCTCCCGTCGGGCCTCTGGGATCCGATAGGGTTTTAACTTCACCCTTTCACCGGGCGGGGTAATAATGTCATGCTCTACCCCAGATGTTTGTCCCGGCAGCTCAGAGAATACCTCCTTGTTGCGAAGCACAAACTCCTTAACCTCCTGTTGTTGGGGTTGTGACAAGGTGGCTGCGATTCCAACCTCAGGAATCACGCAACCAGTTTGAGCTGGTGACCAAGTGTCTGCGACTAGGGACTCTCTATCCCTCCAGGCTTTCAACAGATTAACGTGATAGATCTGTTCGGGCTTTCGCCTTCCTGGTTGTCTGACCTTGTAATTCACTTCGCTCACTTTTTCCATTATCTCGTAGGGGCCTTGCCATTTGGCAAGGAATTTACTTTCAACCGTAGGGACAAGTACCAATATCCTATCCCCCGGGGAAAAGGTACGGGTCTTGGCTCCACGGTTGTACACTCTCTGCTGTGCCAACTGCGCTTGGGCCAAATGTTCCTTCACGATGGGCATTACCTGTGCAATTCGATCTTGCATCAGGGCGACATGCTCAATCACACTCCTGTGGGGAGAACTCTCACTTTCCCAAGTTTCCTTGGCAATATCCAACAGCCCTCTTGGGTGTCTCCCATACAGTAACTCAAAGGGGGAGAATCCCGTAGAGGATTGGGGCACCTCCCTAATAGCAAACATCAAATAAGGAAGTAGACAGTCCCAATCCCTTCCATCTCTATCCACCACTTTCTTCAACATTTGTTTTAGGGTTTTGTTGAATCTTTCAACCAGCCCATCGGTTTGGGGGTGATACACAGATGTACGCAATTGCGTCACTTTGAACAATTTACACAGCTCTTTCATAACCCGGGACATAAAGGGTGTACCTTGGTCCGTAAGCAGTTCTTTACAAATACCCACCCGGCTAAAAACAAGAGATAGCTCTTTGGCTATGGTTTTGGCCGAGGTATTTCTGAGAGGGATCGCTTCTGGATAACGGGTGGCATAGTCCATTATAACCAATATGTACTGGTGCCCCCTAGCGGACTTGATTATAGGACCTACCAAATCCATTGCGATTCTCTCAAACGGGACCTCAATGATGGGTAGAGGGACCAGCGGGCTACGGAAATGTGGCATCGGGGCCGACCTCTGACACACAGGGCAGGAGGAACAATAATTTTCTATGTCCTTCATCACCCCAGGCCAATAGAATCTCTGTAATACCCTCTCTCGGGTTTTCTCTGTCCCCAGATGACCTCCAAGAATGTGCCCATGGGCCAACTCCAACACCAACTTCCTGTAAGGTTTGGGCACCACAAGCTGCTCAACGGTTTCTTCTGCCCTTTTTGCCACCCGATACAGTAGGTCCTTCTCTACGCTGAAGTATGGGTAAGTGCCGGTATTATCTGGGTTCACTAACTCGCCATCTATTTTCACTACGTTTTCCCGTGCCTTTATTAGGGCGGGGTCTTTCAACTGTTCTGTGGCAAAGTTTTCCCTGTGAACCTCAAGATCAGAAAACTCCACAGACGGTAGGTTTTCATCTGAGGAGGTGGGCTCCTCTCCAGTTTCTTGAGTCTCCCCTGCCAATACTGACAAGGGAAATTCCGGAGAGTCCTCACCACTCTCAGGGGAGTTCTGGCTATCACATTCCTGGTACATAGGGGCACCAGTGGGGGGCTCAGGATCATCCCACAGTTCCCAGAACTTCGGAAAATCCCTTCCCACAATGGCGTCATGCGGTAACTGAGATACTAAGCCCACTGGATGAGAGAGGGTACCTCTGGGGGTCTCGAAACACACTGTAGTCACTGGATACTCTCGGGTGTCCCCATGCACACAAATAACGGCTACCTTGCTATTCCCAGAGACCTCTGTTTTAACTAACTCAGCCTTTATCAGGGTCACAAGGCTACCTGAATCCAGCAATACCACAACATTTCTACCATTAATACACATTTTGCATAAATGTTTCTCAGTTCCCCGAATGGCAGTGCATGCGACTGTCGCACACAGCGACTGACGTCTGCCCGTCAGAAAGTCACACTGCATGGGTTCCTCCACAACCGGGCAATTTGCTGCAATATGTCCCGCTTGCCGGCAGCGGTAGCAAACGATCCTTCTTGCGGCCTCTTGAGCCGCTGATTTTCCAGGCTGTTCTCGCCAAACTTGGGGTAGAGCTCCCACCCTCTCACTCTCTCCACCCTCACCCCTTGGAATCCTCTTATCCGCCCCTGGGGATGGTCTGGTCTTAGGGTGGAAAGTCCGAGTGTCTCTGGAAGAGGCCGTCAGGTTCTCTGTAGCCAAGTATTTCTCCACACGATCCACAAGACCATCGGCCGTCTCTGGGTCTCCATGGCTTACCCACTTTTGGATGGCAGTAGGAAGAGCTCTCAAAAACCGATCCATTACAACACGTTCCACAATCTTTGGTGCGGACAAAGTCTCTGGCTGTAGCCACTTTCTGCTCAGGTGAATGAGATCATACATTTGAGACCTGGGGGGTTTTCCAAGCTGGAAAGTCCAGTTATGCACACGCTGAGCCCGGACAGCCAGGGTGACACCCAGCCTTGCCAATATTTCAGCTTTTAGCATCACATAGTCTTTTGCTTGGTTAGGCTCTAGGTCATAGTAAGCTTTCTGCGATTCACCAGTTAACAGAGGAGCCACTAGTCCAGCCCACTGCTCCTCAGGCCACTTTTCTCTTTCAGCGGTCCTTTCAAATGTGGTCAAAAATACCTCTGGATCATCCTCTCCAGTCATTTTTGTCAATAAACGACTCACCCCAAAGGACGCGGTATTAGTGGGACGGTTTTCCTCACTGGTCTGCGGACGTTGCTGCATTACTGCTTCCATCTGTTGTTGTAGTCTCTGCTCTTGCTTCTGCAACAGGTCTATGAAGCGGGCCTCAGATTGCTGTTGGGCTTGTTGCTGAGCCTCCAGACTCTGTTGTAAAGTTGCAAGGCTCTGTTGATGAGCTTGCTGCTGGGCTGCAAGGCTCCTTTGCAAACCTGCATTTGTCTGCTGTTGATTGGCATTTGCTAGAGCCAGCTGTTTCAGTATCTCCTCCATGCTGGCTTAAAAAAAAACTGCCCACATTCTCCACCAACTGTGAGGGGGTTAGCTCGGCAGCGGGTGTGTGTGACCCCCGGGATGGGCTCCCCACCCAAAAACAGGCCCAGCAGACGGAGGTTGTGGTTTTCAAAATCAAAAAGGTGCGGTTTATTTTCTATTTACAGTGACAAAAACACAGCAAGGCAAAAAAAAACATAAACAAAATAAATCCTGGTCAACTTGACCTCTGACTAAACATACAGGTTTCCTAACTAACAACTGGGATCAGCCTAGTGCTGTCCTAGTCCCTAAGTCCCTGGTTTTAAATGTCCAAGCAAATATATAGCCACACAGGCTTTCTCTCACCGCACAGGGGTTCACTCTCCCTAGACAGTCCACACAGGTCTGCTTCCAGGCATGAGCTAACATCTAATGAATCTGGGAGTTTCTTATAGAGGCCTAAATGAGCTGACAAGGTTCAGCTGGTCTCATCAACTCCCTGTCTGCACGACGCCCAGCCCTCTCCCTAGAGGTATGAGTCATCCATGAGCCCACTAGTCTCAGCTGGGCTTATACAACTCTCCACCTAGCTGTATAAGTCGGCGTAAAGCCTGAATCTGGGCGAAATATATCTACCCCCCTGGATGCAACCAGGTGACTTTACCTTCCTGCTGTCACACTTGCTACACTTAGGTGGCGCTTGTCCCTTCCCCTTTTGAAAACAGTGATGGAGCCTGTAAAAAGAATACAATAAATGGGCCAGAACAAATCTTGTTTATTGCAAATGCAAAGGGTGAAAAACGTTACTTCTTGTTAAAATAAACATAACTTTTTAATTTCATGGGATTATGGATTTTACAAATGAACCTTCAGATTCTGAAAGAACAGAAAATCATTCACATTTGCTTAGAGCAGCTAAATATGAATTTGTTTATGTTAAATAAGGATCTGCCATCACACAATATAAAGAACAAAGCCATGAAAATCCATCAATCACAGCCTGTTAGGCTCCCTTTTTTATTTAATCTTCTGGTCACCTACATGAAAGTACAAAGTTTCCTCTGATCATTCTGCTAGAGGTATTGGTGTAGTAGGTGAAGCATCATGGTGATCCCCAGGCAGATATAATGAGCACTATTTGATCCACCATTCTCCATTCAAACATTTCTTCATATTCATTAGTAGGGATGAGCTTCGTGTTCGAGTCGAACATACGTTCGACTCGAACATCGGCTGTTCGATCGTTCGACGAAGATCGAACGATTTGGGCCGTTCGCGCCAAATTCGAGTGACGCGAACGGCCCACAATGCACTACGCCATCGCAGTGTCATCCAGGCGCTGTGATTGGCCAAGCATGCACTGTGACCCCGCATGCTTGGCCAATCACAGCGCCGGCAGCGAGGAGAGCAATGATTGGCCACAGGCAGGATGCCTGTGGCCAATTATTGCTGAGGGTGTTTAGTACACGCCCCACACTATAAAAGGCCGCCAGCACGGCGGCCTAGTGTAGTGTGTTCCGGAGCAGGGATAGAGCAGCATAGGCAGGGACAGTGACTTTTATTTCTTTCTTGCTTAACCTGGATTCCTTTAGTTTAGGGAAAGAGAAGGATAGGTAGGGAGAGTGTCAGTGTGTTTTGTGCTTGTGCTATAGTGTGCTTAAAAAAAACAATTTTTCTAGGGACAGAAAACTGTAGGTAGGGAGAGTGTCAGTTTCTTTCACTGTGCAAGTCCTTGTTTCCAGGGACCTGGAAGGACAGTGAGTGAATTCTCCTTGTGCTATATTGTGCTTAAAAAAAACATTTTTTCTAGGGACAGAAAACTGTAGGTAGGGAGAGTGTCAGTTTCTTTCACTGTGCAAGTCCTTGTTTCCAGGGACCTGGAAGGACAGTGAGTGAATTCTCCTTGTGCTATATTGTGCTTAAAAAAAACATTTTTTCTAGGGACAGAAAACTGTAGGTAGGGAGAGTGTCAGTTTCTTTCACTGTGCAAGTCCTTGTTTCCAGGGACCTGGAAGGACAGTGAGTGAATTCTCCTTGTGCTATATTGTGCTTAAAAAAAACATTTTTTCTAGGGACAGAAAACTGTAGGTAGGGAGAGTGTCAGTTTCTTTCACTGTGCAAGTCCTTGTTTCTAGGGACCTGGAAGGACAGTGAGTGAATTCTCCTTGTGCTATATTGTGCTTAAAAAAACCATTTTTTCTAGGGACAGAAAACTGTAGGTAGGGAGAGTGTCAGTTTCTTTCACTGTGCAAGTCCTTGTTTCCAGGGACCTGGAAGGACAGTGAGTGAATTCTCCTTGTGCTATATTGTGCTTAAAAAAAACATTTTTTCTAGGGACAGAAAACTGTAGGTAGGGAGAGTGTCAGTTTCTTTCACTGTGCAAGTCCTTGTTTCCAGGGACCTGGAAGGACAGTGAGTGAATTCTCCTTGTGCTATATTGTACTTAAAAAAAACATTTTTTCTAGCGACAGAAAACTGTAGGTAGGGAGAGTGTCAGTTTCTTTCACTGTGCAAGTCCTTGTTTCCAGGGACCTGGAAGGACAGTGAGTGAATTCTCCTTGTGCTATATTGTGCTTAAAAAAAACATTTTTTCTAGGGACAGAAAACTGTAGGTAGGGAGAGTGTCAGTTTCTTTCACTGTGCAAGTCCTTGTTTCCAGGGACCTGGAAGGACAGTGAGTGAATTCTCCTTGTGCTATATTGTGCTTAAAAAAAACATTTTTTCTAGGGACAGAAAATTGTAGGTAGGGAGAGTGTCAGTTTCTTTCACTGTGCAAGTCCTTGTTTCCAGGGACCTGGAAGGACAGTGAGTGAATTCTCCTTGTGCTATATTGTGCTTAAAAAAAACATTTTTTCTAGGGACAGAAAACTGTAGGTAGGGAGAGTGTCAGTTTCTTTCACTGTGCAAGTCCTTGTTTCCAGGGACCTGGAAGGACAGTGAGTGAATTCTCCTTGTGCTATATTGTGCTTAAAAAAAACATTTTTTCTAGGGACAGAAAACTGTAGGTAGGGAGAGTGTCAGTTTCTTTCACTGTGCAAGTCCTTGTTTCAAGGGACAGAGAAGGACACCTGAAGGTAGCCCTTATTGCTTTTTTCCCATCTCCCTGCAGGCCATCTATTAGAATGTCTGGAAGGCAAACAAGGAGAGGCAGACAGTCAGGAGGCAATAAAAGAGGGCAAGCAGGCTCTGTGTCTGGGGGCAACAGTGCTGGTCGTGGACGCGGTGCATTGTCATCAGCACATGGCCATGGGACACGCTTGTCCTTCTTTTCGGCAGCTGGACATGTTGAGCCACATCATGCCGAAGACTTGGTAGAGTGGATGACCAAGCCCTCCTCCTCCTCCTCATCCTCTCTCACCCAGGCTCAGGGTACTGGCAAAGCAGCTGCCAAAGCGTCCTCTTCCCTGGTATCAATGTCAGACTCATCATCAGTCACTCCTTCCCTAGACCCACCATGTCCTCCTCCTGAGGAGTCCCCCGAACTGTTTGAGCACAGTGTTGGGTACATGCTCCAGGAGGATGCCCAGCGTTTCGAAGGGTCTGATGATGAAACCCAGCTACAGGAAGGCAGTAGGGTGAGAGCAGACAGAGGGGATGCTCAAGAAGGACACCAATCTGGCAGTCATGTTCCAGCAGCTGCAGCATACTGCCAGATTGGCTCCAGTGATGAGGAGGGAGGGGATGATGAGGTCACTGACTCCACGTGGGTGCCTAATAGGAGAGAGGAGGAGGAGGATGAGGAGGAGGCACATCTCCAACGAGACAGGATGCCCTTTGGTGGCCAGCGTAAGGGCAGTACACCGACGGAATCACACCGCAGAGCTCCGCCTGTGCAGGGCGCTGCCTCTGCCCGTCATTCAAAAAGTTCCTTGGTGTGGGCCTTTTTTGAGGCTAGTGCATCAGATCGCACAGCTGCTGTTTGCAACATATGTCTCAAGCGTATATCGCGTGGCCAAAACATCAGCCACTTGGGTACCACATGCCTGACCAGACATATGTTGACCTGCCATGCAGCTCGTTGGCAAGCCTACCTCAAAGACCCACACCAAAGAACAAAGCGGACCTCTCCTTGCACCGCATCAGCTGGGATCTCCAACCCCACTATCACTTTAGTCCTCTCTGAAACATGCACTGAGAGGAATGAAGGTGTAGAATTAGGTGTGTCACAGCCAAGTACTTGCGGCCACTCTGCTAGCAGTACACCGACGTCCGATTCTAGCAGGCAAATTTCCCTGCCCCAGCTGCTGGACCGTCGAAAGAAGTTCACTCCCAGCCATCCACATGCCCAGCGGTTGAATGCTAGCTTGGCTAAATTGCTAGCGCTTCAACTGCTGCCTTTTCAGTTGGTAGACTCGGCCCCCTTCCGTGAGTTTGTGCAATGTGCGGTTCCTCAGTGGCAGGTTCCCAAACGCCACTTTTTCTCACGGAAGGCTATTCCGGCTCTCTACCGGCATGTGGAAGGCAATGTCTTGGCCTCGCTGGACAGGGCGGTCAGCGGTAAGGTGCATATTACCGCTGACTCATGGTCCAGCAGGCATGGACAGGGACGTTACCTTTCTTTCACGGCCCATTGGGTCACTCTTTTGGCAGCTGGGAAGGATGCAGGACAAGGTGCAGTAGTGTTGGAGGTTGTCCCACCGCCACGCCTCCAAAATGCTACTACTGGTTGTGACACACCTCTTTCCTCCACCCCCTCCTCTTCTTCTTCCTCCATGGCCTCTTCCTGTGGTTTGTCCTATGAACCAGCGGTGCTCCGTAGCCGTTCACGGGGCTAAGCAAGTACGCAGGCAAAAAGATGCCATGCCGTGCTTGCGCTGGTGTGTTTGGGGGACAGAAGCCACACTGGGGCAGAGGTCCTGTCTGCTCTGCAGGGCCAGGCCGAGAGGTGGTTGACGCCACGCCAGCTTAAGCCAGGAATGGTGGTTTGCGACAATGGCACCAACCTCCTCTCCGCCCTCCGACAGGGACAACTGACCCATGTGCCCTGTGTGGCTCACGTCCTTAACCTGGTGGTGCAGCGGTTCTTGGGCAGGTACCCGGGCTTACAGGATGTCCTGAGGCAGGCCAGGAAAGTCTGTGTGCATTTCCGCAGATCTTATAATGCCAGTGCTCGCCTGGCTGAGCTGCAAAAGGAGTTGAACCTGCCCAAGAACCGCCTTATATGTGACATGCCCACCAGGTGGAACTCAACGTTGGCCATGCTGCAGCGGCTGCACACGCAGCAGAGGGCCATCAATGAGTACCTGTGCGACTACGGCACCAGGACAGGGTCAGGGGGAGCTTGGTTTTTTTTCTCCACGCCAGTGGGGCATGATCAGGGATGCATGCACTGTCCTGGCACCATTTGAGGAGGCCACGAGGATGGTGAGCAGTGACAGTGCATGCATCAGTGACACTGTACCTCTTGTCCACCTGTTGGAGCACACGCTGAGTGGAATAATGGACAGGGCACTTGAGGCAGAACAGAGGCAGGAAGAGGAGGACTTCCTTGCCTCTCAAGGCCCCCTTTACCCAGACAGTGTTCCTTCTGTCCCACCCATCGCACAGGAAGAGGAGGAGGAGGAGGAGGATTGTGTCAGCATGGAGGTGGAGGCTGGCACTCAGCATCATCAGCAGCAGTCTTTTAGGGATGATTTACAGTCCCAAGAAACCAGTGGACTTGTACGTGGCTGGGAGGAGGTGACTGCGGATCATGTCGTCCTTAGTGACCCAGAGGACTCCGGAGCGAATGCCTCAGCAAACCTACGCTGCATGGCCTCCCTGATCCTGCAAAGTCTGCGGAAGGATCCTCGTATTCTTCGGATCAAGGAGAGGGACCATTACTGGCTGGCCACTCTCCTTGATCCACGGTACAAGGGTAAGGTTGCGGACCTTATGTTACCGTCGCAGAGGGAGCAGAGGATGAGACAACTCCGGGAGGCCTTGCAGAAAGGTCTGTGCAACGCGTTCCCAGAGACTGGGAGGTTACAAACTCCTGGTCCAGGACAACGAGTTGCTGAGGCTTCGGCCAGTCAAAGAAGGAGCGGTGGGGAAGGTGGCCGTCTGACCGATGCGTTCAGACAATTCTTTAGTCCGCAGCCCCAAAGTATGATTGGTTCCAGCAACCATCGCCAGCGTCTGATAAACATGGTGCAGGAATATCTAGGGGCAAGGTCAGACTTGGACACCTTCCCCACCGAAAATCCTCTGGCTTACTGGGTCTTGAGGATGGATCACTGGCCAGAGCTTGCACAGTATGCAATTGAGCTACTGGCCTGTCCTGCATCCAGCGTTCTTTCGGAACGCACATTCAGTGCTGCTGGAGGATTTGTCACGGATCACAGGGTGCGCCTGTCCACCGACTCGGTTGATCGACTGACTTTCATCAAGATGAACCAGTCTTGGATCACCACCAGCTACCACACACCTGATGCTGATATAACAGACTAATTGATTTTAACATGTCACGTCCCTTCAAGACTGATGCTGATGCTGAGTGCCTGTGCTGTTATGTTGACTGGCTATCCTCCTCCTCCGAGTCCTCAATGATACGATTGATGATGATAGCTTGGAAGATCATTTTTGTTTATGGGTGCCGCCACCAGTGGCTAAGGCCCAATTTTTCAGCCCCTGTTTTACAGGGGCGTGTACTTACAATTTTTTTAGCAATAATTTGCCATAGGGCTCATTGCTGTGCTCCAAGTACAGTATCTGTGAGGGGTTGTAGTGTTGTGCCACCAGTGCCTAAGGCCCAATTTTTCAGCCCCTGTTTAACAGGGGCGTGTCATTACAATTTTTGAAGCAATACTTTGCAACAGGGCTCATTGCTGTGCTCCAAGTACAGTATCTGTGAGGGGTTGTAGTGTTGTGCCACCAGTGCTTAAGGCCCAATTTTTCAGCCCCTGTTCAACAGGGGCATGCAATTACAATTCTTGATGTAATAATTCACAGCAGGGCCCATTCCTGCACCCACCAAGAGTAAGTCTGAGGGCTTACAGTGTTGTGGCAACGCCACCACCACCACCACCACGAAAGGCCCAATTTTTCAGCCCCTGTTCAAAAGGGGCATGTAATTACAATTCTTGATCTAATAATTCACAGCAGGGCCCATTCCTGCACCCACCAAGAGTAACTCTGAGGGCTTACAGTGTTGTGGCAACACCACCACCACCACCACCACCACGAAAAGCCCAATTTTTCAGCCCCTGTTCAACAGGGGCATGCAATTACAATTCTTGATCTAATAATTCACAGCAGGGCCCATTGCTGCACCCACCAAGAGTAACTGTCAGGGCTTACAGTGTTGTGGCACCAGCACCACCATCAAAGCCCCAATTTTTACTACCACTGTTCAACAATTATATGTAATTAAAATTCCTGATATAATAGTTGACAGCAGGGCGTTCCAGCACCAACCAAGAGTAACTGTGAGTGCTTACAGTGTTGTGCCAACACCAACAACTAAGGGGCCTATTTCTGCAGAGTATATACGGCAGGTCCCTACTTTCAAACATCCAACTTACAAACGACTCCTACTTGCAAACGAAAGAAGACAACAGGAAGTGAGAGGAAATCTACCCCTAGGAAGGAAAATTCTCTCCTGTAAGAATAAATATGGGAGAAAGGTGTCTCCTCTGTACTGATGCTTTATCAGCAATCCTTGTTTCAAGAAAAACACCACATTTCAAAAACAGTTGTCATTGGGACGGAAAGTGAGGTGAAATGTTCTGAACAGGGGCACAGACAGCAAAACAAATGTTACAGGGGTGATAACCCTTACCTATGTTTCCCAAAAAGTTTAAAAATAGATTTTTGGGCTGGAGCTACACTTCAACAATGTACCTGTTCAAAATTACAAACACATTCTACATAAGAACAAACCTACAGTCCCTGTCTTGTATGCACCGCCTGTATACGGCTGTTCAGAGTATATAGGGCCTTTTTTATTTTATGTGCGGGGTTCCCCTTAATATCCATACAAGACCCAAAGGGGCTGGTAATGGGCTGGGGTAGGGGGGGGGGGGGTCATGGGGTAGCTATGCCGTTTTTCTTAAAGATTTTCATCCATATTACCGGGACCAGACATTACATTAAAGCCGCAAGAAGTTTTAAATGGCTTTTTTTTCCTTTAGAAGTGTCATTTTGTGCAGGGACAGTTCTAAACACGGGAAACACGTGGCACTTCACAGGCATACTTTAGACACCCCCCAGGTACGATATTTAAAGGAATATTTGACTTTTTTTTTTCACTTTATGCATCATTAAAATGACTGCTCCCGAAAAACGACCGTTTTTAAAACTTCTTTTTGCATTGATACATGTCCCCTGGTGCAGAACCCGGGTAGGGATGAGCTTCGAGTTCGAGTCGAACTCATGTTCGACTCGAACATTGCCTGTTCGCCCGTTCGCCGAACAGCGAACAAATTGGGGTGTTCGCGGCAAATTCGAAAAATCTATGGGAGAAATCTAAAGTGCTAATTATAAAGGCTAATATGCAAGGTATTGTCCTAAAAAGTGTTTGGGGACCCGGGTCCTGCCCCAGGGGACATGTATCAATGCAAAAAGAAGTTTTAAAAACGGCCGTTTTTTCGGGAGCAGTGATTTTAATAATGCTTAAAATGAAAAAATAAAAGTGAAATATTCCTTTAAATTTCGTACCTGGGGGGTGTGTATGATATGCATGTAAAGTGGCGCATGTTTCCCGTGCTTAGAACTGTCCCTGCAAAAAGTGTCATTTTTGAAAGAAAAAAATGCATTTAAAACTGACTCGCGGCTATTAATGAATTGTCGGCTCCCGGCAATACATACAAAAGTCATTGATAAAAAAAAAAAAAAAGCGTGGGGGTTCCCCAGAATTCAATTACCAGGCCCTTCAGGTCTGGAATGGATATTAAGGGGAACCCCGCCGCAAATAAAAAAAAAATTGACGTGGGGTTCCCCCAAATATCCATTCCAGGCCCTTCAGATCTGGCATGGATTTTAAGGGGAACTCCACCCCAAATTAAAAAAAAATGGCGTGGAGTCCCCCTAAAAATCCATACCAGACCCCTTATCCGAGCACGCAACCTGGCCGGCCGCAGGGGAAAAGGGGGGGACGAGAAAGCGGCCCCCCCTCCCTCCTGAACCGTACCAGGCCACATGCCCTCAACATGGGGAGGATGTCCCCATGTTGATGTGGACAAGGGCCTCATCCCCACAACCCTTGCCCGGTGGTTGTGGGGGTTTGCGGGCGGGGGGCTTATCGGAATCTGGAAGACCCCTTTAACAAAGAGGACCCCCAGATCCCGCCCCCCCCCTATGTGAATTGGTAACGGGTACATTGTACCCCTACCATTTCACGAAGAAAGCGTAAAAAAATGTTTAAAAAAACACACAAACACGTTGAAAAAGTCCTTTATTAAAAAAAAAAAAAAAAAAAACATTCCAGCGGTGAAATCCAGTGTCCCGCGGCGATCCCGATGTCCAGCGCTGTCCGTCATTGGTTGGGTTGTGCCTGAGCGGACCTGATGGGGAACTCCCTCTCAGTATTTTAAATGTATAGACCCGCCCTTTCTAAAGTTCCCCATCAGGTCCGCTCAGCGGACCAGATGCGGAACATGAGAAGGGGCGGGTCTATACATGTATTACCAAAGTGAGAGCAGTTCCCCATCAGGTCCGCCTCCTCGGTATGTCGGACCCGCCTACGTCATTGGCTTGAGCGGGGAACTTCCTTCACTGTGTAATTTAAATTTACATAGTGAAGGAAGTTCCCCGCTCAAGCCAATGACGTAGGCGGGTTCGACATACCGAGGGGGCGGACCTGATGGGGAACTGCTCTCACTTTGGTAATACATGTATAAACCCGCCCCTTCTCATGTTCTGCATCTCGCCCGCTGAGCGGACCTGATGGGGAACATTAGAAGGGGCGGGTCTATACATTTAAAATACTGAGAGGGAGTTCCCCATCAGGTCCGCTCAGGCACAACCAATGAAGGACAGCGCTGGACATCGGGATCGCCGCGGGACACTGGATTTCACCGCTGGAATGTTTATTTATTTATTTTTTTAAATAAAGGACTTTTTCAAGGTGTTTGTGTGTTTTTTTAAACATTTTTTTACGCTTTCTTCGTGAAATGGTAGGGGTACAATGTACCCGTTACCAATTCACATAGGGGGGGGCGGGAACTGGGGGTCCCCTTTGTTAAAGGGGTCTTCCAGATTCCGATAAGCCCCCCGCCCGCAGACCCCCACAACCACCGGGCAAGGGTTGTGGGGATGAGGCCCTTGTCCCCATCAACATGGGGACATCCTCCCCATGTTGAGGGCATGTGGCCTGGTACGGTTCAGGAGGGAGGGGGGGCCGCTCTCTCGTCCCCCCCTTTTCCCCTGCGGCCGGCCAGGTTGCGTGCTCGGATAAGGGGTCTGGTATGGATTTTTAGGGGGACTCCACGCCATTTTTTTTTTAAACTTGGGGTGGAGTTCCCCTTAAAATCCATGCCAGATCTGAAGGACCTGGTAATTGAATTCTGGGGAACCCCCACGCTTTTTTTTTTTTTTTTTTTATCAATGACTTTTGTATGTATTGCCGGGAGCTGACAATTCATTAATAGCCGCGAGTCAGTTTTAAATGCATTTTTTTTCTTTCAAAAATGACATTTTTTGCAGGGACAGTTCTAAGCACGGGAAACATGCGCCACTTCACATGCATATCATACACACCCCCCAGGTACGAAATTTAAAGGAATATTTCACTTTTATTTTTTCATTTTAAGCATTATTAAAATCACTGCTCCCGAAAAAACGGCCGTTTTTAAAACTTCTTTTTGCATTGATACATGTCCCCTGGGGCAGGACCCGGGTCCCCAAACACTTTTTAGGACAATAACTTGCATATTAGCCTTTATAATTAACACTTTAGATTTCGAACGTTCGAGTCCATTGTATTTAATAGGGTTCTAAAGTTTACACGAACATTTTGTCTGTTCGCAGGTTCTGGTGCGAACCGAACAGGGGGGTGTTCGGCTCATCCCTGAACCCGGGTTCCCAAACCCTTTTTAGGACAATAACATGCATAATAGTTGTTATAATTAGCACTTTAGAATTCGAACGTTCGCATCCATTGTATTTAATAGGGTTCTAATGTTCGTACGAACTTTCGGTCCGTTCGCGGGTTCTGGTGCGAACCGAACCCGGGGGTGTTCGGCTCATCACTATTCATTAGTGAAATTAAGGATCAATGATCTTTGTTGTGTGGTACTTGTCTTTCACATTTATGATCCACAATGGCAGGTTTTTATTACTAGACATGTGCAAAAGGAAAAAAATCGTTTTGTTTCGTTTTAATTCGTTAATTAATTAATTTCGTTTAGTTAGATTCGTTAAATTAGTTAAATTCGTTTTCGGATTTCGTTTTGTTTTCGACCGAATTCGAAAATCGGTCGCATTCGAAAATACTTCAACCGAATTCGAAAATATTTCTACCGGATTCGAAATTATTTCAACATGATTCGAAATTATTTCAACCGCATTTGAAACTATTTCAACCGGATTCGAAAATATTTTGCGACCCGACTTTGGGTCCACGTATCTCAGGGTCACTTAGTAATAGAAACCCCAAATTTGGAGATGTTATAGTGCTAGTTCTACTGTGTTTGCATACCAAATTTGGGGTTTCTAGCTACAAGTGACCCCGAGATATGTGGCCCCAAATTCGGGTCGCAAAATGTCATTCTCTACTGCAGAAATGTGTTTGACATTTTGCGACCCGATTTTGGGTCCACGTATCTCAGGGTCACTTAGTGATAGAAACCCCAAATGTGGTATGCAAACACAGGAGAACTAGCACTACAACATCCTCAAATTTGGGGTTTCTATCGCCAACTAACCCGAGATACGTGGACCCAAAGTCGGGTTGCAAAATATTTTTGAATCCCGTTGAAATAGTTTCAAATGCGGTTGAAATAGTTTTAAATGTGGTTGAAATAATTTCGAATCATGTTGATACTATTTAAAGCGGATTCGAAAATATTTTGCGACCCGACTTTGAAAAAAAAAATGAAATTGATTCTAACAGTCTGCAGGAGATCTGCAAAAAAAAAAGAAGTGAAATGGCTGTTAATAGTCTACAGGAGATCTGCTAAAAAAGAAATAGATGCTAATAGTCTGCAGGAGACCTGGTGAGAAAACTAAATAGATACTAATAGTCTGCAGGAGATCTGCAAAAAAAAAATGCTAATAGTCTGCAGGAGATCTTATGTAAAAAATAGTAATCTGCAAAAAAAATTAAACATGAAATAGATAGTATCTATATTCTATTCTATTGTTTTTCTAGTCTATTCTCTATTTCTATTCTAATCTATTCTATCCAAAGTTAAAATTAATTAATCACATTCCTACTATTCGAAATTCAAATTTATTCTATTCAAAATTCGAATTTCATAAGATGGTTGTATATTCTTTCTATTTTATTCTATTAAATTATATTTTTTTTCTATTCTGTTCTAATCTTTTCTATTTGAATTATAAATTTTGGAAGATGGTTAGTTACTTACTTATATACATCTGTCACATAAAAAAAAAATGTGAAATGGATGTCGATCGCAAGGCAAGTACATATGCTGTATGTCATTGTCCGAGTGCCACGTGACCGGCCATGAGTGCCACGTGACCTGCCACGTGACCAAGTTGTGGATTGTCCACTTGCCACGTCACCTGCCACAAGTTATGGGGTTCCTAGCACCAAGTGACCCCCAGATATGGGCGATATGTCAAGTGCTTTTCTGCAGCAGAGAATGAAATTTTGCGACCCGACTTTGAGGCCACGTATCTCGGGGCCACTTATAGCTAGAAACCCCAAAATATTTGGTATGCAAACACATTACAACTAGCACTACAATAACCCCCAATTTGGGGTTTCTATCACCAAGTAACCCCGTTGTAATGCTAGTTCTACTGTGTTTGCATACCAAATTTGGGGTTTCTAGCTATAAGTGGCCCCGAGATACGTGGCCCCAAAGTCGGGTCACAAAATGTCATTCTCTGCTGCAGAAAAGTACTTGACATATCGCCCATATCTGGGGGTCACTTGGTGCTAGGAACCCCATAACTTGTGGTAGTGACGTGGCAAGTGGACAATCCACTTGGTCACGTGGCAGGTCACGTGACACTCGTGGCCGTTCACCTGGCACTCGTGGCCGGTCACGTGGCACTCGTGGCAGGTGTCGTGGCACTCGTGGCAGGTGTTGTGGCAAGTGGACAATGACATACAGCATATGTACTTGCCTTGCGATCGACATCCGTGACAGCCATTTCACATCTTTTTTTTTATGTGACAGATGTATATAAGTAAGTAAATAACCTTCTTCCAAAATTTAGAATTCAAATAGAAAAGATTAGAACAGAATAGAAAAAATATATAATTTAGAAGAATAAAATAGAAAGAATATACAACCATCTTCTGAAATTCGAATTTCGAATAGAATAAATTTGAATTTCGAATAGTATGAATTCAAATTTTTTAATTAATTAATTTTAACTTTGGATAGAAAAGATTATAATAAAATAGAAAATAGACTAGAAAAACAATAACCCCAAATTTGGGGTTTCTATCACCAAGTAACCCCAAGATACGTGGACCCAAATTCGGGTCGCAAAATATTTTCGAATCCGGTTGAAATAGTTTCAAATGCAGTTGAAATAATTTCGAATCATGTTGATACTATTTCAACCGGATTCGAAAATATTTTGCAACCCGACTTTGGGTCCATGTATCTCGGGGTTACTTGGTGATAGAAACCCCAAATTTCGAGATGTTGTAGTGCTAGTTCTACTGTGTTTGCATACCAAATATGGGGTTTCTAGCTACAAGTGGCCTTGAGATATGTGGCCCCAAAATCGGGTCGCAAAATGTCATTCTCTGCTGCAGAAAAGTACTTGACATATCACCCATATCTGGGGGTCACTTGGGGTTAGGAACCCCATAACTTGTGGCAGGTGACGTGGCAAGTGGACAAATAACCATCTTCCAAAATGTATAATTCAAATAGAAAAGATTAGAACAGAATAGAAAAAATATATAATTTAATAGAATAAAATAGAAAGAATATACAACCATCTTCTGAAATTCGAATTTCGAATAGAATAAGTTCAAATTTTTTCATTAATTAATTTTAACTTTGGATAGAAAAAAGATTATAATAAAATAGAAAATAGACTAGAAAAACAATAGAACAGAATAGAATATATTATATTTTATTCTATTCTGTTCTATTGTTTTTCTAGTCTATTCTTTTATAATCTATTAAAATCTTTTCTATTAAAATCGAAATCATTATATACTAAATTCGAATTTCGGAAGATGGTTATATATATTTTTTTTCCGACATTCAAATTTCGTATAGAACGAATTTGAATTTGAATAGAAAAGATTAGAATAGAAATAGAGCATAGACTAGAAAAACAATAGAACAGAATAGAATATAGATACTATCTATTTCATTGAAATTTTTTTTGCAGATTACTATTTGTTTCCATAAGATCTCCTGTGGACTATTAGCATCTATTTAATTTTTTTGCAGATCTCCTGCAGACTATTAGTATCTATTTCGTTTTCTCACCAGATCTCCTGCAGACTATTAGCATCTATTTCTTTTGTTAGCAGATCTCCTGTAGACTATTAACAGCCATTTCACGTCTTTTTTTTTTTTGCAGATCTCCTGCAGACTGTTAGAATCAATTTCATTTTTTTTGCTGATTACTATTTATTTCCATTAGATCTCCTGCAGTATATTAACATCTATTGTATTTGTTTTGCAGATCTCCTGCAGACTATTAGCATCTATTTCATTTTTCTTTTCTTTTTCTTTTTTTGCATTAGAGCAGCCATTTCCTTTATTTCAGCACATCTCCTGCAGACTATTAGCATCTATTTTTTTTTGCAGATTACTATTTATTTCCATCAGATCTCCTGCAGACTATTAGCATTTATATATTTTTTTGCAGATCTCCTGCAGACTATTAGTATCTATTTAATTTTCTCATCAGATTTGCAGACTATAACTATAAGCATCTATTTATTTATTTATTTTTTGCTGGTCTCCTGCAAACTATTAGCAACCATTTCCCTGTGAATAGAGATATAAGCGGTGATGATGTCCCTCTTGTTGTCTCTTCCTTAAACCGTTCCTCCATTCATAAATGAAATAGATGCTAATAGTCTGCAGGAGATATGCTGGAAATAAAGGAAATGGATCGTAATCTGCAAAAAATGAAAAAAAATAAAAAATGAAATAGCTATTAATAGACTACAGGAGATGTGCTACAATAATGTGAGGGGTATTAGTGAGTGTGGGGGGATGGATGGAGATGCTAAGCTCTGATTGGATGGTGTATGGAGGTGATTGTCTCTCGGAGGAAGGAGGGAGGTGATGACATCACAAAGTATTTTATATATTTATAAAACCATCTTCCAAAATTAGAATTTCGTATAGAGTGAATTCAAATTCGAATCGAAAAGATTATAATAGAATAGAAAATATTGGAAAGAATCGAATAGAAAAACAATAGAACAGAATAGAATAAATACAATATATATATTATATTTTATTCTATTCTGTTCTATTGTTTTTCTAGTCTATTTTCTATTTATATTCTAATCTTTTCTAATTGGAATTCGAATTCATTCTATACGAAATTCGAGTGTTGGAACATGGTTTTATATATAGATATATCTATATATCTATATATAGATATATAGATATATATATATATATATTTTTTTTTTATTGTTCTATTGTTTTTTTTATGATATTTTTTTCTATTATTTTAGAATATTTTCGATTCATTTTCAATTTTATTCTATATGAAATTAGAATTTTGGAAAATGGTTATTTATATGTATGTATATATATGTATATATAACCATCTTCCGAAATTCGAATTTAGTATAGAATAAATTCAACTTCGAATAGAAAAGATTAGAATAGAAAAACAATAGAATATAATAAAATATAATATATATATATATATATATATATATATATATATATATATATATATATATATTATATTTTATTCTATTCTGTTCTATTGTTTTTCTAGTCTATTTTCTATTTCTATTCTAATCTTTTCTATTCGAATTCAAATTCATTCTATACAAAATATTTCTACATATAACTATCTTCTGAAATTCGAAATTCATACAGAATGAATTCAAATTCGAATAGAAAAGATTAGAATATAATAACTATAGAAAAGAATAGAATAAAAAAAATATAGACGGTCATATTCTATTGTATTTTATTACATTCTATTCAATTCTATTCTATTCTCTACTATTCTTTTATTTCTATTCTATTGCTTTTTATTTTTATATTCTATTTTATTGTATTCTTTTTTTTAAAACGATTTATATTTTTTCTAATTCGATTGAATTTGATTCGAATTCGAGTCGAAAATATTTCGAATTCGATTCGAAAATATTTCGAATTCAATTCGAAAATATTTCGAATTCGATTCGAATTTCGTCCGCGATTTTTCAATTTGAAAAAATTCGGATTCGGTTAAATTCGTTAGTATTGTAATTCGGTAATTCGGATGCATCCGAATGTCCGAATAATGAAAAATTTGTCCGAATTTCGATTCGGAACGAAACTAAATGCACATGTCTATTTATTACCTGCTTTGCTATTCTGCATGTGTTAGTTGGATCCTTTAGGTAGGTTATTCTTACCATAAATGACAGGGGGTAATACAGGTAGTTATCTTTTGTTGCAAAAGTAAATAAGAAAAGGGAAACACCCTTAAAAGACCAGCTGCCACGCTTCCAAAACACAAAAAAATTGAATACCTTAAAAAAACGTTTTTGAATGTGCAAAATAGGGCTGAATCTAGGTAAGTGCTGTGGTGTGTTAAAGGGGTTGTAAAGGTTTGTTTTTTATTTTCTAAAAAGGTTCCTTTAAGCTAGTGCATTGTTGGTTCACTTACCTTTTCCTTCGATTTCCCTTCTAAATGTTTTTTTTTCTTTGTCTGAATTTCTCACTTCCTGTTCCTCCTCAGTAAGCTTGCCCCCATCATCTGAGCCGTTCTGGCTGGGGGTTAGTCAGCGTGCTTGCCCCCTCCCTTGGGACTACATCGCTGCGGGGGGACCCTGTGTCTCATGTATAGAGTATGTAGCTGAAAGCCTGCAGCTCCAGAATGGCTGAGATGATCCCTCTAAAAGGGAAATTCCAGTGATCCTGAGACACTTCTGACTGGTAGTGGGTGCCCCAGCACCTGCTGCTGGCATTGGCTGTAACCCTGAGCCAAGAAATGTTAGAATGAAGTAATGGCAGCTGAGCGGATTCTACCACAGTGACTATCACCAGAGACTTTTCTTCATTGTCTGGGAAATGTGGATGACTTGAGCCTTGTCCCCCAACATCCACTGCTAGAGGAACCCCTTTTGGAAGAGACACATCCTCCAATGCGCCCACTTTACTGTTGGTGCTGTAGATACCATGGTCCCAATGATCATGATGCAATGTGAAGCCAGGAGGTGAGAGGATGAAAGGGCCAGAGCAATCCTGTCTCGAACTACTGGAATCTTCTCTTGCGGTAGTGAGATTATATTCTACACTGTGTCAAACTGAGCTCTGAGATATATTAGGGACTGCGTGGGCATCAGATAGTTCTTTTCTTGATTTATCAGCCTGCTGAATTCTTGAAGTACTTCGAGAACCCGGTCCCTGTGGCTTATAAGATGTTTCCCGTTTTGAGACAGAAGGAGAAGATCGTTCAGATAGTGACTATCGTGAGCAAGACCATGGTGATTGATGAACACTAGTGGGGAAGTCGAGAGTCCAAATGGTAGGCATGTGAATTGCAGATGCACCTGCCCAACTGCAAAGTGGAGGAACTTTTGGAAGGAACCCAAAATAGGGACATAAAAGTAGGTGTCATTGAGGTGTATACGGTGTATTGTATAGAGTGTAGTGGATAGACTACCTGCTGATGGAGTATATTGTTTCCATGTTTAATTTTTCCTTCTGGATGAATTTGCTCAGATGTGTAAGACCCCATTCACACAGGGGCGACTCGTCATGCGACTCAGCCGCCTGACAAGTCGCGTCCCGTTCTGTACAATGGAACCATTCTAATAGGAGCGACTCAAGTCGCTCCGACTTAGAAAAAGGTTCCTGTACTACTTCAAGACGACTTCAGGGCGACTTCCATTGACTTCAATACAGAAGTCATTTTGGAAGTCACCTTTGAAGTCGTGTGAAGAGCGCCCGGCAGAGTCGCGGGACAAGTCGTGCCACCCCTGTGTGAATGGGCTCTAAAGTGAAAGGGGTTGTAAAGATTTGTTATTTATTTTCTAAATAGGTTCCTTTAAGCTAATGCATTGTTGGTTCACTTACCTTTTCCTTCGATTTCGCTTCTAAATGTTTTTTTTCTTTGTCTGAATTTCTCACTTCCTGTTTCTCCATCATCCGAGCGGGGGTTAGTCAGCCAGAACAGCTTACTGAACAGCTTACTAAGGATGAACAGGAAGTGAGAAATTCAGACAAAGAAAACAAAGAAAAAAAAACATTTCCTGACAGACTCAATGGCAGACTACATGTGGGTTAACCCCGCCTCCTCTCCACAGCTATAGGACACCTTACCCATAAAATTGAGCTCACCTCTACAGACAGGTGTGCCTTTTTTGTCCTCCTCACATGGACCCTTCATCATGCAATTCAGGTGCAGTCCAGGATGTCTGTCGGATCAGGTACTAGTTGTGCGGTGCACCCAGGGCCCAGCTATGAGCGGGCGAGTGGTTTTGGGCTGATGGATACCCCTACGGTGGAGGGATGTGGCCCCAGTGTACCATGACGGACGGTGGATATCGGCTGGCAAGGTCTGAAGACTTCTCTATATCATTTCCATGGCAGATGGTTTTTGGGTGTAGTATGTCTTTTTCCTCTCTGCATGTGTTTCTGTCCATACAGCGCCGTTTTCCATGTGGAACGCTTTCTGCGTTCCAGGACGCCATTCCCTTCCTGATCCCGGCCTGCTGAACGTCCACGCATGCGCAGAGCCACGGTGAAACTGAGGCTTGGTTTTCGCGCATGCACGGTACGGCGGAGGGGTCAGGGGCCGCGCAGGTGCAGTAGGTCTGGTCCCCCCCGCGCATGTGCGCAGCGGGACCGGCCGTGACGTCATTCCAGCGGTTTATTTAAACTGCTGAAGAGCCCTATACAGGTGGGATAACCTGTGGGCACATAGTGGCAGCATCCCGGAGCCTTGGCACTACCAGGACAGAGTAAGCACCTCATTGCAATGTAATGCTTAGTTATGCTTAGTGTCTCTTAACGGGACAGTTTAAAAAATAAAAAAAACTTTTTTTTTTTTGTGCTGGTCTTGCATTGATTTGCTTATCCTTAGTCTAGGTAGTCTATTGTATTGGATCGCTATGCGACCCATGCTATGCCCGAGCGGTCGGTGAGAAAGAGACTGAAAAACAAAATCTTGAGTCTCTTGTGAAACGTGTGGTACAGCAATCTATGAAGGAAATAGTTGCCCCCCACACGAGGAGCCAGTCCACCACCTTGTCTGGCTCCTTGGCTGACGAGGCCCAGGACGATCCAGGCCAATTCCAGCCCCATGATTCCTCCCATAATTCCTCGCAAGACGAGATGGAGGGAGATGATTCTGTAGTGGGATTCGACTACGCTTTAGTCTCTCCACTGATCAAGGCAGTGAAGGAAACCTTAAAGTTGGAGGATACCACTGCCCCCCAGAGAAACAAAGGAAATTGTTTAAGCAACTGGGGAAAGAACGCTCCAATTTCCCACTTCCCTCTGAGCTGAAAGGAGTGTTTGAGGAAGAATGGAGCAAGGGGGATAAGAAGGTTTCTATGCTAAGCAAAACCTCTAGACTGTATCCCTTTAAATCTGAGGACGTTAAGCATTTGGAAAATGCTCCCCTCGTAGATGCAGCAGTAATGCGCCTAGCGAAGCATGTCACCCTCCCGCTAGATGACACTGTATCTTTTAAAGATGGTCTGGATCTAAAAATTGACCAAGACCATAAGAGAATATATAACTTGAACGGTATGGCTTGCAAACCAGCCCTAGCCCTTGCAGTCACCTCCAAAGCAATGGAGGCCTGGTGGAAAATGTTGACTGGAGGAATTGGCATAAAGTTCAGCAGAGCAAGAACTTAAACTGGCTGTCGCCTTTTTGGGAGAAGCATCAATTGATCTCATCCGCTTGATGGCTAGATCCATGCTATCTTCAGTCACAGCCAACAAGCACTATGGTTGCGCCCCTGGCTTGCTGATCCAGCCTCTAAACAGGCATGGTGTAAAATTCCTTTCGAAGGAACTTCCTTGTTTGGAAACAAACTAGATAACGCCATTTCAAAGGCTACAGGCGGGAAGTCAGGGTTCCTCCCTCAGGACAGACGTCCGTTTAACCAAAGAAGACCTCAGCGGAGACGCAGCACAGAGCGTTTGAGAGAGGCACGCTCCTATAGACCCGGACGGCATTTTAGGAGAAGCTGGAACTGGAATAGGCAGACATCTTTCCAAAAGTCTGGCAAGAAACAGACGCCCGGTGAGCGCGAGCCAACCGAGTCCTTTTGGGATTGGGCCCGCCCAAGCGGGGCGGGTAGGGGCTCACCTACGTCTCTTCCGGCACGTCTGGGTGGCCTCGATCTCAGATTATTGGACCATCAAAACGGTCTCAACAGATCACACATGGTCCTTTACCAAGATCCCTCCATGCAGACCAATGCAAACCTCACTACCTCGGT
This sequence comes from Rana muscosa, assembly GCA_029206835.1. Lineage (NCBI taxonomy): Eukaryota > Metazoa > Chordata > Amphibia > Anura > Ranidae > Rana > Rana muscosa. The sequence continues at coordinate 27,396,049 of JARGYO010005626.1, read as the reverse complement.
CAGAAGAAAAACAACAAGTTCTTCTATCTTATGTGAATGCCCTGAAAGATCAAGGAGCAGAAGTATCCGTGCCAAAGAGCGAGGAATTCCAGGGGGTAAACTCCCCCCTCTTCCTAGTACAAAAGAAGAACGGCTCTTGGCGTCCAGTTATAGACCTCACTTTTCTGAACAGGTACATAAAGCATGAGAAATTCAAGATGGAATCACTCTCAACCATCCAAAAAGTCTCTTCAACCAGGCGACTGGTTAATCTCAATAGATCTAAAGGACGCGTATTTTCATGTTCCCGTGGCAGAAGAATTTCACAAATATCTTCGATTTCAGGTCGAACGAGAGCACTTACAATTTATCTGTCTTCCATTCAGGCTAACGACCTCTCCAAGAGTCTTTTCCAAGGTACTGTTGGCAATTGTGTCTCTTATCAGAATACAGGGTGTGCGTCTATATCATTATCTGGACGATTTGCTACTACTGTCCCAAGACAAGCAGCAGCTGCTGATCCAAAAGATCAAGTGATCTCTACACTGATAGAGTTCGGATGGCTCCTAAACCGGGAGAAAAGTCAGCTAGAGCTGACCCAACGCCTAACCTATCTAGGAGCTCAATTCGACACCATAGAGAATACCATCTCTCTGCCGGTCATTCGAGAAAGAATATCCTTAGCCCTAGACTACTCTCACCTAAGGGCGTCACAGTGCCTGAAGATAATCGGCACGATGGTGGCCACATCCCCCATGGTCAAATGGGCAATGTGGAGGCTTCGTCCTTTTCAATCAGGATTCCTCCAGCAGTGGAGGTCAGACGATCTCAATCAGCTGATCCGGATTACTCAGTCAATGAGGAGCAGTCTTCTCTGGTGGCTTCAACACAAAAACTTGTTAACATGCCACTCCCTTGCTCCCATCCATTGGATGACTGTTACATCTGATGCCAGCAATGCGGGCTGGGGGGCACATTGTGGGGCAGAACTGGCTCAGGGCAAATGGGATGCCCGTCTCCACATTCCAGGTTCAAACGTTCTGGAACTGCGCGTTGCATGGTGCGCCCTTCAAGCCTTTTTACACCTTCTGAAAGGGAAGTCGGTCCTACTCAAAATGGACAATACCACCGCTGTGGCATATGTGAAGAGACAAGGGGGAACTCGGAGCTCTGCCCTTCTCCAAGAGGTCGAGCCCATCATGACCTGGGCTCAGAGGAATCTGCTCAACCTGACAGCAGTCTTCATTACAGGGGAGCAGAACATTCAAGCGGACTTTCTGTCACGTAACAACCTAGACAACAACGAATGGTCACTGCACCCACAAACATTCAAGTGGATCCTATCGTTGGGAATCGATCCAGAGGTGGATCTGTTTGCATCCCCCTGCAATTACAAAGTAGACAGATACTACACTCGAGGTCGGTGCAGTCAAGCTTTTGGAGTAGATGCATTAACAACCCAATGGAAATTCGGCAAGGCATATGCCTTCCCTCCACCTCCGATCATGCTAAAATTCCTGCAGCGGCTCCAGCTGGAGAAAGTCAAAGTGATAACAATAGCACCATACTGGCCGAGCAGGCCATGGTTTCCTCTCCTGAATCTAATGAGCTTCAGGGACCTGTTGCCTCTTCCTGTCAGGCCGGACCTTCTTTCTCAGGGGGCGACCCTGCACCCCTGTCCAGCGATACTGAGACTGATGGTCTGGTTCTTGAGAGGGAGAGGCTAGAGTCTCTTGGGTGTGCTTCAGGGGTAATCTCTACCCTTATGAGCTCCAGAAAGCCTAACACAAACAAAACCTACAACAGAATCTGGACCAGGTTTGTCAGCTTCATGACTTCTGCTGGAAAATCTTTTAGAAGTCCTGGAGTTCAAGACGTTTTGAGTTTTCTCCAATCAGGCTTGAAACTTCCTTTGTCGATCAGTTCCCTCAGGGTACAAGTTTCAGCCTTATCGGCATTTTCAGGAACATCATGGGCAACTCATCCCTTCGTTCAACAGTTCTTCCGGGGGGCTTCGAGAATCAGGCCTCAGAGGAAACCCAGATTCCCCAAATGGGATCTTCCACTCGTCCTTGATGTTCTTTCAGCACTCAACAACAAGGATCTTTCCATTAAGGACTTATCAATCAAACTGGCTTTTCTAGTGGCCATTACTTCAGCCAAAAGGGTTTCAGAAATAAGCTTCCTGGGTTGTCAAGAACCCTTTTTGACTTTCTTCCCGGACCGAGTGGTCCTTATTCCCATGCTTGGGTCAAAGCCAAAAGTCACGTCAGTTTTTCACGAGAATCAGGAAATAGTCCTTCCTACTTTCAATTCTCCGGAATCAGCAGATGCTCATCCCTTGGATGTGGGCGAGACTCTGAAAGAATACTTGCGAGTCACTTCATCTTTTAGAAGCTCGAACTACCTGTTCTTGTTACATAGTAGCAGCAATAAAGGGAAGAGGGCTTCCTCCAGAACGATAGCAGCCTGGATCGTTCAATCTATTCAACAGGCCTACAGGGCAAAGGGCTTGGCTCCTCCAGAGACGGTGACGGCTCATTCCACCAGAGGCATGGCAGCCTCATGGGCAGCAGCTCAACACGTGGCTCCTAAAGTGATATGCAAGGCAGCTTCGTGGTCTTCTATTAATACATTTATGTCCCATTATTGTATTGAGCCTGCTTCCCTTTCCTCTGTTAATTTTGGTCGAAAAATCCTGTCAGTTGACGGGAAAGATTAAAATATTTTTTGTTCAGCATACCCACCCGTGTGGATTGGCTAGTTATTTCCCACACGTAGTCTGCCATGGAGTCTGTCAGGAAAATGGAAAATTTATTACCAAATACTTACCGTAATTTTCCTTTCCTGATAGACTCCATGGCAGACAGAGTTCCCACCCATGAATAAAATATGAGAGTTGAAATTTGAGTCGGCTAGTTACGGAACACCTGTCTGTAGAGGTGAGCTCAATTTTATGGGTAAGGGGTCCTATAGCTGTGGAGAGGAGGCGGGGTTAACCCACACGTAGTCTGCCATGGAGTCTATCAGGAAAGGAAAATTACGGTAAGTATTTGGTAATAAATTTTCCGTTTTCTGTATATAACGCCAAAAATAAAAATTGCAGAGGTGATCAAATACCACAAAAAAAAAGCTCTATTTGTGGGAAAACAAAGGACATACATTTTACATGGGTACAAGATTGCACACCTGCATAGAGTCCTGACCTTAACCCGATAGAATACCTTAGAGGTGACTAAAGCCTTGTAAAAGTGTAGTCACCATCAGAATTCGGACAACAGAATTCCACGTCAGAAGTGACGTAATGTGTTGATTTGTTTTGTATGTGTTTCTTTCATTTCTGAGCATGCCTAGTCTTGCTCTTTTTGGGAAAAAAAACATAATAATAAAAAAAGAAAATCGGATGTTGTGTTTACATCAGACAAAAATTTTGGAGCCTGCACATCCAGTTTTTGTCTGACGAAAATTCGTAATCGGCTGTCAAAAGCAGCATACTAACGATCTGAAAATCGGCAGATCGTTCATCAGACGAAATTTAACTTCAGATTTTTTGACCGTGTGTACAGGCCTTAAGACCCCATACACACTATTAGATTTTCTGCAGATTGTTGTCTTTAGATTTATCAAAACTATGTAGTGCAAGGGCCTGCCTCATTGCATACAAATTGAAACTCTTAACGTTTGACCTCATATTATTTGGTAAATCTGAAGACAAAAATCTGCAGAAAATCTAATAGTGTGTATGGGGCCTTAAAGTTAAGTGTTTTTATCTTTCCAGTATGTGTTTGTTGTATACAGCTAACTGTGAAGGAACAGCTTGGTACCTCGATTAGGTGCTTCTGCCAAACAGTGCCTATTGCCCTCCAAACCGTTCTAGCAGACCGAGAGCTAATACCAGCCCTGTTACCCCCAATCATTGTATACACACAAGATGTTTGTTGCGTACAGCTAACATTAAATTAAATCATGTTATGGTCACTGCTACCCAGATGTTCTTTTATATGAACATTAGTAATAAAACTCTGCATGGTTTGAGATTACCAGGTCCAGCAGGACATCATTCCTAGTCGGGCCTCTATGAATTGGACCATAATATTTGCTTCTAATAAGTTAACAAATGTTTTCCCTTTAACTTTTTCTGCAGTGCCATTACTCCAGTAAATTTCTGGGCAGTTAAAATCCCCCATTATTATCACCGTCCCAGCCCTTGCAGCCCTTTCCATCTGTGCAAGGAGCTAAGTCTCCACCTCCTCACTAACACTGGGTGGCCTATTATGCCCTGTACACACGATCGGATTTCCGATGGAATTTTCCGTCGGAATTCCGATGAAGCTGACTTCCATCAGTCTTGCATACACACTGTCAGCCTAAATTCCGACCGTCCAAAGCGCGGTGACGTAAAACACTATGACGAGCCGAGAAAAATGAAGTTCACTGCTTCCGAGCATGCGTTGACTTGATTCTGAGCATACGTGGATTTTTCTCCGATGGAATTCCACACAGACAATCAGAATTTCCCATCGGAAAAATTTAAAACATGTTCTATTTTTTTACTCCGATGGAAAAAAGTCCGATGGGGCCCCCACACGATCGGAATTTTACGATGAAAAAAGTCCATCGGAGTTTTTCATCGGAAAATCTGATCGTGTTTACAGGGCATAACAAACTCCAATGATAACCTTTGTAGTATGTACACCTATGTACAGTTCCACCCATAATGTGCCAGACTCATTACACTCTCCATCAACTATGCCCTCTTTCACACTTGCTTTCAGATCACTTCTTACAAAGAGACAGACACCACCATCTTTCCCTTTTACCCTGTCTCTCCAAAAGAGGGCATAGCCAGTAATAATAATAGCCCAGTCATGTAAAGAATGAAGCCAAGATTCAGCAATACTAATAAAATCATACTTCTCTTTGTGCACCAAAGCTTCCAACTCACCTATTTTGCTTGACAGACTTCTGGCAAAGTTGGTCTTAGTTCCCTCCAGTTTTGTTATCTATGAACTTAAAGTAATTATTTCAGAATTTTTTTGCAGCCAGAATGGACTAGGAAGGCTTAAAGCTTTGAGCCTGACAAGCATGGGCATGTGGTCGCCCCTCCCTTAATAAAACATATAACTGAGTTCTATAGTAGGATAAATGTTAGGTAGAGACAGGGCCCCTTTAAGAGGTATTCAAATATGAATGGGGCGGGATTAAGGTTGAATAGGCTGATTGGGGATTGCCCAGATGGTCATGTGACCCCTGCTGAATGTTCTGGAAAGGGGCTTATTATATATAGGACCCCTCACACAGGTATTCCCGCCAGTGCTCACCTAGTCAGTTTAGGTGCAACAAGCTCCCCACCCCCCCTCCCTTGTCGCTAAGCACGATTATGTGGTCTGTCACCCTGCATAAGTGTAGGGGGGACTGTGGTTTAAAATGATTCTGTATGATCGAGTCCTTTAAGACTGAGCTGTTAAGATTGATGGATTTTATGAATTAATAAAATTATCATAATATTATTATTATTTATTGATCTGAATACACCAATAAAAGTGCTGCGGCCAATCTTTGCCAAATAAGTAGTTTGTGTTTATTTAAATAAGTATTATAAGTTTGGTATTCGGGGAGGGTAGGTGTGGCCTGCATTCCCATGACACATTGGGGAAGATTTACTAAAACTGGAGCACTCAGAATCTGGTGCAGCTGTTCATGGTAGCCAATCAGTAGAGATGGCCTTGCGGTTCGTGGCGAATTTTGCGCATTCGCGGTTCGCGAAACCGGCGGACATATGACGCTATTCGTGGCCGATTCGCAGCCACCATATTCTAAATCTTTTACATTGTGGAACTTTGACCTATGACACATCCATCATGTGGTACAGGACAGCCAATGAGACATTTCAGCAGATGGACATACTACCTTATAAATAGACCTGATCTGGCTGCCATTTTACATTCTGTTATTTGTCAGCGTAGGGACAGGTTGCTGTGTGGAGCAGGGACAGACTGTAATCCTAGCTATTAGGTCCACAAAAGTCCTTTTAAGGACTGGTATAGGTGTACAATTGTTTTGTGTGCAGTATATAGGGGTGTAATACACTTTTAGTTCATTTCAATTGTGCAGCATTGGGACTGCAGTGCTGAGCGGGTCTGCAGCTGTCTTTAGTCAGTGTAGGAAGGTTGCTGTGTGTGTACTAGCAGGGACAGACTCTACTAAAACAAAAGTCCTTCTAAGGACTGGTATAGGTGTACAGTTCACAAAAGTGTACTATTTTGTGTGCAGTAAATAGGGGTGTACTACACGCATAAAATACTCTAGGAAGAATAGTATAGTGCATTTCTACTGTGCAGCTTCTGAGCGGTTCTGCTGCAGCTCTTTTCTCGGTTTAGGTAGAAATTGCCGCTGTGTGTCGCAGGCACAGACTAGCGACTAAAATCGCTAACCAATAAAGCTCCACAAAAGTTAATTTTAAGGACTGGTATAGGTGTGTACTATTTGGTGTGCAGTATATAGGGGTCTAATACACGCATAAAAAACTTTCACATACAAAGATCTTTGCTGTCAGATGAATGCCTGTTGGCTAATTTTTGGGGCCTGTACTGGCCGACACTTACTTCTTTATCCAGGCTGTGAATGCCTAATTTTTCAGACTGGAATTGAAAATCAATTCCGCTAAATTGTGGAACGGATGCGGACCCATTTTACAGACATGTGAATGGACCCTATATGTATTTGACATGTATTTACCGGCTGCTGTCAGTTCCGGCTGATTTAGGCTGAGCTATTACAATAAAACCGAGCAATATTACAAAAAACAAAATAAAAGTTATAACTGTATAAACGATTTATACAACTTATAAAAAAAAAAAAAACATTTATGGCAACTTTTCCAATAGCAGGATCATCTCATGCACCCCCTTCATAGCCTGGCCTTGCGTCTCTTCCATGGCCTTCATGCGCTCCTGAATTGACAAAAAATTTCAGATAAAAAAAGAATGCTTGTCGTTGTCGATCTCAAATTTGCTTAATGCTTCTGTTATGTCATTGTCCATGTTGTGGGACTATGTGTGCACAGCTAGTAATTATTTTGTGGCTGCAAATATGACCTGGAGGTTTTTAATGTTCGCCTCCCATTGAAATGAATGGGGCCCGCCGCGAACCCGCGGTTCGCGAACATTTACCCGCGTTCGCGCGATCGCGTTCGCGAACCGTCCCGGGAGATGTTCGTCCATCCCTACCAATCAGCTTCTAACTTCAGCTTGTTCAATTAAACTTTGACAATGAAACATGGAAACTTGGTTTCTTTGTAGAGCTGCACCAGATTTTGCACACTCCTGTTTAAAGGGGTTGTAAACCCTCCTGTTTTTTCACCTTAATGCATCCTATGGTAATGCATCCCCCCCGCTCCCAGCTGTCAGTCAGTTGGTCTGGTCACCTGCACTACCCATCCCCCCCTCGCGGGCGGTGTCGGTTGGTCATCTAGCCTCGCACTTACCCCATCTAGGTTGCGGATGGGTGGTGGCTTGCGGCTTCCATCGGGTCTTCTCCTCCTCTGCATCACAGCAGGTTCCGCCGTGCATCTCCTTCATCCTCCTTCTAGGCGTTCAATCCAATTGCCTGTCCTTTCAGCCAATCGGGTGATGGAAGGAGGATCAGTGTGACAATAGCGAATGTTCATTCACTATTGTAACCCACCTGGGTGGCCTTGGTTTGCAGTGCTCTGCGTCCAAAGCCAACCCTATTTTGAAGCCTGATAGAGCCTCTGCCTCTAATCACGTGCTTCAAACCCCCCCTCCTCATTGGAATCCATGCATCCAGGGTCCTGCATGGGGGCCCGACGCATGGATAGGGGGGGCGGTGCCCATGCACCCTTAACCTCCTTAGCGGTAATCCCGAGTCAGGCTCGGGGTGAGTTTTCAATGCTAAGAGCGGTAACCCCAAGCCAGACTCGGGCTGCATCGCAGTATCCAGGGGAAGTAACTTACCTTGTTTCCTGGATCCTGCGATGTCCTCCCGCAGTGTGTGCGAGTCGTGTCTCGCTCGATCCTCACTGCCGAGTGCCGAGCTCTGTTCCCTGCGACGTTGCGACGCACGGGGACGGAGTTGGGCGCCAAATTCAAAAAAGTAAACACATAGTATACATACAGTATACTGTAATCTTACTGATTACAGTACTGTATGTAATAATTACACACCCCCTTTGTCCCTAGTGGTCTGCCCAGTGTCCTGCATGCAGTTTTATATAATAAAAACTTCTTTCTGCCTGGAAACTGGAGATTGTCCATAGCAACCAAAAAGTGTCCCTTTATGTCAAAAGTGATTTTAGACCAGCTAAAAAACAGCGATAATAAATTACAATCACTCGCAGAATTGAGCGATAGCAATTTGTGGGGAAATTCATCATCAAACAAAAAATCTAATGACAGCGACAATTCTGCAACTGAGCAAATTTCAGTGTTTTTGATATGATTACATTATTGAATAATTTTTATTATAATTACATTACTATTTGTTATAATTATTTATAGTTATTTATTATATTATAATTTATTATTTTGTGTTTCAAACTTTATCATACCCGGGATGTCTACTAGACTCTTGTTTGGTCAGGTTTAAGTAAGTAATTACTAAGAATCGCAGGCCTACAATACATAACACCAAATTTCCATGCAAAATAATTGTACCGCTTTTGGTACATAATTCCAGACAGAATCATACCGCCAGGGAGGTTAATGGATGGGCCGCCCCTGCCGCTGACAGGATCATTTTTTTTCAACCCTGTAAACCTAAATGAGCATTTACCCCTTTCAGCACAGGAGCAGCTCCACTGCAAATGGGCATTATTTGCTTTCCCCGGAGATGGGCTTTAAACAAACCTGTAATTTTGCTAGTGCAAGGTAAATCAACGGGTTAGTTTTAAAGCACATCTAAATCCACAACCAAAAGTATAATACAGTGGAACCTTTGATTACGAGCATAATCCGATCCAGGAGAATGCTTGTAATCCAAAGCACTCGCATATCAAAGCGAGTTTTCCCATAGAAGTCAATGGAAACCAAAATAATTTGTTCCACATTGACTTCTATAACATGCAATACCGCATGTGGCCAGGGGTGGGGAACGCCTGAGAGACTCTGAAATACTCGGAGACTGTTCTGCTCGGAAACACTCGGGAACGGAGTATTTCCGAGTATTTCCGAAGGGCTCAGATCGGCTCCGGCGCCCCCGCACCTCTGGCCAAATGTGGTACTGCACATCGCAGAGGCTTGAATCATGCTCGTTTTGCGAGACAACACTCGCAAACCGAGTCAGGATTTAAAAAAAATATTTGCTCGTATTGCGAAACGCTCGTTAACCACGTTACTCGCAATTCGAGGTTCCACTGTATATTGCAGCTTAACAGCCCTTGGACGTGGTAGCTGCATTAAGTTTGTTTATTCAAGCTTTTATTCCCTTTATATTGTCACCCTGTTATTTGCCAGTAGCACACTTCCTGTTCTAGGCTGACAGCCCTGGCTATTACATTAGGACAGTAAAAAGAAAAAATATTCAGCGCTGAAAAAATAGTAAGGAAATACTAAAAGTTGCAAGCCAGCACTCAAGGTATACTCATAAAAATCCCTCAAAAACAATCTGAAATAAAAATAGTGCAGCGCAACAAAAACTATGTGGAATACATGTCATAAACACATATCAAATTCATAAATCAGTAACATAACATAAAGTCCATAAGTGCTTGTGAACCAGCAATAATAATATGCAAAGTGAATATAAAGGTGTCCAGAGATCCCTCCACCACAATAGGATTGGCCTCTCACCTCACAACTTCGACCTAACTAGAGGTCACACAGCTTGTACTCAAAAGAGTAAATGAAAATCACATGGGAAAACTCCGATCAAACAGTGGTCTCATACAGCAGGATATCAGGCTGGAAACTCCATCAGATAGGAAGACAAGAATAAAGAACGATCTAGTGCTCTCTGTATAGACTATTTAATATGTTAAAATATACAACTCAAAAAATGTTACTCACAAATAAGGCACTCAGACGCGAGTGTCAGCGTTCAAAGCATATGGATAGAGCGGCGTGGTAACACAGACTGTGGTGATGACCGCGAATGACGTCTAGCGTGGCTCCTCCCCCCGTACGCGTTACGTCCAGTAGGCGGGACTTCCTCAGCGTGGGGTTGGATGGCACACAGACGTCTCGCAACACAGCAACTAAAATAGTGTCATGGTAACCATCCTGCAGCGAATCAACCTCCCAGTAAGAATCAGCCAATCCAGGCTGATCTCACATGCCACAATATTTGGCTGGCCAAGGGAGCCGTCTACCGCAGACAGGATAACCAAAAAGATAAAAGTTTAAAATATCAAAAAAAAAGGAACAAAGAGCTCCAAAAAATTAAGATATATAAAACTTTAAATCTAGGTGCAAATATAAAGGGGAAAGGACATAGAAAATATATCACTGTCCTAACATAGCCAACCCAAATTGCACAACACATGTTCTTAAAGGGAACACACCCATAATAAAATTCCAAAAAGGTGATAACACCTAAAAATGAAAATTATAAATAAATGGTTAATAAATAAAGACGTCATACACGGTCATCACGAAAATCTGCAATAGCCATATACATCATAAAATAATCAAAAATCTATAAAAATAAAATTCAATATAACATACAAAAACAGAAAAAATATATATATCATAAAAGCATTATCTATTAGAAATAAAACAATTAAGATCGAAGTCTACATTTAAACCTGCAGGCGACATTACTTTGGTTTCAAAAATCCAGAAAGATTCCCTGCGACTAAGTTGTCGAAGGTAATGTCCACCTCTCCAGTGCCTCTGTACTTTTTCCACCCCCCAAAATTTCAAACATTTGGGATCACGTTGATGGAAATTTCTAAAATGCCTGGATACACTATGTGTCTTGACTCCTCTTTTTATATTACTAATATGTTCACCCACTCTGACATGTAGTGCTCGTGAGGTACGTCCTACATACTGTAAACCGCAATCACACTCAAGCATGTATACAACACCCTCCGTTGTACACGTAATTAATTGCTTGATCTGATATTGAGTGTGCGTAACAGATGCAGTAAAATCTTTCCGTTTTTTCAGATTATTTTTAGCATGCCTGCAAGTCGCACAGCGACCACAGGCATAAAAACCTGACAGGAAGCTAAAAAGCTTAGTACCAGCTACAATAGGTGGATCTAACACCCCAGGGGCAAGGCTATCGCGGAGAGAGGGCGCCTTACGGTAAACAAATTGGGGACGGTCAGGGAGTACCGAGCCCAAAATGCGGTCATATTTTAAAATAGGCCAGTGTTTGGCAACTATTTTTTCAAATTTTTTGTATTGAATGCTAAAGTCCATTACTATCTTGAAATTATTAACATTCACATCAGTAGAAGGACTATTAGGCCTATCTGCAACAATAGTACTTCGATCCATACCTCTTACTCTCTCTATTTCGGTAGTAATCATAGAGTGAGTATACCCTTTTTGCTTAAACCGAGAGGCTAAGATCTGAGATTGTAAGAGAAAATCCCCTTCAGAGGTGCAATTACGGCGGAGTCTAACAAATTGCCCTCTAGGGATATTACACAGCCATAACCTATGGTGACAACTCGTCAGGGGTATATAGCCATTTCTATCAGTAGCCTTAAAATGATTTTAACATATTAAATAGTCTATACAGAGAGCACTAGATCGTTCTTTATTCTTGTCTTCCTATCTGATGGAGTTTCCAGCCTGATATCCTGCTGTATGAGACCACTGTTTGATCGGAGTTTTTGTATTGAATGCTAAAGTCCATTACTATCTTGAAATTATTAACATTCACATCAGTAGAAGGACTATTAGGCCTATCTGCAACAATAGTACTTCGATCCATACCTCTTACTCTCTCTATTTCGGTAGTAATCATAGAGTGAGTATACCCTTTTTGCTTAAACCGAGAGGCTAAGATCTGAGATTGTAAGAGAAAATCCCCTTCAGAGGTGCAATTACGGCGGAGTCTAACAAATTGCCCTCTAGGGATATTACACAGCCATAACCTATGGTGACAACTCGTCAGGGGTATATAGCCATTTCTATCAGTAGCCTTAAAATGATTCCTAGTGTGGAGACAGTTGTCCTTTTTAAAAATTTCCAAATCAAGGAAAGTAATTTTATTGTGATCAAGCGTCCAGGTAAGTTTAATATTTCTATCATTATTATTGAGTTTATTCATAAAAAGTTGAAGACTAAGCATATCACCCTCCCAGATCATTATGAGGTCATCAATATACCTTTTATAGCACCGCAATTGTGGTGGGCGATCACGAAAGACCACCTCAGCCTCCCAGTGGGCCATAAAGAGGTTGGCCACACTGGGAGCAAACCGAGCACCCATAGCGACACCACGTCGTTGCAAAAAGAAATCCCTATTGAACCAAAAATAATTTTTTAAAAGACAGAACCTCAGACCATCCAATAAAAATTGAACGTGTTGAGTACTGAGGTCTGAATCCGCCAATGCCAATGCAACAGAGGCTAAAGCTGCATCGTGATCAATGATCGTATATAGGGACCCCACATCGGCGGTGACCAAAATGGTATTGGATGTACAAGAGAGAGTGTCCAAGATCTGTAAAATCTGCTTAGTATCACGAAGATACGCTGGTGCTTTACAGACTAAAGGCTGCAAAAAATAGTCAAGGTACTGACCCAACCGTGAAGACACGGAGTCAATACCATTGACAATAGGGCGACCCGGAGGGCGTTCAGTGTTTTTATGAAGCTTGGGCAAAAAATAAATAATAGGTGTACGGCAATGGAAGGGATCCAAATAAGAAGCCTCCTTAGCATTAAGAATACCCTCACTTTTGCCCACCTCTATTAAAGAATGCAGCTCATTCTTGAATGGCACCATAGGGTCTCCCTTCAATAATAGATAGGTGTCCCCTTCATTCAGTAATCTATTCATTTCCTCAAGGTAATAAGCTTTACTAAGTACTCCAAGACCCCCCCCTTTATCCGCAGGCCGAATAACTATATCGTTCCGTTGTTCCAATGACACAATCCCTCGTTTAATATGCTGTGAGTCTCTAACCTTCTTTATTCGAAGGGAATCCAAATCTCTACATACAGAGGCACTGGAGAGGTGGACATTACCTTCGACAACTTAGTCGCAGGGAATCTTTCTGGATTTTTGAAACCAAAGTAATGTCGCCTGCAGGTTTAAATGTAGACTTTGATCTTAATTGTTTTATTTCTAATAGATAATGCTTTTATGATATATATATTTTTTCTGTTTTTGTATGTTATATTGAATTTTATTTTTATAGATTTTTGATTATTTTATGATGTATATGGCTATTGCAGATTTTCGTGATGACCGTGTATGACGTCTTTATTTATTAACCATTTATTTATAATTTTCATTTTTAGGTGTTATCACCTTTTTGGAATTTTATTATGGGTGTGTTCCCTTTAAGAACATGTGTTGTGCAATTTGGGTTGGCTATGTTAGGACAGTGATATATTTTCTATGTCCTTTCCCCTTTATATTTGCACCTAGATTTAAAGTTTTATATATCTTAATTTTTTGGAGCTCTTTGTTCCTTTTTTTTTTGATATTTTAAACTTTTATCTTTTTGGTTATCCTGTCTGCGGTAGACGGCTCCCTTGGCCAGCCAAATATTGTGGCATGTGAGATCAGCCTGGATTGGCTGATTCTTACTGGGAGGTTGATTCGCTGCAGGATGGTTACCATGACACTATTTTAGTTGCTGTGTTGCGAGACGTCTGTGTGCCATCCAACCCCACGCTGAGGAAGTCCCGCCTACTGGACGTAACGCGTACGGGGGGAGGAGCCACGCTAGACGTCATTCGCGGTCATCACCACAGTCTGTGTTACCACGCCGCTCTATCCATATGCTTTGAACGCTGACACTCGCGTCTGAGTGCCTTATTTGTGAGTAACATTTTTTGAGTTGTATATTTTAACATATTAAATAGTCTATACAGAGAGCACTAGATCGTTCTTTATTCTTGTCTTCCTATCTGATGGAGTTTCCAGCCTGATATCCTGCTGTATGAGACCACTGTTTGATCGGAGTTTTCCCATGTGATTTTCATTTACTCTTTTGAGTACAAGCTGTGTGACCTCTAGTTAGGTCGAAGTTGTGAGGTGAGAGGCCAATCCTATTGTGGTGGAGGGATCTCTGGACACCTTTATATTCACTTTGCATATTATTATTGCATATTATTATTACGTTGTACACGTAATTAATTGCTTGATCTGATATTGAGTGTGCGTAACAGATGCAGTAAAATCTTTCCGTTTTTTCAGATTATTTTTAGCATGCCTGCAAGTCGCACAGCGACCACAGGCATAAAAACCTGACAGGAAGCTAAAAAGCTTAGTACCAGCTACAATAGGTGGATCTAACACCCCAGGGGCAAGGCTATCCCGGAGAGAGGGCGCCTTACGGTAAACAAATTGGGGACGGTCAGGGAGTACCGAGCCCAAAATGCGGTCATATTTTAAAATAGGCCAGTGTTTGGCAACTATTTTTTCAAATTTTTTGTATTGAATGCTAAAGTCCATTACTATCTTGAAATTATTAACATTCACATCAGTAGAAGGACTATTAGGCCTATCTGCAACAATAGTACTTCGATCCATACCTCTTACTCTCTCTATTTCGGTAGTAATCATAGAGTGAGTATACCCTTTTTGCTTAAACCGAGAGGCTAAGATCTGAGATTGTAAGAGAAAATCCCCTTCAGAGGTGCAATTACGGCGGAGTCTAACAAATTGCCCTCTAGGGATATTACACAGCCATAACCTATGGTGACAACTCGTCAGGGGTATATAGCCATTTCTATCAGTAGCCTTAAAATGATTTTAACATATTAAATAGTCTATACAGAGAGCACTAGATCGTTCTTTATTCTTGTCTTCCTATCTGATGGAGTTTCCAGCCTGATATCCTGCTGTATGAGACCACTGTTTGATCGGAGTTTTCCCATGTGATTTTCATTTACTCTTTTGAGTACAAGCTGTGTGACCTCTAGTTAGGTCGAAGTTGTGAGGTGAGAGGCCAATCCTATTGTGGTGGAGGGATCTCTGGACACCTTTATATTCACTTTGCATATTATTATTGCTGGTTCACAAGCACTTATGGACTTTATGTTATGTTACTGATTTATGAATTTGATATGTGTTTATGACATGTATTCCACATAGTTTTTGTTGCGCTGCACTATTTTTATTTCATATTACATTAGGACATCAGAACAATTACAATGGAATGCAGCACACACAGAGAGCACACAAAGTTATCAGCAAGAGCCAGAACCATTGCTTGCAGCCAATAGTTATTTTTGCACTTATCAAACAGATATAACAAAACACTTCCAGTTTATTAGTATACTTAAAGCGGAGTTCCACTCAAAAGTGGAACTTCCGCTTATCCATCTCCTCCCCCCCCCCCCCAAATTTGGCACCTTTCAGGAGGGGGGGGGGGCAAGTACCTGTTTTTGACAGGTATCGTTCCCCACTTCCGGGAGACGGGGCTGCGGCCCCCTCCACCTTCCTCCGCCACCAATTAGAAGGCGTAGTATTTCACTGCCGGGTTCCCTTACCAGGAATGGCGGCGGCTGCACCCGACAGCCGATCTGAAGATTGGCTGGGGTGCCGACATCGCGAGCTCCGGACAGGTAAGTATCAATACAGTATATTACAAGTCAGCAGCTGCAGTATTTGTAGCTGCTGACTTTTATTTTTTCATGGGGGAGGGGGGACTGGACCTCCTCTTTAAAGAGGAGGTTCACTCTGGAAAAAAAAATTTTTTTTACGTCAGCAGCTGCAAATCCTGTAGCTGCTGACTTTTAATAAAAGGATACCATCCTGTCCAGGGATCCAGTGCTGTCTTCACCCAGGCTTCACTAGCCTTCGGGTTCCCAGCGCCGGCATCATAATTGTGGGCATCTGGCTGTGCTGTTTGCCACCTCACAGCTGGCTGCCCACTGCGCATGCGTGAGCCATGCTTTGCTTTGTGAATAGCCCTCAGTCTTCTGGGACCTGTGACGTGTCCCAAAAGACTGCAGCGAGGAAGGGGGAGAGGAGAACTTCCACTCAGATCGCCCAGGCTTGCCGCCCCCCCCCCCACCCCCCAAAAAAATGACATGCAAAACGTGGCAGGGAGGAGGACTTAAAACGGAACTTCCCCTTTTTGGTGGAGTTCCGCTTAAACTGGCTAAAAAGGACTAAATAACAAAATGTTTCACTTTTTCTGCTCCAAACACAGCTGATCACAGACTAAACAGGAAATGCCAGTTATCGTGGATCCTCTCCTCGCACTGACAGCGTGTGAGAAGAAAAGAGACGGTAAGCAGCATTCCTTAGCTGGGACATCTGCACTGACAATCAGGACACCTATCATCAGTGCCCTGATTATCAGTGCTGCCCTTTAGCGCCCATCAATGCCACCTGTCACTGCCCATCAGTGCCTCCTCATTAGTGTCGCCTATAAGTGCCCATCAGTGCCGCCTATCCATGCTGCCTATCAGTGCCCATAAGTGCTGCCTATCAATGCCCATCAGTGCAGCCTCATCAGTGCCCAATCAGTGCAGCCTATTAGTGCCGGTCAGTGCAGCCTCATCAGCGCATATCAGTGAAAGAGAACAATTGCTAATTTACAAAATTTTATAACAGAAACAAAGAAATCCTTTTTTTTTTTCAAAAATATAATTTTTTTGGTTTATTTAGCAAAAAAATTAAAAACACAGTGGTGATTAAATAGCACCAAAAGAAAGCTCTGTTTGTGTGGAAAAGAATGATATAAATGTTGTTTGGGTACAGTGCATGACTGCGCTATTGTCATTCAAAATGCGACAGCGCTGAAAGCTGAAAATTGGCCCGGGCAGGAAGACAAGTGGTTAAAATGTCACTTATAGGCAATTTTGGGTACTATAGTTTTTTGCTGTTTCACGAGTTTGCGCATTTTTGAGGCTTGACGTATCTGATATCAAACAAAAAATGTGAGCAATGCAGCACTCCTAGCTTACTGCAAGTTTAACCTATTCAAATCTCCACAGCAATAAACATAAAATCTAACAACATGCAAACCTGTGAAGACTGTCAGGTAAAAACATATGCATTCAAAACACACAGTGCAAGAACTGTGCCCACCGCTGGATCAATTCGTGATCTTCACACATGAAAAGAGAAATGGAACTAAATCAGTCACTTGACATTTCAAATTGTATCCACTCATTTATCTGAGCAAAGTCCTTGAATTTCTCCAGTTTACATCTGACATGCCAGTGCCACCTGTCCGGGATTCACCCGGACGTTCCGGGTTTTGAATCATGTGTCCGGGTTTCAGGCAGGCTGAAACCTGGACATATTATTCAGACCGGGCTGTGGCTCCCCAAGTTACCAAGATAGTCCCACACAAATCTGTTGCCATCTGGGAGCTGCGGGCTGCTGTCTGGGGGCAGGTTCGGCATTACTCAGGGCAATGATGTCAGCAAGAACAATTTGGCCACACCCACTGTTCGCTGCGGCACACTATGCGCACCGCCATTCCACTCTCCTTAGGGTGTCCCAGGCCACTAAAGTGTTCTGGTTTGGCTTGAAGAATAGGTGGCAACCCTAGTGCCCCTCCACCCGAAGATGATTACACATGTGCCATGGCATGTCATCCGGTAGCTGGCTGTCACTTTCTAGTTCTTGTACATTTTGTGCCATCCAGAGGCCAACTGCAACCACCCGGAAGGGACAGCTGGCTTCTGGGCATGTAAGCAAAGAAAATAGGGGGCAAGGGATTTGGGGTGCGGCATCAGATTACAGCAGGACAATGCTGGATTCACTGGACATGTAAGTGTTTTGAGGCATGCGTTAACGTTTTGTTAGAAGCCAAAATACTTTGTTTTCCTTAATGCATGCTGCAGTGAGCTATGATATGTTTTGCTGCATTTAAAAGCAGCGCGTTCCATTTTTCACCCTGCGCATACCAACGCTGCATGTTAGTATGAACTGGAAACACTGGATTTCAGGGTGTCATTGCATTGGGCCTACGTTTAGCAATAGACACAGGAGGTCTCTACTCCTGAAAGACCAAGAACTGAATGATCAGCGGTCATGTGATCGCTCATGCTTAGAGCCGGAGGGGGACAGTGGCAGCATTAAAACCAATGCTGCAGCAGGGAGGTGAGTATAGATTTTTTTTCTCAATTCCTGCACTTCTCCTTTAAACGCTTCAGGACCGCCTACAGCACTTATACTGCGCCAGGGCGGTCCTCCTGCGTTGGATACATCTACATGATTTTGTATTTCTGGGTATGGGGTGCGCATGCCTGCTGCCCCAGCTGTGCTGTCATTCGCTACAGTACAAGCCGATCAGCAGGTTCCGGATTTATGGCCGGAAAATAATGTGAACAATGCAGCACTCCTAGCTTACTACAAGTTTAACTTACTCAAATCTCCACATGAATAATTATAAAATCTAACACAAAAGACAGCTCTCTGTTGATAAACAACACAGAGCTCTCTATAGACAGCAGCGATGTCCCGTTTTTTTTTCCTGTAGTAAAAACCAGCACATCGCTCAGTAAAAACAGCACACAGTACACAATATTAGGAACACAGTTAAAGGGGTTATAAACCCTCAAGGTTTTTCACCTTCATGCATTCCGCTGCTATCCGATCCGGTCAGCAAAATCCAGATGGATAGAAACCCTATTTTCTATCCGTCTGGCGGATAGGATCGGATCTGATTGGATGAATACAGATCGCCATAGAGGGAAGCAGGACTCTGACAGGCCCGTCTCTGCACAGTGAGTGAAGATGGACTTGTCACCCCGCCTGCTCAGTGGGGATCAGCTGATCGATCCCCGGCTAAGCAAAGCTGAGTCTGCCGGGTGACCTGCCCATGTGAATGGAGTCTTAAGCTCTGTACACACGATCGGATTTCCGATGGAATCAAATCCGATGGATTTTTCCATCGGAATTCCGATGAAGCTGACTTTCATCAGTCTTGCCTACACACCATCAGACAAAATTCCGACCGTCCCAAACGCCGTGGCATACAACACGTACGACGGCACTATAAATGGGAAGTTCAAATCCAATGGCGCCACCCTTTGGGCTGCTTTTGCTGATTTTGTGTTACCGCGTGTTAGTAAAAGTTTTGTGAGAGCCGATTCGCGCTTTTCAGTCTCCGTGCTTTTCAGGCCGTTACAGCATGATGAATGTGCTATCTCCATTACGAACGCTAGTTTTACCAGAACGAGCGCTCCCGTCTCCTAATTTAGTCTGAGCATGCGTGGATTTTTCTCCGATGGAGTTCCCCACAGACGGTCGGAATTTGATATTGTTTTTTTAAATTTAAAACATGTTCTATTTTTTTTCACTGATGGAAATAAATCCGATGGGGCCCACACACGATCGGTTTGTCCAATCGGTAAAACCGATCGTGTGTACAGAGCTTAAGGGTAAGTTCACCTTTACAGAAAAATCTGTAAGGTGAACTAACACAGGACCCCCTCCTCACCCCCCCCCCCAGTCCCGCTGACCTGCATGGCGGTGATCGGCCGTTCTGAGCCCTGGTATAGCCGCCTCACGGTTCTGGGACTTAGAAATCCCCGGAGCTTAATCTCCTAAATGTACCCCTTCAGGAGGTAGGTTTAGGAGCATTCTAATTGGTTGGCATTGTCACATGGGTGGCGCCAACCAATCAGAACCCACGTAGCCCGTCCTCTCAGCAGAGAAGAAGAAAGAAAGCTGAGAGGATTTCTAATACCGGGGCTCAGAACGGGCGATTGCTGCCATGCAGGACAGGGAGACTGGGGGGGAGGGGGTCCTGTGTAGGTTCACCTTACAGATTTTTCTGTAAAGGTGAACTTACACTTTAACCACTTCCCGCCCCGTCAATAGCAGATTGACGTCCGGGAAGTGGTTGTGTTATCCACACTGGACGTCATATGGCGTCCTGCGGAATAACAGCCGCCGTGCGCCCGGGGGGGCGCGCATCGCGGCGATCGGTGGAGCGGTGGGTCAGTCTGACCCACCGCTACACTGATCTCGGTAAAAAGCCTCCGGCGGAGGCTTTTTACCACGTGATCAGCCGTGTCCAATCACGGCTGATCACAATGTAAACAGGAAGAGCCGTTGATCGGCTCTTCCTCACTCGCGTCTGACAGACGCGAGTAGAGGAGAGCCGATCGGCGGCTCTCCTGACAGGGGGGTTCGCGCTGATTGTTTATCAGCGCAGCCCCCCCTCGGATACCCACACTGGACCACCAGGGAAGCCCCCCAGGACCACCAGGGAACCCCAAGCATGTGGATGGCCAGGTAAGTCCCCCATGGCCATCCACATGTACAAAGAGAAAAAATATATGCCAATCAGTGCCCACAAATGGGCACTGATTGGCACCATCATGGCACGAAAAAAAAATGCATGATGCCCAGCAATGCCAGCCACCAGTCATCAGTGCCACCTACCAGTGTCCATTAGTGCCACCTATCAGTGCCCATCCGTGCCCATCTGTGCCCGCCTATCAGTGCCCGTCCGTGCCACCCATAAGTATCCATCAGTGCTGCCTATGAGTGCCCATCAGTGCCGCCTATGAGTGCCCATCAGTGCCGCCTATGAGTGCCCATCTGTGCCGCCTATGAGTGCCCATCAGTGCGCATACCAGTGCCACATATCAGCGCCCATCAGTGCCGCCTATCAGTGCCCATCAGTGCCGCCTATCAGTGCCGCCTATCAGTGCCCATCAGTGCCCATCATCAGTGCCACCTCATTGGTGCCACCTCATCGGTGCCCATCAGTGCCGCCTTATCAGTGCCCGTCATTGAAGTAGAAAGGGTACTTATTTACAAAAAAAAATAAACAGAAACAAAGAAAAATTTTCACTCTTTTTTATTTGTTTTGTAAAAAATAAAAATCGCAGAGGCGATCAAATACCACCGAAAGAAAGCTCTATTTGTGGGAACAAAATGATAAAAAATTTGTTTGGGTACAGTGTAGCATGACCGCGCAATTGTCATTCAAATTGCGACAGCGCTGAAAGCTCAAAATTGGCTTGGGCAGGAAGCTGTATAAGTGCATGGTATTGAAGTGGTTAATGACCAGGCCATTTTTTTCGATGCGGCACTGCGTCATTTTAACTGACAATTGTGCTCCCGTGTGACGTTGTACCCAAACAAAATTGATGTCCTTTTTTTCTGATAAATAGAACTTTCTTTTGGTGGTATTTGATCACCTCTGCTGTTTTTTAGTTTTTGCTATAATAAATATCCCTAAAAAAATGTAAAAAAAAAAGAATTTCTTTGTCAGCTTAGGCCAGTAATGTATTCTGCTACATATTTTTGGTAAAAAAAAAATCGCAAAAGTGTATATTGATTGGTTTGCGAAAAAGTTATAGCGTCTACAAACTGTGGGACAGGAAGTGAAGGGAAATCTCCCCAATGAGACACTGATAGTGAAAATAAAACTGACAGGGGCTATAATAACCTTCTCCTACTCTATCCAAAATGAAAAAGTTTTGCCTATAGTTCTGTTTTAATATTAGATTTTGGAATAAAGTGATTTTTACAAAAAACACATCAATGTCACCCCTCTACTGATTATAAAAACGAACACACATTCTTACAACAAAAATTATCCAACAAAATTCTACCAGTGTATCCCATAATGGGAAGTGACCAATGGCAGGAGGGGGTGTGACCAATGGCAGGAGGGGGTGTGACCAATGGCAGGAGGGGGTGTGACCAATGACAGGGGGAGGTGTGACCAATGGACAGGGGGCGGGGTGGACAGGTCAGAGACATGTGTCTATGGAGGTTCCCTGTGTGATCCTGTTGGCACTCCTCCCCGGCTCCTCCCCCTCCTGTGACCCGGATGTAGTGCGGTCGGTAGGGTGGCAGTGGCCGGGGTGTCGGCGGATCTGTGGCCGGGGTGTAGAATGAGCTGCTGATCTCCTGTGCGCCGCTCACATATGGCACCAATGGGCATCCGTCTGTCCCCGCTGGGGATCGGGGTGTTCTGCCTGCTGGGGCTCGGTGTCCTCTATCACGTCTATTCGGGGCTGCTGACATGGCGCCTGTCGGCCTTCATGTTGGGGGATCGGGCCGGTAGCGGCGGCGGCGGCGGAGGAGAGAGCGGTACGGTGGATCTGCGGGATCTGCTGGCGGCGGCGGTGCAGGCGGGCGGAGCTGGGAGGGGTGGAGGTGAGGACGGTACGGGAGAGCAACAAGCTGAACGAGAACTCCAAGGGGGAAGACCCGAGAGGGGGCGGATGACAAGATGACCCGGGGGGACCTCCTCTCCAACCGGAGGATGGCCAGCCTCATCAAGAACACCTTCCCTGGGGTGCAGGTCAGTCCACACCGGGGTCACACACTGGCCGTGTATAGGGGGGACCCCCAATGTCCGATCTAGATAATGGGGCGCCACAGTGTGCTCCTGTATATTGGGGGAATAATATCTGATCATGAAAATGGGGTGCTGCAGTTTCTAACCTCTATATTGGGGAGAGCGCACGTCTGATCGTGATAATGGGGCACCACACCATCCTGTATATAAGGGGGGGGGGGGTGCACAATGTCCGATCCTGTATATAAGGGGGGGGTGCACAATGTCCGATCCTGTATATAAGGGGGGGGGGTGCACAATATCCGATCCTGCATATGGGTGGGGGGTGCACAATGACCGATCCTGTATATAAGGGGGGGGTGCACAATGACCGATCCTGTATATAAGGGGGGGTGCACAATGACCGATCCTGTATATAAGGGGGGTACAATGACCGATCCTGTATATAAGGGGGGGTGCACAATGACCGATCCTGTATATAAGGGGGGGGGTGCACAATGACCACCGATCCTGTATATAAGGGGGGGTGCACAATGACCGATCCTGTATATAAGGGGGGGGTGCACAATGACCGATCCTGTATATAAGGGGGGGGGGTGCACAATGACCGATCCTGTATATAAGGGGGGGGTGCACAATGACCGATCCTGTATATAAGGGGGGGGGGTGCACAATGACCGATCCTGTATATAAGGGGGGGGGGTGCACAATGACCGATCCTGCATATGGGTGGGGGGGTGCACAATGACCGATCCTGCATATGGGTGGGGGGGGTGCACAATGACCGATCCTGCATATGGGTGGGGGGGTGCACAATGACCGATCCTGTATATAAGGGGGGGGGGTTTGCACAATGACCGATCCTGTATATAAGGGGGGGTGTGCACAATGTCCGATCCTGTATATAAGGGGGGGTGTGCACAATGTCCGATCCTGTATATAAGGGGGGGTGTGCACAATGTCCGATCCTGTATATAAGGGGGGTTGCACAATGTCCGATCCTGTATATAAGGAGGGGGGGGTGGGTTGCACAATGTCCGATCCTGTATATAAGGAGGGGGGGGGGGTTGCACAATGTCTGATCCTGTATATAAGGAGGGGGGGGGTTGCACAATGTCCGATCCTGTATATAAGGGGGGGGGGGGGGGGGGTTGCACAATGTCCGATCCTGTATATAAGGAGGGGGGGGGTTGCACAATGTCCGATCCTGTATATAAGGAGGAGGGGGGGGGGGGGGTTGCACAATGTCCGATCCTGTATATAAGGAGGGGGGGGGGTTGCACAATGTCCGATCCTGTATATAAGGGGGGGTTGCACAATGTCCGATCCTGTATATAAGGAGGGGGGGGGGTTGCACAATGTCCGATCCTGTATATAAGGGGGGGGGGGGGGGGGGTTGCACAATGTCCGATCCTGTATATAAGGAGGGGGGGGGGGTTGCACAATGTCCGATCCTGTATATAAGGAGGGGGGGGTTGCACAATGTCCGATCCTGTATATAAGGAGGGGGGGGTTGCACAATGTCCGATCCTGTATATAAGGAGGGGGGGGGGGGTTGCACAATGTCCGATCCTGTATATAAGGAGGGGGGGGTTGCACAATGTCCGATCCTGTATATAAGGAGGGGGGGGGGGGGGTTGCACAATGTCCGATCCTGTATATAAGGAGGGGGGGGGGGGGGTTGCACAATGTCCGATCCTGTATATAAGGAGGGGGGGGTTGCACAATGTCCGATCCTGTATATAAGGAGGGGGGGTTGCACAATGACCGATCCTGTATATAAGGGGGGCGGGGTGCACAATGACCGATCCTGCCTATAAGGGGGGTGCACAATGGCCGATCCTGTATATAAGGGGGGGTGCACAATGACCGATCCTGTATATAAGGAGGGGGGGGGGGTTGCACAATGACCGATCCTGTATATAAGGGGGGGGGGGGTTGCACAATGTCCGATCCTGTATATAAGGAGGGGGGGGGGGGGGGTTGCACAATGTCCGATCCTGTATATAAGGAGGGGGGGTTGCACAATGTCCGATCCTGTATATAAGGAGGGGGGGGTTGCACAATGTCCGATCCTGTATATAAGGAGGGGGGGGGGTTGCACAATGTCCGATCCTGTATATAAGGAGGGGTGGGGGTTGCACAATGTCCGATCCTGTATATAAGGAGGGGGGGGGGGGGGGTTGCACAATGTCCGATCCTGTATATAAGGAGGGGGGGGGGTTGCACAATGTCCGATCCTGTATATAAGGAGGGGGGGGGGTTGCACAATGTCCGATCCTGTATATAAGGAGGGGGGGGGTTGCACAATGTCCGATCCTGTATATAAGGGGGCGGGGTGCACAATGGCCGATCCTGTATATAAGGGGGGGGTGCACAATGACCGATCCTGTATATAAGGAGGGGGGGGGGGTTGCACAATGACCGATCCTGTATATAAGGGGGGGTGCACAATGACCGATCCTGTATATAAAGGGGGGGGTGCGTGCACAATGACCGATCCTGTATATAAGGGGGGGGGTGTGCACAATGTCCGATCCTGTATATAAGGGGGGGGGGGTGCACAATGACCGATCCTGTATATAGAGGGAGGGGGGGTGCACAATGTCCGATCCTGTATATAAGGGGGGGGGTGTGTGTGTGCACAATGTCTGATCCTGTATATAAGGGGGGGGTGCACAATGACCGATCCTGTATATAGAGGGAGGGAGGGGGGGTGCACAATGACCGATCCTGTATATAGAGGGAGGGGGGGGGGTGCACAATGTCCGATCCTGTATATAAGGGGGGGGGGTGTGTGCGCACAATGTCCGATCCTGTATATAAGGAGGGGGGGGTTGCACAATGTCCGATCCTGTATATAAGGAGGGGGGGGGGGGTGGGGTTGCACAATGTCCGATCCTGTATATAAGGAGGGGGGGGGGGGGTTGCACAATGTCCGATCCTGTATATAAGGAGGGGGGGGGGGTTGCACAATGTCCGATCCTGTATATAAGGAGGGGGGGGTTGCACAATGTCCGATCCTGTATATAAGGAGGGGGGGTTGCACAATGACCGATCCTGTATATAAGGGGGCGGGGTGCACAATGACCGATCCTGCCTATAAGGGGGGTGCACAATGGCCGATCCTGTATATAAGGGGGGGTGCACAATGACCGATCCTGTATATAAGGAGGGGGGGGGGTTGCACAATGTCCGATCCTGTATATAAGGAGGGGGGGGGGTTGCACAATGTCCGATCCTGTATATAAGGAGGGGGGGGGGGTTGCACAATGTCCGATCCTGTATATAAGGAGGGGGGGGGGGGGTTGCACAATGTCCGATCCTGTATATAAGGAGGGGGGGGGGGGGGGTTGCACAATGTCCGATCCTGTATATAAGGAGGGGGGGGGGTTGCACAATGTCCGATCCTGTATATAAGGAGGGGGGGGTTGCACAATGTCCGATCCTGTATATAAGGAGGGGGGGTTGCACAATGACCGATCCTGTATATAAGGGGGCGGGGTGCACAATGACCGATCCTGCCTATAAGGGGGGTGCACAATGGCCGATCCTGTATATAAGGGGGGGTGCACAATGACCGATCCTGTATATAAGGAGGGGGGGGGGGTTGCACAATGACCGATCCTGTATATAAGGGGGGGTGCACAATGACCGATCCTGTATATAAAGGGGGGGGTGCGTGCACAATGACCGATCCTGTATATAAGGGGGGGGGGTGTGCACAATGTCCGATCCTGTATATAAGGGGGGGGGTGCACAATGACCGATCCTGTATATAGAGGGAGGGAGGGGGGGTGCACAATGTCCGATCCTGTATATAAGGGGGGGGGGTGTGTGCACAATGTCTGATCCTGTATATAAGGGGGGGGGTGCACAATGACCGATCCTGTATATAGAGGGAGGGAGGGGGGGTGCACAATGACCGATCCTGTATATAGAGGGAGGGGGGGGTGCACAATGTCCGATCCTGTATATAAGGGGGGGGGGGGGGTGTGCGCACAATGTCCGATCCTGTATATAAGGGGGGGGGTGCACAATGACCGATCCTGTATATAGGGGGGGGTGTGTGCACAATGACCGATCCTGTATATAAGGGGGGGGGTGTGTGCACAATGTCCGATCCTGTATATAAGGGGGGGGTGTGTGTGTGCACAATGTCTGATCCTGTATATAAGGGGGGGGTGCACAATGACCGATCCTGTATATAGAGGGAGGGGGGGGGTGCACAATGTCCGATCCTGTAGAGGAGGGGGGGTGCACAATGGCTGATCCTGTATATGGGGGGGGGAGGGGGCGGTGGCGGCACAAGGAGTATGTCAGCTCTACTGTATAATGACAGCGGCAGGAATCTGTTGATCCTGCCACCTGTGAGCAGCTAGCTGCAGCCAGTGAGCCCTGTACACTTCAGTCTGCAGTGACCAGCGATCCGGGTCTGTCCCCCCCCAACCAGCCATTACCTGCAGCGATCACTACTGGACGCTCTTTATGTGAATTTTGAATGATCTGGGAATTAAACAGATATTGGCCTAATGCCACCAACATGTGCTCCTCGTCTGACTCCCCACTTTAATGCTGGCCATACACAGAGGGGCGGGTCCAGCCAGTGAGATGATAAAAATAGCACAGACCGTTTTGTGTCACTGCTGATGGCAAACGTCATAGGTTGTCGTCCTCTGTTTTTGTCATTTGAGATTGCTGGAAAAGTGACATTTCTGGCCATTCTGTCAGCACTGACTGTAGTTGGGTACACAGGTGCTGAGCCTTCTAATGGAACCTGATCCTGTGTGTATCTTCTTGTGCTGTGTACACAAGAGGTGTGACACCATGTTGTTTATTAAACTGCTAAATGCAATCCAAACATTATATAACAGAGGAGCACTTTCTATGGCAAGTAATTAATAGGTTAGCTCGGCTATCTATGCCCGGAAGTGGGAGCAAAATACCTGTATTGCACAGGTAACTGCCCCCCCCCACCCCCGAAAGGTGCCAAATGTGACCCCGGAGGGGGGAGGGTTCCGAAAAAGCAGAAGTTAAATTTTCGGGTGAAACTCTGCTTTAGTTGTGTAGAAAAAATCCGAATCGCAGACATGCCTCACAACTATTTTCATTTAAAGTGGTTGTAAACCCTTACGCTCCATGTACACTGAAGCTGATAAACTGCAGTTTATTGGCGTTTTGCCGTTTTTTTAAAAAGCCCATTAACTGCACTCTGTTAGCCTATGTGTTCATGTACACATAGCGTTTTTTAGCGTTAATGAGCAGTGGAGTTAATGGGCTTTTTTCTGAACGCAAGAAATTTGCGCTCAAAGTGCAGTTTTTCGGCGGGAAAAACGCAAAAAGACGCTGGTCGCCAGCGTTTTTTGATCCATTGAAAAAAAAAAAAAAGATTAAAAACGCTAGTAAAAACCGCTGATAAAAGCTATATTTTAAAGCAGCTTTTTCTGCCAGAAATCTGGTGTTCAAAACGACCGTTTTTGAGCTTCTGTGTACATGGAGCCTTACAATACACTTTTTACTACAGGTAGGCCTATACTGAGGCTTACCTGTAGCTACCCCGGATATCTCCTATCTGCACGATTTAGGAGATGTCCCCTGTATCTTCATGTGCCAACGTCGTATGGAGCGCTCTCGCGCGGTAACCCCCTGGCAAAGCGCTCCTAGGGGGGTTTACAGATGCCTGGAGGAGCCACAAGTGCCGCCAGGGGACCCCAGAAGACGAGGTTTGGGGCCACTCTGTGCAAAACCAACTGCACAGTGGAGGAAAGTATGACATGTTTGTTTAAAAAAAAAAAAAAAAAGAAGAGGGTTTAGTAACCCTTTAACCACTTGCCACCCACCATAAAATGACTGAGGGACGGTGTGGCTCTTGTTCTGGGTGGAGGTCGCCCCAGAACGGCTGCTCCCACGGTTTATCGCTGCTAGGACACGGCGCGACCCCGATCTCTGTGAAGAGCCGACAACGCGGCTCTTTAACATGTGATCGGCTGTAAATACAGAAGTGCCAGTAATCGGCTCTCATCGCCTCACAATGATAGTGTGTGGTGAGGAGAGCCAATCAGCGGCATCTCCTCGTAGGGGACACCCAGGCAAGTAATTGGGCACTGATTGCCCTGATTACAGTAAAGCCCCCCCCCAGTGCCACAAATCAGTGCCCATTAGTGCTGCCTATCAGTGCCACCTCAGTGCACATCAGTTAAGGAGAAAATAACTTATTTACGAAACTTACTGACAAACTTTTATTTTATTTTTTTCTGTCTTTTTTTAGTAAAAAAACAGCAGTGATTTAATACCACCAAAATAAAGCTCCTATTTGTGTGAAGAAAATAATTAAAAATTAATTTGGGTACAGTGTTGCATGACCGCGCAATTGTCATTCAAAGTGCGACAGCGCTGAAAATTGGCCTGGGCAGGAAGGGGGTGAAAGTGCCCTGTATTGAGGTGGTTAAAATCAGAAGGTTGGCATGTTTAAATGTATTTATTATAAATGGTTTTGAGGCCTATCTGTGATTAGATCTTTTTTCTACACAATTAAACAATTGAATGAACATTTTCCAAAAGTGGTGATTTCTTACTTTTTTTGCCAGATGTTGTAGTAAGTCAACCCACCAGGCCCTTATCTACCTACTTGTTTGGGGTCAGCAACTGAAACTATTAAAGCAAGAGGGTCAGTATTTTGCATTTTCAAAAGCGGGATTCGGCAATATTGGCCTCAGGGTTTCATTTTGAAATATATTTCCTAGTAGTTGCCAAGGATAAAAATCCACTTTGGGCACCAAATGCTTTACAAGCCTGGATATTGCCTTGTAAAAGCAGTGAAATCGTCACTGTGTGGTACATGGCTTGTTCACAGAGAAGAACTTCTGGAGGCACCCAACAGACCCCACCCACTACAGGAGGGGGGCGGAGACCAGACCAGTCATCCTGCACAAGGGGAGAGAGCAGCAGTGTCCAGTCTTTATTACAGGGGGCTCTGCACAGAGAAAACATTTTCTCACTGGGTTACTGCACAGATCTGGGAGAAATGCACAAAGCACACCTGGATTCCAGTAAGAATATGCATGGCTTTTGTATTTGGACAATATTTCACTATCCTGGAGTTCAGTTTTAAGGATATACTTCCTTCAACAATGGAAAAGATTTGAAATTCTAAATATTTATGCCTATTGGATGTCTGGTTTAGCGTTGGGTCACATAAGCACTTATTAGCGTAATGTAGAATATAAAAAAACTGACTTTTTTTTTTAAACTCTTTATAATTTTCTTTGACACAACACACAGAAAGAAAAGGCAAGGAAAAAAATAAATATATATACATAAAAAAAAAGTGTGTGTGTACACACACACACACACACACACACACACACACACACACACCAAAATAAAAAAAATTAAATAAAAATAAGAGCAACTGCTCATGTCAGCATTCCACTCATCACATAAGTCCTAATTAACATACATTATAAGAATACAAATATTTTACAGTAGCTACTGAAGATATAAAGGTAACCAATTATTGAATATTTTAAGTTTCCAAGTTAATAGGTCTCGCCCACCCCATATCGGGAACAAACTGTAGGCGAAGACCCATCAACCTGTTGTTCAATTCATTATAGATAGTGTATTATCTACGTAACTAAGCTTGATGTAGGCAACTATAGAACTACAGAGTACATTTTTTAAGATACTCAGAGGCTCTAGGGTGGACCATCCAATTTTCCTCCCATTTCTAATGACTTATGAAAATGGTAGTTTGCTGGCTGCCACGCTAATTTTTTATTTTTTTTATATACTATGAATCACTGACCCAGGACAAGTAAAAAAAAAAAATCCTGATCTGCATAAATGCTGCATGTAAATAACGCTAAAGTATTGAAGTAAGAGGGTGACGATAAGAACCAGGCCACTAACCATTTCATAAGGAAGTCAACAGTGCCAGCTTCTCTATTCGTCATCCCATGTTTGCTGTGAAGCTAAACCTTTTTCTCTGTCAATAAATGGTTGCTTAATTATGGATCAAATTTACTTGCAAAGTATTTAAAGTTCCTTTTACAAAAAACAACTGCAGTTTACATACCGGTAATCAGGTTTTAGAAAGACCTGTCCATCAACTTCAACCAGAAATTTCAAGCTCAAGAATCCAGTTCTTCTTATTTATTTATTTTTTGTGACCTTTTACAGTGTCTTTCTTGATAGTTTACCCGTAGGGCACCATTGTGGTGGCTGTTTAGGGCTCGTTTACACTTGAAGCTGTCATTCTCGTCCCTCTGAAAAGCCATCTGTGGTGGATTGTTTTTTAGGGGCATTTGCAAGACAATTCAGAGGTTTTAAAGCATTGAAAGGCCACATTACACATGCGTGGGGTTGTGTTGCAGCCCCATTCACTTGAATGGGTCGAGTTTGGCGGTGGTGGTGTTTGCTGAATGCAAGGTCGTAAATTTTAGCTGCAGCATGTGTAACCCCCCCCTCCGCCGGGCTGTAAAGAACAGTTGGTTGATCCCCTCTGGGGGTTGAGCCCCAACCGTAAACGAGGCCTTAAAGTCGTAGGTTATACGACTTGCGATATAGGTGTGGGGCTTTCTCCCCTCTAAATTAACAAGGCCCACTTGGGCCCCTTTCACACTATCCAGCAGCAGGGGAGTTGTCCTCTGCAGCCCACACACAAACCTCCACTGTGTATTCAAGGTATAATGCTTGTTTAGACTAGAACAGTGGTGCCCAATGTGAGTCCCCCCCCCCCCAAAATGAAAGTGCTAACTCACCAGAACATTGGACCTCCAATTCAAATTTAGAAGAGGTCAATTTACACTTCATCCATCCTCTCTGGTTACGATGTCCACCTTTTTAACTGCTGGAGATAACATAATAAATACCATTCATGCAGGCCTGTTGAGTAACATATAAACAGGACCAAGGAGGAAAACGAGCTTAACGACCAGCTCACAGACAACCAAATAAACCTGTCTAACAGTATGTGTTAAAAACAGGGGTTTAGTCTACACACATTTGCAAATGAATGCAGAAGCCACAGAGCCTCGCCACGGCACCCTGGTATCTGGTACCCAACGAGTGTCTCCACAGTGGATATTGGTCAGGCAACGCACTTTGCAGCCATTGAGCTACATGCTGGGTGTTAAGTGTGCTCCTGTATCATTTAAGAAGGGGTGGGCTCCCCTTCAGTCCACCTGCCCTCCACCTATCCATCAGAATGCATGTGCTTCCATTGTGGAGACACTCATTAATTAGTGTTTGGGACCACAGATACCAGGGTGCCGTGACGAGGCTCTTTGGCTTACGCATGTATTTGCAGATGTGTGCGGACTAAACCCCTGCTTTTAACGCATACTGTTAGACAGGTTTATTTGGTTGTCTGCGAGCTGGTCGGTAAGTAAGCTTTTTTTTTTTTTTTTCCTTAGGATTTATTCTTGGCCCTGTTTATATCTTATGTCGCCCTCCAATTCTGCTTTCTGCGATGGCCAGTTATAGTTGGGGACAGTGGCACCTTTTTTGTATCACTGTTGAGTAACATATAGAAGAAGATACAACAAAGTGCACTGCCATGTGGTCTTCTTAGGCGTGAAGACTATTGGATAACTGGAAGCTCGCCAGGACTCATGCTAGGTAACATTTATGTGAAAGACATAGCGAGGAGAGTTTAAGTCCTCATGCACACTTAACATATAAAACTTCCATTGTATTCATGCAGACTGAAGGCAAAGAGTCACCATCCAGCAGCCTGTAGGAGTCTGATGGACTGAACGCTGTACTGAATGGTACCAACATCTGTAAACAACCCCAAACCTTAGTACCACTCAGTACAGCATCCATCTACCACTCTGCTGGCAGTGGGCTGTGCCCTCCACCTGCACAATCCCAGCAGGCACGGGCTAAACCCCCCCCCCCCCTTTAACTTGCATACGGTCTTTGCAGTTCAAGTGTCAAGCCTGATCTTGAAAGAAAAGTCTGGATGGCTGCTCACTAAACTGCTATCCAAATGCCTTTTATTCTCATAAAACCTCAAAGAACGCTACATGTATAAGCAAGAGGAGCGGCTTACGCGTTTCATACACCAATTGTGCTTTATCAAAGCCCATTTGCTTCATCTATGAACTGGTAATTTATACCCAGCCAGATCCTCCCCCGTAGGGGTGTCAGCAGGTTAATTAACCAATTCAATACTACATTCTTATCATTGCGTAGCAATCAAACTTGCACAGTAATCATAGAGTGAGAAGGGGGCAAGCGGACATCTTGTTACACCCACCGGAGTTTTAGATTTCACAGTTATTTTTAACACAAAGCGGAGCTTATATGCTTAAATACAGTGTTTGTAAATCTGACAGACTGTTTAGATGTTAAATTTTTAAAAGCAGCAGCAAAACTGCTGACCTTACATGGTTGCTATTGTGACCGAACACCTCTGATTTTCACATTTAAACAGTCCGTCGGATTTACAAGTACTGTATTTAAGCATATAAGCTCCGTTTTGTGTTAAAAATAACTGAAATCTAAAACTCTGGTGGGTGTAACAAGATGTCCGCTTGCCCCCTTCTCACTCTATCATTACTGTGCAGCAGTGTGGGGTGTAGCAAGATGGCGGCGACGAAACGTCACTTCCAGAGCAATCTGTGATGGGGAGCCGAATGTGACGAGACACCAGACCCAAATGATCTAATCTATTATGTATTAAAAAAAGAATTCCATAAATATGGGTTTAAAGTGATTTGTAAAGGATCTTTGTTATTTAAAAAAATAAATAAATTCATACTTGCCTCCACTGTGCAGCTCATTTTGCACAGAGCGGCCCCGAACATCCTCTTCTGGGGTCCCTCGGCGGCTCCTCCCCGCATTAGATAACCTCCTGGGAGAAGCGCTCTCCCGAGGGGGTTACCTTTGCGGGCGTGCTCCTGAGTCCAGCATTTGCGTCCACAGACATGGATGCCGGATTTGGCCCCGGCGCCCGCGTCATTGGATTTGATTGATAGCAGTGGGAGCCAATGACTGCGTTGCTATCAATCAAGAGCTGAGACCCATGAAGAGAGGGACGGCACGTCCCCACGGAGGGAAATTCGGGGCTTAGGTAAGTAAAACGGGCGGGGCCTGGGGGGCCGGTGACTGCAAGGTGTTTTTTTACCTTAATGCATAGTATGCATTAAGGTGAAAAAACATGAGGGTTTACAACCCCTTTAGGGTAAATTCAAATACTAGACTATTAAAGAGATTAGAAAAGAGCAACACCATGAAATACTCTGCATGTTGAACTAGAAAAAAAAAAGCAGCACCAACTTGATCTTGTTCCAGGATTGGGACGCAAAGTCCCCATATCGCTGCTGAAGCACGGTGCTTTATACTATAGTTAGTTTGTACAGCACTGACAGCAGCCCAGCCCAGCCCAGCTTGGCCCAAACAAACTACTAAAGTGATTGCAAAGCTAGAGTTAGGTTTTAAAATAGAAAATCGGACATCCTCCCAGCTTCTGTTAAACCTTTCCAGTGGATGTGATCAGGGGTTCGTATTAGTTCAATAGCACTCTGTCCTTGTGGTGAGCTAAGCTGTTATCGTAGGGTACAAATCTCGGACACATCGTGATACAGAACAAATGTCTGTGTGTACATTTAAACTGAGGAGAGCTTTTCAAATGTTCTGTTTTGTTTCAGGTGAATACTGAAGAGCATCTTGAGGAAGCTGATAAGGAGTCAATCAGCTGGGATCGGAAAATGCCAGATGATATTAAAGACAAAATCCAGAATGCAAAATTTGTTCCCACAGAAAGTATTACTGTATGGATAGATCCACTGGATGCAACACATGAATATACAGGTATCCCTTTTTTATATAAGTCATCAGCTGGCTGCCTTTCAGCAGATATAATTGGGATTACTCTTTCGTCCATGGACCGACACAGCTTCTCTATTGACAAAGTGGGTATTATCCGTTAATTAGGAGTGACTAGGCAGAAAAACTTGTAAAAGGTGTTGCATCACACCTTCTACAGTACCGCCCAGGGGGCGGACCCTCTGGGTATACCCTCTCAGTCTGCATCTTCGCAGATCAGTTTTTTTCTGTCTAGCAAGGAGTAGGACATGGCTCCCTTCGGGCCCATTGGTCCGGGGAAAAAAGATATATATATATATATTTATTTTTTTGCTACATTTGTTGTTTCCTGCGATCTTCGATCAACTGCCGACTGGGTGACAGGCTGGATCCTCGATCCTTGTAGTCTCCCAGGTTTCGGCCATCGAGCGTGTGCCGACCCTAGCTACGCGCTGGGTTTTCCACGACATGCCCGTCGCTCCACGGGTGGCCGGTGAGCTTACGCTCCAGGGCCTGCATCGGATCGCTCAGCTTCGGCTGACCTTACGGCCGAGTCGCAGCAGCCTGGCCGGTGAGCTTACGCTCCAAGGCTTGCATCGGACCGCTCAGCTTCGGCTGACCTTACGGCCGAGTCGCAGCAGCCTGTCCGGTGAGCGTCATGCTCCAGGGCATACATATGATCGTCCCTTCTGGGTCCAATCACAGCATGCCTGGCCAACAGTCACCTTCCGTGCGCGGACGATGATCTGTTTGGAATGTCTTCCAGCAGAATACATGCAGGATAGGTAAGTAAAACTCCCCTGCCTCGGCTGGGTGATTTAGCTGGACATTCCTGGAGAGATCAAGTAAGTGGTTGTGGCCCCTTTCTTCCCTCTCTCCCTGCCTTTCCCTCCTCTCTGGGCTTCTAGCTAAAGGTTGCTGGGTGCTGGGGGTCACCTAGGGGGTCCCACTGGAGCGGGGCTGGCTGTAACTAACATTTAAAAGAAATGTCTTTTTTTTTTACCTGTGTTTGTGTCCTTCCTCCTCCATGCTGTCGGCGGCCATTTTGAGGTGGTCCATGCCAAGTTTGGCCTCTTGTGACTGCCCGGCGGCCATCTTCCTGTGGTTCGGCCACACCCACTGGCCCCTATCAGCTGATCGGCGGCCATGTTTGTCCACCCTGTATGCAGATATTGCCGTTCGGCGGCCATCTTTTTGTGGGCTATGGCTGCTTGACCTCTATCTTCTGTCGGCGGCCATTTTCTTAGAGCCCACATTATCTTCCATACAGACGTTTTTGGCAACCATTTTGCGAGAGCCTCCGGCCTCTAGGGTGCATTACACTGGCGCGAAAATTCACACAGGAAGTGCTGATAAAAGAAGCAGACTGACACAGCAGCAGGGGGGACAGCATCACAGGCGCAGCATAGCATTACCTATCCAGGGTGGTGAGTCCTCTGGGTGACCCATTCTCTCTGCAGCACAGGAGGGTGGCCTATTGATATCTTGCCTGGAGCCCTGTGGGTGTCAGCGTGTGGTCAGCATGGCATCTGAGCCAGATGTCTTCTCCCCTGAAACACCAGATTTAGCAGCTGGTGTCCCTGAGGTGTCTATGGACGCTATGTCGGCAATCCTAGAGGCGTTTGCTGCCAGGGTGGAAGCAGCACACGGGAATACAGGGGGTAATAAATGCCCCCGTCCCCTGCAATCTTCTGGGGATATTTCTGATGCAGAACCAGGTCCAGCTACGGCTCATGTCCCCGATTCTGATGCATCAGAGACTGCAGACCGTGACCGATCGGACAGTGAGGAGGACTCCAAGTCCAGGTCAGTACACGAGACGGCTTTGGTATCTGACCTTATTACTGCAGTGCGGGATACGCTAAAGTTGGAAAAGACTGCAGAAGTAGCAGATACTCCAGTCCCCTTTGGGTTTCGTAAACCTGCCCGCGCTGCTAAGGTGTTCCCTTGTGTGTCTTATTTTGACAAACTCTTATACAAGGAATGGGAGAACCCACTGAGGGTCTTTACAGCCCCAAAGAGGTTTGCAGTACGGTACCCCTTTGAGGAGAGTTTTCTGAAGATATGGACCTCTCCCCCCTATAGTGGACCCTTCGGTGTCCAGACTTAATAGAGCCACCACTATTCCAGTAGAAGGGGCTCCTGTTTTCAAGGACCCTGTGGATAAGAAGGCTGAAGCACTCGCTCGCTACCTATACTCAGTGGTAGGCTCGGCAGTACGCCCGGCATTGGCGGGGGCCCTAGTGTCTCAGACACTTACTGAATGGGCAAAATTGCTACTCCAGGGGTTAAAGGAGCGAGATGCTCCTCCTAATGAGATAACTTTGGCCGACCAGTTGGTCCAGGGCCTTAAGTTTGTCTGCGAGTCAGACATGGATACTATTCCCCTGCTGTCAAGAGCTTCGGTTTATGCAGTAGCAATACGCCGCCTGATCTGGCTAAAGGGCTGGTCTGCGGACCAGACTTCCAAGAAAGCCCTGTTGGATCTGCCTTTTAAGGGCGACAGACTTTTTGGGGCTTCTCTGGATGACATCATCAAGGATGCCACAGGAGGTAAAAGCACTTTGCTTCCCCAAACTAGCAAGGGTAAGGGACCACGCCAAGGGCAAGGGCCCTCCTTTACTGCATGTAAGCGTTTTTTCTCCTTTCGTCTTCCAGGACAGCCTCTGAGACATAGGGCTCCTCCCTCCGGGACAGGAAACACACACACCCATTATCTTTAAAGGTGGTCCTCCAGGCCTCCCTCTTCAGTTATTGTGTTTCCTGCCGGACGGGAAGGAGCACGCATAAGGAACCTAAGGAGCTCCATGTCTCAGGACTGTCCTGGGAAGAGCCCCTGGAGAGACTCTCCTCTGCCTGGGCACCCCTCTGTCCTATCGGGGAAGAGCGTGGTTGCCGGCTCCACCGCTGCCATTAAGCTCGGAGAGAGCTGGACCCTGGATGGCTTGGACCCAGTCCCCCTGTCTGCCTGTACCTGAACGAGGTTGTGTCCTGGCGGACGGGCGAGAGACGCTCGGCTGGCCACGCCGATTCGGCCGACACTTCCGGGTACAGCGCGCGGGGGGGGCGGGGCTTCTGCGTTCCAGCGGGCGGAAGTGACGAGACTTCGGGCGGAACCGCGTCATCAAGGGGCGCCTGGAAACATGGTTCCAGTCTCTTAGGCGCAGCGGAGGATTGCCAGGCGTTACCGGAGCGGTGTTAGACTCGGCGAGGCCGCGCAAAGCACCCGGGACCATGGAGACACCTGTTCAGGTCGTAGACTCCGGTTCATCAGGCTCCGGTGCCTCTCAGGTAAGGTGGTGAGGGTGGACCATTCCTTACACTGGGGGGCCAGGGTATTGGACCCTATATTCCCCTCCCTGGGTGGAGAACCTTCTGGTGAGGGGGGGGCACTTCCTAGGCTGACTCAAGCACAGTGGTGGTGTGGGTCAGGGTAGCATATTGATGGAAATTTCTTGTCCTTTTCTTTTGTTTGACTTTCAGGTCAAAGCCCAGGACAAGACTCATATGCAACCGCCTAGGAAAAAGTGTGCCGTTTGTGGGGCTAAGTTAGGCTCTAACTGGGAGAAGCCTCTATGCCCTGATTGTGTCAGCAGTCTCGTTAAGGATAATTCTGTGGCAGAGTGTCACAAGATCCTGGCTTCGGTTAAAGACGAGCTAGCATCCACATTCCAATCATTTAAAGGAATGATGGATAGGGTGCAGGGTCCCTCTTCTTCTCTATATAGAGCAGCCAGTACACCCTCCTTGTCTGAGCCCAGTCAGGAGGAGGAGGTGATGGTTAGGGAGAGGGTACCTAGATCGCTTGCCTCTTCTCAGGCGGATTCAGCGTCCGGCTCTGAGGAGGAGGATGATTCCTCCAGGGGGGCCAGATACAAACTATCCCTGGATGATGTGGGAGATTTGTTGAAGGCGATTTACGACACGTTAGAAATTCGTGAGGAGCAAGTCCAACTTTCAAAGCATGACCTAATGTATCAGGGGTCTGGTGCACAGAAAGCCAGGGTGTTTCCTGTTCATAAAACTCTGATTGAGTCGATTTTGCTGGAGTGGGAGCAGCCGGAAAAGAGGCCCTTCTTTTCTGGTAACCTCAAGCGGAGGTTCCCCTTTGAAGCAGATGCTTCTCATCCATGGAATAAGATTCCAAAGTTGGATGCACCGTTAGCCAAGGTCTCTAAAAGGACAGACTTGGCCTTCGATGATCTGGGGTCGCTCAAGGATCCCATGGATAAGAGGGGAGATGTGCTGCTAAAGAGGGCTTGGGATGCCTCTGCCATAGGGTTGAAACCGGCCCTAGCAGCCACTTGTGTAGCCAGAAATCTGGAGTGCTGGCTCACACAATTACAATCTCACATTGCTGCTGGTACACCTAGACAGCAGCTGTTAAAATCTTTTCCCCTACTATTTAAGGCAGTAGGCTTTCTGGCAGATGCCTCCGCGGAGTCGGTTAAATTGGCAGCCAGATCTGCCGCTTTGGTTAACGCAGCCAGAAGGGCTGTATGGCTAAAAACATGGTCTGGCGATCCTGCCTCTAAGCTTAAACTGTGTGGGTTACCCTTTTCCGGTGACCATCTGTTCGGACCAGGTCTACATGAGGCTCTGGAAAGAATGCAGGATAGAAAGAAGGCCTTTCCTGAAAAGAAAAAGAAAAACGAGAACAAACGTTTTTTTCGTGGCCTCAGGCAACAGGAAAGGGATGGCCGTCCCAAGAAGCATTGGACGGGCCATAAGGGACGTGGAAGAGGAGGAATCCTATTTAATCCTCCTCAAACCACCCCTAAACCCCAGTGACTCCTGTGTCCCAGTGGGAGGGAGACTAGGGGAGTTCCTCCCACAATGGGTCAATTCGACTCCAAGTCCGTTCATTTTGGACATAATAAGGAACGGTTACAGGTTGGAGTTCGATTCTGTTCCCCCTTCAATGTTCCAGCTTACCCAGCTGCCAAGAGACCGGGAAAAAGCAAAGGCTTTGGGTCTATTATTAGGGGATCTAATGGATCAAAGAGTCCTTATTCAGGTGCCCCTGGAGGAGCAAGGGAAGGGAGTGTATTCACACGTGTTTGTCGTGAAGAAACCTTCCAGGAAGTTCAGGTTAATCCTGAATCTTCGTCCTCTGAACAAATTTATAACATACAAGAGGTTCAGGATGGAGTCAATATTCTCTGTGACCAACCTCCTGTTCCCAGGCTGTTTCATGGCCACAGTAGATCTCAGGGATGCCTATCTACATATCCCCATACATCAGAAATTTCAAAAATTCCTGAGGCTGGCAGTGCAGATCGATACAAAGGTTCTGCACTACCAGTTTCGAGCTCTCCCTTTCGGTCTGTCCTCCTCGCCGAGAATCTTTACAAAGGTTCTGGCAGAGGCCCTGGCTCCACTGAGAGTCAAAGCCATCACAGTGATCCCCTACCTGGACGACCTCCTGTTTGTCGCCCCATCTTTTCAACAACTGGAGAAAGACCTACAGGAGGCCCAGAGTTTCCTACTGTCTCTGGGGTGGTTGATCAACCGAGACAAATCTCAGCTGACCCCGTCCCAGGAGTGATTAGAACTCTGCTGGAGTGCCGTAAGCCAGTAACCAGGGCTATCTATGCCAAGGTATGGAAAAGATTTCTTTCCTGGCTGGGAGAGCAAGGACTAGATTATCCTGGGATACCAGAGGTACTGGATTTCCTCCAGGCAGGGGTGGAACTAGGCCTGTCTATTAGTACCCTAAAGGTTCAGACCGCTGCCTTAAGTATTTTCCTCCAGACTTCACTACAGCAAAATCAATTCGTTAGAAATTTTTTCAGGGCTCTAGCGAGATCTAGGCCGGTGAAGGTTACAACCTGCCCCACTTGGGATTTATCTTTGGTTCTCAGGGCTCTTACGGGTAGTCCTTTTGAACCCCTGGAGAAATCATTACTGAAATGGATTGTACTCAAGACTGTTTTTTTTTGATAGCGATCACATCAGCTAGACGAGTGAGTGATCTACAGGCTCTATCCATACGAGAGCCTTTTTTTGTTAATTTTGGAGGACAGGATTATACTTAAGACAGATCCTAGTTTCCTCCCCAAAGTAGCATCTATGTTTCATAGAACGCAGGACATTGTCCTACCTACGTTTCGCCCCACCTCAGAGGAAGAGGAGGAGGAATCTCTAAGTTTGTTAGACGTCAAAAGATGTCTTTTAATTTATTTAGAAGTCACTAGGAGCTTCAGAATCTCAGATTCACTTTTTGTTAATTTTGCGGGGGTCCGCAAAGGTTATAGAGCATCTAAATCGACCATTGCCCGATGGATAAGGATGGCGATTTTAGAAACTTATCAGTTAGAAGGTAGACAAGCACCATTGGTTAAGGCACATTCTACCAGGGCAGTCTCAGCATCTTGGGCAGAGAGGGCCGGAGCCTCCCCGGAGGACATCTGCAAGGCAGCAACATGGTCATCATATTCGACTTTTGCAAGACATTACCGTCTGGATTTGTTGTCTGACAAGGAGCAGACATTTGGACGAAAGGTCCTCCAGGCAGTGGTCCCGCCCTGACAAAGTAAGTTCCTTGCTTATCATCTCAGAGGCTGTCCTGGAAGACGAAAGGAGAAAACCGGAGTTAGACTTACCGGTAACTCTTTTTCTAGGAGTCTTCCAGGACAGCCTGGTTTTCCCACCCGGTGTTTGCTATTAACTAGGTGTTGGAGTTATGTACTAACGATGTGTTAGCGTGTTATGTCTTTCAGAGCCTTCCGGTAGTTCTTTGGTAAACTGAAGAGGGAGGCCTGGAGGACCACCTTTAAAGATAATGGGTGTGTGTGTTTCCTGTCCCGGAGGGAGGAGCCCTATGTCTCAGAGGCTGTCCTGGAAGACTCCTAGAAAAAGAGTTACCGGTAAGTCTAACTCCGGTTTTTCGCCCCCTTAAGGTGACAGGGAAAAGAC
This sequence comes from Rana muscosa, assembly GCA_029206835.1. Lineage (NCBI taxonomy): Eukaryota > Metazoa > Chordata > Amphibia > Anura > Ranidae > Rana > Rana muscosa. The sequence continues at coordinate 27,354,951 of JARGYO010005626.1, read as the reverse complement.
CCCAGGCCGATAAAGCGCCTGCCCAAGGACAGAAGCGTCCTTGGTCCCGCAGACCCAACAAGCCTGCGGACAAATCTGCATCCACATGAAGGTCCGCCCCCACCCAGCTCTCGGGTGGGGGGACGTCTTCGCAAATTCGCGACTCAGTGGACTGCTCTAGTCTCCGACAGGTGGGTTTGAGAAGTAATCTCCTCAGGCTACAAGATAGAATTTCTCTCTTGTCCACCAGACAGATTCATCACCTCCAATCTCCAGCTACTACCGACCCGTCGGGAGGCCCTGTATGGGGCGGTCCAGGGTCTACTGGAACGCGGGGTAGTTATTCCAGAACAGGAACGGGGTCAGGGTTTTTACTCAAATCTGTTCATTGTGCCGAAGAAGGAGGGGGTTCGTCCAATCTTGGATCTCAGAGCCCTCAATTGCTTTGTGAAGGTACAAAGATTTCGGATGGAGTCGGTTCGATCTGTAGTCACGGCTCTCCATCCGGGGGACTTTCTGGCCTCCTTGGACATCAAGGACGCATACCTGCATGTCCCCATATACTCCAGACACCAGAGGTTTCTGCGATTTGCTATCGGGAAGAACCACTACCAGTTTGTGGTCCTCCCGTTTGGCCTTGCCTCAGCACCCAGGACGTTCACCAAGGTGCTCGCTCTGATTCTGGCACTTCTAAGACAGCGGGGTATCGCTATCACAGGCTACTTATACGACCTTCTGCTCAAGGCCCCTTCAAGCTCAGAATTAGAGGTAAGCGTGTCCATTACCTGTCAGACTCTTCGAGACTGTGGTTGGATACTAAACACGCAAAAGTCAGTATTGGTGCCCACTCAACGCCTAGTGTACCTGGGGTTGATTCTGGATTCCTCAGAGGCAAAGGTATTCCTCCCTGTGGAGAAGTTGCAGACCCTCCGGGCTGCAGTACGGCAGCTGACTTCCAGGAATTGGTCGTTGGTCGTCACTCTGTTTTTGCATGCGAGTGTTGGGCCTCATGGTAGCCTCCTTCGAGGCGGTCCCATATGCTCAATACCACACTCGAGTGTTACAGAAGGAAGTTCTGTCCAGATGGAACAGATGCCCTTCATCTCTGGATTATCAAATCCGAGTGAGCCACCTAGTCAGGAGATCCCTGGTATGGTGGCTGACAGCACCGGCTCTAATGGCCGGGAAGTCATTTCTTCCGGTTTACTGGATAGTGATCACGACGGACGCCAGCCTTACAGGTTGGGGGGGGAGTCTGGGGTGTCCAGTCGGCGCAGGGTCGCTGGACCCCAGAGGAAGCCCTCCTGCCGATCAATGTCCTGGAGATCCGGGCGATCAAGCTGTGCCTCTTCAAATGGTCTCAGAGACTGCAAGGGCGTCCAGTCAGGATCCAGTCAGACAACGCCACAGCAGTGGTATATGTCAATCATCAAGGAGGAACAAGAAGCTCAGCTGCAGCATCGGAGATCGCTCGCATCCTGAAGTGGGCAGAGAGGAGCGTACCGGCACTGTCCGCCGTGTACATTCTGGGTGTGGAAAACTGGCAGGCGGACTACCTGAGCCGCCAGATGCTGGACCAGGGAGAATGGTCCTTACACCCGGAGGTGTTCCAACTCCTCTGCCAAAGATGGGGCACACCAGACGTAGATCTTCTGGCTTCCCGACTCAATCGGAAGGTATTGAGATTTGTGGCCCGGTCAAGAGACCCATGGGCAGACGCAACGGACGCGTTGGTAGCATCGTGGGGTCAGTATCGGCTAATCTATGCCTTCCCTCCCTTAAGGCTTCTTCCTCTTCTGCTCCGCAGAGTGGAGGCAGAGGGAATTCCAATGATCCTAATCGCTCCAGATTGGCCTCAGCGTCCTTGGTACGCCGATCTAGTACGTCTGGTAGCAGACGTCCCCTGGCGCCTACCACTACGGAAGGACCTGCTATCGCAAGGTCCCATATTCCATCCTGCTTTACAGTCATTGGCTTTAACGGCATGGCTGTTGAGAAACCCAGGTACTGAGAGACCGGGGCCTGTCAGACTCAGTAATCTCTACTATGAGAAGTGCTCGAAAACCGTCCTCTAGGAAGGTCTATCACCGCACTTGGAGGGCCTACATCTCCATGTGTGAGGAAATGAAATGGCATCCGCGTACCTATTTGGTTTCCAGAATCCTGCTGTTTTTACAGCATGGGGTGGACCAAAGGCTTGCCCTAAGTACGATTAAGGGACAGATATCTGCCCTGGCTGTCTTTTTTCAGCGACCCCTGGCGACTCACTCTCTCGTGAGTACATTTGTGCAGGGGGTCCGACATGTGGCCCCTCCGGTCCGTCCCCCGTTACCTCTGTGGGACTTGAACCTGTTCCTCTCGGTGCTTCAGAAGGCACCGTTTGAGAATATTAGAGATATTCCCCTGTTGACACTTTCTCAGAAAGTGGTCTTTTTGGTGGCTGTTACGTCAGTTAGACGAGTCTCTGAGCTGGCAGCCTTGTCCTGCAAGGCTCCCTATTTGATTTTCCACAAGGATAAAAAGGTGGTGCTGCGGCCGCAGCCTTCCTTTCTTCCGAAAGTCGTTTCGGCTTTTCATCTCAACGAAGACATTGTACTTCCATCCTTGTGTCCTCAGCCGTCGAATCCTAAGGAGTCGGCGTTGCATTCCTTGGACGTTGTCCGAGCTTTGAGAGTATACCTATCTGCTACTTCCCTGTTCCGGAAGTCAGACTCACTGTTTGTTTCGGTGGCTGGTCCCAAGAAGGGCCAAGCAGTCTCATCGGCCACCATCTCTAGGTGGATCCGACAGAGAGTAATCCAGGCTTACGCCTTAAAGGGTCAGGCGCCCCCCTTTCCTGTCACGGCGCATTCGACCAGGGCAATAGGTGCCTCTTGGGCTTTCCGACATCAAGCGTCTGTTTCCCAACTATGTAAAGCGGCGACTTGGTCGTCCGCTCACACTTTCAAAAATTCTACAAGGTTGATGTAGGTGCATCTTCGGATGCCTCTTTCGGCCGCAAGGTTTTGCAAGCGGCTGTTTAGAGTTGCAACTCCTCCGTTGGAGGAGTGCTGTTTTTGTGTTTTGGGGGTGAAGTTTGTTTTTATGCTGTTACCACCCCTCGTTTTTTTTCTGACACTGCTTTGGGACGTCCCACTTTGTCAATAGAGAAGCTGTGTCGGTCCATGGACGAAAGAGTAAATAGGATTTTTTACTCACCGTAAAATCCTTTTCTCTGAGTCCATGGACCGACACAGCACCCACCCCTCCTTTTAAGTTTGTACTGCTTTTTGACGAACTGATCTGCGAAGATGCAGACTGAGAGGGTATACCCAGAGGGTCCGCCCCCTGGGCGGTACTGTAGAAGGTGTGATGCAACACTTTTTACAAGTTTTTCTGCCTAGTCACTCCTAATTAACGGATAATACCCACTTTGTCAATAGAGAAGCTGTGTCGGTCCATGGACTCAGAGAAAAGGATTTTACGGTGAGTAAAAAATCCTATTTTTTCCACTTCCATCTACAGCGCTGTGAAAAAGTGTTTGCCCCCTTCCTAATTTTTTTTATTTATTTTTTTGCATATAGGCAGTCCCCGGGTTACAAACAAGAAATTTTGATCTGTAGGTTTGTTCTTAAAGTGGAGTTCCACCCTGACATATTTTTTTTTTTTTCAGAATCAGACTCTAAACCTTTTAAAAAAAAAAAAAAAAACATTTGGAGGAAAAATTGTTTTTATTTTTTTACTTGCCAGAATCGCCCTGTTAGGTGGTGGCTCCTAATCTGCCATTTCTTGTCTGCGGAGCTCCTCGTCACTTCCTCCCTCGCCTGTGCTCCTGGGAAATGATGTCATTCTTTCCCAGGAGTCTGTGGGCAGTACTATGATCAAAATTTACGTTATTTCCTGACAGGAAATTACGCGATTTAGGGCGCATCACAGCGCCGAGATGTGTTTATGTTGCCATAACAACGGGGTGGGACCTTACTCCATCCGTCACTGCCCATTGTTATGGCAACTTTAGAAACAATCGGCTCTACGGCCGCCGATGAATCACGCCTGCGCGAGATCGAGAGGTGCATGCTCGTTACCCAGCATGCACCTCTCCTACGGTTATCCAGGAAGGGGTATCGATTGGGCTTCACATGCCCAAAATCATGATCGCAACGGCCACAACAGGAGGGACTAACTAGTAAGTAGTAAATTTATATTTTGGCAACATCCATCTTTAAAATTATATAATCGTTTTTTATTTAAGAATAAATTGTGCTCGGAACAATTAAAGCGGTTGTATAGTCCTGAAAATGTTTTTTTTTTCCCACCTGTAAGGTAAAAGACATAATGAGTTAGTATGCATTGCATACTAGCTCATTATGAAATGCTTGCCTTAGAACGAAGCGTCGGTATCTCTGCCGGTCCACGCCGAGGGAGATGACATATTCCCTCGGCGCGTCTTCTGGGTATCCCGGCTCCCTCGCTGTGAGTGGCTGGAGCCGCAATGTCATCACTCCCGTGCATGAGACTTCTTTCCGGCAAGGTCCGGCGTCTGCCGGGCCTTCAGCCGAGAATCCCCTCTGCGCATGCGCCGCTGAAGTCGGCGGCTCATTGCGAGGGGAATATCTCCTAAACCGTAAAGGTTTAGGAGATATTTTTTTTTTTACCTACAGGTAAAGCCTAGTACACACGGCCAAGAATCTTGTCAGGAAAAAAACAATTTTTTTTCCTGACGAGATTCTTGACAAGTGCCGGCCGATTCAAAAGAACCGCCATTCTTTCGAATGGCACGAACGTGGTGACGTCATCGACTACGACGAGCATGCGCTCGTCGCATTCGATGCCGTCGCCGCCATCTTGCTTCACCCTACCTATGGATGCCTTGGATGCTCGAAATGACTTTGACGCATGCGCAGGTTTCCATGGAGGCAGGGAAGTATACACACGCTCGGGTTTCTCGTCGGGAAACAGGCCGACAAGAATCCCGACGAGAAAATAGAGAGCAGGATCTCTATTTTTCTCATTGAGATTCTGGGCAGATTTCCCGACGAGAAACCTGAAAGCCTCGTACACACGCACGGTTTTCTCAGCAAGAAAGCTCTCCCAGCAGTTTTCTTGTAATTTCTTGCCGAGAAAATCGGGCATGTGTACGAGGCTTTAGCCTTGTTATAGGCTTACCTGTAGGTAAAAGTTAAAAATTTGCCTATACAACCACTTTAAAAAATAAATAAAAATGTGGCCGGAAATCCACTTAAGTCGTCCGAACAGGTATAAAAAAATGTAATTGTCTCCAGCCAAAAAAACTATTTTTAAGCTTTTTGGATAGCATAGGGAAGGATGAACACCCCGTAACATTTATTTTGCTGCCTATGTCCCTCTTCAGAAGATTTTGCCTCACTTTCTGTCCCAAAAGCAATTGGATTTTGAATATTTTGGGTTGTGGAAACAAAGATTGGAGATTAAAGCTTCAGTGGAGGCACCTTTTTCCCATGATGACTTCTACCGGAGTAAATTTCCCTTCCTAGGGGTAGATTTCCTCTCACTTCTTGGTGTCTCCCTCCATTTGAAAGTAGGAGTTGTTTGTAAGTCGGATGTTTGTAACCCGGGGACCGCCTGTATTTGTCACTTTTTTAAATGATTCGGATCATCAAACAAATTTTAATATTCCACAAAGATAATATTAGTAAATCCGAAATGCAGTTTTTAAATGAGCTGTGCTTATAGATTAGAGTGCCATTACTAGGTAGTGCATTCTCTTCCCGTTAGTGTGTAACTGTATTTTGCATATACATCATTTTATGTTCAGGATTAAAAAACATTTATGAAAATGTATAATTTTTAAGGCCGATAAATTTGGAGTATACCATTTCACTGAACATGAGTTCTCTTTTTGTATATTTGTAATGGGGTAATCTTGTATGGCCTTTTCAGCATACAAAGCCTGCATTGTAGAGCTGCAATAAAGCATTCGTCTTTTATGACTGCCTGGAAAAAGATCACTACCTATTAGTTCTCTGCAGGCTGTTGTCTATGAAGTGCACACCAAACTCCATGCTATTCGTATAAATATCTTCACTTTACAATGTCCTTAGTTTATCTGCTTTTGTGAAAGTAAAAAGCAAAATAAATGCATGTTTTTACAGTTTCCCTAGCATTTGTTATTGTTAACAACTTGGCTTTTTTCTTTCTTTTTTTTTTTTTTTGTCCAGAGAACCTTGTTAACTATGTTACAACTATGGTATGTGTTGCTGTGGATGGAAAACCCGTTATAGGAGTAATACATAAACCTTTCACGCGTTATACTGGTAAGTGTTTTTGTTTTGTTTTTTCCTCCTTATAAAGCTAGCAAGATGTACTTATACTACTTATACTATTGTACAAGTGTATGTGTAGGTATAATGTGAATAAATGGTACAATTCACATGCTTAACTGCTTCCTGTTAAGTGGGACAAGTGTCGTTCTGGGAGGATGTACTGGTGTGTCCTCTCGGAGCTCACTTCATGCGCGTCTTCGGGGGCATGCATTGGCATGATCTGTGATCGCTGTGCCCACTGGACACAGCACAGATCGTGGTATGGGGCTGCTGTGATTAGCCCTGGTACTGTTTTAATAGCTGTGACCAATCCCAGCGATCACATTACCAGTAGTAAACGGCAGCTGTCATTCATGATGCCAGTGTTAACTACTGATTGGTCACAGCGATCACATGATGCAGGGCCAATCACCGCAGCCTTCTGCCATATGATAGCTGTGACCAATTATAGCCATTACAGTAGTACTCAATGGCTGCATAAATACAGCCGAACAGTCAAATATGATTGTTCATACAGTGATCATGACTGTACAAGCAGTCCCCGGGTTACAAACAAGATGGGGTCTGTAGGTTTGTTCTTAAGTTGAATTTGTAAGTCGGAACAGGTATATATTTTAAGTGTAGCTCCAGCCCAAAAAAAATTGTTTGTTTTTTTGGATAGCGTAGGGCAGGGTTAACGCCCCTGTAATATTTGTTTTGCCATCTGTGCCCCTGTTCAGAAGATTTCACCTCACTTTCTGTCCCTGTGACGCTTGGATTTAGAAAATTTTGGGTTGTTGTGGAAACCAGGATTGGTGATAAAGCATCAGTGAAGGCACCTTTTTCCCATGATAACTCCTTCCTAGGGGTCTCCCTCCGGTGAGTAAGTTGGATGTTTGTAACTCGGGACCTCCTGTACGTGCAATCCTAGTGTAAAAATAATACCCCCCCCCCCCCCCCAAGATCACAGCACTGCTCTAGTGACAGTATGTAAAAAAAAAAAAAAACATACTGTCACCAGAGCAAGCACGATGTCACTGTAGTGACCTTGTACAGCAGTGGCAGAGATCATGTACGACTGGCTGCTCTGATATTACTGTGTATCAGTGCCGCAGTCACATTGTTTTTTATCAAAGGTCTTTGAAAGTGGTTGTAAACCCCCCTGACCTATTTTTACATATAGTTAAGCCTATAATAAGGTTTACCTACGTGTACTGAAAATATCTCCTAAACGTGCGCCGTTCAGGAGATATTTGCCTTGTACTGCGCCGATGATGTCATCTGCGCATGCGCAGTGAAGAAATGGCCCTCCGTGCCGTTTCTTCCCCAGCGTGTGCCGTGACTGGCGGCTCCCACACGTGGAAGTAAAGTCCTGCGGTTCCGGCCAGTCACAGAGCCAGAGTCTGCGGCACCAGAAGGAAGAGGGGCGAAGAGTGATGCTTCCACTAGCGGGGACATCGCGGGCTTCGTTAGCAGGTAAGTGCAACGTAATGGGCTAGTATTATGCTTTTACTTTGCAGTGGAATAAAGAGTAAGTAAAACCCATCAGGGTTTACTTCCACTTGAAGAGCCCTTTGTGTTCAGTTTACTCTTCAGAGAGCATTTGACAGCAGTGAGAAGGCCTTGTATCTTCTCACCACCTGCTTAACATCTTGGGCCCCGCACAAGCACTCCTATTCACATGAATAGGTCGAGATTGGCAGGCATGTAGGGGGTATAATTCCTGCCACATCTGCGAAGCAAAGCATTACAGCTGTGGTATGTGAACACCCGCTGCCTCTGCAGCTAAAAGGGTTAGTGGTTAAGGGGCTGTAAAACTGCGGGTTAACCACGTTTACTAAGTCCTAATAGTGCAGCCGGTCAGTTTTCCAATCATAACCATACCTATGTAGCTAGAATCATTGTTCCTGATTGCCATCACACCAGACCAGTGCAACAAGCAACAGTTTTCCTGACCATCCCCACAGCAGTCCCAGTATCACCAGTTCAGTGTATGCAAGCAACAATATTCCTTATCACTGCCACACTAGTGTCCCCTGATTTGCCGCCACACCAGTCCACAGTGTTACCAGATCAGTGTAAGCCAACAACGGTGTTCTTGATCACTGCTACACAAGTACCAGTACAGCCAGCAACAGTGTTCCTAATCACTGCCATACCAGTGCAACGTTGTCTCTGCCTGACACCATTACTAACCCTGGCTTGTTTGTTGACTGCTGCCTAGACTCACTCTTTGCCTGTTTGCTGACCATGTGTCTATCTGCCGCCTGAACTGACCCATCTGCACGCTTGACTGACACTGTTCCTGCAAGACACCAGTCCTAGCCATCCCCTGCAAACAGCTGCACTCCTGGACCCATAGGAACTATTTTGTTCTTCCTTTCTTATGTACTTGGCCAGCGAACATGGCATTCCTAGGGGGAGGCATACCAGTAGGCTAGGTTTGCTTGGCTTATAGGAAAGTCATACACGCGTGTTATTGCCATACTTGGGAGGAGTAGTGGAATGTGTTTAGGTTGTAATTCTAGGTATGCCCATGCTGTGTGTGAGAAATGTCTTATTAAATAAAGTAAAAAAATAAATAATCTTCTCTCTGAATTTTCCAAAAACTTGTCAAGTCTTTTAAAGACTTTGTCACATGCCTCTTAACCACTTAACGACCGCTCACTGTATATATACGTCGGCAGAATGGCACCGACAGGCACAATCACGTAGAGCATACGTGATTGCCTTTGTATAGTTGGGGGGTCCAATCGGAACCCCCTCCTATACAGTGAGTGGTGGCTAAGTGTCCGGGAGCGTTCCGGGATGAGGGGGCAGCCATTCGTTTCCGGCCACCCCCTCGCGATCGCTCCCGGCGAATGGAAATGCCCCCTCTGTCTGTGTCAGGCAGAGGAAGCAGGAGGAAGTGATATCATCTCTGGTGCGGCGCTCACATATACCGAGCGCCGTACAAGAGAAGACATCAGGTCAGTGCACACAACACTACACTGACACCAGGACACATAGGGACATAAATCGCCCCCCCCAGACACCCCCAGATCACCCCCCCCAGTCACAGTGTCACTGATTGCAGTGACCATTTATTTAGTGATCACTGCAATCAGTGACATTTGTGACTGTAAAAGTGTCACCAAAGTTTAGTCTTAGGTCCAGTGTAGCCCCCTAACCCCCCCTAATAAAGGTTTAACCCCCTGATCACCCCCCAGATAACCCTTTCACCGCCTATCACCACTGTCGCTTAGCGATCATTTTTCTGATCGCTGTCTTAGCGTCAGTGATGCCGATCGGCAGGCAGTAATTTTTTTTAGGTTCGCCGCAGGTTTTTATAGCGTCAGGTACCCCAATATATTATCTAATAAAGGTTTAACCCCCTTGATCTCCCCCCAGGTAACCCTTTCACCCCCTATCACCACTGTCGCTAAGCAATTGTTTTTCTAAACGCTGTCTTAGTGTCGGTGATGCAGATCGGTAGCTGGTAATTTTTTTTAGGTTCGCCGCAGGTTTTTATAGCGTCAGGTACCCCCATATATTATCTAATAAAGGTTTTAACCCCCTGATTGCCCCTAGTTAACCCTTTCACCAGTGATCACCATATAAGTGTTACGGGTGACGCTGGTTAGTTAGTTTGCTTTTTATAGTGTCAGGGCACCCGCCGTATATAACCCAATAAAGGTTTAACCCCCTGATTGCCCGGCGGGTGATATCAATTAGGTTTTAGCGTCAGAGAGGGTCTGAGTCACACTCCAGGCAGCGTCAGGTTAGTGCCAGTAACGCTAACACCCACGCGTGAAGCATACACCCCCCTTAGTGGTATAGTATCTGAACAGATCAATATCTGATCTGATCAGATCTATACTAGCGTCCCCAGCAGTTTAGGGTTCCCAAAAACGCAGTGTTAGCGGGATCAGCCCAGATACCTGCTGGCACCTGCGTTTTGCCCCTCCGTCCAGCCCAGGCCACCCAAGTGCAGTATCGATCGATCACTGTCACTTACAAAACAAAAACACACATAACTGCAGCGTTCGCAGAGACAGGCCTGATCCCTGCGACTCCAGTGCTGTAGGAGGTGATTTCACCACCACAGTTAAAAAAAAAAAGCAAATATGCCGAAGCATTGGGGCAGCAGGGGCGGAGGAGCGATTTTGCTCCTAATGCCGCGTACATACGGTCGAAATGCCGACGGAGGCTTGCCCGTGGAAAAGTCCGACCATGTGTGTGCGGCATAACTTTTTTGCGGGAGGATGCCCCCATGCTTCGGCATATATAAATGGTGCGTGTATGCCCATCATTCCAAGTGGGTGGATGAAGGGCGGTATTCTAATGGTGGGCATACCCACCGATCAATCTCTTTTTTCGTTCAGCCAACTGGCTGCATGAAATAAAAAGATTACAATACATGTCCAACAAGGACCAGCAACGTACTGGTATGTTGCTGGACTTTGAATGTTTATACCAGAATTATGCCTGCGGGTTTAGGTATCATCTTGGTATCATTCTTTTCAGCCTGCGGCCGGCTTTCATGTAAAAGCAATCCTAGCGGCTAATTAGCCTCTGGACTGCTTTTACAAGCAGTGGGAGGGAATGCCCCCCCCCCCCCCGGATATAAAAAGCGCCATTGGGAAAGCATTTTATCTCACCGATCTTGGTGTGGTCAGATGCTTTGAGGGCAGAGGAAAAATCTAGACCCCAGTTTTTTCAAAAAAAGAGTACCTGTCACTACCTATTGCTATCATAGGGGATATTTACATTCCCTGAGATAACAATAAAAATGATAAAAAAAAAAAATACTTGGAAGGAACAATTTAAAAATAAAATAAAAAAGCAAAATTAATAATAAAAAAAAAAGCACCCCTGTCCTGCCCTGCTCTTGCCCAATGGCAAACGCAAGCGTCGGTCTGGCGTCATATGTAAACAGCAATTGCACCATGCATGTGAGGTATCACCGCGAAGGTCAGATCGAGGGCAATCATTTTAGTAGTAGACCTCCTCTGTAAATCTACTGGGGTAACCTGTAAAGGCTTTTAAAGGCTTTTAAAAATGTATGTAGTTTGTCGCCAATGCGCGTTTGTGCGAAATTTTAAAGCATGTCGTGTTTGGTATCTTTGTACTCGGCCTAAGATCATCTTTTTTATTTCGTCAAACATTTGGGCAATATAGTGTGTTTTAGTGCATTAAAATTAAAAAAAGTGTATTTTTTAACCCAAAAAATGCGTTTGAAAAATCGCTGCGCAAATACTGTGTAGAAAAAAAAAATGCAACACCCACCATTTTAATCTGTAGGGCCTTTGCTTTAAAAATATATATAATGTTTGGGGGTTCAACATAATTTTCTTGCAAAAAAAAAAATGTTTTCATGTAAACAAAAAGTGTCAAAAAGGGGTTTGTCTTCAAGTGGTTAGAAGAGTGGATGTAAGCTTCCTAATGTTGTGTATAAAATGCCAGAACAGTTCAAAACCCCCCCAAATGACCCCATTTTGGAAAGTAGACACCCCAAGCTATATACTGAGAGGCATGTCGAGTCCATGGAATATTTTATATGTTGACACAAGTTGCGGAAAAAACGACAATTTTTTTTTTTTTTTTGCACAAAGTTGTCACTAAATGATATATTGCTCAAACATGCCATGGGCATATGTGGAATTACACCCCAAAATACATTCTGTTGCTTCTCCTGAGTACGGGGATACCACATGTGTGAGACTTTTTGGGAGCCTAGCCGCGTACGGGACCCCAAAAACCAATCACCGCCTTCAGGCTTTCTAAGGGTGTAAATTTTTGATTTCACTTCTCACTGCCTATCACAGTTTCGGAGGCCATGGAATGCCCAGATAGCACAAAACCCCCCCAAATGACCCCATTTTGGAAAGTAGACACCCCAAGCTATTTGCTGAGAGGTATTGTGAGTATTTTGCAGATCTCGCTTTTTGTCACAAAGTTTTGAAAATTGAAAAAAAAAAAATATATTTTCTTTCTTCATTTTCAAAAACAAATGAGAGCTGTAAAATACTCGCCATTCCTCTCAGCAAATAGCTTGGGGTGTCTATATTCCAAAATGGGGTCATTTGGGGGGGTTTTGTGCGATTTTGGCATTTTATGGCCTTCGAAACTGTGATAGGTAGTGAGGAGTGAAATCAAAAATTTGTGCCTAGAAATCCTGAAGGCGGTGCTTGGGTTTCGGGGCCCCGTACGCGGCTAGGCTCCTAAAAAGTCCCACACATGTGGTATCCCCGTACTCAGGAGAAGCAGAAAAATGTATTTTGGGGTGTAATTCCACATATAACCATGGCATGTGTGAGCAATATATCATTTAGTGACAACTTTTTGTAATTTTTTTTTTCTTTTTTTTGTCATTATTCAATCACTTGGGACAAAAAAAATATATATTATGGGCTCAACAGGCCTCTCAGCAATTTCCTTGGGGTGTCTACTTTCTAAAATGGGGTCATTTGGGGGGGTTTTGTACTGCCCTGTCATTTTAGCACCTCAAGAAATGAGATAGGCAGTCATAAATTTAAAGCTGTGTAAATTTCAGAAAATGTACCCTAGTTTGTAAACGCTATAACTTTTGCGCAAACCAATAAATATACGCTTATTGACATTTTTTTTACTAAAAACATGTGGCTGAATACATTTTGGCCTAAATGTATGACTACAATTGAGTTTATTCGATTTTTCTTATAACAAAAAGTAGAAAATATCATTTTTTTTTTTTAATTTTCGGTCTTTTTCCGTTTTTATATCGCAAAAAATAAAAATCGCAGAGGCAATCAAATACCATTAAAAGAAAGCTCTATTTGTGGGAAGAAAAGGACGCAAATTTAGTTTGGGTACAACATTGCATGTCCGCACAATTTACAGTTAAAGCAGCGCAGTGCAAAATTCTGAATTCACCTCTGGTCCTTTAGCTACCAAATGGTCCGGGGCTTAAGTGGTTAAAGTGAGAGTAAACTCCCACCCTCTGACTTTTATAGGTTTGCCTATAATAAGGCTTGCACTTGTGAAATACACTTAAAAAAATATATATATATATATATATATATATATATATATATATATATATATATATATATATATATATATATATATATATATATATATATTATGCTCAAAAAAATTAAAGGAATACGTTTGAATCAACTCCTGGGATATTGATCTGGTCAGTTAAATAGCAGCTGCTTTGCTGTTAATTGAAATTAAAGCGGAGTTCCACCCAAAATGGGAACTTCCGCTTAAACTACTCCTCGCCCCCTTGCATGCCACATTTGGCATGTAATTTTTTGGGGCGGGGGGGTGGGGGCTTCAGTAGGATTGGGACTTCCTGTCCCACTTCCTCCTTCCACCCAGGGACCTCTTAGGCGACACGTCATATCGCCTAAGGCGGGCCCCACCCTGTAGGCGATCACCTGTCCACTCAGATTGCGCCGCTCGCGCATGCGCAGTGAGTGCCCGGCCGTGAAGCCGAAAGCTGTCACGGCCGGGTGCCCACAGTAGAAATGGAGGCGCCGGCGGAGAAGGGGGGAAGAGGAGCGAAGCTCCATTCGGCCGCGTCGCTGGACAGTGGAGCAGGTAAGTGTCTGTTTATTAAAAGCCAGCAGCTACAATTTTTGTAGCTGCTGACTTTTAATAAACATAAAAAAGGCTGGAACTCCCCTTTAACAACAGGTGCACTAGATGGGCAACAATGAGACGACCTCCAAAGCAGGAATGTTTTTTCTGGTGGAGGTGTCTGACATTTTTTTCCCCCTACTCATCTTTTCTGACTGTTTTTCACTAGTTTTGCATTTGGCTATGGTCAGTATCACTACTGGTAGCACGAGGCGATACTTGGACCCTATAAAGGTTGCACAGGCAGTCCAACTCCTCCAGGATGACACATCAATACGTGTCATTGCCAGAAGGTTTGCCGTGTCTCCCAACAGTCTCAAGAGCATGGAGGAGATTCCAGGAGACAGGCAGTTACTCTAGGAGAGCTGGACAGAGCCGTAGAAGGTGCCAGAGCCCTACAAAATAACCTCCAGCAGGCCACTGGTGTGAATGTCTCTACCAAACAATCAGAAACAGACTTGGGGGTGGCCTGAGGGCCTGACGTCCTCTAGTGTGCTCACTGCTGGACACTGTGGAGCTCGATTGGCATTTTACATTGAACACCAGAATTGGCAGGTCCGCCACTGGTGCCCCATGCTTTTCACAGATGAGAGCAGGTTCACCCCGAGCATATATGACAGACGTGAAAGGGTCTGGAGAAGCCACGGAAAACTTTATGCTGCCTGTAACAACAGGAACGAGAGACACAGACGAATGCCGGAGCTGTTACTGCCATATCGTTGTATTGTGATCACTGCTTTCAACGATCTTCGACATTGTAAGTGCAATACTTTTTAATAAACTAAGCTGGTTTGACATACTACCCTATGGAATTCTTTTTTCATGCCTGAGTTTAAGGTTGGATGAGGAATCTACACCATTGAAATTTAGAGGCTGTGGGGGAAGCCTAATTTCCCTGTGCTGGGTGAGACTGTTGGATGCAGTCATGAGCATCTGGTAAGCAGGATATATATCTTTCTCACCCGGGTGTCACCATTGTATCCATTACTTCACGTTTGGGAGCAAGCTTTCTTCTTTTTTTGGAACACTTCACTTCACATTGGATTGTTGTTTATTTTTGCACCAAGGAGGTTTCTTTTGATGGACTTTGTTTATGAACTTCTTCACGGATTAGTTATTAACATTATTATTCATATTGTCAACATTTACTTATTTAATAATCTTTTGTGGTTCACTACTGCACTTATTTATAATTCACTTTATATTTTGTGTTTAATCATTTAGTTGATTATCAACCTATTTTATGTTCTCCTAAATTTATTTTGGAGATCTTATTTCAGCGCTGCATACCTTTTTGTTTTTTTTATGTTTTGTATAGTTTTAGTATTCAGCTATTTATGCTAGCTGCTGTCTTTGGATCACTGATCACTTTACCAATTTCAATTGCTTCTCCAGCGCAACGTTAGCCCTAGGGCTTTTTTTCTTTCTGCCTGTAACATCGTTCAGCATGACCGGTTTGGTAGTGGGTCAGTGATGGTCTGGGGAGACATATCCATGGAGGGACGCACAGACCTCTACAGGCTACACAATGGCACCCTGACTGCCATTGGGTATCGGGATAAAATTCTTGGTCCTGGGTTCCTCCTGGTGCACGACAATGCCCGGCCTCATGTGGCGAGAGCATGCAGCCAGTTCCTGGAGGATGAAGAAATTGATACCATTGAATGGCCCCCACGCTCACCTGACCTAAATCCAAAAGAACACCTCCGGGACATTGTTTCGGTCCATCCGGTGCCGCCAGGTTGCACCTCAGTCTGTTCAGGAGCTCAGTGATGCTCTGGTCCAGATCTGGGAGGAAATACCCCAGGACACCATCCGTCGTCTCATTAGGAGCATGCCCTGATGTTGTCAGGCATGCATACAAGCACTTGGGGGCCATACAAACTACTGAGGACCATTTTGAGTTGTTGCAATGAAATTTCAGCAAAATGGACTAGCTTGCTGCATAATTTTTTCACTTTGATTTTCGGGGTGTCTTTGAATTCAGCCCTCTGTAGGTGGATCATTTTAATTTCCATCAAATGATGTGCCATCCTTTTCATTCCTAACACATTACCCAGTCCATATCAGTATAGATATTCAGCATGAGATTTTTGCCCGTTGAGATCTGATGTGTTTTCAAAGTGTTCCTTTAATTTTTTTGAGCAGTGTATATAGCTGCACCACTGACGTGAGATATAATCATATAAATAAAGAGATAAATAAAAAACCAAAAGTGTTGTGCTTAATACACGAGTAGTGAAATAAACCCAATCAGTCCATGTGTCTTCAAATTTACATCCGTGTAATGCCTTCAAATGGTGAAAAGTGCGGGGATACTTCCTCATTCAATTCCTCCACCTCATGATTACACCACCACCATAGATAAGGATGTACTCTTACCAGAGAGTATTGACCACCTATTATGGGGGGTCAAATAGGGCTTATGTATCTAATGTATCGACGGTCACTCTCCACATCGAAGGCAAGGGGGATCATTCTATGCCCCAGAAGTCCTTTTTTGTGACGAAACCGGTCGGGTTTTAGGCAAATATTTCGGTCTTTGCACTAGGGTTGAGCCATTGATTGTTCTGGCTGAGGAAGATTTTATATATGTTATGGCATGTTGATGCATTACTGGAATAAAGCCAGTTTTTAAAAGATTTTATACAATTGGGTTTATCTTTTTGCTGACACATCCCACTGGACACCGAGAACAGAGGAGTATAATTTTTTCATGTGACAATGGAATGATCCTCCTTGCCTTCGGTGTGGAGAGTGACCGTGGATGGAGTATATGAGATACGTGAGCCCTATTTGACCCCCCCCTCCCATAATAGGTGCTTAATACTCTCTGGTAAAAGTACATCCTTATCTATGGTGTGTGTGTTATCACGAGGTGGAGGAAGTATCCCTGCACTTTTCACCATTTGAAGGCATTACACTGAGGCTATAATAAGGCTTACCTGTAGGTAGTGTAAATATCTCCTAAACGTGCACCATTTAGGAGAGATGATATTTACTGTACATGCAGCTAGTGACATCACCAGTGCATGCGCTCTGAAGGAACGGACACCCGGGACGTTCCTCTCGAGTCCTGTGCCGTAAACGGCTGCTCATACGTGAAAGTGACATCATCGTGGCTCCAGCCAGTCACACAGCCAGAGTCCACGAACCTGGAAAAGAAAGACCGGGTGAAGATCAGAGCTGTGACAGCACGACGCTGGAAGGCTTTGTTTTTAAGGGAAGTGTAACCTAATGAGCTAGTATGCTAGCATATTATGACATTACCTTTCAGGGTACAAAAAAAAAACACCCAGCGTTTTACTACCGCTTTAAATACCGTATTTGCCGGCGTATAAGGCAGCTGGCCATATAAGACGACCCCCTAATTTAAAAATTGTAAATGTTGCTTTTGTGGTGTACTCACTGTATAAGACGACCCCCTTCTGACCAGTCTGTCAGCCTGCTGGATGTGTCTCATAGTATACATACAGTATACCGCGCTGAGCCAATCACAGCGAGCGATGCATTCTATTAATGAATACAAAGCCTGCTCAGATTGGCAGAGGCTGTAACATCAACAGCCCGCGCCTCTGACTCTCAAAGCCGATCCGAGCAGGCTACTGTATGTAGCCTGCTCGGATTGGCAGAGGTTGTTCCTCCTATCCGAGCAGGCTCTGTGTATTCATTAAAGGGGTTGTAAAGGAAAAAGTTTTTTCACCTTCATGCATCCTATGCATGAAGGTGAAAAACCATCCGACAATACCGGCCCCCACCGAGCCCCCGTTTTACTTACCTGAGCCCTCGAAAGTCCCGCGCTCGGCCCCGACATCCTCTTGCCGTTCAGCCTGGCCGTTGATTGGCTACAGTGGATGGATTGAAAGCAGCGCAGCCATTGGCTGGCGCTGCTGTCAATCACATCCAATGGCGCGCCGGGGGAGGGGCCGAGTGATACAGACCCCAGAAGACGTGGATCGGGGCCACTGTGTGCAAAACGAGTTGCACAGTGGAGGTAAGTATAACATGTTTGTTTTTGTTTTTCTTTACAGACCCTTTTAATAGAATACATAGATCGCTGGGATTGGCTCAGCGGTGTATACTGTATGGAATTACACGCTTGGGTAAATACCAGAAGGTTGCAGCCCCCCTGAAATACTCCCTAGGGAGGATAAAAATTTAAATTGTAGCGAGGGGTGATGGCGCCAACTCCCACCAAAATGACCAATAAAAGGTCTAAATGGTTAACAGACTGTGATCCAAACACCAAAGTAATATAAAAGTAATGTGCTCAATATAGTGAACCAATATGTTTTTTTCCACATATGGAATAAGATATCCTTATCTATCTTATATTACAGAGTTTATCCTAAGTTTAGCTCACCTGTCACAGACTAATCAGTGTCTACCCAGCATTAGCTGTCCCGGATGTAACTATTGTTACTGCTTAGACAGCTTGGTTCACTATGTTGAGCACATTACTGGTGTATACTGTATGTATGCAGTATTACCGCACATTCGAGCATCCAGAGGGCTGACATCCAGCAGGCGGCTGGTGTATATGACGAAGGTGATGGTGACTGCGCTGTGAAATGGGGAGAAGTACTAGGTGGAAAAAATGAAAGTGGAAAAAAACTATGGGTGCTGGCTCTATGGCCAAGGACAATAGTGTCAAACTAACAGTGTGTACAGTCTATGTTGTAAACAATAGTGACCTGAATCATTGAACACAAAACGGTGAATAAAGTGATAAACTCCAAACAATCTGCAAACATCAAAAGCGAAGGCCCATAAGTGGGCATAGAAAAATAAAAAATAAATCCAAGTGTAGTACAGAAGTGCTATTGGTGAAAAACAGAATCCAAGAAAATATGTATATCAGGGCTTGACAAATTTGATTGGAATCTAGGAGCCAGGTTTTTTTTTAACAACCGATGCGTGCAGAAGCGAACGCATACGTGAGTAGTGCCAGCACATGAAAGCAGTGTTTAAACCACACATGTGAGGTATCGCCGCGATCAGTAGCGCAAGAGCAATAATTCTAGCCCTAGACATCCTCTAACTCAAAACATGCAACCTGTAGAATTTTTTAAATGTCGCCTATGGAGATTTTAAAGGGTAAAAGCTTGTCGCCATTCCACGAGCGGACGCAATTTTGAAGCGTGACATGTTGGGTATCAAATTTACTCGGCGTAACATTATCTTTCACAATATAAAAAAAAATTTGGCTAACTTTACTGTTGTCTTATTTTTTAATTTAAAAAAGTGTATTTTTTCCTTAAAGTGCGCTTGTAAGACCGCTGCACAAATACAATGTGACAGAAAGTATTGCAACGACCGCCATTTTATTCTCTAGGGTGTTAGAATAAAAAATATATATAATGTTTGGGGGTTAACTTCTAAGTAAAGGGAAGGAGTTGGGCGGGCAGTGAAACAGGCAAGCATTGCTGGCTGTCTTGTCATACCAACGGCCACCACAAGAGGGCGCCAGATTACAGAATGAAGCATAGGCCTGCAGAAGGCCGCAAAGCCGCAGCCTCAATTACCGGCCGGTGCGGCCCGACGAGATTGCGGGGCCCACGGAGACACAGGAAACCTCAGCTGTGCTGCCCCAGGCATCAGGTTGCTAATTCTAGTCGCATTTGCGACCTGGCGCCCGGGGATTGTCGAACCCTGATGTATATAATCCAGGAATGGGTAGCAGGATGAGCAGCAGAGATGTGATAGTCTCCCTTGATATGTATTCTGACTCATAGAAGGCACATATGGGAACATAAACGTAGAAGATGATGTACATAGCGTGACTCTGTTGGACTCCACAGAAAAGTGAGGGCTAAAGCACACAGTAACACACTCACTTGCTGTGGGAAAAACACAAGCGTCAATCCACTAGCGCCGAGCTCGTCACTGTCAGCTGTATATTTCTCTAGCTTCCCAGGTATAGATGGCAAATCTCTCATGGGGCAGCGGTATATATAAAGAAAGGAAAGCTCATAGCATAACCCGTAAAACAAGCGTATTTATTGAATAAAACCAATGGTAAAAACTTGCATTAAGAAGTGTGAAGCAGGATATGGTATCCTACGAGCGCCGGGCTCGTCACCTGCCATCAGACTAGCCGGGTACCTGGTGCTCAATCCTAACGCGCGTCGTCACGTGACGTATAAGATGACCCCCGCTTTATACCCGGCGTATAAGATGACCCCCGCTTTATACCCGGCGTATAAGATGACCCCCGCTTTATACCCGGCGTATAAGATGACCCCCGCTTTTTGGACGTTTTTTTTTTTTTTTTTTACTGTAAAAACTCATCTTATGCCGCGTACACACGATCATTATTCACGGCGGTTAAAAAACCGCCGTGAATAATGTCGTTTAAAACGGGGGAACAGCTTGTTCCCCACACACGGTCGTTTTTTCACGTAATTTTTTCTCTTGACGAGAAAAACAACAGTCTGTGGGCTCCGCGGCAGTGTTTCCCTATGGGAAACACTGCCGCGGAAAACATGTCGAAAAAAACGACGAGAAAAATTAGAACATGTTCTAATTTTTCTCGTCGTTTTTAATGCCGTTTTTCTTGTCGAAAAAAATGACAGAGAGCCCACAGACTATCGTTTTTCTCGTCGAATGGGAAAAATGAAGTTTTTTTCGACGAGAAAAACGGCCGTGTGTACGCGGCATTATACCCTGGAAAATACGGTACTGTTTTATATTCTTTGGGAGGATATAATGTAATAGTAATTATGTGAGTTTTATTAAAAATACGCATTTCTGTTATTGCTATATTCCTCGTCTCTATCTGTACATCTCAACCATTGTAAAGTAAAATTAAAAATTTGAGTTTTTTATTTTCCTTTCATAGCATGGGCAATGGTAGATGGAGGATCAAATGTGAAGAGGCGGGCATCTTATGATGAGAAAAGTCCAACAATCATTGTCTCTCGAAGCCATTCTGGAAAAGTCAAAGAAGTGACCTTCCAAACTTTTGGCAATCATACTAAAATCGTATCTGCTGGCGGATCAGGTTTGTAGAGAACTCTTGCATTATTTAAGGGAGTTGAATAGTCATTAGCCACTTCAGCTCCAAAAGGATTTACCCCCTTAATGACCAGGCCATTTTTTGCGATACGGCCCTACATCGCTTTAACTGACAATGGCGTGGTCGTGCGACGCTGTACTTATACAAAATTGATGTGTTTTATTTCCCCACAACTACAGCTTTTTCTTTTGGTGGTATTTGATTGCGGTTTTTCTTTTTTTGCGCTATGAAAAAAAAAAAAAAGCGACCATTTTGGGGAAAAATTACTTTCGGACATAAAAAAAATTCCCCCAAAAAAGTGAAAAAACAAATGTATTCATCAATTTACACACACATGTATTCTGCTACATATTTTTGGTAAAAAATAAAAAAATCCCAATAAGCGTATATTGATTGGTTTGCGCAAAAGTTATCACGTCTACAAAATAGGGGATAGATTTATGGCATTTTTATTATACATACAGACGGCAATCTTCTTTTTTTTTTTTTGTGGGACTGCGACATTACGGTGGACAGATCGGACACCTAACGAACATTTTTGACACCAGTGACATTATTACAGTAATCCGTGCTAAAAATATGCACTGTTATTGTACTAATGACACAGTCAGGGAAGGAGTTAACATCAGGGGCTATCAAGGGGTTAACTGTGTTCCCTCACTGTGTGTTTTACCTGTATTGGGGAAGGACTCACTGGGACAACACACAGATCTGTCTTCCTGCATAGCAGAAAGAAAGGATCTGTGTGATCTTCCCTGTCAGAACGGAGGTTTGCCTTGTTTACACAGGCAGATCCTTGTTTTGTCACTGCGAGTAACAATCGTTGGTGGACCCGCTAATTGGCTCCTCCGCTGGCCAATGGGAGCACGCCCACCCACAATGGCAAGTGCACGAGTCGACGTGGCACTCAAATCACGGCAAAATCAAAATTTTCACCCGACGAATCATGGTAAAATCACGCCGGTCACGTCCCGCGATTCTGTTTGCATGATTTTACCGCAATTCGGGCGACAGTCACGTCAAACCAGCACCGCAGTTTGAGTGCCATTGAAAATAACGGGGATCACAAGGGCGTCCCGCGATTTGCGGTGATCCTGCCAGCAATCCGGAACGCCAAATGGAGCCATATTGTTAACCATATCTTAATGATTGTATCCAACATTGACAACGGTTTGATATTCTCCCGCACTTTTCTGAATTTTTTTTTTTATCAGGATTTTTGCTCTACCACCTATCTGACACTATGGTTTTTAGGGTTTTTCCCATATATATTTTTTTTTTGTGGGATACAACTCCTTTCTAAACCTCAAAGGCAACCATATACTCTCTGGATCAACATCTTGCTATAGGAGCGCCTGAGCAGGCTCACTCCTGAGCTGCTTTGTGTCCATTCACACCCTGAGCACGGCTCGGCCTCGCCCCCTCCTCGTTGACTCACTGGCTGTGATTGACAGTAGCCGGACTCAATGACTAGGAATGACGAGTAAGAGGCCTAAGAAAAGCCAAGGCTTTTGTGCACATGGCTGTGTTGAGATGTTGCCCAGGTAAGTTTTAGTGGGGCTGGGAGCACCGCTGCACACAGGTTTTTCTATTTTTTTTTTATTTTACCGATCATGCATATAGAATGCATGAAGGTAAAAAAACCTTGAGCCTTTACAACTACTTCAACTCTTTTTTATTTATATGTGTAATATATATATATATATATATATATATATATATATACATACATACATACATACATACATACATACATACATACATACATACATACATACATTCATTCACTGTTGCAAAATAGAAAAAATGGCAGACAGTTCTGGTCTCTGGACCCAGGATGCTTTAATTCATACCCTTAGTTTTATGTACAGACAAACATTCTAGTCTTCCTATATAAAGACTTTACATAAAGATGCATCTATGAAACCTATTACAAACTTTTGGATATCATCAATTCGAGAACCTTTTTAACTTTTACAGTCAATAATATGTTCCTTTTTTATAGCTTTTGATGCACCAAACTTGATAGAGTAGCCTGAGCAGCTACAAAACAATTTCAAGAAGTTCTATATTAACCACTTGCGAACCAGCTGCCGCAGTTATACTGCGGCAGGTTTGCCCCGCTGGGCGAACCGTCGTTGCTGTACGTCGGTCGCTTTAAGCAGGCTGGCGGGAGCGCGTTCGCGCTGCATTATGGGAGTGCAGATGCTTGTGACCGCCGATCTACGGGCACGAGAAGCAGAACATGGGGTGTGTGTGTGTGTGTGTGTGTGTGTATATATATGTGTGTGTGTGTGTGTATATATGTGTGTGTGTGATATATATATAAACGCACACATCCCTGTTCTGTGAGCTGAGGAAAGACAGATTGTGAGTTCCTAATAGCTAGGAACCACGATCTGTAATTTCCTCTAGGTCAGTCCCATCCCCCTTCAGTTAGAGAACACACATTAGAGAACACACATTAGGGAACACAATTAACCCCTTGATCGCCCCCTAGTGTAAACCTCTTCCCTGCCAGTGACATTTTTACAGTAATCGGTGCATTTTTATAGCACCGATTGCTGTATAAATGCCAATGGTTCCAAAAATGTGTCAAAGGTGTCTGATCTGTCTGCCATAATGTCGCAGTCCTGATAAAAATCGCAGATCGCGGCCATTACTAGTATAAAAAAAAAATGCTATAAATCTATTACCTATTTTGTAGACGCTATAGCTTTTCCGCAAACCAATAAAATGCTTATTGCGCTTTTTATTACCAAAAATATGTAGAAGAATACATATCGGCCTAAACTGGGGAAAAAAATAAAAATCGCAGAGATGATCAAATACCATCAAAAGAAAGCTCTATTTGTGGGGGGAAAAAAATTGTTTGGGTACAGCGTCGCACGACCGCGCAATTGTCAGTTAAAGCGACGCAGTGTCGAATCGCAAAAAATGGCCCAGTCATTGAGCAGCCAAATCTTCCGGGGCTGAAGTGGTAAAGTTAAATTTTTGTTAGTCATTGTGTCATCTCTGAAATCTCTACTTTCCCATCAGTCATTGGTAAGATTGCCTCAACAGTCTAGAATTTTGAATAATTGATCTCCCTTCTTTCCCCTCAAAGGTTATAAAGTTCTCTCCTTGCTTGATGTGACTGGGAATGAAAACCAAGAAACAGCTGATGTGTATATTCATGTCACCTATATCAAGAAGTGGGACATTTGTGCAGGAAATGCTATACTCAATGCACTTGGTGGTCAGATGACTAACCTTAAAGGAGAAGAAATAATTTATACTGGACAAGATGGAAACGAAGGAGGATTGCTAGCTAGCATGGGGATGGACCATAATGCACTTGTTGAAAAGTTAGCTTCAAAAATTTCTGATAAAGAAAAGAAAATCTAACCGATCAAACACTTTACTTTAAGACTTGTTTACAAAAACTGAAATTTGAGTCTATGGTTTGACTGTCGGTACAGTTTGGTGTATCCAAACCGGGGACTTGAGTATTTTTCTGCTGTATCATTCTGAGTTTGTGCAGCTCGGAAGCCAAAATGACCGCACTTGGTTCAAGAGACTGTAATATCGACTGTGTTAAAAGTAGTTCTTGACTTTGAAGAATGTGTGATTTAACAAACTGTTCATCTATTAAGATTCTGCTTTGAAGATCTATTGGTGGAAGCTAAAATCTTATTTTAAGTAAAACATTACTTTTTTTCACTTCAGCCTTCTCGGTAAAATTATTAAAAAGAATAAAAAGCACAGTGCATTGCTACTTTTTGCCACAGCAAATGATGTATATCAACTATAAATTAATTTTCGATAAATCCTATATTTAGGAAATTCCATGAAATAAGATATAGAAGAATGCTAGGAGAAGAAAAGGATTTCAAAAGTGTTGCTAAAATAAAAATAAAAAAGCTTTATCGTGCGGCCTATATAATTCAGCAGATGATGGAGCTGAAGCCTGTAGGCATACCTCTTCTGCCAACCAAAGTAATGGCAGTATACTTGGGTCATCTCTTTTGCAAAGATTTTCTGAATTCTTGAATTGGTGATATTGTGTAAAAGGGCAAATCTGTATTTCTCTTTTCGTCCATGGACGGACACCGCTCCTTAATTCTTGACAGTTGGGTTATGTTCCTGTTCTATGGACTAGGCAGAACGTTAGATATTAAATACATGTTACTTTAACAGAGTTGAACAGCCCCGCCCAGTGGGCGGTCCATCCAGACATAACCCTCTGCCCTGCAGTCAGCAGCTCAGTTTTTTTCTGCCTTGCAGAGGAGAAGGACCTGGCTCCCTTTGGGCCCAGGGTCCAGAAGAAGTTTTTACTTTTTATTTTATTTTTTGATCCTGAGATCAACTGCCGGCTGGGTGATAGGCTGAATAATATAGATCCTTGTAGTCTCCCCAGTTCCGGCCATCAAGCGTGAGCAGGCCTTAGCTATGTGCGGGGTCGGCCACGACATGCTCCAGGGGTGACCGGTGAGCTATTGCTCCGGGGTCCACATATGACCGGGCTGCTTGCTGTCTCAGTCACAGTGGACCGTGGCCGACAGCCACTCCGTACTGCTCGGCTGTGGGTCTGTCTGGAACGCACCAGCAAGTCCTCGCATGGACAGGTAAGTTTAGTTCCTCCTGTTTCGACAGGATGGAACAGCTGGGCATTCCCGGGAGGGGGCGGTTAGGGGGTCTCCTGTCCTCCCTTTCTCTCCCTCTGTCCCACCCTTTTTCCTCCTCGCCTTGCGGGACTGCTACGTCGGCCGGGGTATACCTGAGGGGGATTCCGTATCCTATTTTGGGGGCTGTGGGGCATCCGGGTCCGCTCTATGTGGGGGGTGGTCTGCCTCTGGGAAGTCTCCATTCGGCATCTCTACGGCCTTCTCGTCCACCTCAGGTGCTTAGGCGGCATTTTTTGAAGCGCCGACGCCATTTTCTTGGGGCCTGTAGTTTGCATTGAAATCTCTATTGGCGGCCATTTTGCCGTGGCCGCGCTATGATGCAGGTCTTCATTGCGGACGGCCATTTTCTTGTCCACGCCCTATTTCTCTGAGGCGTTCGGCGGCCATTTTGAGGGTGTTTTTTTCTTATTGATGTGGCCTATAGTGCTGGGAAGGCTTCCTGAACGGCGCAAATAGCGCTGTTCACATCACAGAACACCTCAGACACATGCTGTGTGCGGAGGGAGAGCGGACAGCAGCGCTGGGCAGCCTCTTACTTGGGTGGTGAGTTCCATGGGTAAAACCCTCGGTCAGAGCAGCAAGGGAGGGTGGATGTTTTTCGGTGCCATTACCTTGACTTAAGTCCTTATAGGCTGTCAGTGGGTGGGCATGGAGTCAGATGCTGGATGCTTCCTCCCCAGACATTCCAGGGCAGCAACCAGTGTCCCTACACCTGCGGTGCCTAATGGACAGTCCTGGAGTCATTTGTTGCCAAGGGCGGGCATAAGGGGGGGTAAAAAAGCGCCCCCTCCCCCCCGCCATCTCCTGGGGAATGCTCTGCCTCAGGCCTGGCTGCAGCACAGGACCCCTGTTCTGAAGTGTCAGGCTGCGAAGACCGTCCAGGCAGTGAGGAAGACTCCTTGTCCGGGTCAGCGCAGGATAGAGCACTTGTGATGGCATATCACAGCAGTGAGGGTCACTCTTAAGCTGGAGGATACAGCTGGGACATCCGCTGGGGTGCCAGTCCCTTTTGGGTCTCACAAACCGACCCGCTATCAAGGTTTTTCCTTTATGCGTCTTACTTGACAAGTTCATAGATAAGGAATGGGAAAGACCGCAGAGGTCCTTTTGTGATCACTCAGCGCAGGGCGGTCCATTACCCATTTGAAGAGAGCCTTTTTTTTAAATGGGCTTCTCCTCCCGGTCGTTGATCCCCCGGGTCTCTCGGTTAAATAAAGTAACCACTATCCCGGTGGAGGGGACCCCTGCCTTTACGGATACTTTACGGTCCAAAGTGGTGAGCCGCTCCATGTTCACCATGCTGGGGTCAGCATTGCGGCCTATATTGGCTGCTACCTTGGTGTCCCAGACAATCAGTGAGCTCAGGTATTGCACCAGACTGTGGAGGAGCATCGGCTCCCTCCTGCACGTGTTTCACTGGCTGAACAGTTGGTTCAGGGACTTGTGTACGTCTGTGATGCAACCCTGGATGCGGCCCCTTTAATCTCCCGGGCTTCCGCATCTGCGGTGGTATTGCGCCGCCAGATATGGCTCAAATGCTGGTCCGCTGACCAAGCTTTCAAGAAACCTCTGGCTGATAGCCTCCCACCTTTGAAAGGCATTTTGGTGCCTCACTGGACGACATCATTAAGGATGTCACTGGAGAAAAGAGCTGCGCCGTAAGCTGGGGCCCTCCTTTCCCACACAGAAGCTGTATTTTTGTCAGTCAGGACCTGCTGGCAGACCCTCCCAAGCGGAAAAAGGTCCAGCTGGGAGACAGAAGCGTTCCTGGGTGCGCAAGCCCAACAAGCCAGCAAGCAAGCCTGCTTCTGCATGAAGTTTTGCCTCCACCTGACTCCTGGGTGGGAGGACGGCTTTGCGGGGTTGCAGCTCGGTGGTCCTCCCTGCTCTCCGACCAGTGGGTCTGCGAGGTGGTCACTTCAGGGTACAAGAGAGTTTTTCTTGTCCACCAAGCAGATTCTTTCCCTCAAATCTGCCTCCCCTTCCGGCTCGTCGGACTGTCCTGCTGGGGGCAGTGCAAGACTTGTTGAAGTGCGGGGTAATCTTGCCTGTACCACCGCAGGACATGTTTCAGGGTTTCTGCTTGAATCTGTCTGTGGTCCCAAAGAAGCACGGAGTCCGTCCAATCTTGGATCTTGAGGCCCTCAATGCCTTTGTAAAGGTTCAAAAGTTCCAGATGGAATCGATTTCGTTTGGTGGTTGCTGCGCTCCACCCGGGGGACCTCCTGGCATCCTGGATATCAGGGACGCATACTTGCATGTCCCCATCTGCGTCAGGCATCAGAGGTTCCTGCGCTTTGCGATCGGCGAAGACCACAATCAATTTGTGGCCCTTCCCTTTGGCCTAGCATCGGCACCAAGAGTTTTCACCAAGGTGCTCGCCCTGATTTTAGCTTTGCCGAGACCGCGCGGCATTGCAATCGTGGGCTACTTGGACGATCTTCTGAGAGCTGCTTCAAGCTCAGAATTAGAGGAGGACGTGTCTATAGCCAGTCGGACCCTCCGGGAGTTTGGTTGGGTACTGAACCTCCAGAAGACAGTGTTAGTACCGACCCAGTACCTAGAGTACCTGGGGTTGATTCTGGACTCCTCGGAGGCCAGAGTCTTTCTTCCTTTGGAAAAGTTGCGGATACTCCAGACTGCGGTGAGGTTGTTGACATCTTGCAAATGGTCCTCTCTCCGTTTTTTGCATGCGAGTCCTGGGCCTCATGGTAGCCTCTTTCGAGGCAGTTCCGTTTGCAAGACCTGAGTGTGGAATTGGGCAAACGGAGATTCTCTCCAAATGGAACAAATCTCCGTTCTCTCTGGATCGTCAGATTCTGATAAGTCATCTAGTCAGGGCCTCTCTGAATTGGTGGCTGAGATCCCCGGCTCTTCGGTCCGGGAAGTCGTTCCTCCCCTTTCATTGGACTGTGATCACGATGGACGCCAGCCTGACCGGTTGGGGGGTTCAGGCGGCCCAGGGCCGCTGGACTCCGGACGTATCCCAACTGCCGATCATTGTCCTGGAACTCCGGGCGATCAGGCTATGCCTCCTCAAATGGTCACAGAGACTAAGAGGATCCGGTCAGACAATGCCACGGCTGTGGCATAAGTCAACCATCAAGGAGGAACAAGAAGCTCGGCTGCAGCATTGGGCGGAAAGGAGCGGCCGGCTCTCCCGGCAGTTTACATTCCGGGCGTGGAAAACTGGCAGGCGGAATATCTGAGCCGCCAGATGCTGGACCAAGGGGAATGGTCGTTACATCCGGAGATTTTTCAACTCCTTTGCCGGAGATGGGGCATGCCAGACGTGGCTCTCCTGGCTTCTCGACTCAATCGCAAGGTGTCGAGGTTCGTGGACAGGTCCAGAGATCCCTGGGCAGATACGTTGGTGGCCCCATGAGGTCAGTATCGGCTAATTTATGCCTTTCCCCCACTGAATTTTCTTCCTCGTCTGCTCCGCAGAGTAGAGTTCGAGGGGATTCTGGTGATTCTCATTGGCCCAGGCATCCCTGGTACGCCGATCTCGTGTACCTGGTGACGGATGCACCTTGGCGACTGCCAATGCGGGAGAACCTTCTCTCGCAAGGTCCCATTCTTCATCCTGCTTTACAGTCGCTGGCTTTAACAGCATGGCTATTGAAAGCCAGGTACTAGGGGACCAAGGCCTGTCAGATTCTGTCATTTCAATCATGTTGAGGGCACGGAAATCTTCTAGGAAGATCTACCATCGCACGTGGAGAGCCTACATCTCTATGTGTGAGGAGATGGAATGGCGTCCACGGGCATATTCGGTTTCCAGGATCCTGCTGTTTTTACAGCGTGGTGTGGATCAGAAACTTGCCTTAAGCACCATTTAAGGGCCAGATTTCAGCCTTGGCTGTTTTTCTTTCAGCGACCCCTGGCGGCTCATTCATTGGTGAGCACATTTGTGCAAGTGGTCCGGCATGTGGCCCCTCTGGTCCGACTACCACTACCTCCGGGGGATTTGGATCTAGTGCTCTCGGTACTTCAGAAACCTCCATTTGAGGACATCAGAGTAATTCCTCTTTTGATGCTCTCTCAGAAGGTTGCCTTCCTAGTAGCCATCACATCCGTCAGGAGGGTTTCTGAATCGGCGGCCTTGTCTTGCAAGTCCCCATATTTGGTCCTCCATAAGGACAAAGCGGTGCTACGCCCGCAGCCTTCCTTCCGAAGGTAGTTTCAGCTTTTCACCTGAATGAGGACATTGTACTTCCATCCTTGTGTCCTCGGCCATCGCATCCCAAGGAGGTTGCGCTGCACTCTTTAGACGTAGTACGTACATTGCGGGTGTACCTGTCTGCTACGGCTCCGTTCCGGAGGTCTGACTCACTGTTTGTTTGTGTCAGTGTCTTGTCCGCAAAAGGGTCTGGCGGTGTCATCGGCCACCATTTCTCGTGGATCAGGCAGACCGTCATTCAGGCCTATGCCCTTAAGGGGCTATTGGTGCCTCTTGGGCTTTCTGACCTCAAGTGTCTGTCTCACAAGTGTGTAAGGCGGTGACCTGGTCATCCGTTCACACTTTTTCAAAGTTTTACAAGGTTGATGTGAGTGCATCTTCGGATGCTAGCTTCGGCCACAAAGTTTTGCAGGCGGCTGTTTGAGGTTGCAACTCCTTCGTTGAGGAGCTCTACTTGTTTGGGGTGAAATTCGTTTTTTGATTACTGTTCCCACCCCTCGTTTTTGACACTGCTTTGGGATGTCCCAACTGTCAATAATTAAAGCGGAGCTCCACCCTGAAGTGGAACTTCCGCTCATTGGAACCCCCGCCCTCCGGTGTCACATTTCGCACCTTTCAGGGGGGAGGGGGGCGCAGATACCTGTCTAAGACAGGTATTTGCACCCACTTCCGGGAGTCCTCTCTGCGGGTAGTATGTCACTTCCCGCAGAATACCCGTTTGTGTTCTGGGAGACACTTGGCTCCCAGAACACAACGGGGACCAGTGAGAACGGCGCAGCGCTACTCACGCATGCGCCACAGGGAACCGGGCAGTGAAGCCGCAAGGCTTCACTTCCTGGTTCCCTCACCGAGGATGGCGATGGGGGCAGCAGAGTGATGAGCAATCGCTCGTCTTCTGCTGCCGACGTTGCTGGACTCCAGGACAGGTAAGTGTCCTAATATTAAAAGTCAGCATCTGCAGTATTTGTAGCTGCTGGCTTTTAATATTTTTTTTTCAGGGGAAACTCCGCTTTAAGGAGCTGTGTCCATCCATGGACGAAAAGGGAAAATAGCATTTTTTTGTACTCACCGTAAAATCCTTTTCTCTGTCGTCCATGGACGGTCACAGCACCCACCCCTCCTTTTTTGGGTTTGTACTGCTTTTTACGATCTGAACTGCTGACTGCAGGGCGGAGGGTTATGTCTGGAGGGACCGCCCCCTGGGCAGGGCTGTTCAACTCTGTTAAAGTAACATGTATTTAATATCTAACATGTTTTGCCTAGTCCTCTCCTATAGAACAGGAACATAACCCAACTGCCAAGAATTAAGGAGCTGTCCGTCCCATGGACGACAGAGAAAAGGATTTTACGGTGAATACAAAAAATCCTATTTTTTTTGGAACATTTGTGGGCTCCAGCAGGGCTGTCAAGAAGGTGAGGGTATACATGTAAAGGTATTCTCTGGCACCTTTTCTACTTTTATTGAAGGCTTAAAATGTGGGTCTGCGCAACAGAAGCAGTTGTCAGTTCACAGCAGGACGTTAGGAGTACACTGCTTTTTTTTTGGCAAATCAGCATTTTTCTATGCTTGCAGAATTTTTTATTATGTCTGACTTAAATTAATAAATTGTTCTGTTCCCCAAGAGGCAAAGTACGTGTTGGACTTTGTCACTTCTTTCTATGTGCGGTCCAAAGCCTGGTACACGTGATCGGACTTTCTGCGGACAAAGTGTAGGACTTTTGTCCGAAGGGTGTTGGCCATGAACTTGTCTTGCATACAAACGACAAAGAATTGTCGGCCAACAAACACGAAACAACGTGGTTTTTCAGCTCTTTAGCGCCACCCTTTGGGCAACTTCTGCTAATGTTGTGTTATGGTTAGCATTGCTTCTGAGCATGCGTGTTTGTACTTTTGGACTTTTTTCCGAAGGTCTTCTGTACAATTTTTAAAGCATGCTATTCAACATTTCTTGGGGAAAATACAACAATTGACCAATGGAGCATACAAACGGTCGGATTTTCCAACAACAGCCTGCCATCACACAATTCCTGTCGGAAAATCTGATCGTGTGTACGGGCCTTTAGGCTAGCTGTTAAGTTAAACCTGGCATCCCGGCTCCCTCCGTGGTCCTCCCAGCAACGCAGCTAGCAAAGAGACTGCTGCTTTGACAAATGACACCTTCCATCCATTTCCAAGCACTTGCCCTAGATGAGCTTCTCGTAAGAATGCATGGGGGGGGGGGCTTGTAGATTAAATCCAGACAAAGGTTCACCTTTTAGCGCTGTCGCACTTTAAATCACAATTGCGTGGTCATGCACTGCAACACAATTTTTATAATTTTGTTCCTACAAATAGAGCTTTCTTTTGGTGGTATTTGATAATTAGTCAGCGCAGACCCCCCCAGTCAGGAGAGCAGCCGATCGGCTCTCCTCTACTCACGAGTGGAGGAAAAGCCGATACATGGCTCTTTCTGTTTACGCTGTGATTGGACACAGCTGATCACACGGTAAACAGCCTACGTCAGAGGCTCCTTACCGAGATCGTGATGCGATGTGTCAGACTGACACACCACACCAACGATCGCCGCGCTGCGCACCCCCGTGGGTGTGTGATCGCTGTTTATCCTGCTGGACATTATATGACGTCCAGTCAGGATAACTTAACCACTTTGTGTATGTTATTCTGTTATATGGCAGGCAGGAAGTGGTTAATGCAGACATCTCTTTGCTAGTTGCCTTGTTGGATGGCTGGGTAAGAAGGAGGGGTGCCCTGCCCAACAGCAAATCTACCCCGACAGCTAGCCTTGGACAGGAAAAAAAAGACAAATCGCTATATGTACTTCATCTCCTGGTGATGTGAAACTTCTTCCTAAAATGGAACTACATTGCATCTCAGCACTACAAACCAAAAACACGATTTCATTTTAAATATTTAAAGCACATTTACCCATCTATCCATGTCTCCATGCTTTATTTTGCTGAAAAATCGCCTTGAAAACACCCCCTAGCACTTATGGCTGTGGCCAATTTGAGTAAGTGCAGATGATTCATGTAACATTTACCTGCTAGAATCCATCTGTCCTTAGTTAAGGCATGCAGGCAGGAGGGTTTGCATCGCTGGAAAACAGGAAATAACTGAAGAATTGTAAAAAAAAAAAAGATCAAGTTTAACCACTTCCCTACCCTCCCATAGTCAAATGACGTCCACAGATGGGATCTCCCATCCTGGGTGGACGTCATATGACGTCCTGGGCTTTGTGGGGGGATATCTGAATGATGCCTGTAGCTAGAGGCATCATTCAGATATCCTTCTCTTCTGCCAGCGATTCTGCGCACGATAAGAATGATCATAGCGGCGGTTCCGCCGCTTGATCGTTCTTATAGGCGGTGGGGCGGGATGGGACATCCCCTTCCGCCGCAATCCGGTGCTTCTCCGGGCTCTCCCGTGCCATCGGGGGCCTTGAGAATGAATCGTCCGGGGCCGGATAGGAAGTATAGAGATGACTGGTGACCAGATGGTCACCAGTCATCTCTATGACCGTCGGAGGCCCGGGCGCGATGTGATGACGTCACGCCCGGGTTCTCATGCTTTCCAGCCTGGAGGAGAGATGTGGGGTCTTATTAACCCCACATCTCTCCATAAAGAGGACCTGTCACACACCATTCCTATTACAAGGGATGTTTACATTACTTGTAATAGGAATAAAAGTGATCTAAAAAAAAAAAAGAATAAAAAAAAAAATATTTAAACGCCCTTGTCCCCGGTAGCTCACGATCAGAAACGAACGCACGCGCAAGTCCCGCCCACATATGTAAACGCTGTTCAAACCACATATGTGAGGTATCGCCGAGTGCGTTAGAGGGCGTGCAACAATTCTAGCACTAGACCTCCTCTGTAACTAACCCGGTAACCTGTAAACATTTTCAAAATGTCGCCTATGGAGATTTTTAAGTACTGAAGTTTGGCGCCATTCCATGAGTGTGCGCAATTTTAAAGCGTGACATGTTAGGTATCTATTTACTCGGCGTAACATAATCTTTCATATTTTACAAAAGAATTGGGCTAACTTTATTGTTTTGTTATTTTTTAATTCAGGAAACCATTTTTTTCCCCTAAAAAAAGGCGTTTGAAAAATTATTGCGCAAATACCGTGCAAGAAAAAAAAGTTGCAATGACCATCATTTTATTCCCTAGGGTGTCTGCTAAAAAAACATATATAATGTTTGGGGGTTCTGAGTAATTTTCTAGCAAAAGAATGATGATTTGTACATGTTGGAGAGAAGTGTCAGAATAGGCCTGGTATTGAGGTGGTATAAAAAGCCTGGTATTGAAGTGGTTAAAACAAGTAAGTATAATATACTTCCTATCTACTTACTAACGCTAGCAGCAATCAACGTTGATTGAGTGTAGTTCCACTTTAAAGGGTTAAAACCCATGTTTTAAAGAGTTGCATACAGTGGGGTTGATTTAGTAAAACTGGAGTGTGCAAAATTTGGTTCAGCCAATCGGCTTCTAAATTGTTCAATTAAACAGACAAAAAAAAAAAAAAATGTGGAAGCTGATTGGTTTATATGCAGATCTGAACTGAATGCTCCAGCTTTTAGTAAATCAACCCCAGTGTTTTTTATACCTGGACATACACTTGAACACATTTTTGTTGAACTTCAAGTTTTATGTAAAACAACCTCTGCACAGCAAGAGATTTTGTTTTATCCATGTTAAGGGTTTGCATGATGGCTACCTACGTAATTTTGCTAACAGCTGTCTTTCAGATGGATTTGACCTTTCTTTACCCAGCTATATGGCAGTAGCTTTAAAAACAACTTTCTAAATGTAATTTGAAGGGGACTTTCAAAAAATAAAATCTCCTGTAGCCCTAAAAGTTCAACTCCCACAATCTTTTGTATACAACATTGAGACTACCAGTTTTTTGCAGCGCATGGTTACTTTTTACATTTGTAATTACTTTATAGTAATATAATTCCCAACGGTTGATAACTTGGAACAGTTTTTTTTTTTTTAGATTTTGAAAATGTCTTGTGATTAAATTGTAGGCTGCCATTAATAAAAAAAGAAATAAAAAACTATAGGTGGAACTTTAGTAATAAAATTTACCGTAATTTTCGCTCCATAAGATGCACCTAGGTTTTAGAGGAGGAAAACCCAGAAAAAAATTATTCTGAACCAAATGGTGTACTAAAATATTTACCTGTGCCCATACCATGCAGCCTGACCTGTGCCTGGCGAGGACGTCATCACATCCGACAGAGCAGCCCGAGCCGGCGCCACGGCCGCACTCCATTTGGCCTGCTCTGTTTTCAGGCTCTGGATGACAGGATCGCCTGATGCTTGTGGTAGACGGTCGCCCGGTATTCTAACATTGTGGCAGCGGTTGGGGGAAGGGGTCATGTGGTCCTGGTCAATATTTGCTCCATAAGGCGCACAGGCATTTCCACCCATTTTTTGGGGTAGAAAGTGTGTCTTATGGAATGAAAAATACGGTAAGTAGTTAGATCACATCAGGCTGGACTCTTTGGCAGGTGTAGCTACAGTATCGCACAAAAGTGGGTACACCCCCCTCACGTTTTTGTAAATATTTTATTCTATCTTTTCATGTGACAACACTGAAGAAATTACACTTTGCTACAATTTAAAATAGTGAGTGTCCAGCTTGTATAACAGTGTAAATTTGCTGTCCCCTCAAAATAACTCGACACACAGCCATTATTGTCTAAACTGCTGGCAACAAAAGTGAGTACACCCCTAAGTGAAAATGTCCAAATTGGGACCAAAGTGTCAATATTTTGTGTGGCCACCGTTATTTTCAAGCACTGCCTTAACCCTCTTGGGCATGGAGTTCACAGGAGTCCTCTTCCACATCGACATCACAGAGCTGGTGGATGTTGGAGACCTTGCACTACTCCACCTTCTGTTTGAGGATGCCCCACAGATGCTCAATAGGGTTTAGGTCTGGAGACATGCTTGGCCAGTCCATCACCTTTACCCTTAGCTTTTTTAACAAGGCAGTGGTCGTCTTGGAGGTGTGTTTGGGGTCGTTATCATGTTGGAATACTGCCCTTCGGCCCAGTCTCCAAAAGGAGGGGATCATGCTCTGCTTCAGTATGTCACAGTACATGTTGGCATTCATGGTTCCCTCATTGAACTGTAGCTCCCCAGTGCTGGCAGCACTCATGCAGCTCCAGACCATGACACTCCCACTGCCATGCTTGTCTGTAGGCAACACACACTTGTCTTTGTACTCACCTGGTTGCTGCAAAACACGCTTGACACCAAGCACTGTAAACACACAGATCCCGGTTCTTTCAGGGGAGAAATGACTGATTGTGGGTTCATACAAAGTTTCAGTCTCCTCCCCTAGTAAGTCCCATCCCCCTTCAGTTAGAACACAGAGAGGGAACACAACCCCTTGATCGCCCCTAGTGTTAACCCCTTCCCTGTCAGTGAAATTTTTACAGTAATCGGTGCATTTTTATAACACTGATCGCTGTAAAACTGTTAATGGTCCCAAAAATGTGTCAAGTGTCTAATGTGTCCGCCATAATGTCGCAGTCCCGATATAAATCGCAGATCGCCGCCATTACTAGTAAAAAAAAAAATAATAAAAATGCCATAAAACTACCCCCTTTTCTGTAGACGCTATAACTTTTGCGCAAACCAACCAATATACGCTTATTGCGATTTTTTTTTTTGATTTTTTTTACCAAAAATATGTAGAAGAATACATATCGGCTTAAACTGAGGGAAAAAAAACTTTTTTTTTTAAAAAAATCTGGGATATTTATTATAGCAAAGAGTAAAAAATATTTTTTTTCAAAATTGTCACTTTTTTTGTTTCTAGCGCAAAAAATAAAAACCGCAGAGGTGATCAAATACACCAAAAGAAAGCTCTATTTGTGAGAAAAAAAGGACGTCCAGTTTGTTTGGGTACAGTGGGCAGTGCCGAATCGCAAAAAATGCTCTGGTCAGGAAGGGGGTGAATCCTTCCTGGGCTGAAGTGGTTAAAAAAAAGAGGTGATCAAATACCACCAAAAGAAAGCTCTATTACTCTTTCGTTCATGGACCGACACAGCTTCTCTATTGACAAAGTGGGTATTATCTGTTAATTACGAGTGACTAGGCAGAAAACTTGTAAAAAGTGTTGCATCACACCTTTTACAGTACCGCCCAGGGGGCGGACCCTCTGGGTATATCCCCTCACTCTGCATCTCGCAGATCAGTTTTTTTCTTTCTAGCAAGGAGTAGGACATGGCTCCCTTCGGGCCCATGTTGGTCCAGGGGAAAAAATATGTTTTTTCTACATTTTTTTTTTGTTTGTTTCCTGCGATCTTCGATCAACTGCCGACTGGGTGACAGGCTGGATCCTCGATCCTTGTAGTCCCCCCAGTTTCGGCCATCGAGCGTGTGCCGACCCTAGCTACGCGCTGGGTTTTCCACGACATACCCATCGCCCTACAGGTGGCCGGTGAGCTTACACTCCAGGGCCTGCATCAGACCGCTCAGCTTCGGCTGACCTTACGGCTGAGTCACAGTAGCCTGACCGGTGAGCTTACGCTCCAAGGCTTGCATCGGACCGCTCAGCTTCGGCTGACCTTACGTCCGAGTCGCAGCAGCCTGTCCGGTAAGTGTCGCGCTTCGGGGGAATACATATGATTGCTCCTCAGGGTCCAATCACAGCATGCCTGGCCGACAGTCACCTTCCGTGCGCGGATGATGATCTGTTTTGGAATGTCTTCCAGCATAAGACATGCAGGATAGGTAAGTAGCTCCCCTGCTTCGGCAGGGTGACTTGGCTGGACATTCCTGGAGAGATCAAGTAAGTGGTTGTGGCCCCTTTCTGTCTTCTCTCCCTGCCTTCCCTCTTCCCTGGGCTCTGGCTAAGGTTGCTGGGTGCTTGGGGTCACCTAAGGGGTTCCATCTGGTGCGGGGCTGGCTGTAACTATGCATTTAAAAAATTTAATTCTGCTTACCTGTGTGTGCTTCTTCCCCCTCCATGCTGTCAGCGGCCATTTTGCGGTGGTCCATGCCTGTTTCGGCCTCTAGTGACTGTCCGGCGGCCATTTTCCTGTAGTTTTGCACCTAGAGCTAGATATCACCGCTCTGCGCCATTTTCTTGTGGTTCACACCGCTTTGGCCTCTATCGACTGTCGGCGGCCATGTTTCTGTGGATTCAGGCTGTAGGTAAATACCGCCCCTCGGTGGCCATCTTTTTTGGGTCTGCGGCCGTGTTTTGCCTCTACTGTAGGCTCGGCGGCCATTTTCTTGGAGCCCACATTGTTCCATACAGCCGCTTGGCGGCCATTTTGCGATAGTCTCCGGCCTCTAGGATCCTTTTCACTGGCGCAAAAATGACACAGGAAACGCTGATAAAACTATCAGACGGACACAGCAGCGGTGGGATAGCATCACAGGTGCAGCACACAGCATAGCGGTACCGATCCAAGGGTGGTGAGTCCTCTGGGAGACCCAGCATCTCTGCAGCAAGGAGGGTGGCCTATTGATATCTTGCCTGAAGCCCTGTGGGTGTCAGCGCGTGGTCAGCATGGCGTCTGAGCCAGATGTTTTTTCCCCTGAAACACCTGAATTGGCAGCGGGTACCCCTGAGGTATCTATGGGCGCTATGTCGGCAAACCTAGAGGCCTTTGCTGCCCGGGTGGAAGCCGCATACGGGAATACAGGGGGTAGTAAACGCCCCCGTCCCCTGCAATCTTCTGGGGATAATTTTGATACAGAACCAGGTCCAGCTATTGCTCATGACCCGGGTTCTGATGCATCAGAGACTGCAGACCGTAACCAAGCGGACAGTGAGAATGACTCCAAGTCCAGGTCAATACGCGAGAAGGCTTTGGTATCTGACCTTATTACTGCATACTTATTACGCTAAAAATGGAAAATGCTGCTAAAGCAGCAGAGACTCCTGTCCCCTTCGGGTTCCGTAAACCTCCCCGCACTTCTAAGGTGTTCCCTTGTGTGTCTTATTTTGATAAGCTCTTATACAAGGAGTGGGAAAACCCACTAAGGGTTTTTACATCCCCAAAGAATTTTGCGGTACGGTACCCCTTTGAGGAGAGTTTTCTGAAGAAATTGACCTCTCCTCCTATAGTGGACCCTTCGGTGTCCAGACTTAACAGAGTTACCACTATCCCAGTACAAGGGGCTCCTGTTTTTAAGGACCCTGTGGATAAGAAAGCTGAAGCACTCGCTCTCTACTTATACTCTGTGGTAGGCTCAGCGGTGCGCCCGGCATTGGCAGGGGCCTTAGTGTCTCAGACACTTACTGAATGGGCAAAATTGCTACTACAGGGGTTAAAGGAGTGGGATGCCCCTCCTAATGAGATAACATTGGCCGACCAGTTGGTACAGGGCCTTAAGTTTGTCTGC
This sequence comes from Rana muscosa, assembly GCA_029206835.1. Taxonomy (NCBI): domain Eukaryota; kingdom Metazoa; phylum Chordata; class Amphibia; order Anura; family Ranidae; genus Rana; species Rana muscosa. The sequence continues at coordinate 27,315,857 of JARGYO010005626.1, read as the reverse complement.
GAGTCAGACATGGATACTATTCCCCTACTGTCAAAAGCTTTGGCTTATGCAGTAGCAATACGCCGCCTGATCTGGCTAAAAGGCTGGTCTGCGGACCAGGCCTCCAAAAAAGCCCTGTTGGATCTGCCTTTTAAGGGTGACAGACTTTTTGGGGACTCTCTGGATGACATCATCAAGGATGCCACAGGAAGTAAAAGCACTTTGCTTCCTCAAACTAAGAAGAGAAAGGGACCACCCCAAGGACCCTCCTTTACTGCACGCAAACGTTTTTTTCGTCCGCCCGGGGGCCAGGGCGACAGGGAAAAGACCCCAGGCCGACAAGGCGCCTGCCCAAGGACAGAAGCGTCCTTGGCCCTGCAAACCCAACAAGCCTGTGGACAAATCTACATCCGCATGAAGGTCCGCCCCCACCCAGCTCTCGGGTGGAGGGACGTCTTCACAAATTCACTACTCAGTGGACAGCTCTAATCTCCGACAGGTGGGTTTGCGAAGTAATCTCCTCAGGCTACAAGATAGAATTTCTCTCTTGTCCACCGGACAGATTTGTTCCCTCCAACCTCCAGCTACAGTCGACCTGTCTGGAGGCCCTGTATGGGGCGGTCTAGGGTCTGCTGGCACGCGGGGTGGTCATTCCAGTTCCAGAACAGGAACGGGGTCAGGGTTTTTACTCGAATCTGTTCATTGTGCCAAAGAAGGAGGGGGTTTGTCCAATCTTGGATCTCAGGGACCTTAATTGTTTTGTGAAGGTACAAAGAATTCGGATGGAGTCGGTTCGATCTGTAGTCACTGCTCTCCATCCGGGGGACTTTATGGCCTCCTTGGACATCAAGGATGCATACCTGCATGCTGCCATATACTCCAGACACCAGAGGTTTCTGCGATTCGCAATCGGGAAGAACCACTATCAGTTTGTGGCCCTCCCGTTTGGCCTGGCTTCGGCACCCAGGACATTCACCAAGGTGCTCGCACCCATTCTGGCACTCCTAAGACAGCGGGGCATCGCTATCATAGGCTACTTGGACGACCTTCTTCTGAAGGCCCCTTCAAGCTCAGAATTAGAGGTAAGCGTGTTCATTACCTGTCAGACTCTTCGAGACTGTGGTTGGATACTAAACATGCAAAAGTCAGTATTGGTGCCGACTCAACGCCTAGTGTACCTGGAGTTGATTCTGGATTCCTCAGAGGCAAAAGTATTCCTCCCTGTGTGCAGTGCGGCAGCTGACATCCAAGAGGTGGTCGTCACTCCGCTTTTGCATGCGAGTGTTAGGCCTCATGGTAGCCTCCTTTAAGGCGGTCCCATATGCTCAATATCACACTCGAGTGTTACAGAAGGAAGTTCTGTCCAGATGGAACAAATGTCCATCATCTCTGGATTATCAAATCCGGGTAAGCCACTGTGACAAGGGGGTCACTTTGGACACAGGGTGAATGGAAAAACCCCAATATGGTCTATGATAGCCATATTCAATGCTGTACATACATTTTATCTAGATTGGGTCTGTAATATTGATCCACCATATTCCTCAGGATATCTGTAAAGAACTATTTACTGTTTGATTATGACCTCAACAGGGTAATTGAAAAGTGACGCCTTCATGATGTTGGGACACATACTGTTAGATGCTAATGTCATCACCCCCAGCCCCTTGTCTTTGTGTAATCATTGCTGGGAGGAATTAAGGTGATTTGCATTCTATTGTTCATTATGACTTGGGAAGGTCTGGTGTGAATGGAGATAATTAACACCATGCCTGTGTGTATGGTATCCGGCAGACAGACTGGCTGCCAACACTTTGTGATAAGATGTGTATTGGGGATCGTTATATTCTATTGTGTGGGATCTTTTAAAGCCTAATAGACGTCAGGATGATGTGTTGAGTCTTGTGATGTGTGGGTGGAGCTGGGCCATTGTTCATGTTAAACTAATGCAGTATTGGATATATATAAAAGTTACAATGTTTCTCAATAAAGTGGTTCTACCCCAGAAGGATACAGAGTGCGTCTCGTTTCTTCAGAAGGATTAATTCCTATGGAAAGGGGTCGTTTGGCTGTGGAAGATTGGTAGCGAGTGGATGTGTGTCCAGGAGAGGGGACAGAGGAAACGGCGTTAACCCCCTTCGTATTTGGGGTGCCGTTACATTGGTGGCAGCAGTGGGATTTTCCCTCCAGTTCCTGGGACACTCCAAACCACCACAGTGAATGACCAGCTATGCAGCCTGCAGGAAAGTCACGCTTAAAGACCTACTTGAGAGCCGAGATGGACCAGAAGAGGGTTGGTGATGCAGGACCCCGGTCAGTTGAAGACCTGTTTCAGCAACGTGTTCAACAGCGGTTGGCATTATATGGTGCTAACCCATCAGAGACCGCCATACAGGAAGCCATTAAAGGCATCCAGCTGCAGGATGCCCGACAAGAGAGAGAACGAGAGCGACAAGAGAAAGAACTAGAGCGTCAAAAGAGAGAACTAGAGCGGCAACATGAGCGGAGAATGGCGGAAATACGGCAATCGGAGACAACGCCTGAAGAACCAGCCGCCATGGAAGAGGAATTCGGAAGGAGGTTGCGAGAGATGCAAATACAGCATAGAGGACCAGTATCAGAGGAGGTCCTGCTGGGATGGTCTGATTCGATCCGCTGCGAACACTGGAAGAAAGCGCTAGCTCTCGAGCAGCAACACCAGGGAAAGGTTCTCCCCTCCATCTATCTAAGGTACTGGTCGCAGTATGATGTACGAATACCGTTATTGGGGGAACAACCAAAGCAGGAGTGGACAACTGAGTTAAGCAGGCTGATCCGGGCAGAGATGCGGTTGGACGAGAGCTACAGAGCCCTCGGGTGGTATGTAGCCCAAGAGTGCCCATGGTCAGCGGATGACAGCCCCACGGAAGGCTTTGACTATGATGGCCTGGGATTGTTGTATTGGAGGCTGTCCAGTGACCCTGACTTTGGGAGTGATCGGGAGTGGCGTTTGGAGGAAATAATGGAGGAAAGAGAGCGAAAACTGAATGTCTCGGAAGGGCACTGGGCAGAGGAAGATTTGGAGTTTCTGGCCGTTCAGGAATGGGAGCTGGAGATCGCCTACAGACAGCTGCTAGAATCTGCTCAGCAGCAGGGTGGTGCTACCTTTGCCTGGGACTATCAGGAAATACCAGTTGACAACTCTGAAATCCTGGCTGAAGAATCGGCAGTGGAAAAGCTGAAGATTGCCCTCCCTAAAGCCGAAGTGGATGATATGGAGTTCCAGGGAGCTAGGGCAGTTGGCTCATCTCCCCAGCCACAGATTACAGAAGGTATGGACTTAAGGGACTGTTCAGAGGATGTTATGGATTATGCATCGCCCGCTCAAGTACTGACAGCAGGACAAAGTACTGCAGACCCTTGCTCTACACCCGTGGCAGTTTTGAAGGCCCGAGTTGAGAAGGTGATGGTTCCTCTTTCCGAGTGGATTTCAGAGATGCAGGGAGGAGAAGCAGGCCATTCCCCCCCCCCAACAGTTAACCAGAGCAGATGGTGTGGAGTCCCCAGCAGAAGCGCTGGCAACAGGGCAGAGTGATGGCAACCTCTGCCCAGCACCGGAAACAACTGTGGAGTTTCAGGGAGCCGGGGCAGTTGGCCCCTCTCTCCAGCAACAAGCTGGGGTGGTAAAGCTTTTACCCCCAGCTGAATCACTGGCAGCAGGGCAGAATGCTACTGGCCGCTGCACACAACTGCCACTTGAGCGGATATCGGTGGATGGGACTGCGGTCTCCACTCACAGCAACCCAGCACAAGAGCTGGCAACAGAGCAGAGCGCCGCAGGCCTCTGCTCCCAACTAACAGAAGAGGGAGTTCCTGTGGTAGTGGATGGGACTTCGGTCTTCACTGACACAACCCCAGAAAATGGTGTGACACTGAGACAGGAGGATGTCAACCTTGCTTTGCAAGCACTGGGGGATTTTCACCTACCACAAGGGGATGGGAATTCAGTCTCCACTTGTATACCCCAGGGATGCTGGGCAGTCGGCCCAGATCCCCAACAGCATGACGGATTGAACCCAGTCACCCTGTCTTCTCTCCAGCGGCTGAAAGGACTCCAGGGAGAAAGGCCAGTCCAGGCCTCTCCCCAGCGGCGGGTATGTTCTCTGAGAGAAGCAGAGGTTGGCTGGGTGAGTAGTGCTCTGTTTGGAGCAATTCATTTGGGGTACTGTGTGGATACCGGCACTAGAGGAATGGACCTATGGACTAACTTCGGAGTCAACCCGTCTGGGGTCGCCTCCTCTGTTAGTCTCCTGCCGAAAAGGGAGATGTGTGACAAGGGGGTCACTTTGGACACAGGGTGAATGGAAAAACCACAATATGGTCTATGATAGCCATATTCAATGCTGTACATACATTTTATCTAGATTGGGTCTGTAATATTGATCCACCATATTCCTCAGGATATCTGCAAATAACTATTTACTGTTTGATTATGACCTCAACAGGGTAATTGAAAAGTGACGCCTTCATGATGTTGGGACACATACTGTTAGATGCTAATGTCATCACCCCCAGCCCCTTGTCTTTGTGTAATCATTGCTGGGAGGAATTAAGGTGATTTGCATTCTATTGTTCATTATGACTTGGGAAGGTCTGGTGTGAATGGAGATAATTAACACCATGCCTGTGTGTATGGTATCCGGCAGACAGACTGGCTGCCAACACTCTGTGATAAGATGTGTATTGGGGATCGTTATATTCTATTGTGTGGGATCTTTTGAAGCCTAGCAGACGTCAGGATGATGTGTTGAGTCTTGTGATGTGTGGGTGGAGCTGGGCCATTGTTCATGTTAAACTAATGCAGTATTGGATATATATAAAAGTTACAATGTTTCTCAATAAAGTGGTTCTACCCCAGAAGGATACAGAGTGCGTCTCGTTTCTTCAGAAGGATTAATTCCTATGGGAAGGGGTCGTTTGGCTGTGGAAGATTGGTAGCGAGTGGATGTGTGTCCAGGAGAGGGGACAGAGGAAACGGCGTTAACCCCCTTCGTATTTGGGGTGCCGTTACAGCCACCTAGTCAGGAGATCTCTGGTATGGTGGCTGACATCACCGACTCTGCTAGCCAGGAAGTCATTTCTTCCTGTGTACTGGATAGTGATCACAATGGATGCCAGCCTTAGAGGTTGGGGGGGAGTTTGGGGTGTTCAATCGACTCAAGGTCGTTGGACCCCAGAGGAATCCCGCCTGCCAATCAATGTCCTGGAGATTCGGGCGATCAGGCTGTGCAAGGGCGGCTAGTCAGGATCCAGTCGAACAACGCCACAGCAGTGTCATATGTCAATCATCAAGGAGGAACGAGAAGCTCAGCTGCAGCATCGGAGGTCGCTCACATCCTGAGGTGGGCAGAAAGGAGCGTACCGGCACTGTCGGCCGTGTACATTCCGGGTGTGGAGAATTGGCAGGCGGACTACCTGAGTCGCCAGATGCTGGACCAGGGAGAATGGTCCTTACACCCGGAAGTGTTCCAGCTCCTCTGCCAAAAATGGGGCACGCCAGACGTAGACCTTCTGGCTTCCCGACTCAATCGGAAGGTATTGAGGTTTGTGGCCTGGTCAAGGGACCCATAGGCAGACACAACGGACACGTTGGTGGCATTGTGGGGTCAGTATCGGCTAATATATGCCTTCCCTCCCTTAAGGCTTCTTCCCCATCTGCTTCACAGAGTGGAGGTAGAGGGAATTCCAATGATCCTGATTGCTCCAGATTGGCCTAAGCGTCCCTGGTCTAGTATGTCTAGTAACAGACGTCCCTTGGCGCCTACCACTACGGGAGGACCTGCTGTCGCAAGGTCCCATACTCCATCCTGCTTTACGGTCACTGGCTTTAACGGCATGGCTATTGAGAACCAGGTACTGAGAGACAGGGGCCTGTCAGATTCAGTAATCTCTACTATGAGAAGTGCTCGGAAGCCGTCCTCTAGGAAGGTTTATCACCGCACTTGGAAGGCCTACATCTCCATATGTGAGAAAATGAAGTGACATCCGCGTACTTATTTGGTCTCCAGAATCCTGCTGTTTTTACAGCGTAGGGTGGACCAAAGGCTTGCCTTAAGTACGATTAAGGGACAGATATCTGCCCTGGCTGTCTTTTATCAGCGATACCTGGCGACTCACTCTCTCGTGAGTACATTTGTGCAGGGGGTTCGACATGTGGCTCCTCCGATCCGTCCCCCGCTACCTCCGTGGGACTTGAACCTGGTCCTCTCGGTGCTTCAGAAGGCACCGTTTGAGAATATTAGGGATACTTTCTCAGAAGGTGGTCTTTTTGGTGGCTGTTACGTCAGTTAGATAAGTTTCTGAGCTGGCAGCCTTGTCAGCCAAGGCTCTCTATTTGATCTTCCACAAGGATAACGTGGCGCTGCGGCCGCAGCCTTCCTTTCTTCCGAAAGTCGTTTCGGCTTTTCATCTCAACGAAGACATTGTACTTCCATCCTTGTGTCCTCATCTGTCGAATCCTAATGAGTCGGCGTTGCATTCCTTGGACGTTGTCCGAGCTTTGAGAGTATACCTATCTGCTACTTCCCTGTTCCGGAAGTCAGACTCACTGTTTCGGTGGCTGGTCCCAAGAAGGGCCAAGCAGTCTCGTCGGCCACCATCTCTAGTTAGTAATCCAGGCTTACGCCTTAAAGGGTCAAGCGCCCCCCTTTCCGGTCACGGCGCATTCGACCAGGGCAATAGGTGCCTCTTGGGCTTTCCGACATCAAGCGTCTGTTTCCCAATTATGTAAAGCGGCGAATTGGTCATCCGCTCACACTTTCAGCAAATTCTACAAAGTTGATGTAGATGCATCTTCGCATGCCTCTTTCGGCCGCAAAGTTTTGCAGGCGGCTGTTTAGAGTTGCAACTCCTCCGTTGGAGGAGTGCTGTTTTGTGTTTGGGGTGAAGTTTACTTTTATGCTGTTACCACCCCTCGTTTTTTTCTCTGACACTGCTTTGGGACGTCCCACTTGGTCAATAGAGAAGCTGTGTCGGTCCATGAACGAAAGAGTAAATAGGATTTTTTACTCACCGTAAAATCCTTTTCTCTGAGTTCATGGACCGACACAGCACCCACCCCTCCTTGTAGGTTTGTACTGCTTTTGACGAACTGATCTGCAAGATGCAGAGTGAGGTGATATACCCAGAGAGTCCGCCCCCTGGGCGGTACTGTAGAAGGTGTGATGCATCACTTTTTACAAGTTTTCTGCCTAGTCACTCCTAATTAACGGATAAAACTCACTTTGTCAATAGAGAAGCTGTGTCGGTCCATGAACTCAGAGAAAAGGATTTTACGGTGAGTAAAAAATCCTATTTTGTGGGGAAAAAAGGACATCAATTTTGATTGGGTACAGCATCGCACGACCATGCAACTGTCAGTTAAAGCGACGCAGTGCCGTATCGCAAAAAATGGCCTGGTCAGGAAGGGGCAAATCTTTTCTCCGGGGCTGAAGTGGTTAATAGGAAAGCAGAGGGACTGGCAGAACACCAGGGAATTCACACAAGAAAGCAATACAAAGAAAACAGGATACTTTCTCATACAAGTACATGGTACAGCAGGCACAGATCAGGAATATGAAGTGTTGGGGTAACAAGCACTTTAATGCAGGTAGCACCAAACAGTGGATGTCTTCTAAAAGACGTACATGTAATGCTTTATGCCTTTCCTGTAATATTCGTGAAGTATTTACTTACAAAGGTTAATACTGTGAAGGCAAAACCGGGACCTCACTGTGAAAATCCTTTGCTTACATCTACCTAATATTACCTTTCAATGCATCTCAGAAAAAGGAAAGGAACTATTCATAGAAAGTTGGTAACTTTCTTTTACATTAAAAGCTTGGCGTGGGCACCAATACAAAATGTGCAGGTTGGTTTCTGTTGGGGTATTATCTTTATCACGTTTCAAACAAATCAATACAGTACATTCAGTGACAGCTTGAGACATTTATTAATCACTATTGATTGTATTTTTGGCATTTTCAATATAGGTCTCTATAGTCACAAATAAATAGAGCTATTGAAGTCTAACAATAACCGCTCAAGATTCTTTTGAGACCCCATGCAAGGCGCTGCCTTTAGCTATGACAATAAAGTGCTCGACGGCTTTAACCTTCAACAATATTTCCTTCCAGTAACCCACTGTAGTTGTAATGCACGCTCCCAATTATGACTAGAACATGTTTTTACCTGTTAACAAAGCACTATTTTCTGCTACTGTAAGTAGACTTTATTCATCATTTCTTGCCATATTCGGTAAAGCACGAGGTCGGCAATAACTGCATCATCTGGCAGGACACTTGTTATAGTAAGGCTGTTTTGTATTCTATTAAAATATATTTCTCTTTTCGTCCATGGACGGACACAGCCTTCTCAATTCTTGACTTGTGGGTTATGTTCCTGTTCATAGGAGAGGACTAGGCAGAACATGTTAGATAATTAAAAACACATGTTACAATAATCAGAGATGAACAGCCCCGCCTAGGGGGCGGTCCCTCCAGACATAACCCTCCGCCCTGCTGTCAGCAGCTCAGTTTTTCTGCCTAGCAGAGGAGAAGAGACTTTCTCCATCGTGAGAGGGGTCCGATTTGATCTTCAGCATATACATATTTTGTCTTCATGCCTAGTACTCATGCAATGTTTTTTTGGATGTGTCCTCCTAGAGACCACTGACTCCTTCTGGCTTTGGCGTCCCTAGTGGGGTCACCAACCCTAAACTGCATACCTGGAACTCTGATCCATGATTTGGCCTTCTGTGGTCCAGCACCCATGTGACGTGACAACAATTTTTTCATATGTCTACTGAAAATTAATGCATGTATAGATAGAGCTCCTGAAGAAGCGGATTCTTTTTATAGAATCATAAACGTGAAACATGTCGAGCGAGAATTGCATAATATGTATGTACAGTTATTATTTTCCATTGTTTTCAATGGTATGATATATTGAACGTCACAAAATCATCTTTGTCTCTATGAATTGTACAAATTTTCTTTTTTATACATTTTGTAATAAAAACCTTTTAAATATTTATCTTCTACTGTTTATCAGTACGCATAAGGTGCCTATATAGTCCACATTAGCCTCGTTTTCCCTTCCATACAAACATTGACGGGACGAAGGCACCAATCTATATACATTTCTTACTTATAGCACTCCAAATATATTCTAATGGGGGCAGTGCAGGACTTTCTAAGGTGCAGAGTGATTCTACCTGTACCACTGGGAGAGAGGTTTCAGGGTTTTTATTCAAATCTGTTTGTGGTCCCGAAGAAGGACGGAGTCCGTCCAATCTTGGACCTGAAAGCCTTGAATGTCTTTGTGAACATTCGAAAATTCCGCATGGAATCCATTCGTTCGATGGATGCTGCGCTCCATCCGGGGGATTTTCTGGCATCCTTGGACATCAAGGACACATACTTTCATGTCCCCATCTGCGCAGGACACCAGAGATTTCTGCACTTTGCAATTGGCAAAGACCATTATCAGTTTGTGGCTCTTCCCTTTGGCCTAGCGTCAGCACCAAGGTTTTTCACCAAGGTGCTCGCCCCGATTCTAGCTTTGCTGAGACAGCAAGGCATTGCCATCGTGGGCTACTTAGATGATCTTCTGAGAGCAGCTTCTGGCTCAGAGTTGGAGGAAGATGTGTCTATAGCCATTCAGATCCTCCGAGAATTTGGTTGGGTGTTAAACATTCAGAAGTTGGTCCTGACACCGACTCTGCGTCTGGAGTACTTAGGTTTAATTCTGGACTCCAAGGAGGCGAGAGTCTTCCTTCCCTTGGAAAAGTTGCAGACTGTCCAGTCTGCGGTGAGGTTGTTGACATCCCGCAAATGGTCATCTCTCCGTTTTTGCATGCAAGTTTTGGGTCTCATGGTAGCCTCCTTCGAGGCAGTACCGTATGCCCAATTCCACACTTGAGTCTTGCAGAAGGAGATCCTGTCCAAATGGAACAAATCTCCATTGTCTCTGGATCGTCAGATTCAGGTAAGTCACCTGGTCAGGGCTTCTCTGAGCTGGTGGCTGAAATCCCCGGCTCTTCAGTCCAGGAAGTCATTCCTTCCCTTCCAATGGACTGTGATTACGATGGACGCCAGCCTCACGGGTTGAAGGGGAGTCTGGGGAGTCCAGTCGGCCCAGGGTCGCTGGACTCAGGACGAATCCTGTCTGCCGATCAATGTCCTGGAACTTCGGGCGATCAGGCTGTGTCTCACCAAGTGGTCACGGAGACTGCAAGGACGTCCAGTCAGGATCCAGTCAGACAACGCCACGGCAGTGGCTTATGTCAATCATCAGGGGGGAACAAGGAGCTCGGCTGCAGCATCCGAGGTCACTCACATCCTATGGTGGGCGGAAAGAAGCGTGCCGGCTCTGTCGGCCGTCTACATTCCGGGCGTAGAAAAATGGCAGGCGGACTATCTGAGTCGCCAGATGCTAGACCAGGGGGAATGGTCATTACATCCGGAGGTGTTTCAGCTTCTTTGCCGGAGGTGGGGCACGCCGGACGTGGACCTCCTGGCCTCTCGACTCAATCGCAAGATGTCGAGATTTGTGGCCAGGTCCAGAGATCCCTGGGCAGACGCGTCAGATGCGTTGGTGGCACCGTGGGGTCAGTATTGTCTAATTTATGCCTATCCCCCACTAAATTTGCTTCCTCGTCTGCTCCGCAGAGTGGAGACCGAGGGGATCCCGGTGATTCTAATCGCTCCAGATTGGCCCCGGCGTCCTTGGTACGCCGATCTCGTACGCCTGGTGGCAGATGCACCCTGGTGGCTGCCAATGCGGGAGGACCTTCTGTCTCAAGGTCCCATACTTCATCCTGCTTTACAGTCGCTAGCTTTAACGGCATGGCTATTGAAAGCCCAGGTACTAAGGGACCAAGGTCTTTTGGATTCGGTCATTTTAATAATGCTGAGGGCACAGAAATCTTCTTACCGGAAGATCTACCATCGTACTCGGAAGGCCTACATCTCTATGTGTGAAGAGATGGTGTGGCGTCCACGGACGTACTCGGTTTCCAGGGTCCTGCTGTTTTTACAGCGTGGAGTGGATCAGAAACTTGCCTTGAGCACCATTAACGGTCAGATTTCAGCCTTAACTGTTTTTTTTCAGCGGCCTTTGGCGTCCTATTCCCTGGTGGTTACTTTTGTGCAAGGGGTTCGACATGTGGCTCCCCCTATTAGACCACCTCTTCCTCCATGGGATTTAAATCTGGTGCTCTCGGTTCTTCAGGAACCTCCTTTTGAGAACGACAGAGAGATTCCTCTCTTGACACTTTCTCAGAAGGTGGCCTTTCTAGTGTCCATTACATCGGTCAGAAGGGTTTATGAATTGGCGGCCTTGTCTTGCAAGTCACCATACTTGGTCCTCCATAAGGATAAAGCGGTGCTACGCCCGCTGCCTTCCTTCCTTCCGAAGGTGGTTTCGGCTTTTCACCTGAATGAGGACATTGTGCTGCCGTCCTTGTGTCCTCGACCGTCACATCCCAGGGAGACTGCGCTCCATAACTTAGACGTGGTACGTGCCTTGCGGGTGTACCTGTCTGCTACGGCTCAGTTTCGGAGGTCTGACTCATTGTTTGTGTCAATGTCTGGTCCACAAAAGGGCCTGGCGGTCTCGTCGGCCACCATTTCTCGTTGGATCAGGCAGACCGTCACCCAGGCCTATGCCCTTAAGGGGCGGGCGCCTCCCTTTCTGGTCACGGCACATTCAACCAGGGCAATTGGTGCTTCCTGGGCTTTCTGACATCAAGCGTTTGTTTCACAGGTGTGCAAGGCGGCGACTTGGTCGTCCGTGCACACGTTTTCCAAATTTTACAAGGTTGATGTGAGTGCATCTTCTGATGCTTCCTTCGGCCGCAAGGTTTTGCAGGCGGCTGTTTGAGGTTGCAACTCCTCCGTTGAGGAACTCTGCTGGTTTGGGGTGAAATTAGTTGTTTTTTGATACTGGTCCCACCCCTCGTTTTTCTGACACTGCTTGGGGACGTCCCACAAGTCAAGAATTGAGAAGGCTGTGTCCGTCCATGGACGAAAAGAGAAAATAGGATTTTTTTGTACTCACCGTAAAATCCTTTTCTCGTTCGTCCATGGACGGACACAGCACCCACCCCTCCTTTTTAGGTTTGTACTGCTTGCTATGAACTGAGCTGCTGACTGCAGGGCGGAGGGTTATGTCTGGAGGGACCGCCCCCTGGGCGGGGCTGTTCATCTCTGATTATTGTAACATGTGTTTTTAATTATCTAACATGTTCTGCCTAGTCCTCTCCTATGAACAGGAACATAACCCACAAGTCAACAATTGAGAAGGCTGTGTCCGTCCATGGACGAACGAGAAAAGGATTTTACGGTGAGTACAAAAAATCTAATTTTTTCATCTGATTGTTGTTTTATATGTGAGCACACAATACAGATCTATAGGTAGCTCTCTCTTCAAACAGTGTAATCAGCATCCTTGCTAAATCAATGCTGTGATAAAATCAACTCCAGGGTAAGTTATATGTAGAGCAGGGGTCTCAAACTGGTGGCCCTCCAGCTGTTGTGAAACTACAAGTCCCATCATGCCTCTGCCTGTGGGAGTCATGCTTGTAACTGTCGGTCTTGAAAATGCCTCATGGGACTTGTAGTTTCGCAAACAGCTGGAGGACCATCAGTTTGAGACCCCTGATGTAGAGTGCATTTGTATTTCAGATTATGTGGAATCATATGCTAATACTCAAACCCAACAAAAATATTTTTTTATATACCTTTTATAAGCTGCCTGTAAATATGTGGATGGATGGATGAAGGTTTTGCTTAAAGACATTCCTGCTTTCAAGGTCAATTTTGCTAGGCATGAAGCTGTTTGCATGCTGTGTAATTAAAGCAGGCCTTGTATTGAAATAGCGTGGTCTACTTAGTCATTGAGGGCCCCCTCCCAATTTTAATTCACTGCAAAGAAATGTTTAAAAAAATTGTGTAAGTAAAAAATTAAATACTTACCCTTTCCTTGGCCTCCATTGATGGCCCTAATTGTAATTGAGGATGACATCATTTCAGAGAGATCCCAGGGAAGGTCTAGTAGGTCAAATCTCACGAGAAGACGCTACTGCACTTTGCTGTAGTGTCATATAGTGACATTTTGGGTACTTGGAATTCTCCAGGACCTGTCAGTAAGGAGCTTGACCCCCTCTCATTTTGCTGTATGCAAGCAGGGAAAAATTTAACTACCGTATATAGCCTTACATGGTTTTCCCATGCTAGTGTTTTTTCTCATTTTACTGCAGAGGATTAAGATGGGGCAGGGGGCTCTCACTGAAAACACGGACCTTGTTCTTTAGGTTTAAATAATCAGAATTATAAACAGAAACAAAAAGTACCAAGATAGGATGCTAAATCCCAGCTCCACCAATTTTTTTTTTCTTTCATTTTTAGTTAGGATGGGCATTTAAGGTTTGGACTGTTGCAAGCTTTTCATAAACACAATAGTTTCAGTCAAGAAATTATAAAAAAGGAAAACCGCGCTAAACAATGAAATTAAATTAAACTAAATAAAGATTAAAATTAAAAATAAAGGCAGCAGCTTGGGTGGGATAAGCACAATATAAACAAGCAAAAAGATAAAACTGCGCCAGTATTAAGGAAAAGTCCACAACAGTCCTCAGGTGACATAAGGATTATATGTGAGCGATGGATATCCTCCAGAACATGCACCAATCATTATACAGCTATAAATTGATTGGCTCAAAAAAGTCCATAAACAGAGTAATGATCCATAAGCAATGGCTATAAATGACACCGCAGTGGTTCCACAAACGAATGAAGTGCCCACCACCGTATACAAATGGCCGCTTACCAGAGGGCAAGCACGAATACACATTCGGCTATAACCCAGCCGCGGCCTTTAACTTCCAGGAGAGTGATGATAACAGGAAGCAGACTCTCACCAGGGATGAACTTCAGCCTACCTTAGGCTCCTTCAACACAGCATGTGATCCGTGGAATCATTCACATAGCATGTAAGGAAGAAGAGGGACCATAGCGTAACACCGTAGAAACTGTTGCGTTTATTAAAAAGGTAATGTACTTACAAACACAGGATTAAAAATCGCATGTAAAAACTTGCCGGCCGGCAATGTACAGTAGGAGCCCTTCCTCCTCAAGACGGCGTGGTGACGTCACTGCGTGCCCTCCCAGATGCGTTTCGTCATACACTGACGTTCTCAATGGGGATGAGTTTAACGCTTACCTGTAGGTGCAAGAAATATCTCCTAAACCTACACGGTTTAGGAGATATTTGCAAAAGATAGGCACCGATGTCTACGGCGCATGCAAGCAGAAAAGTCCTGCAAGCAGAATCTTTGGGGTGGTTTGCGAGCGGTGTATACACCGCTCCTCCACCGCCCCTGCCCATTGGAACGCTTTGCAGGCGATTCAGCAGCGGCACTACACGGGCACTCTTAACCCTTTTTAACCCCTTCTGGGGTTAATAGTACCCCGCTCCCGCCCAAATAGCAGTGCCAAAGCACCGCTATAACAGCGGTAAAGCGCTGCTAAAACTAGCGGCACTTTACCGCTACCGCCCCCACCACCCCAGTGTGAAAGGGCTCTAAGGTCAATACAAAGGGCAAGGGGGCACACCACCTAGAAGAAAAGAGATTTAACCTCCACATGCAGTAAATTTTAGAATTGACTCCCTCAAACAACTAGTTCTGGCTAGCTCAGTAGATTGTTTTAAAAGGAGCTGGATGCATTCCTAAATGCACAAAATATAACTGATTATTTAAAAAATAAGTTTGCGCATCAAAAGTATTCACAAACTGCAAGCACACCAAGTGTTTGTAGTAGTAACAAAAAATATATAATGTATAAATGTAATAAATAAATGTATAAAAACCAATGTGCTAACGGAATATATAATGTTGCTATATTACTATCAATAAAGAATATATAAAAAAAGCTAAATTTGTGGGTCCGTAAATTCTTAACAAACCAAGATAATCCATGTAAACAAATCCGTGATACAAACCACAATGTCCAAAAAATTCTACCACAAATTATGCAAATTGAAATTCTATTTGGAAGTGCAAATTATTATTATTATTATTATTATACAGGATTTATATAGCTCCAACAGTTTGCGCAGCGCTTTACAACATCAGGGAAGACAGTACAATCACAATACAATTCAAAACAGAGGGATCAGAGGGCCCTGCTCGTTAGAGCTTGCAAATGAAGACAGCCACCAGGGACCCACAATTTACAAACTCTCTCTTTTAGATTTAGTTAACCTCCGCTCTATGCGTTTCGTCGTGACATCATCAGGGCCATCTTTTGTAGAAATTTATAGTTTAATATCTGATCTGTTTTCATCCATGTAAAAGAGATTGTTGCAAAACATTTTATCAACATTTTTTAAAGAGCAACTCTTGTTGAGAAAAAAACATTTCCCTCTGGGTGATCAATGTACATTACAAGGTTTTTAACAAACTTTGTTAAAGAGTCTAATGGGAGTGGTTTCATAATTATTAACCAGCTGCTGCACCTGCAGGGCTCCAATGAGGAAAATTGCAGGGTCTGCATCCCTTTAGACGTGATTTCCTATTGGAAGTATCTCACCAAAAATTTAATTTTTGTTGCAGGGGATGCCAAAAATCTGACTTGTATCGTAGTGTAGTCTTCTGAGAAAATCAGTGAGCCAATCACACAAGCAGGAAATTATGTTTCTGGGGGGAGTTCTGTACACATTCTGTGTACAGAACACCTCCAGGTAGCCATGTTGCATTAAATTTTACAGAAAATTACAGAGCTGCAGATTGAAAAGAAATACCATGTTTTTGTTACTGGCTATGTGGTGCTTCATCTAAAGTCGCAATGGGCAAATGGGTATTTGTTTGTACAATGGGGATGGAGGCACCTCACAGGGTACTACCAACCATATTCTGTTTCTTAGCGATTATTAGGGGGAATACACCTGCTTCCCAATTTTGGTTGGTTGTACCTGATATTTCAGTTCTTTTATTAGGACATTATTTTATTCATGTCTGCTTTGTATTATGTGGCATTACTTGCTTGCACGTGTGCTGTATGTCTTGCTCCCCCTGGTGGCTGTGCTGGTCATTTCTTTCCCAGGAACTGCGATGCTGATCCATCATCCACTGTCCCCGCTCGTTTCACCCTGGATGGCACCAGTGAGATGCATCAATGTCAGGTACAGCGTCTGGCGCATGGCACTGGCCCAGCCAACATGTCTTGGCGATGGATCATGTGACGTTTGTCACGTGATACTGTGGAGGGACGCGCACACCTGCGTTGTCCTTTCCGCTATGGTGACCAGGGCTGGTGGAGTTAATTTTTTGTCCCACCCTCTCCCTGAGAGTTGTCCACCCAGCGTTGGGTGGAATCCTTTGATGGGTCTAAAGGCCCGTACACACAATCTGACTTTTCGACAACAAACCTCAGACGGACCTGTTTGATCGGACAATCCGACCGTGTGTATGCTCCATCGGACAAAGTTTTCACTTTTTCATTGGACAAATGTTCGCTGTGAGAACAGACAAACCTTCCGGCAACAAATGTCCTACGTTGGCTAATCCGATCGTATGTACACAAGTCCATCGGACTAAAGTCCAAAGTACAAACACGCATGCTCAGAACCAATGCTAAAGATCAGACAATAGAAAAAGTTGCCCAAAGGGTGGCGGTAAAGAGCAGAAAAACCACGTAGTACGTCACTACGTTAGTGTTTGTTGGCTGAAAAACTCCTGCCGTGTGTATGCATACCAAGTTCACGGACAACGCCCTTCGGACAGAAATCCACGGAAAAGTCAGATGGAAGTCTGATCGTGTGTATGAGGCTTAAGGAGCTATAAATAGGAGGGCTCAGACACCAGTCTATGCAATGCCTCCCAGGTGGTTGGACACACAGTATTTCTGAGAAGAAAAAAAGAGGGGTTGTACCACGCTATGGACTAATTAACTTAGTAAATGAATATAACAAGCTGCTTCCCCCACCAAGACCACCTGCCAAAACAGATGTCACTGTTTCTGGTCAGCTTTATTTTGATTCCGGTAGGTACAAATCCTTATTTGTCACACATTGACTTTTTTAACCCGTTTTGACCTTGCATACTGGGGTATTCCCATGCACTGGTGTCACTGCTTCACCAAGTTGCATTTTATACTATATAACACATATACTTAGTTTCACATGTGGATTCTCATTCAATTCAGCTGTGCAGGTCATTTTCACTATTCCCAATTTTACCATGTAGCTGCTCCTGGCCATTCATTCATAATTTTTTACCTTTTCATCATTTTTATTTTTTCCTAATTTTTTAGTGCACATCATCACCTTTATACACTCTTTTTTTCCAGCCACCATCCTGGCAGGCCATGCTGGACGGTTCTGTTTGCCCGTTTTTCATCTGTCCTGTTTTTGCTCTGCTGGCCCATTTTTGGATCTTTTACCCACAGCTCCTGGGTCAGACGTCTCCAGTGGCTGCTGGTGTGACTTTGGCATGCAGCACCCTGCATCCTTGTGAGTATGGATCCTTTAGTCTGATTCCCACAAGTCAATTTACCTGACATATGTCCATGTTCATTACTATGGTATTTCTTTTAACCATTTTACTTTATAGATCATGTCTATGCATCAACCCCTAAATAGTAAGACTGAACTCAAAAAACACGTTGGGTCACCATAGATGCTATGACACAATAACCATGGATTATTTGATGACTGTATGTAATGGATTTGTACGATTGGGCCAACTGTTTGGCATCATGACACCTTTTTCCAGTTCTATTGCTGGCATACTCAATAAACCTATACCATGTTTTATTACTGGGTGTGTGTCGCTTAATCTAAAGTCCCAATGGACAAAACTCTGTATTTGTATGTACAATTGTGATGGAGGCACCTTGCAGGGTACTACCAACCATATTCTGTTTCTTACAGATTTAAAATGAAAGGTCGATTTTAATAAAATTCAATTACAATATGACTTGTGCCGCAATGGTATATGCTATATAATTAAAAAAAAAAATGATGTGCTATTTTTTCCCATGGAAATGGAGTTACCCTTTAAAGCTGAACTTCAGGCACTAAAAAGGTAATTTAAATATATTTCTTAACCACTTAAGCCCCGGACCATTTGGTAGCTAAAGGACCAGAGGTGAATTCAGAATTTTGCACTGCGCTGCTCTAACTGTAAATTGTGCGGACATGCAATGTTGTACCCAAACAAAATTTGCGTCCTTTTCTTCCCACAAATAGAGCTTTCTTTTAATGGTATTTGATTGCCTCTGCGATTTTTTTTTTTTGCGATATAAACGGAAAAAGACCGAAAAATTTGAAAAAAAGATATTTTCTACTTTTTGTTATAAGAAAAATCGAATAAACTCAATTTTAGTCATACATTTAGGCCAAAATGTATTCAGCCACATGTCTTTAGTAAAAAAAATGTCAATAAGCATATATTTATTGGTTTGCGCAAAAGTTATAGCGTTTACAAACTAGGGTACATTTTCTGGAATTTACACAGCTTTTAATTTATGACTGCCTATCTCATTTCTTGAGGTGCTAAAATGACAGGGCAGTACAAAACCCCCCCAAATGACCCCATTTTAGAAAGTAGACACCCCAAGGAAATTGCTGAGAGGCATGTTGAGCCCATTGAATATATTTTTTTTTGTCCCAAGTGATTGAATAATGACAAAAAAAAAAAATTACAAAAAGTTGTCACTAAATGATATATTGCTCACACATGCCATGGTTATATGTGGAATTGCACCCCAAAATACATTCTGCTGCTTCTCCTGAGTACGGGGAAACCACATGTGTGGGACTTTTTAGGAGCCTAGCCACGTACGGGACCCCGGAAACCAAGCACCGCCTTCAGGATTTCTAAGGGCGCAAATTTTTGATTTCACTCCTCACTACCTATCACAGTTTTGAAGGCCATAAAATGCCAAAATAGCACAAAACCCCCCCAAATGACCCCATTTTAGAAAGTAGACACCCCAAGGAAATTGCTGAGAGGCCTGTTGAGCCCATTGAATATTTTTTTTTTGTCCCAAGTGATTGAATAATGACAAAAAAAAAAAAAAATTACAAAAAGTTGTCACTAAATGATATATTGCTCAAACATGCCATGGTTATATGTGAAATTGCACCCCAAAATACATTCTGCTGCTTCTCCTGAGTACGGGGATACCACATGTGTGGGACTTTTTAGGAGCCTAGCCACGTACGGGACCCCGGAAACCAAGCACCGCCTCCAGGATTTCTAAGGGCGCAAATTTTTGATTTCACTCCTCACTACCTATCACAGTTTTGAAGGCCATAAAATGCCAAAATAGCACAAAACCCCCCCCAAATGACCCCATTTTGGAAAGTAGACACCCCAAGCTGTTTGCTGAGAGGCATGGTGAGTATTTTACAGCTCTCATTTGTTTTTGAAAATGAAGAAAGAACATTTTTTTTTTCTTTTTTTTTTTAATTTTCAAAACTTTGTGACAAAAAGCGAGATCTGCAAAATACTCACAATACCTCTCAGCAAATAGCTTGGGGTGTCTACTTTCCAAAATGGGGTCATTTGGGGGGGTTTTGTGCCATCTGGGCATTCCATGGCCTCCGAAACTGTGATAGGCAGTGAGAAGTGAAATCAAAAATTGACACCCTTAGAAAGCCTGAAGGCAGTGATTTGGGGTCCCGTACGCGGCTAGGCTCCCAAAAAGTCTCACACATGTGGTATCCCCGAACTCAGGAGAAGCAACAGAATGTATTTTGGGGTGTAATTCCACATATGCCCATGGCATGTTTGAGCAATATATCATTTAGTGACAACTTTGTGCAAAAAAAAAAAAAAAAAAATTATTTTTTCCGTAACTTGTGTCAACATATAAAATATTCCATGGACTCGACATGCCTCTCAGTATATAGCTTGGGGTGTCTACTTTCCGAAATGGGGTCATTTGGGGGGGTTTTGAACTGTTCTGGCATTTTATACACAACATTAGGAAGCTTACATCCACTCTTCTAACCACTTGAAGACAAAGCCCTTTTTGACACTTTTTGTTTACATGAAAACATATTTTTTTTTGCAAGAAAATTATGTTGAACCCCCAAACATTATATATATTTTTAAAGCAAAGGCCCTACAGAATAAAATGGTGGGTGTTGCATTTTTTTTTCTACACAGTATTTGCGCAGCGATTTTTCA
Organism: Rana muscosa; assembly: GCA_029206835.1. NCBI lineage: Eukaryota > Metazoa > Chordata > Amphibia > Anura > Ranidae > Rana > Rana muscosa. Next base: position 27,295,660 of record JARGYO010005626.1, on the reverse strand, counting down.
AACGCATTTTTTTGGGAAAAAATACACTTTTTTTAATTTTAATGCACTAAAACACACTATATTGCCCACATGTTTGATGAAATAAAAAAGATGATCTTAGGCCAAGTGCATAGATACCAAACACGACATGCTTTAAAATTTCGCACAAACGCGCATTGGCGACAAACTACATACATTTTTAAAAAGCCTTTAAAAGCATTTACAGGTTACCCCGTTAGATTTACAGAGGAGGTCTACTGCTAAAATTACTGCCCTCGATCTGACCTTCGCGGTGATACCTCACATGCATGGTGCAATTGCTGTTTACATATGACGCCAGACCGACGCTTGCGTTCGCCATTGGACAAGAGCAGGGCAGGACAGGGGTGCTTTTTTTTTTTTTTTTTTTTTTTTTAATCATTAATTTTGCTTTTTTATTTTATTTTTAAACTGTTGCTTCCATATTTATTTATTTTTATCACTTTTATTGTTATCTCAGGGAATGTAAATATCACCTATGATAGCAATAGGTAATGACAGGTACTCTTTTTTGAAAAAACTGGGGTCTATTGGACCCTAGATCTTTCCTCTGCCCTCAAAGCATCTGACCACACCAAGATCGGTGTGATAAAATGCTTTCCCAATTTCCCAATGGCGCTTTTTATATCCGGGGGGGGGGACATTCCCTCCCACTGCTTGTAAAAGCAGTCCAGAGGCTAATTAGCCACTAGGATTGCTTTTACATGAAAGCCGGCCGCTGGCTGAAAAGAATGATACCAAGATGATACCTAAACCCGCAGGCATCATTCTGGTATAAACATTCAAAGTCCAGCAACATACCAGTACGTTGCTGGTCCTTGTTGGACATGTATTGTAATCTTTTTTTTCATGCAGCCTGTTGGCTGAACGAAAAAAAAAGATTGATCGGTGGGTATGCCCACCATTAGAATACCGCCCTTCATCCACCCACTTCTAATGATGGGCATACATGCACCATTTATATATGCCGAAGCATGGGGGCATCTTCTCGCAAAAGTTATGCCGCGTACACATGGTCAGACTTTTCCACGGGCAAGCCTCCGTCGGAATTTCGACCGTATGTACGCGGCATTAGGAGCAAAATCGCTCCTCCGCTCCTGCTGCCCCAATGCTTCGGCATATATGCTTTTTTTTTTTAACTGTGGTGGTGAAATCACCTCCTACAGCACTGGAGTCGCAGGGATCAGGCCTGTCTCTGCGAACGCTGCAGTTATGTGTGTTGTGTTTTGTAAGTGACAGTGATCGATCGATACTGCACTTGGGTGGCCTGGGCTGGACAGAGGGGCAAAACGCAGGTGCTAGCAGGTATCTGGGCTGATCCCGCTAACACTGCGTTTTTGGGAACCCTAAACTGCTGGGGACGCTAGTATAGATCTGATCAGATCAGATATTGAGCTGATCAGATACTATACCACTAAGGGGGGTGTATGCTTCACGCGTGGGTGTTAGTGCTACTGGCACTAACCTGACGCTGCCTGGGGTGTGACGCAGACCCTCTCTGACGCTAAAACCTAATTGATATCACCCGCCGGGCGATCAGGGGGTTAAACCTTTATTGGGTTATATACGGCGGGTGCCCTGACACTATAAAAAGCAAACTAACTAACCAGCGTCACCCGTAACACTTATATGATCATCACTGGTGAAAGGGTTAACTAGGGGCAATTAGGGGGTTAAAACCTTTATTAGGTAATATATGGGGGTACCTGACGCTATATAAAAACCTGACGGCGAACCTAAAAAAAAATTACTGGCTACCTATCGGCATCACCGACACTAAGACAACGATCATAAAAACGATCGCTTAGCGACAGTGGTGATAGGGGGTGAAAGGGTTACCTGGGGGGCGATCAGGGGGTTAAACCTTTATTAGATAATATATGGGGGTACCTGACGCTATAAAAACCTGCGGCGAACCTAAAAAAAATTACTGGCTACCGATCAGCATCACCGACGCTAAGACATCGATCAGAAAAATGATCGCATAGCGACGGCGGTGCTAGGGGGTGAAAGGGTTACCTGGGGGGTGATCAAGGGGGTTAAACCTTTATTAGGTAATATATGGGGGTACCCGACGCTATAAAAACCTGCGGCGAACCTAAAAAAAATTACTGGCTACCGATCAGCATCGCCGACGCTAAGACATCGATCAGAAAAATTATCGCTTAGTGACAGTGGTGATAGGGGGTGAAAGGGTTACCTGGGGGGTGATCAAGGGGGTTAAACCTTTATTAGGTAATATATGGGGGTACCCGACGCTATAAAAACCTGCGGCGAACCTAAAAAAAAATACTGGCTACCGATCAGCATCACCGACGCTAAGACATCGATCAGAAAAATGATCGCATAGCGACGGCGGTGCTAGGGGGTGAAAGGGTTACCTGGGGGGTGATCAAGGGGGTTAAACCTTTATTAGGTAATATATGGGGGTACCCGACGCTATAAAAACCTGCGGCGAACCTAAAAAAAATTACTGGCTACCGATCAGCATCGCCGACGCTAAGACATCGATCAGAAAAATGATCGCTTAGTGACAGTGGTGATAGGGGGTGAAAGGGTTACCTGGGGGGCGATCAAGGGGGTTAAACCTTTATTAGGTAATATATGGGGGTACCCGACGCTATAAAAACCTGCGGCGAACCTAAAAAAAATTACTGGCTACCGATCAGCATCACCGACGCTAAGACATTGATCAGAAAAATGATTGCTTAGCGACGGCGGTGCTAGGGGGTGAAAGGGTTATCTGGGGGGTGATCAGGGGGTTAAACCTTTATTAGGGGGGGTTAGGGGGCTACACTGGACCTAAAACTAAATGTAGTGACACTTTTACAGTCACAAATGTCACTGATTGCAGTGATCACTAAATAAATGGTCACTGCAATCAGTGACACTGTGACTGGGGGCTGGGGGGTGATCTGGGGGTGTCTGGGGGGGCGATTTATGTGCCTATGTGTCCTGGTGTCAGTGTGCGGTTTTGTGTACTAACCTGCATCTTCTCCTGTACGGCGCTCGGTATATGTGAGCGCCGCAGGAGAGATGACATCACTTCCTCCTGCCTGGCAGGCAGAGGAAGCTCTCTCATTCGCCGGGAGCGATCGAGAGGGGGTGGCCGAAATCGAACGGCCGGTCCCTCATGCCGGATCGCTCCCGAAGGTAAAACGACCACCCACTGTAAAGAAGGGGGGTCCGATCGGACCCCCCAACTATACAAAGGCAATCACGTACATATACGTGATTCTGCCTGTCGGTGCCATTCTGCCGACGTATATTTACAGTGGGCGGTCGTTAAGTGGTTAATAGCCACAATGGATTTAAGTCCACTTTGTGTGCACTAAATCACTTTACAATCTCATATACTACTTTGTACAAGTAGGCCTAGTTCTCACCTATGCAGGTTGCAGTTTGCATATTCCAGGGGAATTTCGCGTTTTTCAATACATGTTTTTGATCCATTGAAGTCTATGGAACCAAAAACCCAGAAAAAAGTCCCTGGCCCTTTCCATAAAATGAAGATATGTGAACGTGACCCATAGGAAACCATGTTAAATGGACTGTATTGTGTTTCTGCAAAACCGAAAATGCACCAAAAAATGCATAGGTGGGAACCAGGCTGTAGTGGTGACAACATCATATTATTGCATATAGTCTGTGCAGAGAGCAGAGCTGGGGAGAGGACCAGCAGACCCCGACTACTATAGGCCACTTACAGAAAACTACAGGAGGGGGTGGTGCAAGACCAGTCACCCTGCACAAGGAGAGAGAGCAGGAGTTGTGACTCATGCATGATAAACAAATAAGGAGGGGGGTGCAGTTTGGTATCTTCACGCTGGGCACTGGATGACTGACCTGGCACTGTTCACACCCCGCTGGTGCTCCAAATTTTTTGGGGGGGGCGCAAACAAACTGAAAAATTCTGAAAAAAAAAACATCCAACGCAGCCACTGTGCCATCAAATGCAGCCACTGTGCCCATCAATTGCCGCCTCTGTGCCCATTAATTGCCGCCACTGTGCCCATCAATTGCCACCACTGTGCCATCAAACGCAGCCACTGTGCCATCAATTGCCGACCACTGTGCCATCAATTGCCGCCACTGTGCCCATCAATTGCCGCAACTGTGCTCATCAAACGCAGCCACTGTGCTCATCCAACGCAGCCAATGTGCTAATCAAACGCAGCCACTGTGCCATCAAACACCACCACTGTGCCCATCAAATGCTGCCACTGTGCCATCAAATGCTCCCACTGTGCCATCAATTGCCGCCACTGTGCCCATCAATTGCCGCAACTGTGCACATCAAACGCAGCCACTGTGCTCATCCAACGCAGCCAATGTGCTAATCAAACGCAGCCACTGTGCCATCAAACACCACCACTGTGCCTATCAATTGCCGCCACTGTGCCCATCAAATGCTGCCACTGTGCCATCAAATGCTCCCACTGTGCCCATCAAATGCTGCCAGTGTGCTTCCCTGCCCGCCGTCTGCTCGGCACTTACCCTGTCTCGGTGGGGCAGCGGGCAGCGAGCGTTGTCCTCCATGCTCCTCGATGTCTTCTCCTGTCCTCTCTTCCCATCCTCTGCTATGATTGGACGCCTGATAGGTGTCCAATCAGGTGACGGGTAACAGACCCGAGCTTGGCTGAGAGGCGGTTCAGTGTTAGGAAAGCGAATAGTCATTCGCTTTCCTAACACAGCTGGGTGAACTGCGAGCGCCAAGCCTGGCGCTGGCTGTTTACCTTTTTTGATGCCTATTAGAGCCTATGGCTCTAATCAGGTGCTTCAAAAACACCCCCCACTACTGTAATTCGGGCGCCTGAATAGGGGGTGGCAGCGGCGGCGATAGATAGATTCATGCAATGCATGAATCTATCTATTGGTGATAGAGGGGGTGGCAGGAGAGAGGGGGCGGCGCCCATGTGCCCTTATGGACGCACCGCCACGGCACCCCACAGCTTTGTATCTCCTTTAGAACAAACAGAAAAGTGAGTCAGTGACTAGAATAAGTTTCAATGAATGGAAAAATAGAGAAACCCATATGAAACAAAGCAACAAGCAGTGTATATACAGTGGGGAGAACAAGTATTTGATACACTGCTAATTTTGAAGGTTTTCCTACTTACAAAGCATGTAGAGGTCTGTAATTTTTATCATAGGTACTCTTCAACTGTGAGAAACGGAATCTAAAACAAAAATCCAGACAATCACATTGTATGATTTTTAAATAATTAATTTGCATTTTATTGCATGGCATAAGTCTTTGATCACCTACCAACCAGTAAGAATTCCGGCTCTCACAGACATGTTAACCTGTTATTTTTTCTATAAGAAGCCCTCCTGTTCCCCACGAATTACCTGTATTAACTGCACCTGTCTGAACTCGTTACCTGTATAAAAGACACCTGTCTACACACTCAATCAAACAGACTCCAACCTCTCCACAATGGCCAAGACCAGAAAGCTGTGTAAGGACACCAGGGATAAAATTGTAGACCTGCACAAGGCTGGGATGGGCTACAGGACAATAGACAAGCAGTTTGGTGAGAAGGCAACAACTTTTGGTGCAATTATTAGAAAATGGAAGAAGTTCAAGCTGATGGTCAATCTCCCTTGGTCTGGGGCTCCATGCATGATCTCACCTCGTGGGGCATCAATGATCATGAGGAAGGTGAGGGGTCAGCCCAGAACCTCACAGCAGGACCTGGTCAATGACCTGAAGAGAGCAGGGACCACAGTCTCAAAGAAAACCATTAGTAACACACTACGCCGTCATGGATTAAAGTCCTGCAGCGCACACAAGGTCCCCCTGCTCAAGCCAGCGCATGTCCAGGCCCGTCTGAAGTTTGCCAATGACCATCTGGATGATCCAGAGGAGGAATGGGAGCAGGTCATGTGGTCTGATGAGACAAAAATAGCGCTTTTTGGTCTAAACTCCACTCGCCATGTTTGGAGGAAGAAGAAGGATGAGTACAACCCCAAGAACACCATCCCAACCGTAAAGCATGGAGGTGGAAACATCACTCTTTGGGGATGCTTTTCTGCAAAGGAGACAGGACGACTGCACCGTATTGAGGGGAGGATGGGGCGATTTATCGCAAGATCTTGGCCAACAACCTCCTTCCCTCAGTAAGAGCATTGAAGATGGGTCGTGACTGGGTCTTCCAGTATGACAACGACCCAAAACACACAGCCAGGGCAACTAAGGAGTGGCTCCGTAAGAAGCATCTCAAGGTCCTGGAGGGGCCTAGCCAGTCTCCAGACCTGAACCCAATAGAAAATCTTTGGAGGGAGCTGAAAGTCCACATCGCCCAGCGACAACCCCAAAACCTGAAGGATCTGGAGAAGCTCTGTATGGAGGAGTGGGCCAAAATCCCTGCTGCAGTGTGTGCAAACCTGGTCAAGAACTACAGGAAACGTATGATCTCTGTAATTGCAAACAAAGGTTTCTGTACCAAATATTAAATTCTGCTCTTCTGATGTATCAAATACTTATGTCATGCAATAAAATGAAAATTCATTACTTAAAAATCATACAATGTGATCTTCTGGATTTTTGTTTTAGATTCTGTCGCTAACGGTTGAAGAGTACCTATGATAAAAATTACAGACCTCTACATGCTTTGTAAGTAGGAAAACCTGCAAAATCGGCAGTGTATCAAATACTTGTTCTCCCCACTGTATAAAGCTTAAACATAATTTAAGGAAACTGGTGTTAAGCCCTGTACACACGATCCGAATATCGTACGAAAAATGTCGTCCGAGGAAGAATCGTACGATAATCAGATCGTTAGTACAGAGCTTTGAGAGCCGATCAGGACAGTTCATCCGATATTATTTAAATCGGACGTGCACAAAAATTTTCCTCGTACGATTTTCGTTTAGTCAGTACAGTTGTCGTCCGAAAATACAATACAAATACATTACAACACATGACATCACTTCCGATTTTTTTTTCTGTCGTACGAGAATTTTCGTGACTTTAATAACCTATTTAATTTTACTTGCGACTATTAAGCGAAAAAAGTTGTGCGATCTGTCGTACGATATTCGGATCGTGTGTACGGGGCATTAGACTCCACAAGAGAACTTAAAGAAGGTGTGAAATATATAATAGCAATAAATAAAGAGACAAAATCAGAAACACATCACAATACTTGACTGGTCTTGCAAGGTAAGATGAGGATGTCATAGCTGGTGCACCAAATCTGTGATCTTATTTAATGCAATCTCTACGAGCCATTGCTCTGTCTAGAGTTTGAGAAGTCTATCGCCACAAGAGGGCAGAAGAACCTCAGATTTTACTTCATTCCAGTTTACATATTGGAGACTCAAACTAATGTCTTTATTTTAAAAAATACAATATTAAACATTTTGTATACACTTTCTTGTAAGGAAACAAAACAGAAGTGTTTCTGCTCAGATTTCCAATGCTTGATATTCTGCTCAGATTTTTATTGATAACAGGGTAGAAGGATTGTAGTGTATTTTTTTTTTTTACATATATGCATTCAAATTCTACCTTTACCTATTATGAATTATTTATTGTTTATTAATCAAGGGAATTTTTGATTTAATATATACAATTTCTACCCTTACTTTGTGGGGGGTATTTGTGATGGTTTCACTGACATTAAGGCACGGTGATTGAATGTGGTTTTCCCACGCTGCGTGTGCAGCACAGTGTACCCATGGGTTTCGTGCGGGTTACCTGCACTTTGCCATAGACTTCTATTGCATCGGGTTTTGGTGCGTTTTTGGAAAATTCACCAAAAGTCCCATGTGCCAAAATGTTGGTGCGCTTTCAGAAAACTCACCAAAACTGCCCAATGCAGTTTTACTTTATTGTGATTTTCATTGCTCTACAAAACCCCAGCCTAACTACCAGTGTGTATCCACTATAAGGGCCTGTTCACACCACTTGTGTGTTTATGTGAACGTTTCCCACACCACACAGGATCATGCTGCCCTCTTTAGTGGGCTCTCAGCACAGAAACATCAGCCACCCAGCAATGCAAATGTGCAGTGCATGGGAATTAAAGCCCACCATTTTGCCGCTGCACAAAAGTGAGTACACCCCTCACATTTTTGTAAATATTTTAATATATCCTTTCATGTGACAACACTGAAGAAATTATGCTTTGCTACAATGTAAAGTAGTGAGTGTACAGCTTGTATAACTGTGTAAATTTGCTGTCCCCTCAAAATAACAGCCATTAATGTCTAAACCGCTGGCAGCAAAAGTGAGTACACCTCCAAGTGAAAATGTCCAAATTGGGGGCGTCCACGGCTCTGTGGTTATACTGTACTATTACATGGTGAGTACCAGGGGTTTGAATGATTCTTAATAATATGTATGGTGTACCCTCCTAAATCATCAAGGCCTCGATGTTACCTGATACTTAGACCCATTTCACACTGGAGGCGTTATTCAGGCGCTTTAGCGCTAAAAATAGCACCTGTAAAGCACCTGAAAAATGCCTCATCTGCAATCCCAGTGTGAAAGCCCAAGTGCTTTCACACTGGGGCGCTGCGCTGGCAGGACGTCAAAGCTGCAATCAGCTTCTTTAAGGATCTTTAGGAGCGGTGTTTACACCGCTCCTAAAGCGCCCCTGCCCATTGAAATCAATGGGCAGCACTTCGGCAGCGACGCTTTTAAAAGTGCCCTGCTAGCGACGAAAAAGCACCTCTAAAACAACGGTAAATCGCCGCTAAAACTAACTACGCTTTACCGCCGATGCCCCCACACTGTCAGTGTGAAAGGGCTCTTATGCTCAATGGCAAACTAATATTTACATGTGGTGCCGCAGGTCTAAATAATTATTCGCCTCCGAGGGTGTCGTTAGTGTTGGAAATATCTGTCAATCATGGCAGCTCATTCCATCAGCCATCAAATGTAGCTTCAGTCAAATAGAGAGATCATGTGAGCAATCCACCCTGAATTGAAACTGGAAAGTGTTTTGCCTAGTTTAAATTTGATATGGTATGTTGTGTTTGCTTAGCCCTCTATAGACCTGTCCACATTTTTAATGCTTTATCTGCCTTGTCTTACCCAAAAATTATGGCCCAGTGTCTTTTAGTGCCCTCTTTCCAATCTGTCTCTGTAGTAAGAATTTTGGCCTGTTGACAAGCAAACCTTTATTACCTCCTGATTAGATAATTGAAAAGCACCCACCCCCTATCCCCATCAGTATAAATATAAGCATCTTTCTGGGGGAAGCAATAGCAGGGGGGCTCAATAGCCACAGGGGTTCTTTCGCAAAGTGGGTTTTTTCGATAAGTGGACGCACTTCTGACTCTGCACTTCAGTGATTGCACAAAGCGGGGGAAAACAAAACACCTTAGAAAATGCAAAACAGGTAAATTTATAAAAAAAATAAGCTTTTGCTTCCCCTTTAAAAATGCACTGTCTACCACTCCTTCTGACAGCTGTGTCTTTTATCCTTAAACTGTCCTTCCTACACCCCCCTTCTCCACCCCACACCTTATACATATCATCCTCACTTCTGTCCTCTCCCTATTACTGCACTCACCAAATCTGGCTAATTGTATATTCACACCCCCAATATTCCAAACCACTGAGGCATGTCCCCCCACATAAATCACATTCCCACATCACCTCCCTCACCCTTCTGCTTCTCCTAGCCTCTGGTGATGTATCCCCAAACCCTGGGCCTCCTTCATCTAACTGTGCTCAAAGTACCCATTACCCTACATCCTCTGGCTGCAGCCACAATGCACACAATCTAGTTCACATTCCTCTCCTTCCCAAGACCAGACTCCCTCTCTCGTGCGCCCTTTGGAACGCTCGCTCTGTCTGTAATAAACTCGCCTCCCTCCATGATCTCTTTATCGCTAACTCATTTAATCTACTCGCCGTCACCGAAACCTGGCTTCACGAATCCGACACTGCGTCTTCTGCTGCTCTATCCCATGGCGGTCTTCTCTGGACTCACTCCCCCAGGTCCAGTGGACGCAAAGGTGGGGGTGTTGGAATCCTTTTAGCCCCACATAGCACCTTTCAGGTACTTCACCCACCTCCCTCTCTGTCACTCTCCACATTTGAGGCACATTGCATTCGTCTCTTCTCCCCAGTTTCCCTAAGAATAGCTGCGATCTACCGGCCCCCCGGTCCACTATCTTCCTTTCTTGATGACTTCTCCGCCTGGTTACCCTACTTTCTCTCTTCTGAAATCCCCACAATCATTCTTGGGGACTTCAACATCCCTATTAATAATAACTCTCCTGCAACTTCCAAACTTCTCAGTCTAACCTCCTCCTTTGATCTGAAGCAGTGGATACATGCACCTACTCACTCTGAAGGCAACACCCTTGACCTTGTCTTTTCCCACCTATGCACTCCATGCAACCTCTCCAACTATCCTTACCCTCTCTCTGATCACCACCTTATTAATTTCACTCTCTCCCTCTCCTCTGCCTCCTCTCCCCCCAAACGCCTAACAGTTACTCGTAGAAACCTTCACAATATCAACCCTTCTCTTCTATGCTCTGCAACTGACCACCTCTATGACAAAATCGCGCCCCTGTCCTGCACCCACCTAGCCACTTCTGTCTACAACACTACACTTCTAGCTTCACTGGACAGACTGGCCCCCCTCACTACATGCAGAATAAGGCCCCGCCCCCTACAACCCTGGCAAACAGATGATACTAGAAGTCTGAAAAAGCACAGCCGTGCTCTCGAGCGCCTATGGCATAAGACTAAGTCCCAGAAAGATTTCGGCCAGTATAAATCTGCCCTCCAAATATACAATTCCAGCCTCCTCACTGCCAAGCAGACCTATTTCATCACCCTCATTAAAAACTTTTCATCCCGTCCCCGTCTACTCTTCTCTACCTTCAACTCGCTCCTTCGTCCCCCACTGCCTCCGCCCACTAACTCACTCACTGCCCAGGAGATTGCCAATCACTTCAAACAGAAGATTGCTAGAATTCGTGAGGAAATCTGTACGGTTCAGATGCCCCCTATGCTATACACCTCATGCCCACAGGTACAATCTTTACTTCCCTCTTTCAATCCCACCACTATAGACGAAGTTGCTAAATTACTTGCTAATGTCCATCTTACCACCAGCGCTCTGGATCCTGTTCCCTCGCAAATGCTACGTTCACCCTCTGGCTCTATTCTACGCTCTATAACCCACATCTTCAATCTCTCCCTCTCTTCTGGCATCTTCCCTAACTCTTTGAAACATGCACTAGTCAGCCCCATACTTAAAAAGCCCTCTCTGGACCCATCCAATCTTGACAACCTGCGCCCTATCTCCTTGCTCCCCTTTTTATCCAAACTCCTTGAACGTCTAGTTTACAACCGATTGAGCGTCCACCTTGCTGATAATAACCTTCTTGATCCCCTTCAGTCTGGATTTCGTCCTCAACATTCCACAGAAACTGCCCTCCTAAAACTAACAAATGATATAGTAACGGCCAAAACTAAGGGACACTATTCTGTACTCCTACTCCTGGACCTCTCCGCTGCCTTCGATACGGTTGACCACCCCCTCCTCCTCAAAAAACTCCATGCCTTTGGTCTCCGCGACTGTACTCTTCGCTGGTTCTCTACCTACTTATCCAACCGCACCTTTAGCGTTACTTACAACTCTACTTCCTCCTCTCCCCTTCCTTTCTCAATTGGGGTCCCCCAAGGTTCTGTTCTTGGACCTCTCCTATTTTCAATCTACACCTCCTCCCTGGGTCAGCTGATAGCCTCCCACGGCTTCCAATACCACCTCTACGCTGACGACACTCAAATCTATTTCTCTGCCCCTCAACTCACTTCTTCATTCGCCTCACATATCTCTAATTTACTATCAGATATATCAGTTTGGATGTCACACCACTTCCTCAAACTTAATCTATCCAAAACTGAACTGGTCATTTTTCCTCCCCCTCGTGCCTCCTCTGTTAAAATTGATGGCACAACTATCAGCCCATCCCCACACGCCAAGGTCCTAGGAGTAGTTCTAGACTCTGAACTCTCCTTTAATCCTCACATCCAATCACTGTCCAAATCTTGCCGCATCAACCTCCGCAACATCTCCAAAATACGCCCCTTTTTAACCAAAGACACAACAAAGCTCCTTATCCACTCCCTGGTCATTTCTCGCCTCGATTACTGCAACTCCCGCCTCATTGGCTTACCTCAGAAAACTTTAACCCCCCTTCAGTCCATCATGAATGCTGCTGCCAGACTCATCCACCTTACCAACCGCTCTGTGTCTCCTTCCCCTCTCTGTCAATCCCTCCACTGGCTTCCACTCACCCAACGAATTAAATTCAAAATACTAACGACCACCTACAAAGCCATCCACAACACTGCCCCCAGCTACATCACTGACCTAGTCTCTAAATACCAACCTAATCGTTCTCTTCGTTCTTCTCAAGACCTCCTGCTCTCTAGCTCGCTCATCACCTCCTCCCATGCTCGACTCCAGGACTTTTCCAGAGTCTCCCCAAGCCTATGGAACTCCTTACCCCAATCAGTCCGTCTATCTCCTTCTCTATTAGCTTTTAGAGGATCCCTAAAAACCCTCCTCTTCAGAGAAGCCTATCCCACCCACACCTAATAACTATATTTCCATTCTGTCCACCTGATCATCCCCCACAGCCAATACCCTTTGTTTCACGTGACCCTCCCTTCTAGACTGTAAGCTCTATCGAGCAGGGCCCTCTGATCCCTCTGTATTGAATTGTATTGTGATTGTACTGTCTTCCCTGATGTTGTAAAGCGCTGCGCAAACTGTTGGCGCTATATAAATCCTGTATAATAATAATAATAATAATGTGGTAGAAGACGGGAGAAAAACCTGATGGCGTGGGTAGCATAATGTGAATGTACGGGTATTCTAATTAGACTGTATAGATCACATACCAAAAGAATAGAATTTGAGGTTAGCATAAATCTAAAGGAAAACATAACTCTCCGTGATCTATGCAGTGCTGTTTATTTACTTGTTTTCCTCAAGTAATATATTTTCTACTGTGAAATGCTTCCTGATCAATATTTATTTGATCCTATCCTTTCACTGTCTATTGTGTATTCCAAAAACACAATAAGATGCGCATTGATTTCCCTGAGGATATATTTGATGGGATATCACATCTCTATAAGGATACATGACAGAATCGGGATCTATGAATGCAGTTTGCTTTCTCTGAGTAACACATGTGAGTTATGTTGCTGGTTTTGAAAAATATGTGAGGCATGTAATGATAATGAGTGTTTTCCCAGCCGTGCGATACTGAGATGACTCACGTATTGTGTGCGCGTTACGTAGATACTTGGAAGTGCAAACTGAGCATTCACACTGCAATAAAAAAAAGAAGTAAAAGAGGACATTGTGGCAAAATGCAAGGTCTACTTATTAAATCAGGGCCCCCCTGCCTTGTTAAAATAATAATAGTTTATAAGGTCAAAAATGTCCTTTTAAAGGGAAAAAGCGTTTTCAGTGAGATCCTTGGAACCATGAGAATCCCAAATCTTGCATGAAGATGCTCTTGCATTGGGCTAGGGAGACTTTTTGCAAGATTTGGGGTACTCATCGCTCCCCAGGAATCTTGGCAGAAGGATACTGATATCAGGCTTTATGATGTGTAAGACAGGAGGTAAGGTACTAATGCCTTGTACACACGATCGGAATTTCCGATGAAAAAAGTCAGATGGACTTGTTTCATCGGAAATTCTGATCGTGTGTGGGCCCCTCGGACTTTTTTCCATCGGTGTTTAAAAAAAGAACATGTTTTAAATTTGTCCGATGGAAAAAAAAACAATAGGAAATTCCTATCGTCTGTGTGGAACTCCGATGGAGAAAAAACTCACGCATGCTCGGAATCAAGTTGACGCATGCTCGGAAGCATTGAACTTAATTTTTCTCGGCTCATCAGAGTGTTTTACGTCACTGCATTTTGGACGGTCGGAATTTAGTCTGACTGTGTGTTTGCAAGACAGCTTGAACGGAATTCCGATGAAAAATTCCATCGGATTTTAGGCCATCAGATACTCTGATCGTGTGTACAGGGCATTGTTCAATTTTTTTTCTCCTTATAGATACATCTCTTCCCTTAACTTAATTATAGGGTCTTTTTACAGGGGGAGGGTCCCAGATCTAATAAGCAGACCTTGCTTATTAGTCCCGGTTAAACTAATATTAAACACTTGCATGTTTTTTAAACTGTTTTAAAAAGGTTTGAATGATCTTTCTTAGATTTACACCTCCTCCTCTTCTTGGCGTTGTGCTTCTGTCTAACGTCTGTTTGAGGAACATGCACACTATGTCTGAAGTAAAAAAAATGACATTTTTTTTTTTAAACAACCTTTATTGCTCCTACGTTTCTTCTGCACTTACCTATATTTTCTATCAATCATCATGTTTTCCACACATGTGTATATATATATCTCTAAAAATAGGAGCGCACTAGATGCTCACCAATACCGAAGGCCTCATCTCCCACAAAGACCAGTAGTCCAGAGCCATGGCTTATCTTGTAGAAAATGGAGCTGACTGTTCTTTAAGCGCTGACAAAACAAAAAAAAATTGTTAAAATATGCTTGAATCACTGCTGCTACCATACGATCCCACACCAACAGACATAATCGTATTCAGCATCAACTGAAGCCAGCAGTACCACAGAGAAATATTTTGTGTAACTGAAGTACTTGCTTCCACTGTAAGGTGGCATCACAGTCTAAATGTGCTTTCCGTCAGTTCTCCAATGCATTTTGGGAAGTTGTTTCTCTGTCAGAAAAGGTCAGCAATCTCTTCCTACCTGTTGGTACTGGCATTACAATCCTCTGTACATTTCTCCATATGGCCTTGCGTGTCAACAACAATATCTTTAGCTTTCCCCGGTGGAATTTAAAAATACATTGAAGAATAGGAATTTCCAGTAGCTAGAAACCTGTGAAAACAAATTAAATTGATTTGTTTTTTTTGTTTTTTTTTTGTAGTCACAACATTGAGGAAAAACATATATGATGAGCATATGACATAACTACAATATAGAGCTTCTGCTCCAGAAGAGAGCAGGATAATTGTGCTGGGGACAGCAGGCAAGTTCTATATGGGCATTTTTATCTAATCCATTTCTGAAACCCTATCTGGAGTTGCAGGAGTATTTGTAAAAAAAACCTTATATCATTGAAATATAATTCCCAGTCTCTCATATTTTTTTCTTTTTTTTTAGAACCAAAAACATCTTTGATGATAAGGAGATCAAAGAACAGGGTGTAGAGGAAGCAGTGTGAGGGAACTCCAAGCACTGTAAACCCTGTAGATAATAGTCCTATAGTGTGCACTGTGCAGCAATGCCTCTGCTAGCACTGCAGATGTTTATTTAACGTGGTTTTAACCCTAAAAAAAAAAAAGATCCTGTTCTTTTAAAGCAGGGTGTAAAGCACAGTTCTTGGGCAGTGTCATTTGTCCCTCCCTATGCTGTAAAATACCTGGTTGATCCTGCCTATTCTTGTGCCCCTTCAGTGTGCTGACCACAGGTATCATGACTGCTGATTCATGATACCATGGTCAGTTTGCAGTGGCAGTGCTGGGTGCAGATGGGATCTGGGACACTCATTTGCTGTCGCCTATCAGTCAGATTTCCCTGCCTGCACGAGAGAGAGAGAGAGGGGTGAGATAGAGAGGGGTGAGATAGAGAGGGGGGGTGAGAGAGGGTCAGGGATAGAGGGAGGTGAGAGAGGGTTAGGGATAGAGGGAGCTGAGAGAGAGGGGGGAAAGAGAGAGAGAGAGGGGCCAGAGAGAGGGGTTACAGAGAGGGGAGGGGGAAATAGAGGGGTTAGAGAGGTTGGTGAGAGAGAAAGATGGGTCAGAGAAATGGGGTGAGAGAGAGAGAGGGGCCAGAGAGTGGGGGTGTGATAGAGAGAGGGGGTTGAGAGAGAGAGAGAGAGAGGGGGTGAGAGAGGGAGGGGTCAGAGAAAGGGGAGTGAGAGAGAGAGGGGTCAGAGAAAGGGGGTAAGAGAGAAAGAGAGGGGTTAGATAGAGAGAGGGGGGGTGAGAGACAGAGAGGTGGGTCAGAGAGAGGGGGTGAGAGATAGAGGTGTCAGAGAAAGGGGGTGGGAGAGAGAGGGGTCAGAGAGGGGGGTAAGATAGAGAGAAGGTGTGAGAGAGAGAGAAAGGGATGAGAGAGGGGGGATGAGAGAGAGAGAGAGAGAGGGGGTGAGAGAGAGAGAGAGGGGGTGAGAGATGGAGGGGGTGAGAGAGAGAGAAGGGGGTCAGAGAGGGAAAGGAAAAGGAAGTGACATTTGAGGAAATAAGGGGAAAAAAACATGTCAATGTGCATAAAAACGCATTACAATGCATTAAAAACGCATGTCAATGTACATCAATACATGTCAAAGTACATGCATTCACGCATTATAGCATGAATGAGCGATTGGGCTACCTTTACACTAGCCCACATGATGAAACGCAGTGTTTTACCATGCGGGCAGCTGTCAGCTTCAGTTCTAGCAGCAATGCACGGTTTAGAGCATCACACTGCTTCTTTTTTTTTCTTTTTTTTTTCCTTGAACTTTCACTAGAACACAGTGACACTTCATTCATGTCTCTGCACAGCAGTGTGGTGTGCTGCATGCAGTGCCATTTAGTTTGCTGTGGAAAAACACAGCCATGCACCTCAGCAGTGACCTGTATTTATTGAGTGTGACAAAAGGCAAGTCACTGCACATTGGGGTTGATTTACTACAACTGGAGAGTGCAAAATCTGATGCAGTTCTGCACAGAAACCAATGAGCTTCCAGTTTTTTTGTCAACGCCTAATTGAACGAGCTGAAGTTAGAAGCTGATTGGCTATCATGCACAGCTACACCAGATTTTGCATTTTGCAGTTTTAGGAAATCAACCCCACAGTGTCAACAAGTTCTAAGATTCAACACAAAGGCACGTAAAAAAACAACAGTTTTCTATTTGCCTTGTTCACACCATACATGTTTGGTGGTAAAAAATGTAGTCCTGCAGTGCATAGTGTTGAATAAAGTGTCATTTGGTGACACTACAATAAAGTTAACAACAAAAGAAAAACGTAAACTGCTCAAATACCACGCTTTAGCATGCTAGTGTGAATGAGCCATTACTACCTTGGTGCTGAACTTTCTACATACAGCCAGGCACTGGCCAGGCTTTGGACAATGAACAGCTACAGTACTTTGGATAATGGCAGTATTGGTATGAACTGCAGAGATTTCCATTTTCTGTGGCCTTTATTTGTCTGGATACTGGAATGTGCCAGTTGTATGATGAAAATCCAATCAGCACAGTATAGGCCATCACCAGGTAAAATACACGGCGAATACTGTGTGTTTTAGCATGATCTGAGAAATAAACTTATAGTGACATACTGTATATAGCTCAGGATATTTGATCCATGACATTGACTTGACGTATAAAAATGATACCACCCATCACTAGTCTGGATGCACATTTATTCAGCCTACTGGATCTGGCATTGCCAGTGATGAATATCTGACATAAAAGCAGGATGTGATGACCCACTCCATGGTGTTATATGCAGGTCAAAGCAATGTTCTATTACTCAGAGAGGGAGAAATTCCTTCTTGTTGGCTTTCTTTCACCTCAGTGCCCTCATGTTTTCCCTATTGACATGAAAAATACAGCGCCTTGCAAAAGTTTTCATCCCCCTTGGCTTTTTACCTATTTTGTTACATTACAGCCTTTAGTTCAATGTTTTTTTTAATCTACATTATATGTGATGGATCAGAACACAATAGTCTAAGTTGGTGAAGTAAAATTAGAAAAATACATACATAAAACTATTTTTCAGAAATGAAAAACGGATAATTGGCATGTGCGTATTGTAGCAGAGCGTCCCTGAGAGAGACAGGAAAAGTCCTGTTCGGTGTTTACACATCTCCCAGGCTCCTCTCTTATACTGAAAAAAAATAAATAAAAATAAATAAATGCGCCACCCAAAAACATGTAAAAATACAGATAATGACCCAAAAAAGGGGGAGTTGAAGCAGCTGCACAAGAATGTGACAAATTCAAACAAAATGGGGAGTAATATATGCAGCGCTACATATAGGCCAAATAAACTGAACTATATCCAAAAAATGATGTGACCATGTGATATAGCACAAACAAAGGGGTGGGGAAGCTGGGCAATAAACACCCGGCAAAATAAATTGTATGAATCAACCCACAAAGTGTCTACTATACAAACAAATGTCAATGTGATATAGTGTCCCAATATAAAAAAGAAGGTATCATCAAGTGGATGAAGAACTCCTGACACTAGTCTTCAAGTAAACGATGACATACATATGCGCTTAGCGGAAACGTTGGACCCGAATGTCATACGACACCGGATCAATTGAGCTTAAGAGCAAAGATGCAAAGAAAGGAAAAAAATCGGGGGCTCCAATGGTGCAAGTCATAGATGGATTTTAATCAAAAAAGCCAGCATACAAAATAAAAGTGATCACAGTTCAAGGTATATTTAAAAGGCAATATGGGAAGCAAAATGCATAACGCTATGTCTGGCGCAACCCAACACATCACATCACCCAAAGAACACCATCCCCTTGGGCTATGCATTTTGCTTCCCATATTGCCTTTTAAATATACCTTGAACTGTGATCACTTTTATTTTGTATGCTGGCTTTTTTGATTAAAAAACATCTATGACCTGCACCATTGGAGCCCCCGATTTTTTTCCTCTCTTTGCATGAATCTGTGAAAGACAAGGCTTTTTTCAGTTTTCTCCAGCTGGTTCTTCTAACACCCTGGTTAGGGTTACCATTCTCTTGAGCCTGACTCACCTGAATGTCTGGTGGATTACCATGATCCACATACCAACTTTCCAGCAGGATCTTCAGTGTTGAATGCTATTGGTGGCTGACGAATCTCGGGCTTACCCGTCCTACCAGGACTCTTGACATCTGACTGCCAAGGAAGGGAACTACAACATCTTCCAGATTCCTGGTGACACCTTCATGCAGCAGTCGTTTGGGATACCTTTAAGCTTGATTGATCCGGTGTCGTATGACATTCGGGTCCAACGTTTCCGCTAAGCACATATGTATGTCATTGTTTACTTGAAGACTAGTGTCGGGAGTTCTTCATCCACTTGATGACACCTTCTTTTTTATATTGGGACACTATATCACATTGACATTTTGTTTGTATAGTAGACACTTTGTGGGTTGATTCATACAATTTATTTTGCCGGGTGTTTATTGCCCAGCTTCCCCACCCCTTTGTTTGTGCTATATCACATGGTCACATCATTTTTTGGATATAGTTCAGTTTATCTGGCCTATATGTAGCGCTGCATATATTACTCCCTATATTACTCCTCTCTTATACGTTTAGGGATCTCTGATCCAGTATCCAGTCCAGGTGTTGGTCCTCTCTCCCAGGTCAATTAAAAGCTCACCTGAGCAGACAGCCTTTGCTCTGCCTGGGACACACAGACAACGCTGGTCTGTGAGAGCAAGAAGGTTGGTGAAAACTGTTAATCATTTGATGTGGAAGCTAGCAAGCTGTAGGCTTGTTCAGCCTGGTAGTGGGGGCCTGTATATACCGTATAGTTAGAGCCGAGACACGGCTAGGGTTTTGTTTAACTATTTCTTGTTCTGTTTGTTTTTCTGCACCCTGTACAGCACCTGTCAATAGACTTTGTATATAGCACCAATAAACAACACTGTTTTTTCACTTATCCCATGGACTTGGTATCTGTGCCTCCTCATCCCAGGGAGTTTTTGTACCTGCTACCTGTCCCCCAGGTTACGGTATGCATTCACCCCCTTTGTTATGAAGCCCATAAAAAGCTCTGGTGCAACCAATTACCTTTAGAAGTCACATAATTAGTGAAATGATGTCCACCTGTGTGCAATCTAAGTGTCACATGATCTTTCATTGCATATACACACCTTTTTGAAAGGCCCCAGAGGCTGCAACGCCTAAGCAAGAGGCACCACTAACCAAACACTGCCATGAAGACCAAGGAACTCTCCAAACAAGTAAGGGACAATGTTGTTGAGAAGTACAAGTCAGAGTTAGGTTATAAAAAAATATCCAAATCTTTGATGATCCCTAGGAGCACCATCAATTCTATCATAACCAAATAGAAATAAGATGGCACAACAGCAAACCTGCCAAGAGATGGCCGCACACCAAAACTCATGGACCGGGCAAGAAGGGCATTAATCAGAGAGGCAGCACAGAGACCTAAGGTAACCCTGGAGGAGCTGCAGAGTTCCACAGCAGAGACTAGAGTATCTGTACATAGGACAACAATAAGCCGTACGCTTCATAGAGTTGGGCTTTATGGCAGAATGACCAGAAGAAAGGCATTACTTTCAGCAAAAAACAAAATGGCACATTTTGAGTTTGCGAAAAGGCATGTGGGAGACTCCCAAAATGTATGGAGGAAGGTGCTCTGGTCTGATGAGACTAAAATTAAACTTTTTGGCCATCAAAGAAAACGCTATGTCTGGCGCAACCCAACACATCACATCACCCAAAGAACACCATCCCCACGGTAAAACATGGAGGTGGCAGTATCATGCTGTGGGGATGTTTTTTAGCAGTCGGGACTGGGAAACTGGTCAGAGTTGAGGGGAAGATGGATGGTGCTAAATACAGGGATATTCTTGAGCAAAACCTGTACCACTCTGTGTAAATTGAGGCTAGGACGGAGGTTCACCTTCCAGCAGGACAATGCCCCAAACACACTGCTAAAGCACCACTTGAGTGGTTTAAGGGGAAACATGTAAATGTGTTGGAATGGCCTAGTCAAAGCCCAAACCTCAATCCAATAGAAAATCTGTGGTCAGACTTAGATTGCTGTTCACAAGTGTAAACCATCCAACTTGAAGGAGCTGGAGTAGTTTTGCAAGGAGGAATGGGCAAAAATCCCAGTGGTAAGATGTGGCAAGCTCATAGAGACTTAAGCCTCGTACATACGGCCGACCGAGAATCTCGTCAGAAAAAAAACACGTTGTTTTTCCTGACGAGATTCTTGACAAGAATCTTGTCCCGGCCGAGTGTACACACGCTCGATTCAAAAGAACCGATCGTCACATTTGATGCCACCGCCGCCACCTTGCTACACCCTACCTATGCCTAGGAAGCTACCGCGCATGCGTCAAAGTCATTTCGAGCATGCGCGGGTTTCCACTGCGACAGGTAAGCGTACACTCTCTCAGGAATCTCGACGAGAAAATAGAGAGCAGGTTCTCTATTTTCTCGTCGAGATTCTGGCCAGTTTTCTTGATGAGAAGCCTGAAAGCCTCGTACACACGGCCGGTTTTCTCGGCAAGAAAGCTCTCCCGGCAGTTTTCTTGTCGTTTCTTGACGAGAAAACCGGCCGGGTGTACGAGGCTTTATCCAAAGCGACTTGGAGCTGTGGTAGCTGCAAAAGTATACAAAGTATTGACTTTAGGGCGGTGAATAATTATGAACATTGACTTTTTCTGTTATTTTGTCCTATTTGTTGTCTGGTTCACAATAAAAAAAAAAATCTTCAAAGTTGTGGGCATTTTCTGTAAAGTAAATGATGCAAATCCTCAAACAATCCATGTTAATTCCAGGTTGTAAGGGCAACAAAACATGAAAAAATGCCAAGGGGGGTGAATACGTTTGCAAGGCACTGTATACATTGTGTATTGCTGTAATGATTAAGCAGTTGCCACAATGAGCAATGTGCTTCTGTGACGTACCAGTCTGCTATTTTACCACACTGCACTATAGATGCCATATTATAATAATTCTGTAATTCAAATCTAGATAAATCACATGCACAGTTCACCTTTCAGTTAATCTGGCAGTGGAAACATGTTAAAATGTGATGCATCATTCGATGACATCAGATTAGAATTCAGATGGTTAGATGCCAGGTCCCCCAACACCTTTTGGGTCTAAGAAGGGGCCTTTGAAAATAAGTAGCCCTTTGTGATTTGGACCTCCATATTGCCTTCATAACTGAAATATCGTTCAGGGTTTCTGCAAGATTAGATAATTGATATCTGCCAATAACCTTGAGCTTAACTTGTGTTTAATGCACATCTGTCTGCCTTTATATAAGTAAATTGTATTTGCTGTAAATCATTGTCTACAAGAGTTAATACTTTGCTTAAAAGAATGGATAGAAAAACTGTCTGAAATGACTTAGATGGTAATTATATGAGTGTTTCTGATTTGGTTTGGAAGACCAGAAGTGACACATTTCCTAATGTACCCTATGCTGTACATGTTGTACTGCCAGAAATGAATGGAGATCCACATTAGAGGATATAATCAATTTCATTTTGTATGGCCAGAAACTCACTTGATTAAGCTATCTGTGTTATGGTAAATTGAAGGCCAAGAAGAAAAAAAAATTCCATAGGGAAAAAATACAAGCTATGTTTTACCGTATTTTGCCCTGTTCGAATATTGTTAAAAAATAAAAAAAATCCTGTATTTTTCTATTTAAACTAGATCAGTCACGTAACGGATAACACTCTTCGATGTGATCATTTAGGAGCACAGTGTAATGTTTGTCTAGTTTACTTGTTTTGATTCCAGATTATCATATTAATACACTTTTTATGAATTTAAAGTAGCAAATGAGACCTAAATGCAATTCAATATAAAAATAATTTATTTATTTGTAACTATCTTGGCAGTGCAATTCTCATTTATTCCTATGACTTTCCCAGCTGGGTCCATTTATGTTTGTTAATTGCACACCATCAAAACCACCAAACAACGGGTAGATCCCAGAGTTGGTTCTGCAGCACAACCCTTTTTCTTTACATACAGTGCCAAATCATTTTCAGAGGATTGGGATACATCAACTGCAGGATTATAGTTCTGAGGATCAGATTTTTTGTGTTTTTATTTTTGTCTTTTGGCTGAACATGATTACCATTACTATTTTTCAAACTTAGCTCATTGCATTCCTCCCCCTTGATAATAGAACGTGCAACCTTTTTTCTTTTCTAAATACCTTTAAGCTCTTTCACTTTCCTATTTCCTCCTTTCTCACCAAAGCAAAAATGACACGTCTTGAACCTCCTGCAGGGATATCCACGTCATATATCCCAGAAAGGTGCAGGAATAAACTCTGAGCTATCACAAGATTTAACTGTTCTCACCATGGCTTGTGTACTTAATGTTATAGCGTTATAACCTCCCCACTGACTTTGCCAATACCATAGCTATGAGTAAATAAAATGGCTAGCTAGACCTTCACGTGCATTTGCACAAAATCTAGAGGCACATCATCAAAGGGTGGCTTTGAAAGGGAAGAAGTAGAAGCCGCCTCCTGATACTCCATGATGGCATACATAGTACATTACAATTATAAAATAAATACTGTACTTACAAGTCTAACATTTATTGCAGTACCTAATTTTTTCAGATTGGTAGACGGTCCCTTTTAACTATGTAAATGGTTTGCGCTATGTATGTTAATACTGTCTTGAGATGGAAAGAACTTTTTTTTTTTTACCGTTTTAGTGAGCTCTGCACCTTGGCCATAGCCAGCTTAATTTTACCAAAATAAACAGAATTCTATATTGTTCCATAGCTGAGAAAATATGTTGTCACAACTAGCCCTAAGGTTAAATAAGGATAAGGTATTCCTACTTAATACTCAATTTTTCATCAGGATCTGATTTTAAGAGGTAGGAACAGAGGACATTAGGCAGGATTTTTTAAGCAGCATAGCGATATACCTCAATAATTTTCACATGTCACTGAGTTGCTTGTTTTGGACTAAATAATCCAAGCACTAGAGCTTAGTGCTGACAATTAGCATACTGTGTGAAGTTGTTAGTAGGGATGAGCTTCATGTTCGTGTCGAACCCATGTTCGACTCGAACATCGGCTGTTCGGCTGTTCGCCGAATTGCGAACATTATGGGCCGTTCGCGCCAAATTCGAGTGGCGCGTCACGGCCCATAATTCACTGCGGCATTGCAGTGCATTGCTGGCTGATGATTGGCCAAGCATGCACTATGACCCGCATGCTTTGGCCAATCACAGCGCAGAAAAAACGGAGAGCCGTAATTGGCCAAAGCCAATACTGCGTTAGATAGAGCAGGCAGGCGAGTCTGTTAGCTGCAGTTACAGTGTGTAGAGGATATATATGCATCCTAGGTGTTGTGTATATATATTTATACACTGTATTAAGTTTAGCTAGATCCGTTCCTGGTTTTCTCTATACTGTGACAGGCAGGCAGGTGATTGTGCTAGCTGCAGACAGTCAGTGTTTCACTTAGTGTACTGTGTGCTTTGCATAACGTTCACCTAAAGCTTACCTGAATACAGTTAGTGACTAATAGTAGTGTTCTCATAATTAAACCACAGGCAGAGAGCTGCAAGTATTTTCAGTTAGTGTACTGTGTCCCTCTCTGCACAGTTTTCACCTAAAACTAACTGAAGAAAATTGCTGCTTTTCCCATACAAATACCACAGCAGGCAGTTGATTCTGATAGCTGCATTATCAGTACAGATATATATATATATATATATATATATATATATATATATATATATATATACATCTCACTACAGGCCATTAGTATGTCTGGAAGGCAAACAAGGAGAGGCAGACAGTCACGAAGCAATAAAAGAGGGCAAGCAGGCTCTGTGTCTAGAGGCAACAGTGCTGCTGGTCGTGGACACGGTGCATCCTCATTAGCACGTGGCCATGGGACACGCTTGTCCTTCTTTTTGGCAGCTGGCCATGTTGAGCCGCAACATGCCCAAGACTTAGTAGAGTGGATGACCAAGCCGTTCTCATCCTCCTCGTCCTCTCTCACCCAGGTTTAGGGTACTTTGTCTGGCAAAGCAGCTGCCAAAGCGACCTCTTCCCTCGGTTCAATGGCATCAGTCACTCCTTCCCTAGCCCCACCATGTCCTCCTTAGGAGTCGCCCGAACTGTTTGACCACAGTGTTGGGTACATGCTCCAGGAGGATGCCCAGTGTTTTGAAGGCTCAGATGATGGAACCCAGCTGGAGGAAAACAGTAACGTGAGCCCAGAGAGAGGAGGTAGAAACGTGAGCCCAGAGAGAGGGGGTGCCCAACAAGGACAGCTATCTGGCAGTCATGTTCCCCCAGCTGCAGCATACTGCCAGATTTGCTCCAGTGATGAGGAGGGAGGGAATGATGAGGTCACTGACTCCACGTGGGTGCCTGATAGGATAGAGGAGGAGGAGGCACATCTCCAATGAGGCAGGATACCCTCCAGGGGCCAGCTTAAGGGCAGCACACCGACTGCATCACACCGCAGTGTTCCGCATGTTCAGGGCGCTGCTGTCTCTGCTCGTTATTCCAAAAGTTCTTTGGTGTGGGCCTTTTTTCAGACATGTGCAGCAGATCGCACCGTTGCCATTTGCAACATATGTCTAAAGCGTATCTCGCGTGGCCAAAACATCAGCCACTTGGGCACCACGTGCTTGACCAGACATATGTCGACCTGCCATGCAGTCCGTTGGCAAGCGTACCTAAAAGACCCACACCAAAGAATAAAGCGAACCTCTCCTTGCTCCTCATCAGCTGGGATCTCCAACTCCACTATACCTTCAGTCCTCTCAGAAACCTGCACTGAGAGGAATGAAGGTGTAGAATTCGGTGTGTCACAGCCAAGTACTTGCGGACAATCTGCTATCGGTACACAGATGTCCGATTGTACCAGGCAAATTTCCCTGCCCCAGCTGCTGCACCACTGAAAGAAGTTCGCTCCTAGCCATCCACATACCCAGCGGTTGAATGCTAGCTTGGCTAAATTGCTAGCACTTCAACTGCTGCCTTTTCAGTTGGTAGACTCTGCCCCCTTCCGTGAGTTTGTGGAATATGCGGTTCCTCAGTGGCAGGTTCCCAAACGCCACTTTTTCTCATGGAAGGCGATTCCGGCTCTCTACCGGCATGTGGAAGGCAATGTCTTGGCCTCGCTGGACAGGGCGGTCAGCGGTAAGGTGCATATTACCGCTGACTCATGGTCCAGCATGCATCAACAGGGACAATACCTATCTTTCACGGTGCATTGGGTGACTCTGCTGGCAGCTGGGAAGGATGCAGGACAAGGTGCAGTAGTGTTGGAGGTTGTTCCACCACCACGCCTCCAAAATGTTACTACTGGTAATTCTGACACACCTCTCTCCTCCACCCCCTCCTCTTCTTCTTCCTCCATGGCCTGTACCTGTGCTTTGTCCTCGGAACCAGTGGTGCTCCGTAGGCGCTCAAGAGGCTACGCAAGTACGCAGGCAAAAAGATGCAATGCGGTGCTTGAGCTGGTGTGCTTGGGGGACAGGAGCCACACTGGGGCAGAGATTCTATCAGCTGTGCAGGGGCAGGCTCAGAGGTGGTTGACGCCACGCCAGCTTAAGCCAGGAATGGTGGTTTCCGACAATGGCACCAACCTCCTCTCCGCCCTCCGACAGGGACAACTGACCCATGTACCCTGTTTGACTCACGTCCTTAACTTGGTGGTGCACCGGTTCTTGTGCAGGTACCCGGGCTTACAGGAGGTCCTGAAGCAGGCCAGGAAACTCTGGGCATTTCCGCCGGTCATATAATGTCAGTGCTCGGCTGGCCGACCTGCAAAAGGATTACAACCTGCCCAAGAACCGCCTAATCTGTGACATGCCCACCAGGTGGAACTCTACATTGGCCATGCTGCAGCGGCTGCACACGCAGCAGAGGGCCATCAATGAGTATCTGTTGCAATATGGCACCAGGACAGGGTCAGGGGAGCTCGGGTTTTTTTCACCACGCCAGTGGGGCATGATCAGGGATGCATGCACTGTCCTGGCACCATTTGAGGAGGCCACGAGGATGGTGAGCAGTGACAGTGCATGCATCAGTGACACTGTCTCTCTTGTCCACCTGTTGGAGCACACGCTGCGTGGCATAATGGACAGGGCACTTGAGGCAGAACAGAGGCAGGAAGAGGAGGACTTCCTTACCTCTCAAGGCCCCCTTTATCCAGACAGTGTTCCTGCTGGCCCGGCTATCACACAGGAAGAGGACAAGGAGGAGGAGGAGGAGGATTATTGTGTCAGCATGGAGGTGGAGCCTAGCACTCAGCATCAGCAGCAGTCTTCAAGGGATCAATTACAGTCCCAAGACACCCATGGAGTTGTACGTGGCTGGGAGGAGGTGGCTGCGGATCATGTCGTCCTCAGTGACCCAGAGGACTCCGCACCGAATGCCTCAGCAAACCTACGCTGCATGGCCTCCCTGATCCTGCAAAGTCTGCAGAAGGATCCTCGTATTCGTGCGATCAAGGAGATGGATCATTACTGGGTGGCAACCCTCCTTGATCCACGTTACAAGGCTATGGTTGCGGACCTTATCTTGCCGTCGCAGAGGGAGCAGAGGATGAAGCATCTTCGGGAGGCCTTGCAGAAAGGTTTGTGCGTTCCCAGAGACTGGGAGGTTACAAATTCCTGGTCCTGGACAACGTGTTGCTGAGGCTCCGGTCAGTCAAAGATGGAGCGGTGGAGAAGGTGGCCGTCTGACCGATGCGTTCAGACATTTTTTAGTACGCAGCCCCAAGGTATGATCGCTTCCAGCGACTCGGTCGATCGACTGACCTTCATAAAAATGAATCAGTCTTGGATCACCACCAGCTACCAAGCACCTGATGCTGATGTAACTGAATAATTTTTTTGGAAATGTCAGATCCCTTCAAGACTGCCTATGCTGATGCTGAGTGACTATACTGTTATGCTGAGTGACTATCCTCTTCCTCCTCAATAATCATGCTGATAGCTTGAAAGAACAAATTTTGGTTCTGGGCACCGCCACCAGTGGCTAAGGCCCAATTTTTCAGCCCCTGTTTAACAGGGGCGTGTAATTACAATTTTTGATGCAATACTTTGTAACAGGGCTCATTGCTGCGCTCCAACTACAGTATCTGTGAGGGGTTGCAGTGTTGTGGCACCAGCACCAGTGCCTAAGGCCCAATTTTTCTGCCCCTGTTCAACAGGGGCATGTGAATACAATTCTTGATCTAATATTTCACAGCTGGGCCCATTCCTGCACCCACCAAGAGTAACTATGAGGGCTTACAGTGTTGTGGCAACACCACCACCACCACCAAAGGCCCAATTTTTCTGCCCCTGTTCAACAGGGGCATGTGATTACAATTCTTAATCTAATATTTCACAGCTGGGCCCATTCCTGTGCCCACCAAGAGTAACTGTGAGGACTTACAATGTTGTGGCACCAGCGCCACCACCACCACCAAAGGCCCAATTTTTCCTACCACTGTTCAACAATGTCATGTAATTACAATTCTTGATCCAATATTTCACACAGCTGGGCCCATTCCTGAGCCCACCAAGAGTAACTGTGAGGACTTGCAGTGTTGTGGCACCAGTACCACCACCACTACCAAAGGCACAATTTTTCCTACCACTGTTCAACAATGGCATGTAATTACAATTCTTGATATAATAGTTCACAGCAGGGCGTTCCAGCGCCCACGAAGAGTAACTGTGAGGGCTTACAGTGTTGTGGCAACACCAACACCTAAGGGCCAAATTTCTGCAGAGTATATACGGCAGGCCCCTACTTTCAAACATCTAACTTACAAACGACTCCTACTTGCAAACGGAAGGAGACAACAGGAAGTGAGAGGAAATCTACCCCTAGGAAGGGAAATTCTCTCCTGTAAGAGTTAATATGGGAAAGAGGTGTCTCCTCTCCACTGATGCTTTATCACCAATCCTTGTTTCAATAAAAAAAACAAATTTTCAAAAAACATTTGTCATTGGGACGGAACGCCATTTTTCTCAATGATTTTCATCCATATTGCCGGGACCACACATTACATTAAAGCCGCAAGCAGTTTTAAATTTCTTTTTTTCCTTTAGAAATGTCATTTTGTGCAGGGACAGTTCTAAACACGGGAAACACGTGCCACTTCACAGGCATACTTTAGACACCCCCCAGGTACGATATTTAAAGGAATATTTCACTTTTTTTTTTCACTTTATGCATCATTAAAATCACTGCTCCCAAAAAAACGGCCGTTTTTAAAACTTATTTTTGCATTGATACATGTCCCCTGGGGCAGGACCCGGGTCCCCAAACCCATTTTAGGACAATAATTTGCATATTAGCTGTTATAATTAGCACTTTTGATTTCGAACGTTCGCGTCCATTGTATTTAATAGGGTTCTAAAGTTCGCGCAAACTTTCGGTCCGTTCGCAGGTTCTGGTGCGAACCGAACTGGGGGGTGTTCGGCTCATCCCTAGTTGTTAGTTGACATTGCCATTAGTAGTTGGATATCTGCTAATTCTTCCAGTTGGCTCTCCCTCCTTTACTTTGCATTTTTATCCCCTGAATGATTTTTATATACTTTTTGGAATTTTCTTAATATGTTTCTTTCAGTACATCATAAAATATTTTTCTCTGTTCTTCTTATACCTCAGTATATGCATGGGCATAGAACAGTTGAATTCGGTTTTTAAGGTCCACATCCTTCAGCTAATTCCCCTGAAACTAGTCCCCATGTGTCTAAGTTTCTTATTGCTAAATCTATACTTATAGTCAGTGGCGGCTGGTGCTCAATGTTTTTGGGAGAGCGGCAAACAAACTTGGCCCCCTTCACCCCCCCCAGTCGCTCGATCGATTGCCATTTTGCTTGCCCACTGCCCGTCAGCCCCCCACTTACCCCATCCAGGTCGCAGCTTCGGCGGCTTCCACCCTGCATCTCCTCCCACGTCCCGGCAGTCGATTCTCCTCCCGGCCAATCGAATCTTCGGACTCCCGGGCCAATCGTGTCTCAGGACCCGCTTCCTGATTGGCCGGAAGGAGAAACAGGAAGACATTAGCGAACATTAATTTACTAATGTCACACAAGTGGGTGGGCTCGGGGCGCAGTAGAGCAGTGGACAATGTCAATAGGGCAGAGGTTGGTGTCAGTAGAGCAGTGCACAGTGGCAGTAGTTTATTTTTATTATTTTTTTTATTATAACTTTTTACAATTGTATTATTTTTTACAATTTATTTTTTTACAATAATTTTTTTAATTTATTTTTTTTACAATTTTGGGGACTTTGGTGAAATAGCAGGGATCTAAACAGACCCCTGATGGCTCACTTTTGAGACAGAGAAAAGGACTAAGGACAGAGATTTCCCAGTCCCTTTCTTGGCAGACAAGCATCAGGGGGAACCTGAGCAGCACAGCTTGATTAGGGTGTGCCCAGGCACACCTGGCACACCCTGTGTGCACGCCTATGCCACTATGTATGACATAGTACAGTAACAACACTGTGTCTGCTTATATCGCAACGTGTAAAAAGAAATGAGAATTATTGCCAGCTAGTACTAGTGGAATCAGCAAGTGCACTGTATTTTAATGATGATGATGATGATGATGAATGATGGTGATATTTTAGCACTGACAAATAACCAAACATCCTTCATGGTGTTGT
Source organism: Rana muscosa (assembly GCA_029206835.1). NCBI lineage: Eukaryota > Metazoa > Chordata > Amphibia > Anura > Ranidae > Rana > Rana muscosa. Next base: position 27,265,217 of record JARGYO010005626.1, on the reverse strand, counting down.
GATTAGGACTGTTTGCAATCATAGCACTGCTCCAGCCTCAGTGCCCTCAATTAATAGGGTTCCTACAATGCTTCCACCTGTATATGGCGATGACAGCACCCCTCCTAACACAGATCTCTGCATCAAGTCAATCAGTCCAATCCAGGGAAATACTACTGATTCATGAACATCAATATACTTATATGTGCTAACCATATATTTCTAGAAAGAACTGTGTCCAGATCAGTAACAAACAAAGCTTGTGAAACTGCTGCAGGGGCTTGAAACTGCATATTTTGTTTGGCATCTGCATCTTTCAGTAGAATCATTAAAACTCAAGTGATTACTTCAAATAAAAGATGGAACAAGTGATACAGTATATCAATATGGAACACCAAGACAAAAACAATACAAATATCTTTAGTCTAAACAGTCCTTAAAAGTAATGAAAACAGATGAGAAGGAAATACATTCTATCTAACTTCAATGTGTTATGGGCATTCATTCTTCCGCTGCAAAATAGGTTTTTGTCTTCCCTTAGCTTCAGTTTCTTCATAACATTTTTATGTGAGTCAAGCATACTCTGGGAGATTGGAACAATACAGATATTTTATAGTAATAATAATATCAGGTTATATGCACTTTGCATTTCCTTTATCTTTACAAAAGCCCCAGAAGCACCTGTACTGAATTTTCTAGCAACTGTTTAGAAGCTATGGAAGAAATACATTAGAAATGTTGGGCAGCTGTGCCAATAAAATAAATAGACCAAATTTGCCAAACCTCTGTATATCAAGCAAATCTCGCTGTCCGGTATACCGTTATATCACTTACAAATAATGCAAAAGTGATCCAAAACGCATGGAACATTTCAACGTCATTGGGATTAGGCTAGCCACAAAGTCTTGCATTGCTGCAAGACTTTGTGGCTAGCCTAATCCCAATGACATTGATGCAGAAAATATCCATGCGCTTTGGCTACTTTGTTGAAGCAGGGAACATTGACTCTAGTAAGCATCTCCCACTGGCAGGTTATGGGTACAGGTAATAAATTAGCAGAGTGACTTCAACTAATCAAAGGTTAGTATTCATTTTATTCCTTGACTGTAGATTACAACAGCCCTTGATACATCATATGTACAGATGTGCATATATTTTGGCATATGGTATGTACATCTTATGATAGCACAATACCACAAAACTAGTGATGAGCCGAACACCCCCGGGTTCGGTTCGCACCAGAACCCGCGAACGGACCGAAAGTTCGAACGAACATTAGAACCCTATTAAATACAATGGATGCGAACGTTCGAATTCTAAAGTGCTAATTATAACAACTATTATGCATGTTATTGTCATAAATAGGGTTTGGGAACCCGGGTTGTGCACCAGGGGACATGTATCAATGCAAAAAGAAGTTTTAAAAACGGTCGTTTTTCGGGAGCAGTCATTTTAATGATGCATAAAGTGAAAAAAAAAAAGTCAAATATTCCTTTAAATATCGTACCTGGGGGGTGTCTAAAGTATGCCTGTGAAGTGCCACGTGTTTCCCGTGTTTAGAACTGTCCCTGCAGAAAATGACACTTCTAAAGGAAAAAAAAGCCATTTAAAACTGCTTGCGGCTTTAATGTAATGTCTGGTCCCGGTAATATGGATGAAATTCTTTAAGAAAAATGGCATAGCTACCCCATGACCCCCCCCCCCTACCCCAGCCCATTACCAGCCCCTTTAGGTCTTGTATGGATATTAAGGGGAACCCCGCACATAAAATAAAAAAGGCCCTATATACTCTGAACAGCCGTATACAGGCGGTGCATACAAGACAGGGACTGTAGGTTTGTTCTTATGTAGAATCTGTTTGTAATTTTGAACAGGTACATTGTTGAAGTGTAGCTCCAGCCCAAAAATCTATTTTTAAACTTTTTGGGAAACATAGGTAAGGGTTATCACCCCTGTAACATTTGTTTTGCTGTCTGTGCCCCTGTTCAGAACATTTCACCTCACTTTCCGTCCCAATGACAACTGTTTTTGAAATGTGGTGTTTTTCTTGAAACAAGGATTGCTGATAAAGCATCAGTACAGATGAGACCCCTTTCTCCCATATTTATTCTTACAGGAGAGAATTTTCCTTTCTAGGGGTAGATTTCCTCTCACTTCCTGTTGTCTTCTTTCGTTTGCAAGTAGGAGTCGTTTGTAAGTTGGATGTTTGAAAGTAGGGACCTGCCGTATATACTCTGCAGAAATAGGCCCCTTAGTTGTTGGTGTTGGCACAACACTGTAAGCACTCAGTTACTCTTGGTTGGTGCTGGAACGCCCTGCTGTCAACTATTATATCAGGAATTTTAATTACATATAATTGTTGAACAGTGGTAGTAAAAATTGGGGCTTTGATGGTGGTGCTGGTGCCACAACACTGTAAGCCCTGACAGTTACTCTTGGTGGGTGCAGCAATGGGCCCTGCTGTGAATTATTAGATCAAGAATTGTAATTACATGCCCCTTTTGAACAGGGGCTGAAAAATTGGGCCTTTCGTGGTGGTGGTGGTGGTGGCGTTGCCACAAGACTGTAAGCCCTCAGAGTTACTCTTGGTGGGTGCAGCAATGGACCCTGCTGTGAATTATTAGATCAAGAATTATAATTGCATGCCCCTGTTGAACAGGGGCTGAAAAATTGGGCCTTAGGCACTGGTGGCACAACACTACAACCCCTCACAGATACTGTACTTGGAGCACAGCAATGAGCCCTGTTGCAAAGTATTGCTTCAAAAATTGTAATGACACGCCCCTGTTAAACAGGGGCTGAAAAATTGGGCCTTAGGCACTGGTGCCACAACACTCCAACCCCTCACAGATACTGTACTTGGAGCACAGCAATGAGCCCTATGGCAAATTATTGCTAAAAAAATTGTAATTACACGCCCCTGTAAAACAGGGGCTGAAAAATTGGGCCTTAGCCACTGGTGGCGGCACCCATAAACAAAAATGATCTTCCAAGCTATCATCATCAATCGTATCATTGAGGACTCGGAGGAGGAGGATAGCCAGTCAACATAACAGCACAGGCACTCAGCATCAGCATCAGTCTTGAAGGGATGTGACATGTTAAAATCAATTAGTCTGTTATATCAGCATCAGGTGTGTGGTAGCTGGTGGTGATCCAAGACTGGTTCATCTTGATGAAAGTCAGTCGATCAACCGAGTCGGTGGACAGGCGCACCCTGTGATCCGTGACAAATCCTCCAGCAGCACTGAATGTGCGTTCCGAAAGAACGCTGGATGCAGGACAGGCCAGTAGCTCAATTGCATACTGTGCAAGCTCTGGCCAGTGATCCATCCTCAAGACCCAGTAAGCCAGAGGATTTTCGGTGGGGAAGGTGTCCAAGTCTGACCTTGCCCCTAGATATTCCTGCACCATGTTTATCAGACGCTGGCGATGGTTGCTGGAACCGATCATACTTTGGGGCTGCGGACTAAAGAATTGTCTGAACGCATCGGTCAGACGGCCACCTTCCCCACCGCTCCTTCTTTGACTGGCCGAAGCCTCAGCAACTCGTTGTCCAGGACCAGGAGTTTGTAACCTCCCAGTCTCTGGAAACGCGTTGCACAGACCTTTCTGCAAGGCCTCCCGGAGTTGTCTCATCCTCTGCTCCCTCTGCGACGGTAACATAAGGTCCGCAACCTTACCCTTGTACCGTGGATCAAGGAGAGTGGCCAGCCAGTAATGGTCCCTCTCCTTGATCCGAAGAATACGAGGATCCTTCCGCAGACTTTGCAGGATCAGGGAGGCCATGCAGCGTAGGTTTGCTGAGGCATTCGCTCCGGAGTCCTCTGGGTCACTAAGGACGACATGATCCGCAGCCACCTCCTCCCAGCCACGTAAAAGTCCACTGGTTTCTTGGGACTGTAAATCATCCCTAAAAGACTGCTGCTGATGATGCTGAGTGCCAGCCTCCACCTCCATGCTGACACAATCCTCCTCCTCCTCCTCCTCCTCCTCCTCTTCCTGTGCGATGGGTGGGACAGAAGGAACACTGTCTGGGTAAAGGGGGCCTTGAGAGGCAAGGAAGTCCTCCTCTTCCTGCCTCTGTTCTGCCTCAAGTGCCCTGTCCATTATTCCACGCAGCGTGTGCTCCAACAGGTGGACAAGAGGTACAGTGTCACTGATGCATGCACTGTCACTGCTCACCATCCTCGTGGCCTCCTCAAATGGTGCCAGGACAGTGCATGCATCCCTGATCATGCCCCACTGGCGTGGAGAAAAAAAACCAAGCTCCCCTGACCCTGTCCTGGTGCCGTAGTCGCACAGGTACTCATTGATGGCCCTCTGCTGCGTGTGCAGCCGCTGCAGCATGGCCAACGTTGAGTTCCACCTGGTGGGCATGTCACATATAAGGCGGTTCTTGGGCAGGTTCAACTCCTTTTGCAGCTCAGCCAGGCGAGCACTGGCATTATAAGATCTGCGGAAATGCACACAGACTTTCCTGGCCTGCCTCAGGACATCCTGTAAGCCCGGGTACCTGCCCAAGAACCGCTGCACCACCAGGTTAAGGACGTGAGCCACACAGGGCACATGGGTCAGTTGTCCCTGTCGGAGGGCGGAGAGGAGGTTGGTGCCATTGTCGCAAACCACCATTCCTGGCTTAAGCTGGCGTGGCGTCAACCACCTCTCGGCCTGGCCCTGCAGAGCAGACAGGACCTCTGCCCCAGTGTGGCTTCTGTCCCCCAAACACACCAGCGCAAGCACGGCATGGCATCTTTTTGCCTGCGTACTTGCGTAGCCCCGTGAACGGCTACGGAGCACCGCTGGTTCATAGGACAAACCACAGGAAGAGGCCATGGAGGAAGAAGAAGAGGAGGGGGTGGAGGAGAGAGGTGTGTCACAACCAGTAGTAGCATTTTGGAGGCGTGGCGGTGGGACAACCTCCAACACTACTGCACCTTGTCCTGCATCCTTCCCAGCTGCCAAAAGAGTGACCCAATGGGCCGTGAAAGAAAGGTAACGTCCCTGTCCATGCCTGCTGGACCATGAGTCAGCGGTAATATGCACCTTACCGCTGACCGCCCTGTCCAGCGAGGCCAAGACATTGCCTTCCACATGCCGGTAGAGAGCCGGAATAGCCTTCCGTGAGAAAAAGTGGCGTTTGGGAACCTGCCACTGAGGAACCGCACATTGCATAAACTCACGGAAGGGGGCCGAGTCTACCAACTGAAAAGGCAGCAGTTGAAGCGCTAGCAATTTAGCCAAGCTAGCATTCAACCGCTGGGCATGTGGATGGCTGGGAGTGAACTTCTTTCGACGGTCCAGCAGCTGGGGCAGGGAAATTTGCCTGCTAGAATCGGACGTCGGTGTACTGCTAGCAGAGTGGCCGCAAGTACTTGGCTGTGACACACCTAATTCTACACCTTCATTCCTCTCAGTGCATGTTTCAGAGAGGACTGAAGTTATAGTGGGGTTGGAGATCCCAGCTGATGCGGTGCAAGGAGAGGTCCGCTTTGTTCTTTGGTGTGGGTCTTTGAGGTAGGCTTGCCAACGAGCTGCATGGCAGGTCAACATATGTCTGGTCAGGCATGTGGTACCCAAGCGGCTGATGTTTTGGCCACGCGATATACGCTTGAGACATATGTTGCAAACAGCAGCTGTGCGATCTGATGCACTAGCCTCAAAAAAGGCCCACACCAAAGAACTTTTTGAATGACGGGCAGAGGCAGCGCCCTGCACAGGCGGAGCTCTGCGGTGTGATTCCGTCGGTGTACTGCCCTTACGCTGGCCACCAAAGGGCATCCTGCCTCGTTGGAGATGTGCCTCCTCCTCATCCTCCTCCTCCTCCTCTCTCCTATTAGGCACCCACGTGGAGTCAGTGACCTCATCATCACCTCCCTCCTCATCACTGGAGGCAATCTGGCAGTATGCTGCAGCTGCTGGAACATGACTGCCAGATTGGTGTCCTTCTTGAGCATCCCCTCTGTCTGCTCTCACGCTACTGCCTTCCTCTAGCTGGGTTTCATCATCAGACCCTTCGAAACGCTGGGCATCCTCCTGGAGCATGTACCCAACACTGTGCTGAAACAGTTCGGGGGACTCCTCAGGAGGAGGACATAGTGGGTCTAGGGAAGGAGTGACTGATGATGAGTCTGACATTGATACCAGGGAAGAGGACGCTTTGGCAGCTGCTTTTCCAGTACCCTGAGCCTGGGTGAGAGAGGATGAGGAGGAGGAGGAGGGCTTGGTCATCCACTCTACCAAGTCTTCGGCATGATGTGGCTCAACATGTCCAGCTGCCGAAAAGAAGGACAAGCGTGTCCCATGGCCATGTGCTGATGACAATGCACCGCATCCACGACCAGCACTGTTGCCCCCAGACACAGAGCCTGCTTGCCCTCTTTTATTGCCTCCTGACTGTCTGCCTCTCCTTGTTTGCCTTCCAGACATTCTAATAGATGGCCTGCAGGGAGATGGGAAAAAAGCAATAAGGGCTACCTTCAGGTGTCCTTCTCTGTCCCTTGAAACAAGGACTTTGACAGTGAAAGAAACTGACACACTCTCCCTACCTACAGTTTTCTGTCCCTAGAAAACATTTTTTTTTAAAGCACAATTTAGCACAAGGAGAATTCACTCACTGTCCTTCCAGGTCCCTGGAAACAAGGACTTTGACAGTGAAAGAAACTGACACACTCTCCCTACCTACAGTTTTCTGTCCCTAGAAAAAATGTTTTTTTTAAGCACAATTTAGCACAAGGAGAATTACCTCACTGTCCTTCCAGGTCCCTGGAAACAAGGACTTTCACAGTGAAAGAAACTGACACACTCTCCCTACCTACAGTTTTCTGTCCCTAGAAAAAATGTTTTTTTTAAGCACAATTTAGCACAAGGAGAATTACCTCACTGTCCTTCCAGGTCCCTGGAAACAAGGACTTTGACAGTGAAAGAAACTGACACACTCTCCCTACCTACAGTTTTCTGTCCCTAGAAAAAATGTTTTTTTTAAGCACAATTTAGCACAAGGAGAATTACCTCACTGTCCTTCCAGGTCCCTGGAAACAAGGACTTTGACAGTGAAAGAAACTGACACACTCTCCCTACCTACAGTTTTCTGTCCCTAGAAAAAATGTTTTTTTTAAGCACAATTTAGCACAAGGAGAATTACCTCACTGTCCTTCCAGGTCCCTGGAAACAAGGACTTTGACAGTGAAAGAAACTGACACACTCTCCCTACCTACAGTTTTCTGTCCCTAGAAAAAATGTTTTTTTTAAGCACAATTTAGCACAAGGAGAATTACCTCACTGTCCTTCCAGGTCCCTGGAAACAAGGACTTTGACAGTGAAAGAAACTGACACACTCTCCCTACCTACAGTTTTCTGTCCCTAGAAAAAATGTTTTTTTTAAGCACAATTTAGCACAAGGAGAATTACCTCACTGTCCTTCCAGGTCCCTGGAAACAAGGACTTTGACAGTGAAAGAAACTGACACACTCTCCCTACCTACAGTTTTCTGTCCCTAGAAAAAATGTTTTTTTTAAGCACAATTTAGCACAAGGAGAATTACCTCACTGTCCTTCCAGGTCCCTGGAAACAAGGACTTTGACAGTGAAAGAAACTGACACACTCTCCCTACCTACAGTTTTCTGTCCCTAGAAAAAATGTTTTTTTTAAGCACAATTTAGCACAAGGAGAATTACCTCACTGTCCTTCCAGGTCCCTGGAAACAAGGACTTTGACAGTGAAAGAAACTGACACACTCTCCCTACCTACAGTTTTCTGTCCCTAGAAAAAATGTTTTTTTTAAGCACAATTTAGCACACGGAGAATTACCTCACTGTCCTTCCAGGTCCCTGGAAACAAGGACTTTGACAGTGAAAGAAACTGACACACTCTCCCTACCTACAGTTTTCTGTCCCTAGAAAAAATGTTTTTTTTAAGCACAATATAGCACAAGGAGAATTCACTCACTGTCCTTCCAGGTCCCTGGAAACAAGGACTTTGACAGTGAAAGAAACTGACACACTCTCCCTACCTACAGTTTTCTGTCCCTAGAAAAAATGTTTTTTTTAAGCACAATTTAGCACAAGGAGAATTACCTCACTGTCCTTCCAGGTCCCTGGAAACAAGGACTTTGACAGTGAAAGAAACTGACACACTCTCCCTACCTACAGTTTTCTGTCCCTAGAAAAAATGTTTTTTTTAAGCACAATTTAGCACAAGGAGAATTACCTCACTGTCCTTCCAGGTCCCTGGAAACAAGGACTTTGACAGTGAAAGAAACTGACACACTCTCCCTACCTACAGTTTTCTGTCCCTAGAAAAAATGTTTTTTTTAAGCACAATATAGCACAAGGAGAATTACCTCACTGTCCTTCCAGGTCCCTGGAAACAAGGACTTTGACAGTGAAAGAAACTGACACACTCTCCCTACCTACAGTTTTCTGTCCCTAGAAAAAATGTTTTTTTTAAGCACAATTTAGCACAAGGAGAATTACCTCACTGTCCTTCCAGGTCCCTGGAAACAAGGACTTTGACAGTGAAAGAAACTGACACACTCTCCCTACCTACAGTTTTCTGTCCCTAGAAAAAATGTTTTTTTTAAGCACAATTTAGCACAAGGAGAATTACCTCACTGTCCTTCCAGGTCCCTGGAAACAAGGACTTTGGCAGTGAAAGAAACTGACACACTCTCCCTACCTACAGTTTTCTGTCCCTAGAAAAAATGTTTTTTTTAAGCACAATTTAGCACAAGGAGAATGACCTCACTGTCCTTCCAGGTCCCTGGAAGCAAGGACTTTGACAGTGAAAGAAACTGACACACTCTCCCTACCTACAGTTTTCTGTCCCTAGAAAAAATGTTTTTTTTAAGCACAATTTAGCACAAGGAGAATTACCTCACTGTCCTTCCAGGTCCCTGGAAACAAGGACTTTGACAGTGAAAGAAACTGACACACTCTCCCTACCTACAGTTTTCTGTCCCTAGAAAAAATGTTTTTTTTAAGCACAATTTAGCACAAGGAGAATTACCTCACTGTCCTTCCAGGTCCCTGGAAACAAGGACTTTGACAGTGAAAGAAACTGACACACTCTCCCTACCTACAGTTTTCTGTCCCTAGAAAAAATGTTTTTTTTAAGCACAATATAGCACAAGGAGAATTCACTCACTGTCCTTCCAGGTCCCTGGAAACAAGGACTTTGACAGTGAAAGAAACTGACACACTCTCCCTACCTACAGTTTTCTGTCCCTAGAAAAAATGTTTTTTTTAAGCACAATTTAGCACAAGGAGAATTACCTCACTGTCCTTCCAGGTCCCTGGAAACAAGGACTTTGACAGTGAAAGAAACTGACACACTCTCCCTACCTACAGTTTTCTGTCCCTAGAAAAAATGTTTTTTTTAAGCACAATTTAGCACAAGGAGAATTACCTCACTGTCCTTCCAGGTCCCTGGAAACAAGGACTTTGACAGTGAAAGAAACTGACACACTCTCCCTACCTACAGTTTTCTGTCCCTAGAAAAAATGTTTTTTTTAAGCACAATATAGCACAAGGAGAATTACCTCACTGTCCTTCCAGGTCCCTGGAAACAAGGACTTTGACAGTGAAAGAAACTGACACACTCTCCCTACCTACAGTTTTCTGTCCCTAGAAAAAATGTTTTTTTTAAGCACAATTTAGCACAAGGAGAATTACCTCACTGTCCTTCCAGGTCCCTGGAAACAAGGACTTTGACAGTGAAAGAAACTGACACACTCTCCCTACCTACAGTTTTCTGTCCCTAGAAAAAATGTTTTTTTTAAGCACAATTTAGCACAAGGAGAATTACCTCACTGTCCTTCCAGGTCCCTGGAAACAAGGACTTTGGCAGTGAAAGAAACTGACACACTCTCCCTACCTACAGTTTTCTGTCCCTAGAAAAAATGTTTTTTTTAAGCACAATTTAGCACAAGGAGAATTACCTCACTGTCCTTCCAGGTCCCTGGAAACAAGGACTTTGACAGTGAAAGAAACTGACACACTCTCCCTACCTACAGTTTTCTGTCCCTAGAAAAAATGTTTTTTTTAAGCACAATTTAGCACAAGGAGAATTACCTCACTGTCCTTCCAGGTCCCTGGAAACAAGGACTTTGACAGTGAAAGAAACTGACACACTCTCCCTACCTACAGTTTTCTGTCCCTAGAAAAAATGTTTTTTTTAAGCACAATTTAGCACAAGGAGAATTACCTCACTGTCCTTCCAGGTCCCTGGAAACAAGGACTTTGACAGTGAAAGAAACTGACACACTCTCCCTACCTACAGTTTTCTGTCCCTAGAAAAAATGTTTTTTTTAAGCACAATTTAGCACAAGGAGAATTACCTCACTGTCCTTCCAGGTCCCTGGAAACAAGGACTTTGACAGTGAAAGAAACTGACACACTCTCCCTACCTACAGTTTTCTGTCCCTAGAAAAAATGTTTTTTTTAAGCACAATTTAGCACAAGGAGAATTACCTCACTGTCCTTCCAGGTCCCTGGAAACAAGGACTTTGACAGTGAAAGAAACTGACACACTCTCCCTACCTACAGTTTTCTGTCCCTAGAAAAAATGTTTTTTTTTAAGCACAATTTAGCACAAGGAGAATTACCTCACTGTCCTTCCAGGTCCCTGGAAACAAGGACTTTGACAGTGAAAGAAACTGACACACTCTCCCTACCTACAGTTTTCTGTCCCTAGAAAAAATGTTTTTTTTAAGCACAATTTAGCACAAGGAGAATTCACTCACTGTCCTTCCAGGTCCCTGGAAACAAGGACTTTGACAGTGAAAGAAACTGACACACTCTCCCTACCTACAGTTTTCTGTCCCTAGAAAAAATGTTTTTTTTAAGCACAATTTAGCACAAGGAGAATTACCTCACTGTCCTTCCAGGTCCCTGGAAACAAGGACTTTGACAGTGAAAGAAACTGACACACTCTCCCTACCTACAGTTTTCTGTCCCTAGAAAAAATTTTTTTTTAAGCACAATATAGCACAAGGAGAATTCACTCACTGTCCTTCCAGGTCCCTGGAAACAAGGACTTTGACAGTGAAAGAAACTGACACACTCTCCCTACCTACAGTTTTCTGTCCCTAGAAAAAATGTTTTTTTTAAGCACAATTTAGCACAAGGAGAATTACCTCACTGTCCTTCCAGGTCCCTGGAAACAAGGACTTTGACAGTGAAAGAAACTGACACACTCTCCCTACCTACAGTTTTCTGTCCCTAGAAAAAATGTTTTTTTTAAGCACAATTTAGCACAAGGAGAATTACCTCACTGTCCTTCCAGGTCCCTGGAAACAAGGACTTTCACAGTGAAAGAAACTGACACACTCTCCCTACCTACAGTTTTCTGTCCCTAGAAAAAATGTTTTTTTTAAGCACAATTTAGCACAAGGAGAATTACCTCACTGTCCTTCCAGGTCCCTGGAAACAAGGACTTTGACAGTGAAAGAAACTGACACACTCTCCCTACCTACAGTTTTCTGTCCCTAGAAAAAATGTTTTTTTTAAGCACAATTTAGCACAAGGAGAATTACCTCACTGTCCTTCCAGGTCCCTGGAAACAAGGACTTTGACAGTGAAAGAAACTGACACACTCTCCCTACCTACAGTTTTCTGTCCCTAGAAAAAATGTTTTTTTTAAGCACAATTTAGCACAAGGAGAATTACCTCACTGTCCTTCCAGGTCCCTGGAAACAAGGACTTTGACAGTGAAAGAAACTGACACACTCTCCCTACCTACAGTTTTCTGTCCCTAGAAAAAATGTTTTTTTTAAGCACAATTTAGCACAAGGAGAATTACCTCACTGTCCTTCCAGGTCCCTGGAAACAAGGACTTTGACAGTGAAAGAAACTGACACACTCTCCCTACCTACAGTTTTCTGTCCCTAGAAAAAATGTTTTTTTTAAGCACAATTTAGCACAAGGAGAATTACCTCACTGTCCTTCCAGGTCCCTGGAAACAAGGACTTTGACAGTGAAAGAAACTGACACACTCTCCCTACCTACAGTTTTCTGTCCCTAGAAAAAATGTTTTTTTTAAGCACAATTTAGCACAAGGAGAATTACCTCACTGTCCTTCCAGGTCCCTGAAAACAAGGACTTTGACAGTGAAAGAAACTGACACACTCTCCCTACCTACAGTTTTCTGTCCCTAGAAAAAATGTTTTTTTTAAGCACAATTTAGCACAAGGAGAATTACCTCACTGTCCTTCCAGGTCCCTGGAAACAAGGACTTTGACAGTGAAAGAAACTGACACACTCTCCCTACCTACAGTTTTCTGTCCCTAGAAAAAATGTTTTTTTTAAGCACAATATAGCACAAGGAGAATTCACTCACTGTCCTTCCAGGTCCCTGGAAACAAGGACTTTGACAGTGAAAGAAACTGACACACTCTCCCTACCTACAGTTTTCTGTCCCTAGAAAAAATGTTTTTTTTAAGCACAATTTAGCACAAGGAGAATTACCTCACTGTCCTTCCAGGTCCCTGGAAACAAGGACTTTGACAGTGAAAGAAACTGACACACTCTCCCTACCTACAGTTTTCTGTCCCTAGAAAAAATGTTTTTTTTTAAGCACAATATAGCACAAGGAGAATTCACTCACTGTCCTTCCAGGTCCCTGGAAACAAGGACTTTGACAGTGAAAGAAACTGACACACTCTCCCTACCTACAGTTTTCTGTCCCTAGAAAAAATGTTTTTTTTAAGCACAATTTAGCACAAGGAGAATTACCTCACTGTCCTTCCAGGTCCCTGGAAACAAGGACTTTGACAGTGAAAGAAACTGACACACTCTCCCTACCTACAGTTTTCTGTCCCTAGAAAAAATGTTTTTTTTAAGCACAATTTAGCACAAGGAGAATTACCTCACTGTCCTTCCAGGTCCCTGGAAACAAGGACTTTGACAGTGAAAGAAACTGACACACTCTCCCTACCTACAGTTTTCTGTCCCTAGAAAAAATGTTTTTTTTAAGCACAATTTAGCACAAGGAGAATTACCTCACTGTCCTTCCAGGTCCCTGGAAACAAGGACTTTGACAGTGAAAGAAACTGACACACTCTCCCTACCTACAGTTTTCTGTCCCTAGAAAAAATGTTTTTTTTAAGCACAATTTAGCACAAGGAGAATTACCTCACTGTCCTTCCAGGTCCCTGGAAACAAGGACTTTGACAGTGAAAGAAACTGACACACTCTCCCTACCTACAGTTTTCTGTCCCTAGAAAAAATGTTTTTTTTAAGCACAATATAGCACAAGCACAAAACACACTGACACTCTCCCTACCTATCCTTCTCTTTCCCTAAACTAAAGGAATCCAGGTTAAGCAAGAAAGAAATAAAAGTCACTGTCCCTGCCTATGCTGCTCTATCCCTGCTCCGGAACACACTACACTAGGCCGCCGTGCTGGCGGCCTTTTATAGTGTGGGGCGTGTACTAAACCCCCTCAGCAATAATTGGCCACAGGCATCCTGCCTGTGGCCAATCATTGCTCTCCTCGCTGCCGGCGCTGTGATTGGCCAAGCATGCGGGGTCACAGTGCATGCTTGGCCAATCACAGCGCCTGGATGACACTGCGATGGCGTAGTGCATTGTGGGCCGTTCGCGTCACTCGAATTTGGCGCGAACGGCCCAAATCGTTCGATCTTCGTCGAACGATCGAACAGCCGATGTTCGAGTCGAACGTATGTTCGACTCGAACACGAAGCTCATCCCTACACAAAACATATAATTTACAGGTGGCTGTCATATACATCTATATTTACAGTACAGTAAAGCAGCACAGTGGATATTTAAGTTTTTTTTTTTTTTTTAACAAAAGGTGGAAATTTAAGTTTAGATAGTTGTGTTGATTAAAATGTCCTTGGAGTTGATTTACCAAATGCAAATAGGCTATTAACTTGCAAGGAAAGTTATACTTTGCAAGGGAATTTTCCCCAGAGCTTAGTGAATACGGGGAAGTTTCACTTTGCAAAGAATACCAAATGACGAGCAAGGAAAATGTGCCCCCGGCCCCTTTTCTAATGGGACAGCGGCAGCTAACAGGTTTCAAGGCTCCCCCTGGAAAGTAGGTCGCACAAGGTAATGGGGTACCTTGAAACAGTTAAGAAGGGGGATCCTTGAAACCTATAAACTAGTCCTGTAAGTTTCTAGTAGCCTGGAGGACCCCTATATAAAGGGGGTTCCGTCACAGCTTAACTGCTCTGATGGACCATTCACCTCAGGAAGTCGTCAGCGGCGGAGCTCCGCTCCCACCCTCCCTGGATTGTCGAGGACAAATATTTATGTGGTTGGGTCACCTTTTCTAATGAGAAGGGGGACAATTTATTATTAATTTTATGCTTGTTATAATACAACTCGAGCTATAAAAGCTGAGTTGTTCATTTCAATATTGGTATTTATGCTGAAAAAAGTTATTGATGAATTCTGATGAAAGAATTATTTATAGAGTTGTTTAATAATAGTTGATATTTAAAGTGGTTGTAAACCCTCCTAATTTTTTTTTTTTTTTAACTAGCTGTAAGAGAAAGGCATAATGAGCTATTATGACTAGCATAATAGCTCATTATGCATCACTTACCTTAGATCGGGGCCCCCAAAGCCGTCCTCGTCTCCCTCTTCAGCCGCATCCATCGCTGTGGCGATAGCCGGAAGGTTACTTCCGGGTATCGCCGCTGCAACCAATCACAGCGCCGCTCCGGCGCTGTGATTGGCCGGAGCGGCGAAGACGTGACTCCGCGCATGCGCGTGTGAGCCGTCGAATTCGGCTACGTCGTCGAATGTTGCGACCTAGCCGAATTTGTGAATGGGGTTAACCCCATGCGCATGCGCGTGACGTCAGCGTCGCCGCATTTAAATGCAAATATCTCCCTAACCGTGTAGGTTAAGGAGATATTTCATGCACCTACAGGTAAGCCTTAATCTAGGCTTACCTGTAGGTCTTTGGTAATAAAGTGGGTTTACAACCACTTTAATAATATGGTAAACCAATAAATAAAGCCGCGGCCAATAAAATAAAATATTTTCTTAATCCAAATACCGTATTTATCGGCGTATAACACACACTTTTTCCCCCTGAAAACAGAGGACAAACAGTGCCTGCGTGTTATACGCCGATGCTATGTTTTACCAACAGGGGGCGGGGATTGGGCGGTCCGCCCGGGAGCCATCCATTGGGGGGGTGTCAGGCCAGCTGTCCCACCATTCCTGGTCCTGGGATAGCGCTGTCTGCATAGTTGCTAAAAAAAATCACTTGCCAGCCCTTTCTCCTACACCGCTCCTCCTATGTCAGTGTCATTGTAAAAGCGTAGCTTGTAAATATCTCAATAGCTCCATTCTTTCTGGCTGCTCTCCTTCTCCTGCTCCTCCTCCTCTGAGTGTAGCTTTAGATTGGAGAAGGAGAGCGGTCACATGACCATCTGTGTAACGTCAGAGAAGAGCAGTCATGTGACCAGGTCAGTGAAAAAAACCGAGCTATTGAGGTATATGGAAGCTTCATTTTAAAATAGGAGTGACACAGGAGGAGCAGTGTTGAAGGGGCTGGCAGTGATTTTTTCTTAACTGTGGAGAATGCTGGCAGTGCTGTCCCAGGGAGACTGGGGGTCTCCTGGGAGTGCAGGGGGGACTGTGCACTTTGCAGGGGGAGGGGGCTGTATACTGGTATACTGGATGGGGGGCTGTATACTGGATGGGGACTGTGTACTGTGCAGGGGGAGGGGGGCTGTATACTGAATAGGGACTGTGTACTGTGCAGGGGGTGGGGGGCTGTATACTGGATGGGGGGCTTTGTACTGTGCAGATAGAGGGGGGACTTTGTACTGGATGGGGGGCCGTGAAAACATTTTTTCCTTAAACTTCCCTCTTAAAATTGGGCTGCGTGTTATACGCCGATAAATACGGTATATTGTCTGGGTGTATTTATTCAATGACTGTCTAGAAAAGAAATTTAGCTGCTTGCTGTCCCATAAAAAAAGCAGCATTTTTACTTTCACATGATTGGATGATGAAAGGCAGCAGAGATTCATTCCATTCTCTAAGCTCTGAAGCAAATCCCCTTGCAAAGTGAAATTTACCCCCATGACTCTACCACTATTGGTATAGAATAAACGTATTTGATATTTCCTAAAGGACCAAAAGCACTATGGTTTAATTGTACACCAGTCCCTTTAGAGCAGGAGTCTCCAAACTTTCTAAACAAGTGGCCGGTTTACTATCCCTTAGACTTTAGGGGGGCTGGACTGTGGCCATTAGGAGTAGAAAAGGTCCCGATGTCAGTGGTAAAAAACAATGCCCCATCATTGGTGTCATTGGGAGGAATTGTGCCCCTTCATTGTAGTCATTGGGAGGAATTGTGCCCCTTCATTGGGGTTAGTAGGGGGGAAATTATATCCCATTGTTGGTTTCAGTGGATAGTTAAATAAATCTGATTGAAAAATTACACAAGTCCATCCAGTTCAACCAACAAATGAAATAGTGCTCCGAAGGCTAGATAAGGCAAAGGGCCACATCTGGCCCCTAGCCACAGTTTGAAGACCACTACTCTAGAGCGACTGGAGGTTTTTCATAGATTAAAAAAAGATTCCTTTTAAATTACTTCTGTAAGGCTGGCCATACATGAGTCATTTCTTATTTTTAAAGAAAATGACTCGATTGTCCCATCCATACACTCGATTTGAATGGGGGAATCTCTCCCGCTGAGCTAGTCTATTCTGACAGTGGGAAGATTTCCCTGCTGTCAGAATACACTGATCAGCACCACTGGCTATAGCCGGTGGTGCAGTCAGAGAAAACATTTTCCAACAGGCTGGTTAAACACAAGTTGATCGATAGATCAGCTTCTGTACAACCAACCTGTTCATACATGGATCAAAATGTGTCCAGTCTCTGCTGCACCGGCCAAATGTTGACCCATGTATGGCTGGCTTATGAGACAAGACCTTTCCCAAGTTCTCCATTATGTTTATTGGAATTGTTTGCTGTTCAAACTGCCCCCTATATCTTTAGATAAGATACAAGAATATGATAATGCTCTCCGTTATCCAAACACTTGTCTGTAATTACAAACCATATAGCAGTCTTTTCTTTATAGCTACATGTATCCCCTTTATCCCAGTATTTTTTCTTTCTGAATCTTGCTTTCTCAATACTACAGGAACAGATGCTAAACGGTTGTATCTTTTCTCTTTATTCATCCTGTCTTCATATTCAGTTGTGAGCAATCTGGCTTTACTCGCTACAAACCAGCCATATACTGACAGATATACAGTTGCTATGGAGGCATTATCTAGGTTGTACACAACAGGACTGTGGTGCTAATGGATTGCTCTGAGGACATCGGTATGTTAAACTATCAGCAAAACAATAAAGTTGTGAATTTTGTTATGTTCATTATCACTGATGTTTCCCTTGTCACTTAGTAAATCAATAGCTTTAATCAGAGTGTATAGCAACACAGACAAGTGCCTCAAAGTTAACCAAATGCTTTTCACAGTGCTCTTGGTCTGGAGAAAAGCAAGACTAATTAGAAACACACACTAAGATATAAACAAACCAATTATTTAAATCATGACTTTTATTTTATTGCAATGAAAACCACAAGGCTTAAACTATATTATCACATTTTCAGTTTGATTACTTATACATATATTTGCTGTAAAAAGTTTAATACCACAGGTTCAAAATGTTTTCATTGTTTTTGTTTTTTTATGGAGCAGCAAGGGCTTTTCACTTTAAATGTATAAGCAACACTCTATTACAATTACGCGTTGTTGAACTATTTATTTATTATAGGTATTTGTGTAGCACAGACAATTTACGCAACGCTATTAGATAACGCAACTATGCTTTCACATCACTGTTTGCCCTCAAGCTGCTTAAAAGCTAAGGTACCTATCGCACATAAATACACACACACACACACACACACACATGTAGGCAGGTTGAACCAGTTGGTTAGGTGCTGTCCCGGCTGGGAAGGTGGGAGCTAATTCTCTATCTTTTTGGCAGGTTCTGCTCTTGGACTAGCCCGCTTTTACTGTGTCATATAATTAGGATGGTGGTCCGGTGCAAGAGCAGTCACTCCCCAGGGACAGTTGGAGAAGAGAGAATCCCAGAGGGAGAATGTTGAAAAAGAATGTTTCTCGCTACGGCTCATGTGTGTTTTGTGTGCGCAGCCATGTTGGAACAGGAAGGGGCCATCCCCAAACTGTTCCCACAAAGTTGGGAGCATGAAATTGTCAAAAATGTCTTGGTATGCTAACGCCTTAAGAGTTCCCTTCACTGGAACTAAGGGGCCAAGCCCAACCCCTGAAAAACAACCCCACACTATAATCCCCCCTTTACCAAATGATTTGGACCAGTGCACAAAGCAAGGTCCATAAAGACATGGATGAGCGAGATTGGGGTGGAAGAACTGTCCTGACCTTAACCTAATAGAACACCTTTGGGATAAATTAGAGTGAAGACTGCGAGCCAGGCCTTCTCATCCACAGAAGAATGGTCAAACATTCCCATAGACACACTGCTAGACCTTGTGGACAGGCTTCCCAGAAAAGTTGAAGGCCAACTCAATATTGAACCCTACAGACTAAGACTGAGATGCCATTAAAGTTCATGTGTGTGTAAAGGCAGGCGTCCCAATACTTTTGGTAATATATTGTAAATACACTGTATCATTTTGACAGGAGAGTATCCAGAAGTAAACTGAAACTAGAAGTGCAAGTACATTTACAATGGAAAATTAAAGGAATGGGAGCATGGAATTGGGAAACACTGACAATTATATTGTCTTATTCTGTGAAAGGGGCTTTATTTTCAAACCATAGATACTGTATATACTCGAGTATAAGCCGACCCGAATATAAGCCGAGGCACCTAATTTTACCACAAAGAAATGGGAAAACGTATTGACTCGAGTTTAAGCCTAGGGTGTCCATCTGCATGCCTCAGTGTGCCTCACTTTGCCTCACTGTGTCCATGTCCATGCCTCACTGTGCCCATGCCTCACTGTACCCATGCCTCACTGTGCCCATGCCTCACTGTTTCCATGCCTCACTGTGCCCATGCCTCACTGTGCCCATGCCTCACTGTGCCCATGCCTCACTGTGTCCATGACTAGACTGATGTTTAACATGGGAGTCTATGGAAGGGGTACCCGGCTTTGAAAAATTAGTGCTCCCCGGCCGTAGGTCCCCCAGACAACAAGCTTAGCACACTTATAGAGGAGAAATGGGGCTACATGTGTGCCAAATTTAGGGTCCAGGGGACCTACGACCGGCCAGTACCGGGTCCCCAAATTACCAAAGAAATTACCGTTTAACATGGGAGTCTATAGAAGGGGTGCCTGGCTTTGAAAAATCGGTGCTCCCCTGCCATAGGTCCCCCGGACAAAAAACTTTGCACAATTGTAGAGGAAGAGTGGGGCCTGGTACCGGGTCCCCAAAGTCCAGGAGATCAGGCGCAAAAAGGTGACTCGATTATAAGCCGAGGGGGGTATTTTCAGCACAAAAAAATGTGCTGAAAAACTCGACTTATACTTGAGTATATACGGTACACATATTCCAGGGATCTATCAAAGTCTGTAAATTAGTGAGATATTTTCAGCAGTCTTTAGGCAAAGTCCAGAATATGGTAAAAGAGATCCAGAGCTCAGTTTCTTTCTGATTAGAAGTTTTTGCTTGTTTTCAGATTACTGGAAGACACCAAGTTAGGAATTCACAAAATCATTAATGATCAATCACAATCGGCGATCATATGTTGGTGGCCATTTTTTAATTTGCAATGAGTATATTGGTTCCCCAGATTTCTTGATTTCTTGGTTGCCTGTCATGCAATTTGATCTTCTTTACTACTGTTTACCCTGCCTTTATTTATTTTTTCCTGGCACAGCTTTTTACCTTTAGTCCAGCTGTTATAATATATTTAGTGAATTTGGGTATTTATAAATGTTCTAGGCTTTCAAATTTGTGCCAGTAGGACCAACTAAAAAGACTACATCTGCACGTACATGAAAATGATGATTCCTCTTTCATTAAGTTGGGGTTTGTGCTAGTGCCGGGCCCAGCTGTTGCTACAAGGATCAGCTTGTTGTACTGCAGTTTAGATATTACAGCTACATAGATTAAAAAAAAAAAAAAATGATTTGTTCAATATTTGTATTATCTGCATTTGCAGCACTTAGTTCCCCAAGCATGTTAAAATATAAATGTTAATATTAAGTTTCTCCAAGCTTTAGCTTTCCCAAACTTGTTTTGTTTTCCTGGTATGACACACGCCATCTGCTTCTGGGTAGACGTTAGCAATCCCATGTCATGAAAATTGGATGAAAACAGATTAGTTTGCAACTGACAATTTGCAATGTGCTCTCTTCTTTGGCTCAACATGGGCGTTTATTTTAATAGTTTACAGTTATGTCTCTCAGCATCACACTCTGCCAGATTAAACAAATGAGTCTGTCTGCTAGTAAAAATAATGCGTTTATAGCAGAGCACCTGTAAGGATCAGGTAAACCCCTTGCTGGATATGACACAAAGTAGAACTTGAGTCAGAACAGTTAACAATGTTTATTGTATGGTTTCCTACAACTATTAATCTGCCAGTGACATGTGTGTTACTCATTGCACGAGCAATCTGTGGTGTTTCATCATAACTATATTTATACCCTGTGTAGGTGATGACTGTGCCAATGCTGGCTGTCACAACACTCGCTAGTAGTGTGAAATGTAATCTTATGGTAATTGTACACAAGACAAAGAAAAACAATCCTACTCAATGCATAAATAAAAAGGTTTATTAAAAATATATCATGCAGCTAAAATTAACATAAAGTTGCAGGTTTTAGGTACAGTGGTTGGACACAAATATGGAAACACTACATGATTTGCAGGTGTGAAAGTGATGACATGTTTTGTGTTAAAAGCATAAGCAATGTACCTTGAGACGGTAGGCGGCATAAACGCCAAACCCTACATAGAACACTAGACACACCAAACTGGTCTAATAATAGCCGCGGCCTTGTTTATTGGTATTTAAATAAATATTAACAATTCACCATAGCTCATATAACCACTTGACCTCTGGAAGATTTTACCCCCTCTATGACCAGGCCATGTTTTGCTACTCAGCAGCACTGCTCTAGTTTTAATTTTTAATATATTTTTATTAAGGTTTTCATCATAGAAATTTGTAGAAATTTACAGTAGAGAAAAAAAAAGCAAAAAAAAAACCTCAATTAGCAACATGAAAATATACAGTAAAATCCATAGGTGCCCAAAAAATACTTAGTAATATATCCATGGACATATTAACTTAAAGCGGAGGTTCACCCAAAATGGAACCTCCGCTTTTCGGAACCCTCCCCCCCTCCGGTGTCACATTTGGCACCTTTCAGGGGGGAGGGGGGTGCAGATACCTGTATAAAAACAGGTATTTGCACCACTTCCTGGTATAGACTCCCGTGGGAGTCCCACCCCTTCGCGTCACCCCCCGCTGTGTTCTGGGAAACACACGGCTCCCAGGACACAGCGGGGACCAGTGAGGATGGCGCAGCGCGACTAGCGCATGCGCAGTAGGGAACCGGGCAGTGAAGCCGCAGCGCATCACTTCCCGATTCCCTCACCGAGGATGGCAGCGGGAGAAGCCGAGAGCCGAGCTGTAGCTCGGCTTCGGCTGCCGACGTCGCAGGTGACCTGGACAGGTAAGTGTCAATTTTTTTAAAGTAAGCAGCTGCAGTATTTGTAGCGGCTGGCTTTTAAAAAAAAAATATTCCGGTGAACCTCCGCTTTAACATTAACTTAAGTTCCCATGAAAAAATATTAAAATTGAATTGGAAGTGTGTATTCTAAATTAAACAATAAAAACATAATTAAATATAGAAAAAGACAAAGAAAGAGACATGAGCCTGTTGACAAGCTGCCCAGTGGTATGTGAAGAAATATGGGTTTCAAAGTTAAGTGGAGGAATTCTTGCATAAATAAGGTTGCAAATTCAAAGTTTTTCATAAAAAGATATCCAGGGGATCCATATATCTTGGAAATTAGAATATCGGTCACGAAACTGCGCCGATAGTTCATCCATTCTCATGCGCTTATTTAATTTAGTTATCCATTCTGTTAATGAAGGAGTGTGGTGAGCTTTCCAATATCTCGAAATTATCGCCCTGGCAGCCACTTAACAGAAACGAAAAATCCCCTACTTAACTTTTGAAACAGATTCTGGGAACATAGATAATAGTGCTATTTGGAGAATTTGGAGCACTGTCTCTGAAGCAAAAACACTGTATATTTTAAAAACATTGTCCCAAAATGGGCCACTCCATCATATGTGTTGCATGCTGCTTAAATTAGATAGACATTACCGACATTGGTCTGATGACTTTGGAAATATTTTGTGTAGTATGCAGGGACAGCGATACCATTTTGTGATTAAATTTGTAGTTTCGTTCGCAACAGAAGATTTATGAGTTCTTATACAGGATTTAGAAAAATAAGTGATAGGGGGCACTGAAAAACGAAATTGTGTATTAGTAAATGACCATATTACATGTAATAAAGTGACATGTGCAAAATGTACTGTGTGAGGTATCCGGTACCTACCAAAAACAATACTCAGCAGTGAAATATTGTATGAATAATATAAAGTGCACCAAATCGTATGGCAAATGTGACCACAAACTTATTTAAACAATTTTAGGAAAAGACATGATAAAAGTCCATATTGGCAAAAATGGTGACTCAAATCTTGATAGCAAAAATGAAAAGAAATTGTTCACCATAAACTTAAAACACCCTCAAAAGTGCTCTGATATGAAAACTGCTCACCAGATGAATATGATCTCTTTAATTAAAAAGGTCTATTGCGCTGTAGGGAAATCCTGATAGGAACCCTTGGTTAATTAGATGAAATCTCTGTATTGTGTCCTCCTTTCCTCCAACTTATCTCATAAGGAAAACAAAAGGGACAATCCATAGCGCAATACCGTTTAATAAATAACATTTGTACAAACAAACAACAGGATGCCTGCTTACATTTGTAAGTGCCTTGGCCTGGCACTGAGGATAGCTAGCATGAATTGCAATATGGGGCCTGCTCAGCGCTGGGCTCATGTCCAATCTGGCGTGCGTTCAACTCGTGCTAGGAGAGAAACCAGAAGCTGGGATCCAGAAATAGTGTGACCGGAAGCGTCACACTAGTTCCGGATCCCAGCTTCTGGTTTCTGGATCCCACACTAGGGATAAAACTTTTTTGAGGAAGGGAGATTAACAAGACACGTGGCCACTCATTAAAATTAGAGGAAAAGAGGTTTAACCTTAAACTAAAACGAGGGTTCTTTACTGTAATGCCTTGTACACACGATTGGAATTTCCAATGAAAAAAGTCTGACGGAATTTTTTCATCGCATATTCCGACTGTGTGTGGGCTCCATCTGACTTTTTTCTGTCTGTGTTTAGAAATTCCGATCGTCTGTGTGGAACTCCAACGGAGAAAAAAACACGCATGCTCAGAATCAAATCGACGCATGCTCGGAAACATTGAACTTCATTTTTCTCGGCTCGTTGTAGTGTTGTACGTCACCGCGATTTGGATGGTCAGAATTTGGTCTGACAGTGTGTATGCAAGACAGCTTGAACGGAATTCCGACGGAAAATTCCATCGGATTTTATCCCATCGGAAATTCCAATCGTGTGTACAGGGCATAAGAGTGGCAAGGATGTGGAATTCCCATCCACAGGCGGTGGTATCAGCGGGGAGCATCGATAGTTTCAAAAAACTATTAGATAAGCACCTGAACGACCACAGCATACTGGGATATACAATGTAATACTGACATATAATCACACACATAGGTTGGACTTGATGGACTTGTGTCTTTTTTCAACCTTACCTACTATGTAACTATGTAACTATGTAGCTGACCTTTTTTCACTTATCACAAACCCCCCATTCAAAACAATCAATGAGGGGCTTGAAACTCCTAACGCCGCCATCCAGTGAGGGAAAGGGGGCCTATCCCCCAATAGGAGTGATCAACATGGTCATATGACTGAAAGAGGCAAAAGGGCATTGCACAGAGATTGTGACCTGGCAATTGCCAAACCATTAGTGACTGGTAATAATGCTCATAAGAGGAAAGAGTGGTGCAACACCCATAAATCGTGGACTGTCATCCCAAGCTTAATGTGGGACCAACCCTCATGCCAAGAGTTTTCTCTGTCATTAGACTTGTTGGATCCAGGTCAATTTGGGTATGTTTTTGATGTTGGGATCCGCCCCCTACAACCCAGATTGGACTGTTAATATCATCTAATTTACAATCATCTTCCTATATTTGATGCCTGGTTCAGTTCATGTCTCCACTTACGGCATTATCATACAGTGCTGCTGTATTGATATGCATTTTATCATACACTGTTATATCTATTTACCCATCGGGGTGCTTCCCTTGAATTAGTTCCCCTTTAATTAGTTCACCTCTGTGTTTGGCCATTGAGCATTGCTAACACATGGGTCAATATGGCCTTCATAATTTGGTTACTATTTACCGTTTTATTCCTAGGCCTGATTATTCATGACCGTTTATGTATTCAAATTTTTACTCCACACGATTAGTTTAACTGATATTACTGTTCATTTCTTACCCTGTTCTCTGTCCTCCTAGTTAAATTTACTAGATTTATTATAATTTTCTCTCACTCGTTTTCTGCCTATGGCATCTTTGCAAGAACTGGAACAATTTTTGCATTAAGAGTGGTATCAGGCTCCATTATCCACCATCCAAGACTTATATTTGCCAATTCCCAGGAGAATTCAGGCCCTCTTGGATGCCAAAGGTAGTTCAAAACCATATTAGGTAACGATTTTGTTCTTTTACTTGATGTTTCCATAGTTTTGTCCAACCCCTGTATATGATTTGCTTTTGTAATAATAAATCTGAGAAGTAACTATCGGAACAACACTAGGACTAATGGAACCTCCCAAATACTAAGCCTCCCAACATAGCCCACTTCATAAGGTACAGAATACTCTTCTCCTGACTTCTTCTCTTTACCTTCTGATTTATATTAAAGTGGCAATGGACTCTATTTAAATATGTCCTGTAGTGATTTTGGGGATTCTGGAAGAAGCCACAGTGCTCTGTATAGGACCAGTGGTTCAGGTGGTGGGACAGGTAAACACAACATCTCTTCTTTACAAGGGGATCTTTTTTTTGTACATTGAACTTTTGTGGCAAAACAGCTTTAGGGAGGCTTTACAGCGATCCACTGTGCTTTGACCGCAGTGCAGTGTACCATAGGTTTTGTGAGGGTTAGCTGCACATTCCCATAGACTTCTATTATGTCCTGTGGTTTTGATGTGCTTTCAGAAAGCACCAAAAATGTGAGACATAACAGGAGTCTATGGGCAAGCGAAGCTAACCCATATAAAAACCACAGATACACTGCACTGCAGCCTAAGCACAGCAGGGGTAGTGTGAAAGCGTCCTTAAACAAATGCTTTGCACCCTTTCTTTGGGAGACATTTAGGAGCTGAGTGTCTTAAGCCTGTACACATGGGCCGAATGTTGGGAGACATTGGCTGGTTAAAAAGAAACGGCCAACATTTGGGCCATGTGTATGTCAGGCAAACGGCCGGCTTCTGTCAGATGAGCTTGCTGGAAAACCAGCGGCCGACCAGCTCCAGATCAGCACTCTCAGCTAATGGCTGAGAGCGCTGACCTGAGTGTTCTGGCGAGGGGGGGCGTCCCCGCTGTATTAATGTTGGATCATTAGTATAGCGGCTCCGACCGGAGCTGCCAGTTTTTTTTTCGTTCAGCCTGCTGGGTTGAATGAAAAAAAATATATGAGTGTGTGCAAGGTTTTAGGAAGAGGGTGATGTTTGAGGGTCTGAAGCATTTCACTTGACTCAAAAATCATTTTCTATAAGCTTCTGCAGGAGAGTTATTTTAAGCCCCATTTCTGCCTCATTTGATACAAACATGATAGAAATACATAAAGGAGAGCCAGACCGAAATTGGATAAAAAAGTCCAAGATTGTTGATAATTGTTGATAAAAAAAAGTCATATAAAAACAGCCAACGCATTTCTGAGGCAACACTTCTCCCTTTCAGCAAGGCTTAAAACAGGTTAAAACTTGGAAAACAGTAACTTTACAGATCTATATTATTAATACACACATGGACAATGATAAAACTGTGGACCTATCTTTATAAACAGGAACCTTTGAATTGTTGCCTATGACCATAAGAAATAACCTCCCTGTATAAAATAAAGTATATTAGTATAAAGCTATTAGAAAGCTATTTTAGAACAGAAGATAGACTCTATTATTAACATGTTCGTTAATCTACAGATGAATAGTTATGGAAGGCATTACATTTCTTCTTTACGAATCAAAGCTTCGGCTTAAAGGAGAAGTACAGCCAAAGCTCATTTGGCTGTACTTCTCCTGTGGATCACAGGAGTGCTGTCAGGTGATGTCACAGATCCGGTCCAGGTTCGGGCAAGATCGTGACAATGGAGTCGGGATCCGCCCAAATGCCTGGACCAGCACCCGGCCCGAGCCACTGAGAGCCTGAGCTGGCCACTCCCTCCCCTTCCACTGCCCAGCACTCCAGTGAGCGCAAGGGGGGGGGGCAGAGCAGAGAGCTGCTGACAGTCAGCTCTTTGCTCAGGGAGCTGTGAGGACCGAGTGATCAGTAGTGTTCGATTGCTCGTTACTCAGTGTTAGAGGTGGTGGCGGTCCGATGCTGCATTCACCTAGGTAGGTATGATTATTTAAAAAAAAAACATGCTTCTCTAATTCAATTTTTGCCAGATATAAATAGCTGTGCCTGTTTTCATTTTAGGCAATTGCTCATGGTGATGTATCCATCTTTTAGTCAAAAGTATGCAATGGGCAGGATGGGACCTCAAGTGAATTTCCATAATTTGACATCAAGAACCCCCTAGTATGCCAAAATATGATGAATTTGATACACTAATGTTACCAAGTGAAGCAGTTTTCATACAATGTATATACAGTATGTATTACATTGGGATTTCCTCTTAGATTTTGCATGATATATTAATCACTTGCCAGTTGCTCATATGTGAATGTCATAAAATAAGGAACACTATATGATCGTTCTCTATAGAGAAAAGCACTAGAAATAACTAGTAAGAAGCTGTATGTGTACAGTACATGTTATGTAATATTGAGCACAGTAGTGCTCATTCTGTGAGACTTAAATACACTCTTGTGCACATTTTGTTAGCAGAGTTTTGGATGTGGCTTGAAGCATTTGGTTGCTAAGCAACTGAACGCTGCCGGGCAATTAGGTCGGGAGCCTGTGTAGTATTTGGTCTAATCAATTTTGGCTGCTTTGGGCATCCATGGTGATTAAGCCACTGGATGAGAAAAGTAGACAAGACACAACATTCTTTGAAAAGGCAGTTTAGTCACCTAATGAATTTAATCGATGGTGTTGGCATCTATGGACAGAACGCTGGCAGAGTATGGCAGCGTTGGAACTAATTACATTTTTGATAATTACAGTAACTGTATTTATTTGAAGTAATTTACCCGGACGATCTATTTTAGTGAAATGCTAGTTAGAGATTATTTTTTTTCTTTAAGACAAATGTAATACTGCAGTACAGTATTCTTGGCCTGCATTAATGGATAGTTGATAGGTCATTTTTAGCCTTGATTTTAATTGCCAAAATATCAACCTAGTAATTATCCTATGCAGCACATGTGTATTATATTGTAAGGAGGCTGAAACATTTGGAGAGATCAAAACAATATGCTTTTCTTATGGACTTTATTGATATCTTCCTTGCTCCAGAAGATGTCCCAAAACTGAAAATGTAATCATCACAGACTCATAGTAGAACTAAAGGCAAGTCTTTTTTTAATTTTGCAGAGAGTAAGGGAGGGCTATAATCCTTGTAAGGTTTTTTTGTTGCCATCCATATCCTATTGGGAAAATTTCCCTTCACTTTCTGTCTCATAGCCACAATGAGATATAAGGGAAATCACTGGGAGTCACCAAGATCACCAGAACAAGTGTCCCCTTTATCCCCTAATGGGGATACAGACAGCAATAACAACCTGGCAGATGATCTATTCCTCTCCACTCTAACCAATTCTAAAATTAAAAGTTTGTCTTCAGTTATACTTTAACAGTGCACTGTAATGTTGTCACACTGGCATAATATTCTCCCCTGAAGATTTGGAGCTCTGTCCCACGTCCCAGTACTTTCTGCCACAAATCAGATTTTACCTGGACCTGAAGTATTTACTTAGATTTATTAATTTAGCAAAAGCAACATTTCCTGTAAGAACATACTACAATTGGTACCAGAAGTGGAAGTGTTTAGTTTTTCAGCTCTTTTTGGGTGTGAATCATCATCCATCTTTAGATTGTTTTACTCTGTTATTATATCAACATTTTTCTGTTGTTTGTATCTGTTATTGACATTTTTGTATATCTTGTGCTGGTGTTTGGTGATTACATTTGAAAAGAGAAAAGAATGAGTCAACATAAATTGGAAATATCATGGCAGGATACTGGGTGGAGTAGGTACGTTCCTCGAGGGTTAGCTTTTGGAGGTTGGACAATTGTGGCTAGATCCGTAGGGAGGTAAGCTAATCCTCTGGTCAGAGACTTGGTTGAAGTTGATGAGGCTGGTAAGAGCCCCCTAACTCTAGTGTGAAATAGAAGGAAATGGGAAGGGGGGAGTGTTGGCTCTTGTTTAATGTCCCCCACATAATGATGAGGTCTGGGGTAAAGGTTACATTGGTTTTTGCTGAGAATTTATGCCCAGCGTTTGAGGAGGGTGTGCTTGTGTTGGGGCTGGAAAAGGCCTCTCTGACTGTGAAATGAGTGTTGATAATACAATAGTCACGGCTGACAAGCTGGAAGAAGAATGTACAGTTTT
This sequence comes from Rana muscosa, assembly GCA_029206835.1. NCBI lineage: Eukaryota > Metazoa > Chordata > Amphibia > Anura > Ranidae > Rana > Rana muscosa. Next base: position 27,236,325 of record JARGYO010005626.1, on the reverse strand, counting down.
AGCATGTCATGCTGTGAACACTAGCAGAAAGGGATTTAGGGGAAAACAACATATGCCTGCTAGTGTAATTAACGTAAGATCAACTCTTAGAAAACAATCTTGAAACTCCATGGATTTAAATTATGATTTTTTAGATTCGGATGATTGTTTCTTTTGATGATGATAAAGTAATTTTGTACAGCAGTTATGATAAGATTGATTCTTTGGCTGTCAGACCTGTTGCACAGTATAAATCAGAGGGAAGAAATAAACAACTTTCACAGTTGTTTCACAAGAAACAGGATACTCAGCTGGCTTGACAGACAGTGAGATGGAAAAACTGATGCATATAAATAGCTAGAAAGTCAAGAATTAAAACAAGCAAGGGTCTGATTGAAAATGGGGCACATTCTCCAGTACATTGGATAATTAATGCTTAATTCATTTGGTCAGTATTTTTGAAATACATATCAGAATTATTTACAATTTTCTGTTACATGTAAAAGACAGTCACTGTTTGATATTACTCCATCAATGATATAGCTGGAGAGAATGGATTATAAGTTGGTCTTGGAAACACGTCTGTGTTATTGTTGTTGTGAAAGGAACCTTGCCACAAATATGGGGAAATTGATTAAAGCATTCAGATCCCTCTGAGGATGCTATAATAACAAAAAATGCATGCCTAACCTCAAACAACCGCAAATTCCACCCAGAAATGTTTAGGTGTATCCTTTGTTGATGTATGGGTGTTATGGGGGCTATGCATATAGTGATTTGTAAATAATCTAGGTACAATGTATTTCAAACAAGTGATTAGTTGCCAATTAAAATATTGAACTATGTAGTTTTGACTGTAAATATCAAAAAATTGCTGTGTAAGTCTTAAATCTATACGACCTTGTGAAAATGTCTAACTAATCTTTATTAGGATTAGTTCTCCAACAAAGGTACAGACATTTGTTGAAAAATCGGCCATGATCGATCGACTTTTCAAAGTTAAATAGATCAGCAGCTTATTAAATATATTGAAATTTTGGTCTTGATATTTAAGAGGAAAAAGCACAAATTCCTCCATCCACATTCCTTATGTCCTGTTAAGGAGACAGAGGATGCTGGATGAAGAATGGCTATAAACATGCAGGAAACTCTGTGGAGATGACTGTCTGAGTTTACTATCACTGTGCTGGCTGATATACCGTATATACTCGAGTATAAGCCGACCCGAATATGAGCCGAGGCACCTAATTTTACCACAAAAAACTGGAAAAACGTATTGACTCGAGTATAAGCCTAGGGTGTCCATCTGCATGCCTCACTGTGCCTCACTGTGCCTCACTGTGTCCATGCCTCACTGTGCCTCACTGTGTCCATGCCTCACTGTGTCCATGCCTCACTGTGCCCATGCCTCACTGTGCCCATGCCTCACTGTGTCCAATCTCCCTACCTGATCTCCGGCGCTGTGTGACTAGACTGACTTTTAACATGGGAGTCTATGGAAGGGGTGCCCGGCTTGGGGTCCAGGGGACGTAGGGCCGGCCGGTACCGGGTCCCCAAAATCACTGGAGAAATGACAGTTTAACATTGGAGTCTATGGAAGGGGTGCCCGGCTTTGAAAAATTGGTGCTCCCCGGCCGTAGATCCCTCGGACAAAAAACTTTGCACACTTGTAGAGGAAGAGGGGGCTACATGTGTACCAAGTTTGGAGTCCAGGGGACCTACGGCTGGCCAGGATCAGGCGCACAAAGATGAAGATGGACACAGACTCGAGTATAAGCCAAGGGGGGCATTTTCAGCACAAAAAAATGTGCTGAAAAACTCGGCTTATACTCAAGTATATACGGTACCTGCTCTATTAGGCGCTGGACTGATTTTGTGAGAAGAGTAATTGGGAGAAACTGTTCCATTGGGGAGATTCCCCTTGACTTCTTGTTCTAAAGACAGAATTGGAAGTGAGAGTAAATCCCTCACAGGAAATAGCGTTACCATTGGAAAAAAATTCTCTCTATTTCCTTTTTATTATATCGCATATAGGTACATTTCTGTATCTCTTTTTTCCTGACAGACTCCATGGCAGCCTACGTGTGAGTTAATCCCGCCTCTCATACCTCATAGGACCCTACTCCCATAAATCTTTGCTTCTAGCCAGAGACTGTGTTCTTTTTTTGTCCTCCTCCTAGGACCAATGTGTTTTTTCTTACCTAAAGAAGATTTTTTCTGCGGTTCAGTCCCGGTTGCACGAATTTGTTGGCGGTTCTGTTGTTTTCTGGAGTCCAGCAATCCCAGCTATTAGCAGGATGTATACGGGCGACATTTTGCGATGCCACGAAGAGCTAACCATTGGCAGGCAAGCGGCAACTTGGCCAAACATCCTAGCTACTAGCAGGAGGCCCGTCTGGAAAACGCCCAGGTCGTGCAGTGAGTGATGGCTCCTAGTTCCAGGCTGGATCGAGATCGTGCTGTGGTGGTATTGTATACATTATTTTCTATAAACATGGCAGCTGTGTTTGTTTTTGTTGTCTGTCTCAAAAAAGTAATTCATGACGCTAAAAACTATTAAACTGTTTCGGAGATAGGGGATTGTATTAGTTCGTTTTATTTGATAATCTGTAATCTCTGACCTATTAAGGCATTGATTATTTTTATAATTTTTTGTATTCAACATGTTAAACTGTATCCTTTTGCTGCTGTGCTGCTGGGTGCTGCATACAGATGCCCTGTCTGTGCCCCGGATTGCAATATGGGCACCTTCGCCCCCTATGTTCTGGCCGCACAGCGCCACTCTTCCTGTCCCTTCCTGACCGGAAGTGTGGCGATTGGTGGAGGTCCGGGGTGACTTGATCGCCCCATGGGCTCCGCCTCTGCTGCCGCAGCATTGGCTGGTCTTCGCTGCGTCATCTGCGATTCCGGCGCATGCGCGGTAGCCAGTGGCTAGCCTGGACGGCGGCACTTCCGGCCCGGCGGTGATGCACTTCCGGTAGAGGCCTACATATACGGAGCTCATTGCTTCTGTATGCTAGACTACTATTGGGGACACAGAAGACTCTCTGCACACCGCCACTCAGATGCCAAGGTAACGATTGTCACGACTAGCTTATGGGCATATCTCTACAATAGCCAATTACTATCTGAAAGTAACTTTGTGTACTCCTCTCCTTTGTTTACCTTCAGGCTCTGTTTTCAACACTGGGCACTACATTGGACTACGGTCCCTCTGTCCTCAATATACACCGGTGTATCCCACCAGTCTATATATCCTGCTGCGGTAGCCAAGTTTCTCCTGGACTCTGTTTCCTCTCCCCCCTTTTTCTTTTGCTTACCAGCAAAATGTACTTACCCTTATGATTGCATCTTTATGGTGAGTATTCCGTTATATATTTTTTTTTTCATTCATAGATTACATGTACTGCAGAAGTCCCACATATGCTGCATTGCATATGGATTTATGTGCCACTCCAATGCTACATTAGAATATTTTTTACCCTTACTCGCAGATTACCTTTCCCCGACTGGCAGTATGTTCTAACACAATGCCATTGTCTTGGTGTTAAGGCTGACTGTTGCTCTGTTCAACACGGCCATTTTTGTGAGTATTTTATACTTATATTTTTGATGTACCTGTCTAACTAGCATATGTGCGATGTATGTTTAAATGACATTCTTATATTATATTATATATATGTATGCCTCAACTGGGGGGTTTAGCCCATCTGCTCCCTGGGTTATAGACGTGGGGTTTTTTCTTTGCAGTCACCACCCAGCATACCAGCAAATTGTAACTTGTAAACTTGTATTTTTAGTTATTTTATTTTCTGTATTAAAATATGTTTATTTTCTGTATATGTTTTAATAGATATTAAAGCTCCTGAAGAAGCGTTTCTCCATAACGCGTAACATGTAGAGCAAGCCTTTTTCTACATCTGGTTCCTCTACATGGTTATCGGTTCCATATTTGTATAATTTGTTGTACTTATTGTATTTGCAATACAAATGTATACCACTGGAATTACTATGATAGCATTCAAGAGGACCACTTAATAATGTTGTTATAGACAATTTTATCTGTTCAATTGTTTTTTATAAAATAATTTTCTACAATAAAAACCCTTAGTGTTTTACAATACTTACCTGTGTGCCCTTTAAAGTCCAAACTTCTTAGTTTATAGTCCAATTTCTGTATAATATCGGGAGGTTGGCACATTGTTACTAGTGTATCCACAGCGTCACCCTGTGAGGATACACATAAAAATTCTCTTTCCATAAAACTCTCTTGATATTATTCGTCTGGTGGCATGTGTCATGCTCTCTTCCGTTACAGCTAAACGTGCCTTGTGGCTACGCCCTTGGGTAGCTGATCCTGCCTCTAAACAGGCATGGTGCAGGATTCCATTTCAAGGGTCTTCCCTTTTCGGGAATAAGCTTGACAGTGCTATCACCCGTGCCACAGGGGGTAAGTCAGGGTTACTTCCCCAGGATCGTCGTCTTCTTGGTCAGAGAATAGCTCAACCCAGGCAAGATCAGGATCGTGCAAGAGATGCTCGTCGTTACAAACCTGGTCGCGAATTCAGAAAGAACTGGAGAAGAAACCAGCCTTCTGGTCAGAAATCCACAAAGGGAGCTTGTTCTGGCAGACATGAGGCCTTTAAGTCTTTTTGATATAGGGCCAGCCCAGACGGAACAAATTGGAACTTGGTTACTTCAGTTCCGACACGTCTGGGCAGCCTCGATAAAAGATTTCTGGACTGTCATTCTTGGACGTTTGTCAGTCCACCCACACTACCCACAGTCCTACCCTGCTTGGAAGAGTAGAGACAAATCCTTCTATCATACACAGACTCTCTCGTGGCCCAGAGTGCCGCCATACATGGTTCTAAAAAATACCGGCTCCTGGAGACCAGTGATAGACCTGACACATCTAAATACATTTATCAAAAAGGAAAAATTCAAAATGGAGTCACTGCTCACAATACGGAAGACAATTCAACCAGGTGACTGGCTTGTGTCCATAGATCTGAAAGATGCCTATTTTCATGTCCCAATAGCCGAAGAGTTTCAAAGGTATCTTCGGTTTGCAGTGGACCATATTCACCTCCAGTTTACATGTGTCCCGTTCGGGCTTACAACATCGCCTTGGGTATTTTCGAAGCTCTTACTGGCTGTCGTAGCTCTAATCAGGACCAGAGGTATCTGGTTACATCACTACCTGGACGATCTGCTATTACTTTCTCAAAACAGGGAGCAGCTGTTAATACATCGGTCTCAGATCATCTCCACTCTGACCGGTTGGCTGTTGAACAGAGAGAAGTCATCTAGAGCCTACACAGTCTCTGATTTTTCTCTGCGCTCAATTCAATACAGTAGAGAGTACCATCTCCTTGCCCCTAGAGAAAATTCCAGTGATTCAGGACAGAATTCGTCTTGATATGGCTTCTCCTCTCCCCAGAGCTTCACAGTGTCTCAAGATAATAGGCACCATGGTATCCACAGCCCCCATGGTGAAGTGGGCACAATGGAAGATGCAACCCTTTCAGAAGGGTTTTCTCCAGCAGTGGGACCCGGGTTCTCGGGATCATTTCATACGGATAACCCCATCCATGCGGGAAAGCCTTTCCTGGTGGCTACTACAGAAGAATCTCCTCAACTGCCATTCCATAGCCCCCGTCTCCTGGATCACGATCACAATGGATGGCAGCAACAGAGGCTGGGGAGCCCTCTGCCTGAAGAAAGTAGCTCAGGGGAAGTTGGACTTCCCGTCCCGAAGGATAGTATCCAATGTCCTAGAGCTCCAAGCAGCCTTTTGTGCTCTACAAGCCTTTCTTCACTTGATAAAGGGTGCCTCAGTCCTCCTAAGGCTGGACAACACATCAGCAGTCTCGTATATCAAGAGGCAGGGAGGCACTCGCAGTCTCTCCCTACTGAGGGAGGTAGAGCCAATCATGTCATGGGCCCAGACAAATTTGACAAATCTGACAGCTGTCTATCTTCCCGGAACTCAGAACCTACAGGCGGACTTTCTCTCAAGAACGTCCCTCGACAACAACGAGTGGTCTCTCCACACCGAGGTCTTCAATTGGATTCTGTCCCTGGGAATTGTACCAGAAGTGGATCTGTTTGCCTCCCCGTGCAACTTCAAACTTATGAAGTACTACACGAGATGTCGTTGTCCTCAGGCCTTCAGAGTGGATGCCCTGATGGATCAGTGGAGGTTCAACAGGGCCTATGCCTTTCCCCCAGTACCCATCATCCTACTGTTCTTATCGAGACTCAGGTGGGAAGAGGCCGAAATAGTGGCAATAGTTCCATACTGGCCCAACAGACCATGGTTTTCTCTGCTGTTACAACTGAGCTTCCGGGATCCAATTCCTCTCCCAGCCAGACCAGATCTCCTGTTGCAGGGAACAACTCTTCACCCATGCCCATCCCATCTCCATCTGATGGCTTGGTTTTTGAGAGGGGAAGGCTGGAGGCATTAGGTTTCCCGAGCAGAGCAATCTCTACACTGTTGAATGCCAGGAGAGCAGGTACTAACAAAGTCTATCAAAGGATCTGGTCAAAATTCACAGACTATATTTCTACCATTAAGAGGTTCTCCTAATGATCCCAGGATACAGGATGTCCTAGGTTTTCTTCAAACAGGCCTGGATCTATCCTTATCAGTTAGCTCCTTAAGAGTTCAAGTTTCTGCTATCTCTGCCTTCACAGGTATATCCTGGGCTAGACACTCTCTTGTTAGGCAATTCTTTAGAGGAGCTATAAGGCTCAGACCTCAAAGAAAACCGAGATTCTCCAAGTGGGACCTTCCCCTGGTCTTGGATTTTTTCTCAGAAATAGAAAGGCAACACACGGGTCAACTATCTATCAAAGAACTCTCCCTCAAAGTTGTCTTCCTTGTAGCCATAACATCGGCTAAGAGGGTTTCCAAAATTGGTTCTCTAGGATCCAAGGAGCCATTCCTTACTTTCTTCCCGGATCGTGTAGTAATGATTCCTATGCTGGGATCAAATCCAAAGGTAACATCAGTATTTCATGAGAATCAGGAAATTGTTCTTCCTACCTTTCGATGATCCGAGAACTCTAATATTCATCCTCTAGATGTCGGAGAAGTTTTGAAGCAATTCTTGGAAGCCACAGCTTCTTTTCGCCAATCTGATCATCTGTTCATTTCTTTCCATGGGAAAAACAAAGGATTGCGTGCTTCTTTCAGAACCATCGCAGCCTGGGTTGTTCAGGCCATCCAAGGGGCTTACAAAGCAAAGGGTCTGGCTCCTCCGGAGGCAGTGACCGCTCATTCTACCAGGAGCGTTTCTACATCATGGACGGCCGCCCGTCATGTCTCCTCGGAAGTGACCTGTAAAGCGGCTTCATGGTCGTTGATAAACACATTTATGACGCACTATTGTGTAGAACCGGCTTCTTCGTCTTCGGTAAATTTTGATTTACATGTTTTATCTGTTGACGGTGTCAATTAAACCTTTTTTCTTTAACCAGCAATTGCCCACCCAGGTGTGTATGGCTAGTCATTTCCCACACGTAGGCTGCCATGGAGTCTGTCAGGAAAACTGAAAATTTATATCATATACTTACCGTAATTTTCCTTTCCTGATGGACTCCATGGCAGCGGGAGTTCCCTCCCATTTGCTGGAGTAGGCTATATTACGGAACACGGTCTCTGGCTAGAAGCAAAGATTTATGGGAGTAGGGTCCTATGAGGTATGAGAGGCGTGATTAACCCACACGTAGGCTGCCATGGAGTCCATCAGGAAAGGAAAATTACGGTAAGTATATGATATAAATTTTCTGTTTTCTTAATTGTATTTTTCTAGGTTTTACATTTGTGCATAATTTTATTCAGTGCCCACCTAGCTATTACATTTAAAAAAACAAATAATTGCCTAATGTGTGCTAATCTAAGAATTCATACTCCTAGAGAAATTGATGCCTTGTGGTACCAGTGTCTGTATGCTTGGTATAAGTTTGTTGTTAATCTGTATAAAATTGCAATGTGCATCTGCGGATTGCATGTCATCAGTGTGTGTAAACTAGCAGATCTGCCAGACAGGGATCTGTATGTGTTTATGGTTTTTAAGCAGACCAGGTCAGCTGACAAACTGCAGGTGATGGCAAGGTACCCTAAATTGTGTGTTTGATGTACGTGGGTGTGTGTGGCAGTGAAAAAACTGGTAATGCATTGATCTGGCTCACAGTATAGCTTGAGCAATCTCAGAAGTGCGTGGTAATTATTTACAGTGCCTTGCAAAAGTATTCACCCCTCTTGGCTTTTGACCTATTTTGTTACATTGCAGCCTTTAGTTCAATGTTTTTTTTAATCTGAATTATATGTGATGGATCAGAACACAATAGTCTAAGTTGGTGAAGTAAAATTTGAAAAATATATACATAAAACAATTTTTCAGAAACAAAAAACTGATAATTGGCATGTGCGTATGTATTCACCTTTGTTATGAAGCCCATAAAAAACTCTGGTGCAACCAATTACCTTCAGAAGTCACATAATTAGTGAAATGATGTCCACCTGTGTGCAATCTAAGTGTCACATGATCTGTCATTACATATACACACCTTTTTGAAAGGCCCCAGAGGCTGCAACACCTAAGCAAGAGGCACCACTAATCAAACACTGCCATGAAGACCAAGGAACTCTCCAAACAAGTAAGGGACAATGTTGTTGAAAAGTACAATTTATGGTTAGAATATAAAAAATATCCAAATCTTTGATGATCCCTAGGAGCACCTTTAAATCTATCATAACCAAATTGAAAGAACATGGCACAACTGCAAACCTGCCAAGAGACGGCTGCACACCAAAACTCACGGACTGGGCAAGGAGGGCATTAATCAGAGAGGCAGCACAGAGACCTAAGGTAACCCTGAAGGAGCTGCAGAGTTCCACAGCAGAGACTGGAGTATCTGTACATAGGACGACAATAAGCCGTACGCTCCATAGAGTTGGGCTTTATGGCAGAGTGGCTAGAAAAAAGCCATTACTTTCAGCAAAAAACAAAATGGCACGTTTTGAGATTGTGAAAAGACATGTGGGAGACCCCCACAATGTATGGAGGAAGGTGCTCTGGTCTGATGAGACTAAAATTTAACTTTTTTGCCATCAAAGAAAATGCATCACATCACCCAAAGAACACCATCCCCACAGTGAAACATGGTGGTGGCAGCATCATGCGGTGGGAATGTTTTTCAGCAGTCGGGACTGGGAAACTGGTCAGAGTTGAGGGAAAGATGGATGGTGCTAAATACAGGGATATTCTTGAGCAAAACCTGCACCACTGTGTGTAAATTGAGGCTAGGGCGAAGGTTCACCTTCCAGCAGGACAATGACCCCAAACACACTGCTAAAGCACCACTTGAGTGGTTTAAGGGGAAACATGTAAATATGTTGGAATGGCCTAGTCGAAGCCCCGACCTCAATCCAATAGAAAATCTGTGGTCAGACTTAAAGATTGCTGTTCACAAGCGCAAACCATCCAACTTGAAGGAGCTGGAGCAGTTTTGCAAGGAGGAATGGGCAAAAATCCCAGTGGTAAGATGCGGCAAGCTCAAAGAGACTTATCCAAAGCGACTTGGAGCTGTGATAGCCACAAAAGATGGCTCTAAAAAGTATTGACTTTGGGGGGGGGGTAAATAGTTATGCACATTTATTTTTTATGTTATTTTGTCCTATTTGTTGTTTGCTTCACAATAAAAAAATAAATAAACAAACATCTTCAAAGTTGTGGGCATGTTCTGTAAATTAAATGATGCAGATCCTCAAACAATCCATGTTAATTCCAGGTTGGGAGGCAAGAAAAAACGAAAAATGCCAAGGGGAGTGAATACTTTTGCAAGGCACTGTAACTGCTCCACAATCCTTATGCCCCGTACACACGACCGGTTTTCCCGTCGGAAAAAAGTTGGATGTTTTTTTCCGCCGGAATTCCTCTCAAGCCTTTTGACTGCCAAGAACGCGGTGACGTAAAAGACTACGACGAGCTGACAAAATTAAGTTCTATGCTTCCAAGCATGCGTCGATTTGTTTCCGAGCATGCATCAGAATTTAGCGCGTCAGGATTTGTACACATGATCGGAAATTCCGAACAGTTTTTTTCCTGACGGGAAAAAAGAGAACCTGCTCTCTATCTTTTTCCAGCAGTTTTCCTGTTGGAAAAGGTCTGATGGAGCATACACACGGTCGGGATTCCCGACCAAAAGCTCTCATCAGACTTTTTCCAACAGGAAAAGCAGTCGTGTGTATGGGGCATTACAGTACATTAGATTGTAAGAATCATATTTTATCTTCCTGTTTGTCTATTTAATCCTTTAGCAAAAATAATAAAAAATAAAATACATAAATTAACATATTTTTGCAGGAAAAAAATTGCATTTTTTTCCCACAGGAGCCTGCAGAGCATTGCACCCACGTTCAGTGGATCACGGGTGCAATGGCAGGTGTCTGCTGTTCTGTTGCCCATACCTGTATACGGACATACTGTTACAGAGCTGTAGGAAGTAAATAGACTACAACAAAATTCCTGTGAATGAATGATGTGGCTGTGTGGTTGGAGCCCCACACAGCCACATTCTTTTCAAATTGTGACAGCGGGTGCAGGAAGAGGATTCCCCCACCCGCTGTCACGGGAATGGGGGATGCAGAGGGCAGGTCTGGAACATATGGGACTATATGAGGGAGCACATTTGATGATTTAGGCTGGGTTCACACTATTGCCATCTCTCTATGGAGCCGGTTCATACATCTGAGGAGTGGCTCCAGTGGAAATTGCACAGGAGTCCTGTGCGTCTTTTGGCCCATTTCAGGTCCGAATTCAGCAAAAAATTAAGGCTGAAATCAGACCTGAAACGGTGAATGGAGACACGCTGGACCCCCTGCTGTGAGACACTCTGTGCTCTAGTGTGAACCCAGCCTTAAGGTTTGAAAAGTTGAAAAACACTTATTTATTTCATTAAGTTTTTTATTTTTTTATTTTTATTTTTATTTTTAACCTACACAAGTTGACTTGAAGGATACTTGGTTATATATGGACTTTTGTCGATATATGTGTAGCGGGGTCTCTAAATTTAGGTAGGACACTCAGGTGTGTAAGTATGGGAATAATGGACCATTTGTGTTCGTGGAGGATTGGACAGTGTAATAATCTCCTTGGCCTCTGGGTGGTGGGGTACCTGGAGGCTCGAGGTAGATTGGTCGTCACAGTGCTACCCTTTTTGTCCATTTCTGGAGATGGTACGGCGAGGGCGGGGAACCTGCCGTGGTGTCGATGGGAGGAGATAAAAGGGGGAGACGTCCACGAGGAAGTCTAGTCCTCAAATTACCTTTCCACAATCTACAACATCGGGGTCTCTAAATTTAGGTAGGACACTCAGGTGTGTAAGTATGGGAATAATAGACCATTTGTGTTCGTGGAGGATTGGACGGTGTAACAATCTCCTTGGCCTCTGGGTGGCGGGGTACCTGGAGGCTCGAGGTAGATTGGTCGTCACAGTGCTACCCTTTTTGTCCCTTTCCGGAGATGGTACGGCGAGGGCGGGGAACCTGCCGTGGTGTCGATGGGAGGAGATAAAAGGGGGAGACGCCCTAACCACGAGGTCTTCGAGAGGATCTTCTTCACGCGCCCAGGCACCTTAGGCCTGGGTGCGGGCGGTTTCGGATTCCGGCCCAGGCGTCCTAGGCCTGACCGGAATGGAGTTGGAGTCCATCCCGGGCACCTTCAGCCTGGGGTGAGGTACTAAACCAGGAGGCCTGGGGCCCAGTGACTTTGACTGGGTCCCGCGAGGGTGTAGAAGTCCGAGGGTCCCTGAAGTGGATGGGGCCCATGTTTGAGGTGAGGAGGCCGGGGAGGTTACCCATTCGGAGAGTCTGGAACAGCATCAACCCAGTGACGGATGGGCCTCTGGTAACTCCCTTGGAGGGACATCTTCCCCTGACAGGGGCCGCAGCGCAGCGAAGGTACTCCTATCTATGTTCTCTTGAGTCGCTGGTAGAGACTCTCAAGTTCTAAGTCCTTCCTAGCTAATGCTATAGTAACCGCTGGCGAGATCGCAGTGGTTTAGCTGACAACCAGGATAGTGCCTCGACCTGCTCATCCCCCGTATCAAAATGTTATCAAGTCGCAACCAGTTGGCTACTGAAGCACTGTTTATTGTGAGATATGCAAAAAAAAAACAAGAGTTGGACTGTGATCGGTGTGTGGAACTCTGGTTAATGGGAGCAGAGGGAAGTGTTGGCACAGCGGGACTTGATTCTACACAAAAGCACATAGGCCCGAGGAAATATCTGGTACTGGCCTTCACCTCACCCACAGCTATGGGGAGGACATGGGCCGTAGCGCATCTCACCCTGTCGTATGACATACCCCTAGACAAAAGAAGATGGGGTGAGGCCACTACATATGTTTTTTGTGTATGAGTAAGATTTGGATAGTGAGCAGCACTGTGTATACAATAATTTCAAGTCTGGAACATGTTACATGTTATACCCTAAATATGGGGTAACGTGTAACACGCTCCAATTGGTGGACCTATCCTTTAAGGCAAACTGAGAAGGGATGTTAAAGTCAGAAGAAAGAACCAGAAGGAGCTGTGAGGGATTCTGGAGTTCACCTCTTGTGGAAGTGCTGGGGTTTTAGCACAGGCGACAGTAGAAGTAAGTATATCCAGTCTTCTTTCCAAACAGAGCTTGGTTTAGTACACTTTTTGGTTATTTAATTGAAAATCTGCATTTAAGTGAGGTCTGTGTATTTGCTCTAGTAATTTTTGCCTTATTGCTACCACATTATATAATGATGATTTTTGTGTTTGGGTTAGCACCATACCTTTTATTGTTTTTGATGTCTATTTGTCCATGTCTTCAGAGGTTGTAGCATGACAGACGCACAATCATTTCCTGATACAGTCCAACAAAATGATCAGATCAGCAATAACTACCCCATATATGTGGGGGCTACTGGTCCATACACACTTTGCCATTTTTGTGCATAACGCATTATCGTGCATTGTGCTAAAGCAGCCCATCATTTTGAATCAGAACTGGCAACAAAACTTTTTTTTGGGGTTCAGTGTATCACAATGCACAGTAATGTGGTACCGTGCATTGTGATGTGCTACAAAATATCTGCATCTGAGCTATGTTGCCTTAGAATGTTGGGGTACCATTTAATGTAAATGGAATGGCAACATGCTAATGTATATGTAACTCTCTTTTTTGAGGGGTAAGGGGGGGTTATAGGAAATTGCCCTCCCCAAACAGGATATTGCACTGAACCTGTAGGTAAATAAGAGAAAGAGTAGCAGTGTCTTCACTTAGGACAGGGCCTCTGTGAGGCTGGGTTCACACTATTGCGAATCGGATGTGGTATCCCCGCATCCAATTCGCAATAACAGGAGAATGTGAGAGGCTCTCTATGGAGCCGGTTCACATATCTCCGATGCGGCTCTGGTGCGAATTTGCACAAGAGCTCTGTGCGTCTTTTGGTCCGCTTCAGGTCCGAATTCAGCTCAAAATTCGGGCTGAACTGGTGAACCAGGACGCACAGGACCCCTGCTGGGAGCCGCATCAGCATCCAGTGTGAACTGAGCCTGAACAAAGGGGATTCCCTTCATGTGAAATTAATCAGTATTCTAATCAAAGTAATTGGGAGCAGAAGTACTACTGAACCCACTTTAACCATAAGTATTTAGATGCACACCAGTGTGAAAATAATACAAGCTTTATATAGGAAAAGATTAATAAAAGTACATACAGTACATCTAATGTACAAACAGGTATTATACGCAATGGACCTAACAAGAGTCCTGGTGGAATTGTGCACATATACCTTGGTAAATAAAGTTACCTCCAGATGAATGCTGCAGCAAAGTCCAGTTACAGGGGCTCCTGAGGTTGATGATGTGGCATTTGTCTTGGTGTCAGGACCCTGAAGGCAATATTTGCAGTGATGAGGAGACCCTCTTGCCATCGTCCAGCCAGCCTGGAATGCAGCTTTTCACCTGGCAGGAACTGTGGTGTAGCACTGGAACCCAGAGTCAGCCTGCTCTAGCCAATGCTAATGAGCCCTAAGCTAAAACTAGCTACAGAAACCCAGACCAGAAGAGACCGTGTTAGCTAAAACAACAGGAGCTGCATAAAAGGTCTATTGCAATAAACAGATTCACCTAATAATATACAGAAAGGTGACTACTACACACATACAGTAGCACAGACCTAGCTATCTGGCACTATGCATGTGAGATAATAACAATAGGAATGAAATAAGTCTGTCACAAGGATTTAGATACACACTCAAGAAGTGATGGGTAGCTGCAGTTAAACTATTAGAACATAGGAATACTCACATAATATCCCCTGTTTCTGGTCTGGGGGAAATACAACATCAGTAACAGCTCCTGTGTGTGTAAGGTCATGTGGCTCAGGTCTCTGTCTGTCTTTACTTCCTCTTTCTGAGGTTTATAACCCAGACACACAGAGACAGGAAGTGATGCACATAAACAACTCTGTGAACATTAATCAGCACAGCCACTTATAGACATGGAGGGTAGCAGATCCCTACACATGTATTGTGTTTTTGAGGTAATGCACATTACCAAAATGTAATGCAAAAGTATGCAAAAAAACTGATAAGTGATAACCCTTGGAGCGACTGCAAGCATACACCTGCCTGATGCCTGACTTTTTCATTATAGCATGAGTGTAACATGCTTATCGTACAATCCAGTACATTACACTTGTTCAACACACAGTATAAGTGCCAACAATTCTATTTTAAAAGCAAGGCTTGTCTTTCTGGGACTTTTGCCAGAATGAAATAAAAAATAAGTCTATTTAAATGTATAGGCACATTTCACTGCGATAGCATGACTTATAATTGGAAAGGACTCTCGAGTCTCTTATTAAATCACAACATATTCTCTTCTCACTGTAAACTACAGCTGTCGTTCCCTTGTTTTTGTTTTAGTCAGTGTTTTGTATCATGCATTTTAAAATGGAGTAAAACAGCAGTAAGACAAAGAGAACAAGAACATAACATAATTATGCAATCATAGCCGCAAGGCTTACAAAAAAGAAGGACAGCAAACCGTTCCTAGAGTGACACAGACTACTGTGCAAAGTGTGGTAACATATAATGACCAATCAGAATCCATCCTTCCTCTTCACGCTGAAAAATTAAAATACCATATGAGTGATTGTTAAAGTAGAATCCACCCTAACACTAAAATCCCTGCATCTACAGACATCCACGATCTAACACTATCCTATCTAGCCCTGTAAAGAAGAAATCAGTATACATACCTTTTTTAAAGCCGATCTGACCTGATCCCACGCTGAGCTGTCAGCTGCAGCTTCGCTGTGGAGGCGGGTGCAGAGGAGGCAGCCGACAACGGAAGCCCCATAGTAAGTCTATGGGTGACATCACTCCCCATTCATTTCACAGCCGTTGTCAGCTGTGTCCTCTGCAGAGCTTCCTCTTCTGGAGATGGGATCAGCTTCAAAAAAGGGTATGTAAACTGATTTCTTCTTTACAGAGCTACTGTAGATAGGTTAGTGTTAGATTGTGGATGTCTGTAGATGCAGGGATTTTAGTGTTAGCGTGGACTTCTACTTTAAGGGTTTGCACTTCATTGTTCTGCATACTATGGAAGTGTTTTCAACATACACATATTTACTTTGCAGCACTGACATCATAGGGCCTATATATATATTAGGCAAAACAAAAGATCAAGTCTTCTGGACAGCAGCACTCCAATAAAAAGCCTTTATTATGTAAAATCTTCAAAAATCCAAATACAGCACAGCAAGTCACAAAATTCTGGTTAGAGCTGACTAGTTTCACACTTTCTTAGTGTTTAATCATAGCTGCGTAATGTACAAATGATTCCCATAATATACCGCCAAAAAAGGTCATATGACCCAACCACTAGTGTAGTGCTGACAAGTGTTAATTGAAAATTGATTGCATGCTGACTAACCTGTGTCCAAGAAATAAATGTTTTTTAAAAAGTGTATGGTTTCATTGTACCAACTATTCTAAAAATATATGTACATAATATTCTTGAAAAGGTGTGCAGTAAATTAAATATTTGTGAAAAAACTTGTGATTGATGCAAAAAAGTGAGGAATGTGTAAATTAAATAAAAGTGAATACATGGAACACAATGGATGAACAGCCTAAATCTTTACATAATGCATGTGCAACGTGCTGAAATGGATGCATAAGCAAAGGCAAATGCATCCATAGCGCACAAATAGTAAAAGATGTAAAGGTAAATTGTCAGTTTGTTTATCAAAAAGTGTCATAATGTAATGTAATGTAAGAAAGATATATATATAGAAAGTTGACCAAGAAAGATTAATACATTTATGTGTAAATAACCAGCCCACAACCCTGTGGTATATAGTTATCAATAGTATACGTTGCGCTACAATAGTTGCTCAAATGTGGCAACATTGTTCAAGGTTCATGTAGGGAATAACCTCAAAATTGAAATCAAAAATTAAAAGAAGTCAATAAATTTTTAATAAATATTTAAAAATGGTGAGTGGTTATGTCCCATAGAACATTAATGTAAAAAATAGCGCAGGGAGGGATAAGATAAAATCAAAAACTATTATAATGTATCAATGATGGAATCATGTAGTGTATATGCATGATGAAAAGATGCTAAGATTAACAGAAAAGGGAAGAAAGGACTTGTAGCCATATATCGCTGATAAAGATGTCCTACTAATATTCCTTTAAGTTGCCAATCTAAAGTGACTATATATCAGTGCCGTATATATTGGATGGATGATAATGAATAGCTCAAACGTGGGAATGTATATATGCATGTAATGGATAAACAAATGTGTCTAAATATGTCTAAACATACACGCATGTGCCCACGATGGTTAATATATGGCCATACGTTGCCAATATATATTATAATAAAATCTAATATAGAAAAAGGAAAAATAAAATTTGTGTGCGATTTAAAGGCAAAATGCAAACAAATTAGATCTGTGGTGTATGGGGATATGTGGTTCTATATGGTCAAGTGCAGAAAGATTGCGATGGAATCAGGTTAATATGACCACATAAACAGCCGTCACTTGCAATGTATCAAATAATATAAAAATATATAAGACAAAAATCCCCACAAAACATTGATCAGATTGCTAAATGCAAAAGCACATATGGACACAATATTTCCTCTATATAGTCGTTTGAGACTTCAACTTCATGAAGATGAAAAAGTGTATATTTATACGAGTTGTGATCAATATAAATGCCCGAATGTGTTTGGTTACCTAAGCAACCGAAAAACACACATATACGGGTTCTTGACAACTGTAAATTTCATCAAACAAATCATCCAAAACAATAAAACCAATAGTATAAAACATCTATAAAAATATATAGAGCTCACTCATATAACACAATGACATGATATGATCAACCTCGTATTGATGGGTGATGTGTGCAAAAGATGAGTAAATCTATTCTGTTCCTTAAAATGGAAAATTGTATACTCACCTTTCCGTAATTTTCCTTTCCTGTCGCATCTTCATGGCAGCATACACCTTTGGGTTGTGGCTCCGCCCTCACAACCTGATAGGACCGTTTAACTATTAAGCCCAGAGAGGACCCCCGCCCAGGTATTCTAGTATATATATATATACCTCACCTTAGACGGGTGGGCATCTGTATGCTGCCATGAAGATGCGACAGGAAAGGAAAATTACGGAAAGGTGAGTATACAATTTTCCATTTTCCTGTCGCATCATGGCAGCATACACCTTTGGGTGAATAACTCGCAGACTGGGTGGGTCTGAGCATAAAGATATTTATTTGCATGGAATAGAGGTGTTGGACTGAATAATTGCTCGTCTAAACTCTGCCGTGGATAATCTGGCAGAGTCCACCTTGTAATGAGAAATAAAGGTATTCCTTGAGGATCAGGTCGCTGCTCGGCAAATAGTTTCCGAGGACACTCTGCAGTAGGCCGCCCAGGAGGTCGCCATTGCCCTTGTAGAGTGTGCCTTTAAGCCCTCAGGTATCTGCGTTTGACTCAGAGAATAAGCCTTTTTCATGATCTTCACCAGCCATGCTGCGATGGTGCGAGAGGTTGCTGCTTAACCTCTTCTAAAGCCGTGTGGGATAACCAGGAGGTTTTCCGACTTCCTAAGGTCGTTTGTTGTTGACAGGTAGGTTAGGATGTTAGTTCTTACATCCAGCGGATGTGGATCCCCTTGTTCTGTGGAGAGAGCAGGAAGGTTAATCTCCTGATTGAAGTGGAAGGAGGATGACACCTTCGGAATAAACCGATCGGATGGTCTTAGGACTACTTTGTCCGGGTAGACAATCAAGTATGGTTCTTTCGCCAATAAAGCTTGCATCTCTGAGACTCTTTTGGCTGATGTTATTTCGATTAAGAAAGTGACTTTGAGTGTTAAGTCCCACAAGGAGATGTTTTCTAATGGAAAAAATGGTTCTTGTGATAGAGCTTCTAGTACGACCGAAAGATCCCAAGTTGGGAAGGAAGGTTTTCTGGGAAGCTTTAACTTTAGGCATGCCCTCTGGAACTGAATGACTAGTGGCTCTTGTGCCCACTCGACTCCTGTCATAGCTGATAACGCTGACACGTGAACTTTTAAAGTGCTTGACCCGAGGCCTTTCTCTAGGCCTAACTGGAGAAACTCAAGGATTTGAGCAACTGTTGGAGAAGATGGGTTCCAGTTTTGTTGCTGTGCTACTGAGAGAAACTTATCCCAGATCCTCTTATAGGTATTGTTGGTGGTGTATCTTCTGGCTTGAAGAAGAGTATCTACCACTTTTTGGGAGCAGCCTTGGTTTAAGAACCTAGCCCTTTCAATCTCCAGGCTGTGAGGTGCATTCTTTCCAGTGATGGATGAAGAAGTTGTCCCTGGGAGAGTAGGTCCGCTGCTGGTGGAAGCGGTAAAGGTTTTGCTGTATTCAGCTGAAGGAGAGTGGTGAACCATGGTCGTCTCGGCCAAAATGGAAGGATTGTTATCACTGTGGAAGATGACCTCTTGAGCCTGAGAAGGAATCTCGGTATGAGAGGTGTCGGGGGGAAGATGTAACCCAGATGGAAGTTCCACTCGTATTGTAGACAGTCTGTCCCCTCCGCTTGTCAGGTACCTCCGGCACTTCGCATTGTCTGGAGTTGCTGCCAGGTCTATATCTGGCATGCCCCACGTTCTTGCTATGAGGGAAGAAGCTTGGTGACTCAGAGCCCATTCGTTGTTGGAAACAAAGCTTCTGCTTAGCATGTCGGCCAGCTGGTTTTGCGTTCCTGGGACATATAACGCAGTTAACCCCGACAGGTTCACTTGCGCCCATTCGAGGACTGGGCGGACTTCCTGCATCATGGATCGGCTTTTGGTGCCGCCTTGCCTGTTGATATAGGCAACTGCCACCCTGTTGTCCATCCTCAACAGGACTTCTTTCCCTTTCAGGAGAGGACTGAAGGCTAGTAGCGCTTGGAAAGCTTCTTTCATCTCCAGGATGTTCGATACTACGTCCTGTGTCTCGAAAGACCAACGGCCTTGAACTGCGAGTTGCTGGTAGTGTGCTCCCCAGCCTTCCCTGCTGGCGTCTGAAGTAATCGCCTCCTGGGGAGGGGTGACTATGTGTTTGTATCTTTTTAGGTTGTGCAACCGGGTCCACCACCATAGTGATTGTTTGACCTTGTTTTGGATGGTGATTCGTTGGGACATCGATACCCCGTTCCACTGTGTCAGAAATGACATTTGGAGAGGTCTTATTTTCCACTGGGCTCATTGGACCATAGGAATGGTTGCTGATAGCGACCCCATGATGCTGAGACATTCTCTGGCTGGGAGTGTGTTGGATAAGAGTAATCTCTTTGCTGGATTATGATGGGAATTTTCTCTCGGGGGAGTTCTATGGTGTTGAGTTTGGTATCCAGTTCTGCCCCCAGGAAGACCATTCTCTGAGTGGGTTGGAGATTGCTTTTTTTCCAATTTATCAGCCACCCAAATTTTTGCAAGGTGGTTGTTAAAGTGTCTTGGTGGAGTAGAAGAGACTCTTGGTTGTCTGCCAGCAGTAGGATGTCGTCCAGATAGTGGTGGACTCTTAATCCTTGCTCCCTTAGTAGAGCTATCACTGGTAGCAGGACCTTCTGGGAGCGGTAGAGATCCCGAACATGAGACTTTGGAACTGAAAATGTTGGTGATTTACCGAAAAGCGGAGACATTTTTGGAATGCTGCGTGAATGGGAACATGCAGGTAAGCGTCCTTTAAATCCACAGAGAGCATCCAATCGCCTACATTTATGGCATAGAGGATTGATTGTAGACTTTCCATCTTGAAAGTCTCCACCAGGATTGAGCGATTGAGACTTTTTAGGTCTAGGACGGGACGCAGATCCCCAGTCTTTTTCTTTACCAAGAACAGAGAGGAGTAGAAACCTTTTCCTCTTTGTGGAGGTGGGACTTCCACTATGGCCTTTTTTTGGATTAGATCCTGGACGTATTCTGCCAATATGAGTTTCCTTTCTCGGGATGTTGGAATTCTGGTTCTGATGAATTGGTCTCTGGGAGGTCGATTCTTGAACCTCCATTTGTGTCCATCTTGGACAGTAGCCACTGTCCATGGGTCTCTTATTATCTCCGCCCAAACCTGCTTGAAGTCCTTTAGTCTGGCTCCTACTACGGCTGGTTGGGCGGACGTATCTTCAAAAAGACTTCTGTTCCCCCGGGGTAGGGGTCTTAGACTTTTGGATTTTTAGGAAGGAAGATTGTGGATTCTTCCAATTTTTTCTGTACTCCCTGCCAGGCTTGTAGGACTTTGCTTCCCTGTATCTATCTGGGAGGTTCCGTCTGAATGTGGGTGCCTTTTGTTGTCTAGGCCTTCTGTCTGAACGAATGAGTCCAGACTTCCCGCCAGTGACTTTTGAAATGGCCGAGTCCAGTTTTTCTCCGAAGAGGTTTGTGCCGTCAAATGGGATTTTACACCAGTTGGATTTTGAGGAGGGGTCTGCTGACCATGGTTTTAGCCAGAGTGCCCTCCTGGCCATCACTGAGCTTAACATTGCTCTGGATGTTGACTTAATCATGTCTACCGAGGCTTCTGCGACAAAGTCGCCTGCAAGGCTGAGTTCCTGGAGAGCTGAGATTAATCGCTCTTGTTCTACTCCTTCTGCTACCAACTTCTCGGCGTTGGAGGACCAACTTGAGATAGCCCTTCCCACTGCTGCTAATGTTATTGCGGGTCTGCAGGCACCACCTGCGGATAGGTAGGCTCTCTTAAGATCCAGATCGATCTTACTGTCCAATACGTCCTTGAATGTAAGCGCATCTTCTATTGGAAGAGTTACGTGCCGGGCTAGGCGCATCAGGGAGGAGTCTACCACTGGTGGAGTTACTAGTGGATTGGCACTGGAATCCTTTAATGGGTATAGCTTGGCAAGTCTATTGCTGAGACTGGTCTTCTTCTCAGGTTTTTGCCATTCGTCTTTAATTAATTCCTCCAGTTCTTCTATAAATGGGAAGGTTTCTGGTTCTTTTTTGAGATTCGGAAAATATTTCTTCGCTTTTTGTGGAGTTTCTTTTTCCTCTTCCCATTCTATGGCTTCCTTCACTGACTTTATGAAGGGTTTTATAAGTGCAAAGTCAAACCCAGTGGATACCTCCAAGTCCTCATTGTCAGATAGGGGGTCTGACTTTTTAGATGTGGAGGGAGTCGCAGGTGAAGTGCCTTGCACTGATCTGCTTGTTTCTGACTCTGCGATTTGCAGGGATGTAAATATAGCCGGTTCTCTGCTTGGCTCTCTCTCTCTAGTTGCTTCGTCCAAGCATGTGCGACAGGCCAGCTTGTCCGGAAGTGCTATGGCACCGCAAACCCAGCATGAACTCCCTGATGGACGGGAATGCTGAGGGGGAGGAGAGCATCTGCGTGAAGGAGACCTCCTGTAGAAGTGTCTGTGCCGTGAATAGGATTTTGAACGGCTCCTTCTGCGACTTGAGCGACTTCATCTTGTGCGTGAGCGACTTCTACCGCGATCTGAGCGGCTTTGTCTATGGCTTGGGCTCCTTCTAGATGGCTCTTGTCGTCTTGAATCCGCCGATCTGGCCGACCTGATAGGGCTGTCCAATTTAGACAGCTCTAGTGACAGGCTCTCTTTTTCAATCTTCACTACTTACCAATCTTTCTCCCCCCTTACCTATTAGGCTGGTGATGGTCTACCGGGGCAGCGACCTCCATGAGGAGTGATATAATCTAACCTCTTGAGTCCCCTACAACAGATAGTGGTATGAGTGTGCAGGTAGTAGGAAAAGGTGAGACCCAGTAAGGAAATAGATTTTAAGAAGCTTACTTTAAGGAAGAGACAGCAGCTGCAATCTATCTCACCGAATTGACAGGTGCAGTGTTCAAGAGAAAAAGCAGCAGAAAGGATTTGGTTTTTAAAACTGCTGCCGCCGTCGCCCAGTGATGACGTCATGAGCGCGCATGCGCCGTAGCGTCGTGAGTGAGCTGGCGCCATCTTGGAAACTGGAATTACACAGGAATTACCATTGTGGATACCTTTCTCTGTCTGCACATGCGTGGACGTAGCTGGACGCTCAGCGCTATGCCTGCTGTGGGACTACAGGTCGCTGAAAGCCCGTTTTTTACCAGGAGAGCTGGGGGCTGCTATAGAGACCTAGTTAAGGTCTGTGAGGAGCTGGCATTCATCGGACTAGGATGCTTGAGGAACTACAAGGCTCAGGTTAGTGAAAGGGTGCACAGAGGGACTGGAGGTCGCTGCCAAGAAAAAAACCTATTTAAGGTTTGTAATAGAAAACAGGTACATACCCCTGAGACCATCAGAGTGGGGTTCCTTACATATAGCTCATTTAGAGGCTGTACAGGATAGGACTTCCACCCAGGAGAGGCTGAACCTGGCTAGGGCGAAGCGGTAAGGGGGTTCTTCATCTTTGCTGTCCTTGTCAGGTCTTAGGTGAGGAAAAAAAAGAGAATACCTGGGCGGGGGCCCTCTCTGGGCTTAATAGTTAAACGGTCCTATCAGGTTGTGAGGGCGGAGCCACAACCCAAAGGTGTATGCTGCCATGATGCGACAGGAAAAGTCACTGTGACTATAAAAAAGGAAAGAAAAAGAAAAACTCATGAACAGTAGAACTCTAATATGTTAATTATTATTCAACTATATTCTTTGTGTATGTTATATGCACCATGACCGGAGAAGCCTAAGGTCAACATGCAACGATATTGAAGTGTATAGAGAATATGAAGAATATTAAGAATATTGGGGCATCCCTAAGGCCTAAAAAACATATGTAATAGCAGGAACTCCTATGTTTGCAGCAAAAATTGACATGTGCTGCATGTGAAATAAAAGGAAATCCACAGTGCCATATAATGCTATGCTGAGGGGGTCGCAGCAAAAAAAAAAAAAAAAAAAACCAGATGTTTTAATGTGGCTCGACTGTCAGGACACTGTGCAGAAAAGGAAACTAATAATAATAATGGGATACATCCCACTCAAAGTTTAAACCAGCTGGTATTCTTGTTTCTAACGAAAAAATCCAAAATACTTCTCGCCTGCACAGTGTCCTGAACTTGTCACCCCCTCTAATGGGACTGTTGATTTTTTTCAATCCCCTGGATGGAAAGGCATGATGTGTTCTTGTGGTGTACAGATACCCAATGTCTTGCGACATTGGTGTTTCTGTCCTTCTGTATGTCAAACAAGTGGTCGTACAACCTATCCTTTAGTCGGCGTGTAGTACGCCCAACGTACTGGATGTTGCACGACTCACATTTGATGACATACACGAGGAACCTTGTGTTGCAATTAACAAACTATTTGATGTCAAAGGTTCTGTGGTTAGTACTAGACTGTACCACCTGGCCTGTTTTAATGTATTTACAGTAATTGCAATGGTTAACACCACATTTGAACGTACCCTGGAAATGCAGCCAATTGGCCGTTGACGATTTGCTCGTAAATAGACTCGGTGAAAGATGACTCCCTAGAGTGGGGGCTCTTCGCGACACAGATTTAATGCCCCTGGAGAGTATCTCTTCGTAGATGGGGTCATTCAGCAGGATAGGTAGGTATTTCTCTACAGTTAGTTTAATTCTACCGAATTCCAAACTGTAAGTAGTAGAGAATACATTTCCAGTAGTAGAGAATACAGGAACCTTACTAAATGATGTATTAGACTGCTGTGTGTTTATATTGGCTGTGATGCCCCCGCAGAAGTGTCTCTCTAGGGGTGGCTTTTGCAGTTGTTAACGCCCTCTCAACGATGTTAGGGGGGTAACCTCTGTCCAAAAACCTTTGTGTCATATTGGCAGCCTCTACGGTGAAATCCTCAGGTTTACTACATAGACGCCGGAGTCTTAAAAATAGACCAACCGGCACCCCTCTAACTGTGTGGCTGGGGTGACCTGAGTCTGCCCTGAGGAGTGCATTCCCCGCTGTGGGTTTCCTAAAAATGATAGTGGTCACTCTACCATGGGCGACCGATAGGTTGACGTCCAGGAAGTCCATAGAGGTGGCACTGAGCTTGCCCGTGAACCGTAAGTTCATGGAGTTGTCATTGAGGAAGTCAAGCCACACCTCCAACTCAGTGTCCCCCTCAGAGGTGACGAACAGCAGATCATCTATAAATCTACAAAAAAAGATCATGTCCAGACGGCGGGGGCTATCATGTCCAAAAATGCAGGACCTCTCCCAGAATCCCATATAGAGATTGGCTAGGGAGGGTAAAAATTTGGCCCCCATAGAGGCCCCGCATTTCTGAAGATAATAGCCCCCGTCGAACATGAAGAAGTTGTGTGAAAGTAAATAATCCAAAGACAACAAGATGAATTCCTGCAGAGCCAGGGAATACTTCCCGGATTCCCTAAGAAACACAGAGACTGCCAATACACCTAAGTCATAGGGAATACTCGAGTAAAGACTCGTAACATCGCATGTAATCCATCTGAAATGTGACTCCCACTTAAACTCCTGGAGTTTGACTAGCAGGTGTTTCGTGTCGCGTAGGTAGCCTGGGAGATTGATGACCAAAGATTGAACTTGGCCATCAATCCGATCTCCCAGGCGTTCGTTAAGAGACCCAATCCCTGCCACGATTGGTCTGCCTAACAAAGGGTGTAATCCTTTGTGTATTTTTCACCTATATATATTAGCTTGTGACTATTATTTTCTTGATTAATTAAATTAAATCTGTCACAAAACAAAGGAAATAATAATAAAATGTATAAGCAGAGTTTACTTTTGGAGAAATCGATATTCCAGAACAATCAGTGAATCTAGAGAGATATAAGCAGTTATATAGAAAATACCTTTAAATAGTAGCTCCACTTTTGTTTGAGAAAAAAACAATCCTCTCTCACTGGTCAATTTACATTTGGGGGTACAGTGGCAGCGTTTAATGGGCACAGTGGCAGCATTTGGGGCACAGTGGCAGCGTTTGCCATATGCAGCAATTCACTTGAATGTCCAGAACACTGCCACCTAACCAAGATATGATGCACAGACACTGGGGAACGTAATCCCCTTTGATCGGGTGTTGCTCATGCTTCCATCTTTCCCAGGTGACATTAGATGCTCCACATTATATATGGTTTGGATTGGACTATATAGGTTTATAAAATGCAGGCTGTTTTGTCACATATGCATTATTTAAGTATAGGACTATTTTCCATTCTCAATTATGTACAACATATGTATGGTATTATTATTTTTTAGATTTGCCATATCGATATTTTCTAATACACCCCATTTATTCGATCTGCGCACTCTGTCTGAGACACATCCTTTCCCCTTTGGAGAGGACGTAGTTCACGCCCTTTACAAGGGCGGATTGACCAACAGGTGTTTTAATTACGCCTCTATGTGTGTCCCGACGGGGTGACGTAGTTGAGGTAAGCGGCAGCCTAATGTCTCAACTTTCAGAGTGAGGCTTGGCTGTCACTTCCGGTCCGTATGGTTATTGCGGAAGTGGCGTGCGGATGCTGAGTTCGGGCCTCGTTTTCATAGTGAGGCCGCTTCCTGCCGAATAACAGGGGGATCAAAAACGAGGCGTGAATAGCGCTATCATATAGGGCGGTTTAGAGACCCACTATTAGTATTAATGCCATTTCTTTGATATTCCCTTTTTTATGTATTATGCTAAGATAAAGCTATAGATTTGTGCATCAGTATTATGACCATCCATGATATATATCAAACAGGAAGTGAACCATGTGTGGTTCGCTTCCTGGGTCATGGAGGTCAATATGTTCATAAATTTGCGATGTTTGTGGGACAAGATCCATACCCCAGATGATGACTTTTTAGTCGAAACTAGTCGGGTGGATTTGTCCATATACATCGCTCTCGTACCTGCATCCATGCTTTTAAGACCATCTTAAATGTGAGTGTTACATTGTATGATTTTTTTTACATTAAATCCTTTCCAAACGGAATTATGCTATGTGAGTTTTTCCATCTCTACACGTATGCATTGGATACCGAGTCCCTACATGAACTGGTGTTTTGTCTTATTGGATGTCCCGTCTGATTGAAGTGCTAAACCCCTTTGACTCCAGACCATCCCTCCACTCAAGACCATCTTTATTGGGGTCCCTTAACCCTTAAAGCAATCTCAGATTTGGGTGGCGTATGCCTCTCCAAATCCGAGACCTCTGGTAAGCCTCCTCAACATATACTTGGTGGCGGATTTCACATCACATCTGTATATAATTATTGTTTGAGTGTTCACACTCTTCAAGCTTTATTTGATTTGGGTGGCGTATGCCCCGCCAAATCCAAAACTTCTGGTAAGCCTTCCTCAAACTCATCTTGGTGGTGGCTTCTTTCTTCCATACATAGAAGATTTTGGATTGTAATTTCACGTTTTGATTCAACATGTTTTCCTTGGACTGATCTTCATCGCTTTTTTACTATTTTTCGTTTTATGGATTATACTTTAAACGGACATTTATTTGCATTATTTATTTTTGTTAATATAGTTTGAGGACTTTATCACTGGAGTCACCTAGCACGTTCTTTTGGGTGATACACGTGTTTAACACTATATTATTATAAATATTTTTTTTTGTGTATATATTCATATTTATACATATTTATTTAGATAGCGCTACACTTTCATTTTCATTTACCACTAGCTTTTTTGTACCAGCAGTGTTGGCAGCTTGTTTCACATCATTATTTTTCCAGCGCAGTATTACCTATTTACTTTTTACCATTAGATGCTCCACCAACCCTTGCCCATCACATGCGTGATTGCCAACATTCTGGTTACTCAGACATGCATTTTGGGGTTTTACACCAGATTCATTAGGCAGAAAGTAAGTGCAAATCTGGGACAGACCTCTACCCTACTAAAGAAATGCATTTTTATTTCTCTGCATGTTGCTGTTGGAAAGTTTTAGTCACTGTGGTGTCCGTTTATGAAGAAGTTGAAAATATCCACTGCTCCATTCTCCGGCATTCACAGAGGAGATCTCTCTGCTCTGAGTGCCAGTTTATGAAGCAATGTCCTTCCTTTTATGAAGTGAAGCGATCTACAAACGCTTCAAACAGTGGAGAATGGCTCCTGATACCGGAATCTCGTGAGACTTAACGAGATTACAGAACCAGAAATTCACCGAAACACTGAGGTGTCCGTTTATTAAGCGGTGATAAATTATCTTTACTCAGTATACGGCAAGACAGCCCACCTCATGTTAATAAAATAAATAGTCCCCCTACATAGTATATATATACACAGAGATATTATAGAGTATAGAGTATAATATAGTATAGAGATACACAGTATCTCACAAAAAATGAGTACACTCCTCACATTTTTGTAAATATTTTATTATATCTTTTCATGTGACAACACTAAAGAAATGACACTTTGCTACAATGTAAAGTAGTGAGTGTACAGCTTGGATAAAAGTGTAAATTTGCTGTCCCCTCAAAATAACTCAACACACAGCCATTAATGTCTAAACCGCTGGCAACAAAAGTGATTACACCCCTAAGTGAAAATATCCAAATTGGGCCCAATTAGCCATTTTCCTTCCCCGGTGTCATGTGACTCGTTAGTGTTACAAGGTCTCAGGTGTAAATGAGGAGCAGGTGTGTTAAATTTGATGTTATCTCTCTCACTCTCTCATACTGGTCACTGGAAGTTCAACATAGCACCTCATGGCAAAGAACTCTCTGAAGATCTGAAAAAAGAATTGTTGCCCTACATAAAGATGGCCTAGGCTATAAGAAGATTTCCAAGAACTGAGCTGCAGCACGGTGGCCAAGATCATACAGCGGTTGAACAGGACAGGTTCCACTCAGAACAGGCCTTGCCATGGTTGACCAAAGAAGTTGAGTGCACGTGCTCAGCGTCATATCCTCAACGCCACCACTAGATGTCAGCATACTATAGAACAATATTAACCTAATGCAATACAGAACAAATACATAAACGTACAAGAACAATTTGTGTCTGTTATAACATCGTCAGCAAGACAGGAGATGAGGGTAACAACTCTCTGTCTGTAACAAATCTCCAGATAGTAAAACCCAACAGGAGTATTTTTTTTTTCAGTGAGGAGATATTGGATACCTTCAACTGCCATTATTCTCTTTAAAAAAAAAGAGCTTGAAAAATGAGTGTGCATGCTCATACACAGCACAGCGCATGCTTCGAAACGCATCGCAAAGCATTCTGGGACCTGTGACGTCAGCACCCTTCGTACCGTCTGCGCTACGCTGCAATCCACGGTGCGGTCCATTTAGGATTCTGGAACAGCCAGAGGGCTTCAGAGGACTTCCTCCTTTCACAAACTCTGCATCCCCGCAGCGTGAGACATCTGATCTATTCGGCACACGAGGAGTACACAGACGGATCTCTCAGCGATTACATTGATAAAGAGCCTGTATTATATCTACCTCCTGTGAGTAACCCAATATAGGGGCTATAATAAATTGTACCAAATACTACACTTAGTGGTGCTTCTTTCTTTACTTTTTATCTGTTTACTACAGAGTGGGCTGCGCTCTGGATCAGTACAGTAGCTGACACAAGTGTATGGACTTCCTCCATGAGACTTCATCAAAAAACTTTTAAACAAAAACCCTCTTCTTTGATCTATGCTTGTGTTTTTTGCCGTTGTGCCTACTACCCAGTTTATTTGTTATATGCCATTGTTCTCTTGCTGGGCTTCCAATGTGTGCCTGCTCCCCACTTGACCTTGAGGCCTTTTTCTGACACTTTTGTTTACATGTAAAAATCTGTATTTTTTTGCTAGAAAGTTAGTTAGAACCCCCAAACATTATATATTTTTTAAAGCAGAGGCACTAGAGAATAAAATGGTGGGTTTTACAATTTGTTATGTTTCACAGTATTTGTGCAGTTGTTATTTTTTTTTATTTTTATTTTAGTGCAAACAAGCACAATACATAACCCATTTCTTTTTTGTAAAAATAAAAGATGATGTTACGTCGAGTAAATAGAAACCAAACATGTCACGCTTTAAAATTGTGCACACTATGCAACAGCAACAAACAACAAAAATTTGACTATCCATAGGCGACGCTTTAAAAGCCTTTACAGCATGGGTAGGGAACCTGGGGCCCTCCAGCTGTTGCAGAGCTACTAATGTCCCATCATGCCTCTGGGAGTAATTGTAACTGCCAGCCTTGCAATCCCTCATGGAAAATGTAGTTGCAACAGCTGGAGGGCCCCAGGTTGCCTACCCCTGCTTTTCAGGTTACAACTTTAGATTTACAGAGGAGGTTGACTACTAGAATTACTGCCCATGAGCTGATGTTCGCAGTGATACTTCCCAAATGTGGGATGATTACTGTTTGCATGCATGCAGGACCGAAGTGCGCATTTGCCTCTGCATGCGAGTGCGGGGGAACAGGAGCACTTTAAAAAAATAAATTTTTATTAAAAATAAATTTTGATCACTTCTAAGGCCCCTCTCACACCAGTGGACCGTATGTCCGCTTTTTCATCCGTCCGTTTACAGATGAAAAGGGGGCATTCCTTGGTCCCTATGAGATCGCGGGTGTCAGCGGATGAACATCTGCTGACACCCGATCTCCTCCATGTCCGCAATCCTCCGATTCTGCAGACGGAGGAAAATCCTATTTTTCTATCCGTCTGCAGAGCGGATTGGATGAACACGGACAGACGGTCCGTGTTCATCCGATCCCCCCATAGAGGAGAGCGGAGATCTGACATGGCGGTCCCTGCACAGTGTGCAGGAACCGCCCTGTCATCCGCCGTCTCAGCGGGGATCAACGGAGCGATCCCCGCTGAGCAAGCCGAGGTTCACGGGGCGGATCATCATGGATCCGTCCCGTGTGAAAGGGGACTAATGCCATCTGAGGAAATCTAAACATCCTTGTGAGAGCAATAGGCAGTGACAGGTACTCTTTATGGAGCGATCTGGGGTCTATAAGACCTCAAATCCCTCCTCTACCTTTAAAAGCATTCGATCACACCAAGATCAGTATTTTTGAATGCTTTTGATTTTTTACATCCAGGTAAACTGGAAGTGATGTCAGGTAATCACTTCTGGGTTACCATAGCTGAGAGCCAATCAAAGCTGACCCCGACTTTGTTCGGCTGCCACTTGGGACTCCCGGTGGGACAGGAGAGCCTGAGCAAGCTGCGGAAAGTGGCAGCAAGAGGGGATGTCCCCTCCCGCTGCTTGTAAGAGCAGTCTAGCGGCTAGTTAGCCGCTAGGATTGCTTTTACAAGAGAGATGATCACCGTCTCTAAAAAACGGGTTGATGCCTGTCATCCCAGTATAACTGCTTAAAGTCCAGTGACATACAGGTACAATGCTGGTCTTCAAGTGGTTAAGGAGGAATGGGCTGCCTCCAAGCATACCTGACCTTCATATTTCCATTTTCTCAAATAAACTAATTTAGGACCGCACTTTACAAAGGGGCCTTGACCAGGCAGTGCGGCTTCCACGTATATTTGCAAATGTGTGCAACTAAAATTTCTGTTTTTAGTGCAAATATTTTGACAGTACCATTTTGTTTTTTTCTTGCAGGCTAGCTGGTAAGTGTGCTAGGAAAACTATTGTTAGCATGTGCTCTAATTCTTTTTCACTCTACCCCAAAAAAAAGTTATTAATTCATTATGATATTGCTTATATATTTGTTCTTGGTCAGTGAATAAAACGCTCGGGAAACTAGCATTTTCAGAAGGATGTAAGCAACGGTAGCTGACAAATTCCTCTCTGTAGGTTTCCTTTAAAGATTAGCTCTCGTCATTAAAAAAAAGTAGAATTATAGGCAATACCCTTTCTGCCTTTAGTTGTACTTGAAACACTAATGGCAATGTACAGTGCCTTGAAAAAGTATTCACACCCCTTGACATTTTCCACATTTTGTCATGTAATAACCAAAAATGTAAATGTATTTTATTGGGATTTTATGTGATAGACCAACACAAAGTGGAAGGAAAATTATAAATGGTTTTCAACATTTTTTACAAATAAATATCTGAAAAAGTGTGGCGTGCATTTGTATTCAGCCACCTTTATTCTGATACCCAAACTAAAATCCAGTGGAACCAATTAATTGCCTTTAGAATCCACCTAATTAATAAATAGAGTCCACCTGTGTGTAATTTAATTTTAGTATAAATACAGCTGTTTTGTAAAGCCCTCAGAGATTTGGTAGATAGCCTTACTAAACAAACAGCATCATGAAGGCCAAGGAACATGCCAGACCGGTCAGGGATAAAGTTATGGAGAAGTTTAAAGCAGGGTTACGTTATCAAAAATATCCCAAGCTTTGAACATCTCACAGAGCACTGTTCAATCCATCATCCGAAAATGGAAAGAGTATGGCACAACTGCAAACCTACCAAGACATGTCTGTACACCTAAACTGACAGGCCGGGGAAGGAGAGCATTAATCAGAGAAGCAGCCAAAAGACCCATGGTAACTCTGGAGGAGCTGCAGAGATCCACAGCTCAGGTGGGAAAATCAGTCCACAGGACAACTATTAGCCGTGCACTACACAAATTTGGCCTTTATGGAAGAGTGGCAATAAGAAAGCCATTGTTGAAAGAAAGCCATAAGAAGTCCTGTTTGCAGTTTGCAAGAAGCCATGTGGGGGATTCAGCAAACATTGTGGAAGAAGGTGCTCTGGTCAGATGAGACCAAAGTTTAACTTTTTGGCCTAAAAGCGAAATGCTATGTGTGGCGGATAACTAACACTGCACATCACCCTAAACACACCAACCCCACCGTGAAACATGGTGGTGGCAGCATCATGCTGTGGGGATGCTTTTCTTTAGCAGGGACAGGGAATCTGGTCAAAGTTGATGGGAAGATGGATGGAGCCAAATACAGGGCAATCTTACAAAGAAAACCTGTTAGTTTGCAAAATACTTGAGACTGGGGAAGAGGTTCACCTTCAAGCAGGACAACAACCCTAAACATACAGCCAGAGCTACAATGTAATGATTTAGATCAAAGCATATCCATGTGTTAAAATGGCCCAGTCAACATCCAGACCTAAATCCAATTGAGAATTTGTGGCAAGACCGTCCATCCAATCTGACAGAGCTTGAGCTATTTTGCAAGGAAGAATGGGCAACAGTGGCGGTGCGTCCATAGAGGGCGCCGGAGCGCCGCCCCTCTCGCTCCCGCACCGCCACTGAAAGACAATACACAGATTCATGCATTGCATGAATCTGTGTATTGTCACCGCTGCCGCGCTGCCCACTATACATATGGCCGGCCTCCTGGTGAGCGCCGGCCATATGAATTAGAGCGGCGGCCGGCGGTGGGTGGAACTTGGAAGTGCCTATCAGAGCCAGCGGCTCTGATAGGCTTTCCGAATACAGCTCTCACGCTGTATTCGGCTTCCAAAAACTCCTCCCAGGTACGCACGGGGGTGCGTTCCTGGAAGAAGACTGTGTGGAGGTTTCAGCCAATCAGGTTCACCGGATCTGGTTACCGGTAACCTGATTGGCTGAAGTGACATCGAGGGCGGGAGAACACATCAAGGACGGCGCGGACCGAGGAAGGTAAGTGCAGGGCAGGGGGGGCAGACTGCATTTGGGGCACAAACTGGCTGAATATGGGGCACAAACTGGCTGAATATGGGGCACAAACTGGCTGCATTTGGGGGGAACTGGCTGAATATGGGGCACAAACTGGCTGAATATGGGGCACAAACTAGCTGAATATGGGGCACAAACTGGCTGCATTTGTGGGGAACTGGCTGAATATGGGGGACAAACTGGCTGAATATGGGGCACAAACTGGCTGAATATGGGGGACAAACTGGCTGAATATGGGGGGAACTGGCTGAATATGGGGGACAAACTGGCTGAATATGGGGGGAACTGGCTGAATATGGGGCACAAACTGGCTGCATTTGGGGGGAACTGGCTGAATATGGGGGACAAACTGGTTGAATATGGGGCACAAACTGGCTGAATATGGGGGACAAACTGGCTGAATATGGGGGGAACTGGCTGAATATGGGGGACAAACTGGCTGAATATGGGGGGAACTGGCTGAATATGGGGAAAACGCTGGCTGTATATGGGGGACAAACTGGCTGAATATGGGGGGAACTGGCTGTATATGGGGGACACGCTGGCTGCATTTGGGGGGAACTGGCTGTATATGGGGGACAAACTGGCTGCATTTGGGGGGAACTGGCTGTATATGGGGGACACGCTGGCTGCATTTGGGGGGAACTGGCTGTATATGGGGGACAAACTGGCTGCATTTGGGGGAACTGGCTGAATATGGGGGACACGCTGGCTGCATTTGGGGGGAGCTGGCTGTATATGGTGGACAAACTGGCTGAATATGGGGGGAACTGGCTGTATATGGGGGACACGCTGGCTGCATTTGGGGGGAACTGGCTGTATATGGGGGACAAACTGGCTGCATTTGGGGGGAACTGGCTGTATATGGGGGTCACGCTGGCTGCATTTGGGGGGAACTGGCTGTATATGGGGGACAAACTGGCTGCATTTGGGGGAACTGGCTGTATATGGGGGACACGCTGGCTGCATTTGGGGGGAACTGGCTGTATATGGGGGACACGCTGGCTGCATTTGGGGGGAACTGGCTGTATATGGGGGACAAACTGGCTGCATTTGGGGGAACTGGCTGTATATGGGGGACAAACTGGCTGCATTTGGGGGGAACTGGCTGTATATGGGGGGGGGGACTGGCTGCATTTGGGGGGAACTGGCTGTATATGGGGACAAACTGGCTGTATATGGGGGCACACTGGCTATATATATGGGGACACACTGGCTGTATATGGGGGCACACTGGCTATATATATGGGGACAAACTGGCTATATATATATATATATATATATATGGGGCACACTGGCTGTATATGGGGGCACACTGGCTGTATATGGGGGCACACTGGCTGTATATATATGGGGGCACACTGGCTGTATATGGAAACAAACTGGCTGTATTTGAGGGGGCAAACTGGTGGCGTTTGGGCACAGTGGCTGCGTTTAATGGGCACAGTGGCGGCAATTGATTTTTTTTTTTTAGTTTGTTTGCGCCCCCCCCCAAAAATTTTGAGCACCAGCCGCCACTGATGGGCAAACATTTTACTCTCTAAATGTGCAAAGCTGGTAGACACATCCCCAAAATGACTTGCAGCTGTAATTGCTTTTCAGATATTTATTTGGAAAACATTTGGATAACCATTTATCATTATCCTTCCACTTCACAATTATGTGCCACTTTGTGTTGGGCTATCACATAAAATCCCAATAAAATACATTTACGTTTTTGGTTGTAACATGTGTTATGACAAAATGTGGAAAATTTCAAGGGGTATGAATACTTTTTCAAGGCACTGTAATGTCATAGCTTACGTCAATCTAATATTGTATTTTGTTTTCTTGCAGCAGATCACTAAAACAGTTGCCTCAATGCGCTATTTGAGAGTGCTGTAGTGCTTCGCTGTTTACCCTACATCTTCCATAGTGCAATCCTGCACATAACAGACAGCGAGAAATACACACCAGTATGGAACCTTAATATGATGAGTCAACTGTAATAGTGCATGTTCCAGCAGAACGTTAATTCATGTACTGACACTGTGTCTATTAATCTAACAACTGTACTATGTATTTTCATTTTTTTTATTTCAATAGATTTTTATTCAGTTTTCCATGTTTTAACAAACAGGTAGATACACATATTTTGCGTTTGCATACATTTGATCATAAAATGTGATCATGCATTTGTTCAATGACAAACGGTAATGGTAAGAGGTTATAACAGAGTCATTACCAGTTAAATGTGAGCAGCCGGGCTGCGATGGACTTTTATACTTGTCGGTTCAAATTTTCCAGTTCCTATCAAAGGTTGTACATGTGAGGGAATTAACCGCCAGTAAACGTTCAAGGGTATGATTTTGTTGGACTGTCTTTGTTAAATCTGAGACATTAATAGATGGAGCGTCTTTCCAGTTACTGAGTATCAGAGTGTGAGCGGCTAGTAACACATGGGATATAACAGACCTGAAGTTGGGGGTTTGTCTACTCCTATGTGGAGTATTGCTAGTGTAGGGATAAGAGGGGGGGGGGGGTTAACTCCTGCAAGTGATATTAGTTGAAATACCTGATTCCAGAAACTTGTTAGACTCTGGAATTCCCAGAAGGTGTGTAGGAGGTGGCCACCATAAGAGTGAGGTGGTATGGAAATAAATTGCTAGTCTGTATGGGGTGTATTGCCATCTGTTGTTTATCCTGAGCATCATTTCCCAGTGCCCAACACAGTGGGACGCTTTGTGAGTTGCTCGAAACGCATAATACCATTGGTGATCTGTGAATATGGTGTCCAGGTCTGATTCCCATTTTCTGAGTTCCGCATTTTTGCGGAATGACCTTTTATCTTGAATGAAATTGTAAAAAAGTGATATACCTTTAGCAATAGAGTTCTGGGATGAGTAATATTGCCATGCTTTGGATGGGACAAATATTTCTGGGACGGGGTGTGAGGTTAAAAAAAGTGAAATACGGACACATGAGAAAAGCATACTTCTTGGCAGGCCATACTCAATGATTAGCCGTTTGACACTTTTGGGCATGGATTCGGTTAGGAGCTCTTGTATGGTTGTGATGCCATAGGTTGGGAGCAGTTTTACTGAGAGAATGGGGATTTTGGCCTCAAGTAAGCATTAAGGGAATTGGTTTTCTACTTTGGAGGTATCAGTGTGACAGTGGCTTAGGAGAAATGTCCATGCTTGTAAAGATACCTGTATATAGGGGGAGAGAGCTTGAGCGTCCCATGGCTTCCAAAATTTGCCCATGCGGAAGGCAATTAAGTCTGTCGTTAGGGATAGTGCTCTCTCTACATCTTTCCACAGTGGAACATTGATCTCACTGAACCAATATTTAAGTTGGTCTAGTCTAACTGCCCATAGCTAATCATGGATGTCTACTATCCCAGCCCCTCCTACATGCTTATGCGACATAAGACTCAAAAGGGATTGAAGGTAGTGGGAAGGGATGGGAATTAGTAAGGCACAGAACATATACAAAATTTGTGGTAGAATTGACATCTTGAATGCCGCAATTCTGCCTAGCCAAGATAATTCCTTTTTATATATTACCTGGGTTTCCAGTTTAGCTATTAAGGGTGTGATGTTGGCGTTAACTAGGGATGATGTTGAGGTTGTCAGAGTGATACCTAGATACGGAATGCCGTGGTTACTCCATGTGTAAGGAAGAGTTTGTTGGATCGTGTTCCTGACGGGCTTCGGCACTCCCAGATTCAAAATTAGAGATTTAGTGAAGTTAAATTTGTAATACGAAAGGTTGCCAAAGTTTGCCAGGCTCTTATGGGCTTGCGGGAATGTATTTACCTTTTTCCTTTTATTATTCACATGTATTGTTCTAAATTGGACTTTCTATTAAATAGGATTTTGACATGACATTTATAACCTTTCTATTTGTTAAAATCTCAATACATTTTTTTATGAACCAAAGTACTGTAGAGCAGCAGTTTCTTGGAATGAAGACTGGTCACTGCTGCTTTCTCTATGAACAGGGCAATCAGTCTTGTTACCAAGCACCAGCGTCCTAGCAACTAATGACACTGTGTGGCCCGACTGCTGGTCCTAGCAACTAATCATGTTATGCATTCCGGCTTCCAATGTCCTAGCACAAATGGAAAGACAAAAGGGAAACAGAGGAACTAACATGCCCCCTTCCCCTGATGTCCAAATGACAGAACATATCTCGGGCAAGCATATAGGTAAAAGAAAGTTCGCAATGAATGAGTTTTTTAATCCAGGTGTAGTACAAAATAATACAGGGCTTATCTATTTTGTCATGTAGCCTTAATCATGGCCATGATATCTCGAGCAAGCGCCTTGAGCCTGAGATGAGCGTTGTTAATCCAGGCTCATTAGTTATTCATCTTTATAATAGCTGCGAGTTGGACAGCATTTAAGAGTAGGGAGGGGGTACACTGATGACCATGCTAGCTCTGCTTAGAGACCATGTGGAAAGATGAGACAAAGTGCTACTTCCACTTATCTCCCCAGGAGACAGGAGCAACCAAAAAGTATGATTTATTTTTTAAGGCCACTATAATGTACAGTATATATACTGTATTTTGCAATAACATGCATCTTTAAAAGTCAGTTTCTGCAACACACAGCAATCCAAATACAGCATTACAGTGCCATTCATTTTAAAGGCAAGACATCTGCATTGCAGCACAATAATGAACTGCCAAATGTTGCAGTGTTCTTCATCTGTAAAAATGGTTTCTGTGTTTTGGGTCTTTTTTGGGATATTTGCAGCCCATTAAAATGAATAGGCTGCCTTTAAATAACAAACAATATGTCATACTTGCCTACTCTGTGCAAAGGTTTTGCACAGAGTGGCCCTGATTCTCCTCTTCTGGGGTCCCTCAGTGACACTCCTGGCTCATTCTCTTCTTGAGTGCCCCATCAGAGAGCCTCATTCCATGGGAGCATTCATGCAGGTGTGCTCCCGAGTCCGGCTGCTGCATCCATTGACACAGACAGCAGGACTCGGCCCCACCCCCTGGCTCCAGTTGCACTGGATTTGATTGACAGCAGTGGGAGCCAATGGCTCCTGCTGCTATCAATCCAGCCAATGAGGACCCGAGACAGCGGCTGGAGCTGCTGTACTCATCCCTGTCTCTGGAAGGATTGGGTCAGGTAAGTAAAAGGTGGGCTCTGGGGGGCTGCTGCACTACAGAAGGTTTTTCACCTTAATGCATAGATTGCCTATTCATGGAGGGTTTACAACCCCTTTAACACGTTGCATGATAACACACAACATTGGACTGCACAAGTGTGAATGTGGCCTCTTATAATTGTAGCCCGTGCCGGACATACAGTACCTTGCCTTGGAATGCATCTGGCTTGCTGCCCTTAATAAATTGCTATGCTATTGCTATATTTTTCTTCCTACCAGCAAGGGAAGAGCAAGTTATCCTAAACCCAAGGACTGCAACACACTGTGACACACTTGGGGTGCTGAGAGATGTAGTCGCAGGTAGTGGTCATATTATGGTACTACAGCTATTTTTAACTACAAATACCCGGGTTCCATGCAGCAGGAGGATCCAAGCATTTATATTCTTCACTTGGGAAGAGCCCGCTCTCTTGGCGCAGTGGGAGTTGAGCAATTTGGACCTGTTGGAGTAAGCAGACCTGAATAAAGGCCTGACACGTTGGGGCCAGAGCATTCCTATGCAATTCACTGACTGCATTTGCAGTGAGAACGTTGCAGTTTATATACCTGCTGTTTCCCCTGCAGCCTGAAGTCCAGCTGATTTTCCAGAGCAGCTGAGCTGTCAAGTAAGTCACCACTACCACAGACACCATCTCGGAATCTGTTCAGGAAGGGGGACCCTTTAAATCATGAGTCTCCACTGTCTCTTGAGAAGTTGGTGAGTGGGCTGCCGGCCCACTGTCTATACCATCTAATATAGTACAGAAAACAGAGTCTTAGTCGCTTTCCTTTACATTCTTACAATCGGAGCTTGTTTCCTTAGAACTCTGCCTCAGCCGCTTAGAGGGATACAGGACTTAAACAGTATTGAGGAAGTTTTTAATTCAATGGATCCACCTGAACATTGTATCTCGGTATTCTACAAATTACTTATCAAGCTCCAAGGTGATACTTATCCTCCCTTTCTCGCTAAGTGGGAGGCAGACTTGGAATCCTGCCTCTCAGACAGCCAAAAGGATAAAGTCCTACAGCTGACTCATATCTCTTCAATTGCATCAAGGATGGCTGAGGTCAATTACAAGCTATTAACCAGATGGCACTACACCCCATCAAAGCTTCATCAGATGTTCCCCGACAACTCCCCGTTGTGTTGGAGGAATTGTGGGAACAGAGCAACCCACGCTCATATATGGTGGTCGTGCCCACTCATCCGCCCCTTCTGGTCTAGCATTATTCGAATTATCCAACAAATATCCAATATTAATCTTCCTGCTGATGCATGGACCATTCTTTTTCATGCTACTAAGGAACCTGTCAGAAAATACAAATGTTCTTTAGTTCCACATTTGCTTAATACGGCTAAAGCACTTATACCTACCCTTTGGGGTCAGCCTAAGACTCCATCCGTGAAAAAGTGGTTTCAAAAAATTTCAGAGGTCCATCTTAAGGAGGATATCACTCATTGTAACAAGGACACTTTTCAACGACACACTTTAACTTGGACTCCGTGGATGGAGTTCAAGGACACCACAACCTATAGAGAGATACTTGCACAATCCCACTGAGACTCGTTTACACCTATTGAATAAGCTATCTATATCTTAAAGATGATTCCCTGTGGTTATTCTTTGGCTTATCCCTTAAGAGACTAAAATGTAATGTGACAAACATTTTATTGGATACCATGCATGCCGGCCTTTCCTTTCCTCCTTTTTCTTTTCTTTTTTATACCCCTAATTATGTTCTCTTCCTTTTCCCGGAGAGAGTGAGAGAGGGGGATTAGATTTTGTTCTTCGCTGAGGCTCCCCATACCTTCCCCCTCCTCCCCCCCTTTTTTTTTTTTTTTTTTGGGCACAGGTGACGATAATTTTACCTGTTATTTTTCTCTCTATATATATGTTTTGTCACTTCATCAGTGTAGTCACTTGTAAATTCATCCCTTAGT